>CM036619.1:15364665-16575737 GCA_020746105.1 Trogon surrucura | reverse complement strand
CTGGGGTAGCTCTGCAGTGAGGAATGCAGAAAATTGGTCTTGAGAGTCCACTCTACCATCTGCTACAAACACACACAGATATTTAAGTGTCTTGAGTTAGCGGCACTGGACTAGGGAAATTAAGGATTCATAATCATCTTTTATGATAGTGCTTTATATGGTAGCAAAAGCACAACTTGTGACAGTCATTTTAGAAGTGTGTCACTTAATATTAATAGATAAAAATACCTTGCTCCTTTCTGCATGGCAATCTCTGCTTTTTCCACCAGTGGGGGTGCTGTAACAGCAATGATTTACAGATGCTAAATTTAACATAGTAGAATCAGCCTAGGAGCCTGGATGAATCTAAAATAGCACATAGCATAAGCCTGGAATTTATTTTAAAAGAGCCTTTATCTTATGACTCCATTAAAGTTTGAAGCCAAACAGATGTACAGTACCTAGGGCAAACACATTTGAAGATTTCACTTTCCACTTTCCATTATCCTACCAATCTATAAAAAGTCAAATAATATCATGGTCTAACCTTTTGAATTTTCATTTATATTCCGTGCTTCCTCAGTGAATTTGTTTGTCTTCTGAGTTTTTTAATGTTGTTGGCTTTTACACAAAATTTGCTCCACTGTGTAGAAGTTGTTTTGACATATTTAATTCCACAAGAGAATTCTAACCACTGGTTCTTTCATCAGCATTTATAATGCTGCTATAATACTGTTCTCAATTACTTTTACTTTTATGGCATCTTTATTAATACAATTTTCTTAAAAAAACATGATAAACTGATTATCCCTATAGTTATATATATATAAATAATCAGAGTATATTCAAAACTCTCCGCATGCTCTTAAATTGGCTGTTTTAATCTTCAAACTGGGTAGTACCAAGAATATAGCATATTGTTTGGGTATTAATTTTCATGCCTTTTAAATGCTTATTTTCAATCTGAAAGCTCATACTTTTAGAATAATGTAACTGTCCCACAGAAATAGGTCTCATCTCAGAGATGCTGGACTCTCATCACATTTTTTGCTTCTCGTTTGGCACCCATGACTTCAAGCACCCAGTTTACTCACTAAGCCAAATTACATTTGTCCATAGCCCCTACTCAGACTGTGAGCACAACTCTGGTAGCTGCGATCATTTAGCAATTCATCTTTTGCAGGTTATTGTGTTAGTGCTGCCAGTTGTCACGATTACTGCTAGGTTCATTTGAGGATTTAATGAGTGAATTTTTGGACACTGAGGAAGAATGCACTGAGACTACAGACCATTGCTTTTTATCAGCTATTTATTACTTTACAGCATAAATACTGTACAAGTTTATTACTTAACGCCATTTTCAGGCAAACTAATGGACTCTGAATGCCATACCAGCTGAATGTTGTCTGTGTTTTGACCGACATGTATTGCAGATGTACACTATGAATTCGAATGTCACTGACTTACTCCTATGTTTCCACAGATAAACAGAATGAAAACACTGGAAATTTTTGGAAATTAAGTTATAATGACATTAAATACAGTTGTGTTGTTGAAAGATAAACCAATATGAATCCACAAGCAAACCTGGCTCTAAAAATGGGCTGTCACAGCAGCAGGATAGTGCTTTCTTTGAGGTTTTTCTTTTCCTTCTTTCCAACAAATTTTCCCCGCTGGTAAGAGCTGTGTGCCAGTGCTCTTAGGAGTCACAGCCTTTTACTACATCATTCTAATAGATGTTGCAGAAAGATGTATGGACCAGATTAGATGGCCTACTTCCCAAAGCTACAAAATCCTGTAGTGAGAAAGCTGCACGAGACAGACTGAATGCTTGAATAAAATATCAAAAGGTTCTACAAGAGATTGAAAGTCACATTTCACTGATGGTTAAAAGCTCTCTGATGACTGTAAGAGGAGACCAGGAAAAGCAAAGTGAACTCCTCATTTGGAAGGAAAGCTTATGCTTCTGTTTTCAGTATCTGTAATTACAATGTTGGTGAATTTACAGCAGTCCATCTGAGATGAATAATACTGAACAATATAATTTTGCCAGTTATTTTGCCTCTCACTTTGAGAGAAAGTTGTTACAGGGCTGCAGCCAACTCAGACATTTCTTTCTTTCCTTTGAGAGGTAAGGAGAAAAAACACGAAGAACAAGAGAGTGAAGACTAAAAGAGAAACGTTGGCATCCTCATTGACTTCCCAGTCAGATTGATTCAGCAGCAGCCAACAGCAACGTCATTCTCCCAGGGTGCACGAGCACCCAGCCTCTCTTTGCTTTGCATCACGTAGGTGCTCAAAGGCGGCACCAAAGAAGATCACACGAACAACTACTCAAACAGATACCTGCTGTCAATTTACACAGCTGGAATGTAAATGCCAACACCTGCTCTTTTAGTCTGGCAGCCAGTAAAATGTCCTAGTTACTCTTTCCAGAGCCTGTACCAACTCCCTGTATGTTCCATTACCACTGATGCTCACACTTCTGTAATTCATTATAAAACGGCTAAATTGTATATTATAAGAGACCACTTTACTGGAACCGCCGAATTACAAAAATCCTTCCCATTTCATATATTATCATGCAGGTAAAACCCAAAAGTAAAACAGGAGTGCTGGGATGGCCCAACCTTTTGGCACTGCCATCTTCCACGGACGGCATTTATCTGGGGTCCAGAGATGGCTTACAACTGTTTTCCAGACACAGGCACTGGTATTTCTGACCAGTAGTGTTAGTCATAAACTGAAATATATGTCATAAACATTCCATTATAACAGATATGTCAGCTTTCTATTATTCCCAGGCTTATGTAACAAGAAAAGCCACTTCATTCCAAGGGAGAAAATCAGAACAACATTTAGTGTTCACTATTTACGTGTAAAGAAGTGACAGGCTTTCTTAGCAAGACAGATGAAAATCTCCATCTGAAACTGGTCAGAAAATGGATTCAGCTAACTTTTCCAAAAACATGGGGATGGTTAAACCATCCAAAGAGCTTGGAAAATAATCATCTGACTTCAACCTCAACCTTTCAGCACAAACTCAAAGCAAAATCAGGACAGGCACCAAGAAACAATTGCTTTCATCACCTGAATCCCATTCTTTTTTGATCCATATGCTCTGTGGTTTTCATTGCCTGAAAACACCCATTATGAAAGATCTACAAGGAGAGACAACTGCAATGTTATTGTTCATCTAAATATTAGCCTTAGAATAAGAAGAAAGAAAAATGGTGCCAGAGACAGAGAGAAATAATATCACCAATTTCTTTGCGTATCTAAGGTCCAGAAAAAAATCTATAGCATTCTCTAACTAAAGAAGGTAAGCCTTTAAAAATAAAATAGGTAAGTAGACCAGGAAGGAATAAAAGTTGGATAGTGGAATCTGAATATATGAGGTGACAGAAGTAATTATATTGCTCTATGTGTCTTATGTAGAGCAAATATTTAAATAGTTCTCAAATGCAGGAAAGATTGTATACATTAATGCAACTGCAACAGATTAGATTAGTTTGATATACTTAATTATTTTGTACTTCACAATCTAGTCATGCTGTATAAAGAGAGGACACGTTTTAAAATAAAAAATGAGTGACAAACACTTCACACCAGGTTGCTGTTTTCAGGTATTTTCTCCTTTTTTTTCCCCTCTTTTTTTTTTTTTTCAGTGTGGTCAATTAAAAATGAATGCAACCAAAATCCACTCTGCAATTCCAAGTCTTTTCAAAACTGCCACTTCTGTGTGAAAAGAATAAAGGCTGTTGCCATTATATCAATGCCTCTGCACTATTCTTTTTTCCACCATTATCCTGAAAGCTTTAAATGACTATTTTTGGGAAAAGAGAGGAGAGGTATTTTTAAATGCAGCAAAAGGGTGGGTTTTTTAGACACTAATATAAAAGTTGTATGTAATAAATATCGTGGGCTAAAATGAGCATGCAGAACTTCCCACTCTATCTACACATGACAAAATAAACCTGCTTGTTTTTCTCCTTTGAGTTTAGGAGCCTCCAAAGAATCGGGTTAGATATGAGAGGAGGCCATTCCCCTACCCTTTGGCATTCTCTATCTATACAAAGGGCAGAGTAGCCAAGCTCTGCTACATATTACTCTGAAAATATCCCACAAACAGTACATAAAAGCCCCATATTTTGGTCAAATCTATTCTAGATACATACATGCAAGTACAGAATTAGACCAGTGGAAATTAACTAAAGAGTTACAGATGGCCCTGTGTATAAAGCAGTACAATATAAGAGAGACCATCTGGAAATACATTTTGTCCTTAACTGATTTTTTTTTTAAAAGACTCTCCTTTCTACTTTCTTTTTCTAGTTGCATTTTTTTTACCGTGCAATGAAAATGCACTTATTTTAGTTTCCAAAAAAATGAGGACTTGAGCTATACACCTGCCAAGTCACTGAAGGAGAGATGCTGGGTAGATATTGAGGAAGTCAACGCTTTAAGCATCAAAATTATGTGGTGATACTTGAGGATGTTTAGGGGGGACATGCTGAATCCTTCCTAATTTTGCATCATAGCAAAAAGAACTTGCTCAGAATTGTGCTGGTATCCCCCCCATCTTCCTACAATCATATGGTTTTTTGCTACTAGTCTCAGGACAGAAATTGTGGGATCAAACACAAATAATGAAACATTTCTGTACTTGCCACACCTATAGCAAAATGGTACCTGCTGAGACTTCATGGGGTGGAAAGCAGGTAATGGCTAGTGAGAACATACCTACCCTCCGAGGCAGAGGAGACTTCTAATCCCAAGACTGTCAACCTCCAGGTGCCCTTCATCAAGTGCCACATTTGCTCAGTTCAACCATTTCTCACATGGATTAAGGGTCTTCAGGTGTATGACATTTTCAACTAACAGGAAAACCTACTTAATTAGCTTTCAGGTTCAGAGGAATGCCTTGTGATGAAACATTATAGTGTATTTTTCCTATCCCGAAGTATGGGAGTAAGTCCCTTTAGCATTAATGTACTATTAGTGACACCGTATGTGGTATGTTTTAGATTATATTTCCAGGCTAATATGTTATGGCCTTGGACAAATAAAACCAAAATAAATTATATCCATCTTTCTACAAATTCCATTATAGCTTAATTGTAAGATTTTTTCTTTTTCTTTTTCTTTTTTTTTTTTTAATTTGGCATTTTTTTAGATACCCAAATTGCTTGCATGTGCTCTTTCTTTTCTGCTCCTCCTCCCTCTCCCCTCTCCGAGCCAAGAGAGGCTGGCAATTTGTCATTCTGATCGACGAAAAAGGGGAGCAACTCAGTGAGCTCTATATTTTTTCTGAGTTAGCTAATGTACCTGCAGCCCAAAATTAACAGTATTACATATGTAACACCAAAATTATATACTGAATTTCTCTTACATCCTTCTGCATTACGCTTACATTCACATTTATCTGTGACTAATAACATGGAGCAAGGATACAGTGTGTTCTTCTGTATTAACAAATCAGGTTTTTTTTCCTCACATGGGACAAACCGGGTGGCACTAACAGCACTATTTTTCGTTTTCCGTGAGACACACGCACTGCCAGTATATCAGGTCAAGTGCTCTGTAACCTGCTTATCAGCAGTTAGCACTAGATACAGTTTAAGGGAACAATTCAAAAATGGTTTTGATTGATTGCAACAAACTGGCAGTATAATTGCACTCAAGCCATTAGGAATCCAATTGAACCTTGATCGAGTACTTCATTACTCCTGCTCTTTTCACAAGGGCACACCATCCCAAGTAATATTTTATATGTTATAAAAGGTTAGGTTTGAAGAATTAGCATTACAAATGTCACATTTACTTCCAGCTGGAAATGTGCAACAATGTGTGACAATACTGAATAAAATGTTGAAACATGTTTTCCTTTTGTTTTACTTTACTCATTTTTGTAATACAACACTGGTTACTGGAAAATGCCTTACAGCTTTATTCAAAACACATGTTCAAAGATCTGAATGAAAAAAGCTTTGACTCCCTCTGGAACATCTATCCGATATATCATTTGTGTGCTTCGAATTTTTTTTTTTACTGTCAAGAACACTTTTATGTCTTTAAGATTTATTTAAACTAGTTTATTATATAATGAAGCTTGTCAGATCATAAGAACAAAGTCAAACAATATGCACTATATCAAAGTATAACATTTAACATATAGATTTAAGTATACATATCAAGTACAATGCAATCAAGCAGGGTTTAATCTGAAAATGCAAATGGTTCAGATTATTAAAGCCACATCTGTCCTTTGAAGCACAATTTAGGCTGTTTATCAAAAAGCTATGTGTAATTATATTATTCCCTCCCACCAAACATATTTTGGCCACGGATTTCTTAGTTTCAAAACTTTCAGGTTTAACCCCAGGGCCAAAATTTCACAGCCTAAACCACTAACTAAAATATAAACACAAACATAAATTTGAAAATGTATATAATCACTTCTAGTCTACAATCTATTATGTTAGGATGGTCATTTTGATTACATTAATCTCATGGTGATAACAGACTTGAATAAACCATCAAGTATTAAATTGAGTTTTCATATTTCTTTTTCTCTATTTGTAAATACACATTGCTCCGTCACATCCTGCTACTGTGGAGAAGCCTGACTGAGGCAATACAAAAGGTGGGACTCAGGTTTCTCTTGCTTTGAACAACAGTATCAATTTTAAATATACACTCCTTGTAGCCTAAGTGAGGAACACTCCTAAAATTACTTATATACATTTAATAATGCATATTTTTAAATGACATGCCTCTTAGAGTGCCTCTGTTAAGAAGGCAAAGGACAGACACCTCATTTTAGAATACTACTGTAAAGATTTGAATCATTTGCAAATTAAAATATTTCTTATATTGATCAAGTTAAATGTAAAATCTTGCAAAGATCTGTCACTGATCGTCTCCACATACCTGGAGATTTTAACTCTAACTTATAAATAAAATTTGCCATGCAAGAAATCCATTAATCCTGTCTGAAATGCATGGGAAATACTTATCGGGGGGATCCATATTGCTACGTTACTATGCACAGATCTAGCAACTGTGCATAGAGAGCAGTAATAGCTCTCATTACATGCAAAACCACAAGTAAAACATTTGTGCTTTAAGACACATTAAAAAATGCCTTCTTCTGCACAAAAGGAGCTTTTATGAGTTCCTGGAAATCTGAGTGTTATATTTAGTTCTTGTGAGTCTAGTAAAAAGCAACATGCTACACAGTTGACACTCGTTAAAAAAGAATTTAGTAAGTTAAAATATTTCAATAGCTATATAGATTTCAAAAATCAAATTCTTTCATTTGCTTCTCTTTGAAAGTCACGGGCTACACTTTAAAATGTTTGTTTACACTGTTTATGAAATAGTCACTCAGGTGCTTACCTGTCAATACTTCTGAAAAAAGAGAGATTCTTTGGTGCTCTTTGATTTTTCTTCGATCTAGCCTAACAATGACAATTTATACATCTATATCAAATATCCACAGGGCATCCGAATACGTAACGCAGTGAAAAGTGTTAATAAAATCACGATTTGTCCTTCTTCCCCAGCCCCACACAGCAAAGTGCTGTTCCCTGCAACAAAATGCTGAGCTTAAGTAAATGGGTTCATGAGGAAGGATGAATGCCCTCCTGAATGGGAGGACAAGTCTCCCAATCATTCTAGAAATATTTCTCCTTTATTTTAGGGAGAAAGAACCGTTCGAAAGAGGAAGCAAAGCAGTACTAAAAAGCATCACTTTATCATATCCTAATTTGCTTCGCCATTTTTTAACATATATGTAGTTCTGCTAAGCAAATGGAATAACTTTTAAAACAGACACCAACAGTTATTCCTTTTCACAGGGCAGATACTGTTTGATGGAATTTGCCTACTATGGGTGGCTTGTTATATAAATAACAGAAACTACACTATTGCAGTGTCTATTTGTAATATCATTTCGGGATGCTGAAAGCAACACCAAGATTTTAGGTGTTTTTGCAATACTGCAATACATTAAAAATATATAGCTGCCCAAAATTATCCCATCTGAAATAACACATGTTCCAGATAAGGAAAACAGAAGACCACAACAAGTAGTATAGCTGTAGTCACCCACGGCTTTCAGCCCACTGCTCTTTGTACACGTTACTGAAAACTCTGCAAGGTTCACAGCGGGCTCCGAAGGTTAACAAATCAGGCCCTGGTGGGCCAAGAAAGATCACAATGAGAACATATTTTTAACTGTTTATATCTGCTATGTGATAATAAACTGTTCTACATGAAGATTATAAATGTTACCCCAGTGGCAGATACACAGACAGCCATGTTTGCTAGAATAAACAATGTTAGGACAAAGGGAGTTTGAGTTTGGTAAAAGAGGACAGAAAGATTAATGTAATAATCCTACCTCAGGATTTCCTTTATTTTGAAGGCTTAGATCTCAATCTCAATGTCTTTTAACACTTCTTTATACAGAAGATTCTGGCTTTTTTTGTTCTCAAGTTTAAGCATGTGCATGTTGAAATCAGAAGCACTTACATTCTCCATATTTCTCCAAAACATTAAAAAAAAAAAAAACACATTTGGTCCAGATCCAAAGAAGGTTTTAGGCATTTAAAACAGGATTTACTTTGTCCTGAAGTGCCTGAATCCAAAACTGTGAGCTATATTACCCCTGCTTAGCAGCCATTAACCCCAAAACCAGCTTTGGCTTTCACCTGAAAGCTCCTCAGCCACATTAAGTTCTGCACTTTGTCACTAGGAGAGCTGCCAGTGCCTCAAGAGCTCCCTGTCTGTCTCCGACATAAGATCATCAGGAATCTGGAAAATAGGCAAAACACACTGAAACGTCTCTCAAGAAAATAATCATAGTGCTGAGTGCAGAAAGATTTCAGAACAGCTGGGGACACATCCACTTCGAGACAAGTGTGGTAGCACTTTTCTCTAACTTAGCTGTTACAACACCTGCAAGAAAAACAGGACAGGTGGATTCTAGATCCCAACCCAGAGTCAAGCTTTATTGAAGCAAAGGCCAGTTTTCAGTAATGAATTAAAAAATCAAGGACTAGGAAAAGGAAGAAGGAGCCTGACTCTGGAGCTTGGTGTCTGGTTCAACAGTGCTACTTCTTTGGTTTTGCTCCAAGAGCCACTTCTGTCTAACGACTGCTGTAACCAGCCATGTTAAGCAGAAGTTCTCGTCCTCATTTCCCAAATGCATGGTTGTGCTCTCCTTTTTGTCCTACAGATGTTAAAAAAATTGCTTTAAAAATTGGTCCCCAGACTACGCTTCCTGGATGTCACTGATAATGTCCCTCCATTTCAATAACACCCTTTGAGCAGAGCCTTCTGCTGTCTCCATTCGAGCCAGAAAAATCTCATTTTTTAATTACTCATAGCAATTCCCAAAGAAAATCCACGACTTGCTTCAGTATTTCAAATGATTTCTTGCACCCCAAATCAAATGTAAGATCAATAATTGAAGACATAATGCTTTTTATCTTGCCTGCAGGTAAATTGTCAAGCACACTTAACAGTTCAGTGAGTGCTTTCCTCAGCTGAGAGGATTTAATCATCACCTGAAGAACAAAGAAAGGTTATTAAAGCACTTAAATTGGGCACAACCAGCACCCAATAAACACCCACTGAAAGTATCTTTTGGATAAGGACAGAATTCCTTCCAGTCAAATTCCCAGATCCCACATACCCTTCCTAGTCTTTTAAAGTCAAGAGCTTCAATAACTCATTGAAGTTACTTAAGATGACACTCACATAAATGGCAGGCCCCACCACAAATGAGTATAAACAATTAATGATGCAATTTGTCTAGTCTTCCATCAATTATGGTCAGACACAAATTGAGGACAGAACTGAGGAGCCAGTTTATAGCAAGCAGATTTCTGCTTCTGCAAGAATAGCAGGGGGAAAAAAATTTCTATGTATTTTAAAATAGAACTTGATCTAATTATTAAAAGGACAATGTGACAAGCTATGATTGCGTAGGGCTGAAGCTAGTGAGGTAGGAGTCCTTTTCCAGACACGTGTTACAGACAAACAAGTTGTACAGAAAAGTTTCACTCCTCTTCTCCAAAGAACACCTAACTTGATTATAATTTTGCAGTGGATCTTAGACCTCTGGACAATTGTCAGCTGCTTAATTACTTGGAAAGGTACATATAAAGAGAAGCTGAACTGCAGATGCAGTTATACTATAATACTGTACCCAGCTTCCTGGTAAAATATATGGCTTTATTATATACTGAAGGAGCCTATAAGGGAAAACCGTAGTTCTGTTAACATAAAAAATGAGCTGAAAAGCCAGACTGGACAAAAAACCAATTGTGAAGACGTGGCTGCCTGCAGTGGCCCAAGTTTCTCACTTGCAGTTGCATAAGAGGCTTTCTGGCCTGCGGTATTCCTGGCAGCCTGAGCAAGAACAGAGACTCTTCAAGTTACACAACTGCAACGTCATTAGTGGCTTGTGCACAGTGCGCCCAGAGCTGCCCGAGTCAGTTAACGTTACCCTGAAACACAAACCACTCGTTATGACCGTCCCCGGCCGTCGCGTACCCACGCTGGAGTCGCCCGGCCGCGTCGCAGCGGGCGCAGAGGGGCGGCTGTGGGAGCACTGCCTGCCCGCCCGCCCCACGCAAGGCCACGACCGGCCCCCCCGGCTGCTCGCTGCCCCAGTGTTGGCATCTGTCAAAGAGCTGAAAGCCTGAAAAAGCACTATTCATTTGTTTTCATTTTTCATTTTTAGTAAGGTCAAGGGTCTTCTTCAGAAACTGGTATACTCAAATGCCAGTTACACCAGAATGAGTCTGGAGCTGAGCACTTACTCTTCCTTTTTACTGAGCAACTTAGCTCTCTGATCTGTGCCGAGTTTTCCCGTCCCTCATTGACTTTTAGGTAAAAGCCTTGACTTCGCTACTCTGCCTGCTTTCTCATTTGTTGCACTCTCTTTTGCTGCACTCGTCAGCTTTACCGATCACACTCATTTACGTAAGAAATCAGGCTTCGTTGTTCACCCTAAAGCATTCTGACACCATTTATTCAAAAACCCACTCAGACGTCTATCGCTAGAAACACTATCAAGTAGTGATTTCCTGAGCAAGGAGATGCTAGTTTTTGAAGCACTCAGCAGTATTAACACTAGTATGTAAAGCCATGAACTCTTTTTTTTCTTTTTTTGTTTTTTAAATACAGCATCACTTTTTTCTCACACTGTAATAGGAGGCATAAAAGCACCTCGTGGCCAATTCAAGCTTGTATTTTTTAAATAATCCTTTGCTACAGGAACTTTTATCCTGGTGTTCTCATATCAGGCCAAATATTAACTGCAGTGACCAGTTAGAACTCTGGTGGTTTTGCTACTGTCCACGAATTATCACAGAATTGAATGAAAGGTCTTAATCGATTACTTCCTTTTTTTCCCCTTCTTTTTCCTTTTTAAATGTAGCAGCTGATCCCTAAGAAGAAATTACATAATATATGGGAATCAAAATATAAGATGATTTTCAACAATGCAAGACTTTAAAAGTCACCTTGACTTTTTTCAAGGAAAAGTCATGTCTTACTTTTGCTTAGGCATGTACCCTTTAAACTGTACAAGGGTCTTAATAGCCTCAGGACAGGATTTTTTTCTATCGACTTTAATCATGGTTGTACAGTATTAAAGAAAAATAGAAGGTGTCTAAGCTATGAAGAACACAGAGATGACAAGTGAAGTTAAACATGTAGCACTGGTACGAGCATCTGTGAGATGTCTAACATTCCTACTGCCAGAGCATGAGCTCCCTGTCTGACTTGTCTCCTCGCTGGATAAAGCTGTAATGTCTGAATTCATCCCTAGTCTGGGAGTTAAGGCTACCCTTTCCCACTTTCCTCAAAATGAATAACTTACAAATATTCTAAAACCATCAAGGAACGTTTTGATCAAGTGGATGAGATTTTCCAAAAGAGAACTTTGAAGTGTCCAGTCTCATTGAATCATTTTTTGGCAGGAGGGGTTGTCCTGTTTGGAAAGCCGGCCCCTTTTGCAGTGTCTCAGAGAACAACCTCAAACTGAATGCACTCGCAAGGCCAGGATTTAATATTTACTTATTAATATTTTCAACTTTTTTTTTCTTTATCCCTTCTGATTGTTTGGCCAGTAACCTCACAGCAAATCAAATGCTTTCCATTACTCCTGTCATGTCACTAAAAATCTACATTCTAGAAAGAGAAGGCACAAGGCATTTCTCTTTGACATTTGTGGTTTCTGAAATCACTGACATAAGGGAAAACATTTTCACTTAAAGTAGTCAAAATGATAACTGACTTTTTACTTATGCTGACCAAATGTATTATATGCCATTCAATCACTGGTATCTATCATTCTTAATTAGCATCTACACAATAAAATAGCTCAGTTCAGTAGTGTATTAATTACTGTCTTACGACTCTGCTTCCTATTATCCTGGCTGTATGGCAGCCACCATAAAAAGCCCAGCCTTTTCCAGCACAAAGGGGCAGTATGTGTTACGTGTGATTCATAAAAGTTTCATTAATATTTAAGTTCGTGTGGTTTAGAGGAGCAGAAGGGAATGAGCCGTTTGTTCTTACTTCACGCCCAGAGGATTTAGTTCAGTTTTCAGGACAGTACAAATCACACAGGGCAACAGGACAGAAAATCTGCTCTGTATATATCCTTTCATTCATACTGTGCACCATGAACCAAATTAAACCTATGAAAAATATGTCAGTTCAGGCTTCTCTCTTCAAAATTCAGTATACTGATACAGAAATCTAATGAAGGAGAAATCACAGAAAACATCCTTCCTTTCAACCACCAGAACAACCATCTACCATATTCTCTGTATTTAATGTGCTTTCTTCCCTTTTTTTAATGCTGCCTCATTTCCAAGGACAGAGTGATAATAAAAAAGCATTTGCTATAATATCTCTTGTGACTTGTCATTTGAGACAGCATACCTTACACTAAAAGTTCAGAAATATAATCTATCCGAATGAACTGGCTGGAAGCTGAAACTAGAAATAAAGATTCATCTAGTCTTTTATTTCAGAGACTTGTGGGGCCAAGAGCTTGACTATAGCTCAAAGGAATAACAAAAGCAGCAGAAAAATGATATACAGAAAGATCAAAAAACTACAGACTTGCAGAGCAGCAAGATCTACATGCAAATTTGTAAACAGAAAACCAGAAGATTTTCCTGCACGTTACTAATACTTTAAAGAAAATGAGTGCACTGGGATTGTCCAACCCGGACCTGCTCTTGCAGCTCTGGTTGTGGAGCAGATGGCTCTCGCTTCCCGGGAGGAAAACCCTTCGGCACCCAGGGGCGAGCTGTGCTCTGAGGGAGTGCAGAGCATGCAGGAGAGAGTCACATCCCCCAGATTAGGGGAGACCACAGTTGTTAAGTTTTTGGTCAAGACAAATTGCACCAAGTACCTTTGCCAACCGCCTGCTTTGCATGCTGCTTTCTTCCTAACAACTCATTTTTATTACAGAAGATATTGTGACATACTGCAGAGAGTATCAACAATGTAATCAAAAGGTTTGAATTGGTAAATATTTAAGTTTGGCCTCAGGATTATGCAGCAGACTTTCTGAAGGGAGAATAATGTTTCAGAATATGAAACTGTTAGATGGTCACTTTGAGCACAAACTCAACTGAAATAAAGTGGATGCCTTTTATGCCACTCCTGGATTATTTTTAACATTAACATCTCCTTCTCTTGAGACATTCAAAACCTGCCTGGATGCGTTCCTGTGCGCTCTACTGTAGGTGATCCTGCTCTGGCAGGGGGGTTGGACTAGATGATCTTTAAAGTCCCTATAAAACAGTAGGTTATGCAAGGGATCAGGGAGGTCCCACTTCCCAAGACAATAAATCACAGAAAAAAACCCTAAAATCAGTTCCACCCGTCCTGCAGGTTGGAGGGAGAAACTGTGTGAAATACTGATGCTGACTTTAGTGAGACTAAGATTTCATTGCTTGTTTTCAGAAAAGTCAAAGATTCATCAAACTGATGGTTAGAAAGGACATTTTGTATACCACAGGCCATTAAATTTCAATTCATTGCTGCTGGACTGAACACATCTGTATTTGGCTAAAACTTTTCTGTATTGAACCAAAACAGTCCTGTAACAACACATCCCACCCTGATCTGGATAAACCAACAGCTGCCCTTCTCTAATCTGAATTTATAAGACTTCAGCTTCTAGACACTAGTTTTCTTCAGACACTAGTTTTCCAGATATTATTTTCCCCCCTCTTTTAATGTAAATATGCAGTCAATTAGATACCTCCAGCAATCTTTCGTAAGTCTGAAAAATACTTGTTATAGACAACAAACACACAAGCTTAAATAGCGTTTTTCTCTGATTTCTACACCTCTGTGAAAAATAAACTCAGGTTACCTTTGGATCACAGGTCTCTTTAAACCACGTGAGTAATGTTCAGTCAACTAGAAAGCCATTCAGGTTCATGAAATATTTATAAATATTATTATGTCAATACACATGATAAAATAAGGTGTTCTAAATATATCTATTTTGCAATTAGCTTACTCCTGGTGAGCCATGGAGATGAAATTTGGTATTAAAATGACAACTAAGAGGAAAAATATTTTTCATCCTATGTCAGGAGAATTTCTATAATTTGTATTTGTTCTGCTACTTACGGAAATTAAGTTTTCTTTAACACCTGACCACACACAGGGCTTTTCACTCTTATAAGTTTTGAAACTTCTGGTTTGATTTCGAAATTTTTTTTTTACTGATATTAATTATTCCTCAAAAAAATTCTTCCATCAAGTCTAAATGGTAACACATACTGCACTTTTCAAAAGTTACATACACAGACAAATAAAATGAGAAACAGGAAACAAAACTGAAATGAGTTGTAAATTAAAAGGCTGGAGGAAAAATCAAATTACCAATGATTTCTTTCATCCTGAGTGATTGACAAAGTATAATCTGGGTACAGACAGATTGTCTGCTCGGCCATACATGTGCATACCTGTTATGTTTTGCTAAACAATAAGAGCTACTTGCATGAAACACAAAACCCACTGAACAAGCAGTAAATCCTTTATACACTGATATAATCCTATTGTGTGATTTAGAAAAACCAAAATTTTTTTTTTTCTGAATTTACTGTTCTAAACTTACAATTAAGCTTACAGATACCTAGAAGTTAGAATCTGATCAGAAGACAATCATGGGATTAAATCTGAAATCAATAACCTTACCTATTTAAAATGGATGAATCAACATAATGGTCTATCTCCTCTCAAATCAGAAGAAATCAATTAATTTGAAAAGAAAGTTAGTAATTCCATTTACAGGTGAAACACAGCTTAGATCATGTAAGCTAAGTTCAAAATAATAGCTCGATGTTTTCATTAAACATTTGACCTAACTTATTAACATTTCTAAAGTATCTGATGGCAATATTCTACTCAACATAGAATTGTTTATTATTATTGCTATTACTATTATTATTTTCTTTTCCAGATCCATCAGTGATATCCTTCAGACATTTATTAATTTGTTCAGTCTATAGGTTACTGTTCATCTTTTTCTACATAGCATCTGGAGGTCTGGTACAATAACAGACAGCAACTTCAACCTTCAACCAAGCTACTACAGTAACCAGTTTACAGGAACTCAGGGCCTGATCCTGTGAACATGTTTGGTAAATAGAAGAGTTTGCTACTTCAAGCACTCCCCTCGGTTTCAACATCATGATTTAAGGTCTTTGCTTGGTCAACTCAATCCTTTGGGCGCTGTTCTTTATTTTGCATTGCACAAAAATAAGTGAGCAACTATTTCAAATCCCTTACAGCCAAGGGAGGTAACGTCAGGGTGAAAGAGAAATTGGCATGAGCAATGTTCTGCAGATTTTTATGCCCATTATTTTGAGTGAGAAGGCAGTTTTGTCTCCTGAAGAATAATCGTGTGCCAACAGGTAACTCAGGAACTGTCAAGAAGAAACTGAAGGGACAAGGACTGCCACTTTCCATCTCTAGCTGATGTCGGCTTCTGCAACCTTATCACCAGGATAGCGGTGACTGTTAGAAGAAGACCCAAGAAACTTTCTTCCCTGAAAATGAGTCAGTCAGGAGGTGAATGTAAGACTGGCCATAAGGTCCACAAGACTGTGAGCATGCACTGACATATTTGCATCCTTCTTTCCCGTGTACTCCTCTTGTGTGCTCGTAACAGAAACACAACAAAACTGGCACCAGTTATAGTATCAGTCCTCCTATGGAAACGTCTCAGAAGAAGTACATTAGGGTACACTGGTAGGTTTAAGCCTCTCCTTCCTCTGGCTTGTGCAATAATCTGTAAAATCAGAACCTTCTCCACCAAAAGAAAAACACATCAAAATATTAAACACGGTAGAAAGGAAAAATTTAAGGCAGAGGCTGTCTTATGCAATGTGGCACATCTTAGGTAAAGCTCCCTCGCTACTAAACACTTCGACATGCTTAGTTGCAGATGGCAGAAATGAGCCTCTAAAACAAACTAGCTTAGAGTGAAGGCACCAAACACTACTCTCTTCCCGAACATGCCTCTCCTCAGTCCACATTTAGTGCAAGGAGGAGCTTTTACGTCGGAAAATGTAAATGGCTAGAAAAGAGAACTGCTGACATTGGAATAAAGAGTTGCCCTGCAGGACCTCCCCTAGCTCTGGCCAAGGAGGCTTCAGAAAAGAAGACGAGTTGCCACACGTTACTTGCATTGCCCCAGGTCGAGCCTGAAGATGGTTAGTGCTCCAGAACAAGATGAAGTTCCTCCATACCTAGCTTCCCTGCCAATCTCCGCTGAGGAAAATTTCCTCTCGGACTCCAGATCTAGAGATTATAATTCAGTTCTGTGTGTGAGTGAATACTATTACTGTGTTCTGACTGCACTTCCTAGGACAACCTCTGTAGACCCCTAGCTTCTGATATATAAAAGAGCCCCTGAAAGTTTCCTTTGTTCTGTAATTCCCAGTTAAAGACATAATCCCTGTTTTACGCCATAAGTGATTGACACAGAGAGGACTCTTACGCCACAAACTGAAGATTATGGCTTAAATACTCCTAGTAGTAAAAATGGAGGCTAAAGATGTATTAGCAGAATTATTTCTAAATAAGTTTCCAAAGCTTTCTGTCAGCCATTTAAAACAATATTCTGGAGTTACCCATGACCCACATTTCTTTAGCTGTGTCACATGCATATATCTTCCATTTGTCTATTTTAAACCTTGCAGTCTAAGAATTACCTGTTTGGAGAAGACAAGTAACAGTGCAGCAAATGGCACATTACACCTTTTCCAATGTGTTTACATTTAATCCCTATGTGCAAGTTTAGAATTGTTCTGTTTAATGTTTTAACTGGGTGATTGCTGTCCTTAAAAAAATTAAAATTTGGATTGGGAACAAATTTGGATTCGTGACTGCATGATAACTTATAGTGAAAACTATGGGAAGCATACCAGGCAGCGCACACCTGAGATGACACCCACTGGCCAGTCCTGAAGATTACAAACTCACTTCTGAACATCATTTTCTATGGAGATCTTATTTGGGAAATGGCAGAGAAAGGAATTAACTACATAAACTATTGATAGTCTCTTTATGCTGATTCCGTCTCATCCTCTATCCTATTTCCATTTACTTACACAAGCAGCTCCCCCAGTTGACAGCTGAAAAGACAGTGATCTGTACACGTCTCTGGCAGCTGAGGACCACAGTTTATTTTGTCTTTAGGTCATTCACATTTTTATTCATTCAAAAGTTTTTTAAAGAGTAATGAACACTACAGAAGCTGACTGAGTCTATTTCTTCAAATCTCAGACCTAGCCCAAACAATAAAACTGCAGTCCCCGCAGCAGCTGAATTCCAGCTCACCCATGCTAGCAGTCTACAGCGAGAAGCTTAAGTGAATGTAGAGTTTGCAGGGTTAGGTAGTTCAGGAAAAGAGGTGGATGGAGTTGCTGTCTGGGACTTCAAAGGAAACTCAATACAGGAAGACCACTAATTTTCAAAAAACTCTTTAAAGGGAATGACTGAAATCTGTGCATGGCAAAGGCACATGAGAGTAGCTTCACTGACTTCAGTGGAGCTACATTATTCTGTACAATGGGAGATGAGTTTCGTGTTGGAGTCACGCACAGAGTAACTTGCTGGCTCCTTCAGTAGTGGCCCTGTAAACTACATTGCTTTCTTGCCTTTTTTACTACATTTCTTTCTTGACATTCAAGGTCATGCTTGATGGAGCTCTGAGCAACCTGATCCAGTTAAAGACGTCCCTGCTCACTGCAGCAGACTTGGACTAGATGACTTTTAAAGGTCCCTTCCAAACCAACACATTTAATGATTCTATGATTCTATGATTATGGTTCTATGATTCGATAATTCTACAGCATGACTCATGCTTGATGTCTTGTGGCATTCACTTTGCAGAACTTGGAAACTGATTTACTTGCTTCAAGTTACGTTTCTACTGACTTTGCTAATGACTGGACCTCCAACCCCCCCATACAGAATGTTCTAGACTTGCGTCAAGCTGTTAGCACAAACCCAATTGCCAAGTAGGGTATTAGCAGAACTTACATGATTGCATTAATTCAAAATTATATTCATTTTTACAATAAGCAACTTTCTGTATATCGGAAGTCAGATGGAGAAATGTAACAAGACAGAAACCAGTTTACTTCAAGCCACAGATGTTCAGCTTTTGCATTGCTTATATTTCATGGGGAACATGACAGGCTTGCTAGGTGCAGAGCTAAGATCAGACATGCTCTACAAGCCTTTGTAGTACAGAAGTTAGATTTTGTCAGATGAAAGAGGTCTTGCTGCTTTCAGAAACACAGTAAATCCTCTAAAAATGAGTTCCATACAGTGAATTATTCCTCACAAGGTAACTTAACTTTTCATGATTTATTTCTTTCCAAAATAATTCATAAAGGCTCAAGCCTTTAAAGGCTCAAGCCCTCCTAGTCTGCAGAGCTGCATACTGTGGTGATCTTGATGTTAACCATCAAGTCTTCTCCCCTTTTTTTCACGATAGCTAGAAATTTTACATTAAACTGTCTAGAACACAAAAAAATAAGGCTTGAAAGTTGTGTGAAAGGTAGCTTACAAAATATCATGCTGTTTGTTCTGTTTTCTGACAGACTTGAAGAAAAATATATGCACCTCTTCATGAATAACAGACATCATCTGCGACCCACCTTAAAACTCTTAGGCTCACATTTATATGAAAAGGAGTTGTACCACAACAAGGAGGCCTAGTTTAGAGTTTTTCTTTAGTTAAATTTAAGAGTTCTTAACTTCCTAGTCCACAAATAATTATAAAACAAAGGAATTATTGCATTTCTAAGCAAACATAGAAGTATAAAATCTTAGTGTAAGTCAAGTAAAGAAGAAACCAAATATAAACAGTGGATTTTTCCATAAATATTATGAAAGGTTAGGGATTTATCTGAAAAGTACATACCAATTATCAGAAACTGATGCATCATCTCTCTCACCCACTTTCTGTTTATAATAAATTTCATAACATTAAAGGAAAAAAATGGTTCTTTTATCACTCAGTGCTTTCAGAATTCCAAATTAATATATGAAAGAGCTACTTTTTTTTAATAAAGTAAAATTAACTTAATCTGAACAACCTCAGGGCAATAAGAATATTGTTTTTCATCCCTACAAACCAATCCAACTGTTTCTCTGTTCTTAAGAAGTACCTTTAGATTTTAATTTGAAAATCCAAGCACTCCTCCTGTTTTTAAATCCATTAATTACACTGTTTAGCTGCATAGTACTTCTGGCACAGAACATCACTGTTAGATATTGAAAGCCAAACAATTTCCCTTCACTGTCACATTCATTATCCATTCACTGTCCAGGGTGCAGAATTCAAAGATGAGTGCCAAAATTTAAGAAAAAGATGTGACTGTTAAAAAAAAAGGAAGCAGAGCTTTCAAGAGAATTTGCTCTCTCTCTCATATAGCAAATACTGAGAAGTCCTGGAAAAAAAAAACTTCAGTCATGTTAATCTTGTTAAGCAACAGCTTTAGCAGACATTTATTCATACTCCACAGTTTTCAAAATAAGTGGACTGTGGCTTTTAAGGTGACAACCTGAAAGAAGTAAACACATGCTCCTGGATGCTGCAGTTGATTTTCAATCATCATCTCCAAAGCTGATGACTCCTCTTTTAGTATCTAGTTTCTAAGGTGGAGAGGGAAGAGGGACAAGAGGAAGACTGACAATCTGTGCCACCACAAGAGAGCTGTTATGCACACTGCCACACAAACTATTTCTGCCTTTCATATTCAGGGTACACGAGCTCGCTTTTCAAATAATGAATTACTTCTTGTCCACAGGCAAAGTGAAGAACCAGTATGAATCTCTAGTGGGCACGCACGACACTGAAGCCTGTTTAAGAATATTGCAATTTACAGAACGCCTCTGGTGATTTCTAGGGTATATTAAGATGTAGATCATTGTAAAGATCATAAAAAGACAACACTGGTACAAGACGTTAAGAAGTTTCCCGAATCACTGTGATTTCTTTAGTACAGAATGTGATATGAAGAGCTGCTGCAGTGCCAGGCACCTCTCACAGCACGGTCAGCATCCTGCCAAGCTGGAGGGCAAGTTCTTACCATACAGGGAGGTTCTACTTTCTGTTACTTTTTGTGATAACTTCCTGGCTGTTTCATTACAGCAGTGCTCATTAAAATTAAAAATGCAATCTTCACATAAGCCATTCAAACCCCTGAAGCAGTGTGAGGTCTGTTTCTAGCTCTTCGCCCCTTGTGTGCACGGCCTTCAGTCTTTTAGTTACGTCCGTTGCCATGGCTCGTCAAAATGACTCACCTGACTTCTCATGAACATAGACTGATTTGTCTGCCTCCTTGTCCCAAGAAGACACTGCCTACATCACAAAACTCTTCAGTAACTGTTTCAGTGCCAGGCAGCCTCTGCCAATGCACAGGAACAGCGGGAGTTTCTCCAGTAGCCAGAGAAGAGCTCGGCCAGCTTCAGCAGAGCTGCTCATGCCACGCTTCCCTCCACTATATTTGGCAGGAAACAATTCATGACAACTTCCTAATTTAGCTGACGAAGAAAAGAAAACAAAAAAAGCAGGACAGTTGTAATTAAAATTTGATCTATTTGAAAAGAGAATTTTTATTTTGAGTCAGACCATCTTCTCTGACCACAGCACAGCCAGTCACAACACTGCTAGCACTTACCAGGGATACAGGATTAGAAGGCAATGCAGAGACAAAAGCTGCCCTTATGAAGTCAGTGAACAGCAACCAATTTTTTATGATGAGTATTTAGGCAGTTGGGACTGCCTAAATCAAAGCCAAGGTGGTCAAAATTAGATATCTGAAGTCACGTTCCAGCTTCTTAAGTTTGCAAGTATTCCAATTCATTTGAGACTGCTATTACGGATGTTTGGATTTTTATTTTTTTTTTTAGTAAGACATCATTTATGCGTCTACCTACCTACATTTAAGCAGCCCTTTCTGAAACTATTTACCATTTCATGTTTCAGTCCAGAATAAACCACCAGTCTTATCCATCACTTACATTTACTACCATCTATATTTGCAGTCAAATAACAAGGGTATACTACAAAGAGAACTTCCACTGCCCATTAAGGAAACTGGAATTAATTCCACTGATCTGCACTCAAGCACCTTTAATTAAAAGATGATAAGCATATAAGTGTCTTTGATTTCTTCTTCTAATATCCTCCTCAATTATTTATTATACTCACCTTCTCACATCTGTGCACATTTTTCTATTAGATGAATACAAAATGTAAATGTTGTTAAACGTGAGTATTTCCAACAGCAGCACAAATGTTATTAACCCCTTATTCAACTTAGGCAAATATACACACCAGTCAGCCAAAGCGAGCCTATGTAATGCTAAGACAAACTGAACATGCAGAATACGTCTACAAAATCCTATGAGCTTTTGAAACGCTCTTTACCTACCTGATGCCTCAATAACCAGAAGAAAGCTCCTGCACTAGCTTTTATAAGGGCTTGCTTCTCTTCCTAATGATTCACAGTGTTAAAGTATAGGCTCGGAAGTTTTCCTTCCATGTGCAAGTATGAATGAAGTTTACAGAACCCATTGGCCTCAACAAGTGTAAATACTCCCCTCTTTGTTGGAGAGGTCTAGAAACCCACTAGTCTGTCCTAAAAGTCAGCTGGAAGCAAGCCTCCAATTGTATTTTCCTGCTTAGCTTTCCCATGTATGCCTATTTAGAGTATTTCTTGTAAACAATTATAGCTACAAAGAATTTGCAGTATGTGCTATGCAATATAAAGCCTCTACGTTCAATATTTAAACAAGGCCTCTAAGAAAGACAGGGACAATCTTTTTACCAGGGCCAGGGCCTGCTGCAACAGCACAAGGGACAATGATTTTAAGCTAAATAACCAGATATAAGCAAGATTGTTTTTACACTGAGGGTGGTGAAACACTGGAAGAGGTTGCCCAAAGAAATGGTAGAAGTCCCAACCCTGAAAACATTCAAGGTCAAGCTTGATGGGGCTCTGAGTTACTTGATCTAGTTAAACACTCCAGGGGGGTTGGACTAGACGACCTTTTAAGGTTGCCTCCAACCCAAACTATTCTATGATTCTATGTACTTCCTAGTCTTCTTTCAGAAGCATTTCTCTAACTTTATGCTATACAAGAACACGTATTTACAGAATCATAGAATCATAGAACAGATCAGGTTGGAAAAGACCCTTGGGATCATCAAGTCCAACCATTAACCCTACACTATAAACAGTAACCCTACACTACAAGTTCACCCCTAAGCCATATCACCCAACACCACACCTAAGCAACACTTAAAACACATCCAGGGATGGCGACTCAACCACCTCCCTAGGCAGTCTGTTCCAGTGCCTGACCACTCTTTCTGTGAAGAATTTCTTCCTAATGTCCAGTCTAAACTTGCCCTGTTGCAACTTGAACCCATTCCCCCTGGTTCTGTCCCTAATTACCTGTGAGAAGAGACCAGCACCAACCTCTCTACAATGTCCTTTCAAGTAATTGTAGAGCATGATGAGGTCCCCCCTCAGTCTCCTCTTCCTTAAACTGAATAGCCCGAGCTCCCTCAATCGCTCCTCATAAGGTCTGCTTTTTTCTATCCCTTTACTTTTTAGTGTGGCTAATTTTATTTAAATGAGCATGTGAGCTTGCATCTACACAGAGGCAGAAAAGCAAACCATGAAGAGTTCTGGACAGTAAATTACAGGAGACTTGTTTCCAAATGAAGGGAGACGTTGTGTAACTTAATATCTCTTCTTAGAGGGATAAGGTAAATAGAGAGGAGGAAGGAAAGATTTGCTTGTATTCTGAAAAACAAGAAAAAAAAATGTAGAAAATAGCACTTGCTGCAGTTTCTTTAGTTTCAGAAGGAGCTGAAGCTTTTGCAAGAACGAAGGACCACATACACAGCTACTTTACCGAATAACACCCCCAAGTCTTTCACTCATTTTTTATCTCAGAATCAAATCAAATTTATTTGCTTGAACTGAATACAAATACACAACCATTCTTTCAAATACAAGAATCCCATTAACTTACCCTAGATGTGCACAGAATGCCTGAGAGTTTTCCTAAGAAAGCCACTGATAAGAAACTCAGCACTGAGGATCATGCTCTTCTCCTTAAATGTCCGTGTGACAAAAATCACGCCTCAGGCATGACACCTCCTATTAGATGTCCCAACTGTACCTTGGAAGTCCCAAGAAATGCAGACAAAAGCATCACTTTTGGAACATCTTGTTCCACTGTGGGACCAGAATGAGAGAGGCAAACAGGAGGGCTAGGTCTCCTGCAATGGCTGCAATATTCACAATCACAAATAGTTTTTGTATTAAATACACCTTTAAGGTGAAAAGACAGATAGAAAGGTACGTTATTATTTCAGTCAGATCAGCCACAGGGAGAAAACCTACACTTTAGATTGCGCTGCATAAAGCATCGCTCTTTAAATGCATAAATGCAAGCAGAGATTATGAAGCAATCATGGCAAAGACTTTTATATTGTGAGAATTCATGAATTTTCCTCAGATGATGACTTTCATCTCTGTCAGATAGTAAGCAAAATTAAACTTTAGTACTTCAAAGGATAACTATTGGATCATACCTTGCTTTTCCCAGTGGAATGCCAGGTGAGGCTGCTTTTTATTTTTTGAAGTGTTTTAAAAATTAGGCAAAATTGCATTAATTGGAACTAGATTACTTGAAATTAGACTGATTAAATAGGACACTGACATTTCTATTACTTTGTTTTCTAGACTGGTTGTCTACCCAGTGAAAGTCACCATACGCAACCTGAAAAGCCCTGTTGGCCTATAAGATCTTGAAAGCAAAGTAAAGATCCGATCCTTCTCCTTGGCCTTCAATGACAGCTGTCCCTTCAGCACTATTCCAACTAGTATTAGCCCTGTTTTCAGGATAAAGAACTTGCTCTACATTCATCAAAATTTCAGTTATAACATAAAGTAATCTAGAAGTGACTCTTGGGTCAAAAGGCATTCCCCCAAAAAGCCATAAATCTTTGAGAAGTCTGGAAGGATAAAGATGGGGTCCAAGCAAAGCAGAAAACCCTGATATAAACTTTACAGAGAACTTAAGAAGAAGCATACATATATATAGACACATATTTTTTTGTACCTTAGACTCCTTTTTACCTACTTTGTATTATGTGGTAGGATTATCTTTCCCCCTGCCCACAGTGAAAGGATCAGTTATGTAAATTGTTGAGCTTTTGCCCTGCTACACAATATTTACATATTTTAGAGTAGCTTATTATTATACCTGGATTTATTAACCATTTATTTTGATGTGATAGGTGATTACTTAGCAGTAACAAAAGCCAAAGTGGCCAGAAAAGATAGTAAAGAGGCAGGACTGCAATCTTGAAACCTCTCTTTTCTCAACCTCTAATTCACTGCCTGCCCAGGTGTGGCTCTAAACCAAGTCCCTCCTGAAAGCTGATGCTTATTTACCACCTCCTCCATTCATTTACACCAGGTGCTGATCTAAGGTCAGCAAAACTGCTTTCCCCTGATGCCCTTTGCACTCTTGTGCATATTCATCCACCTTAAAAATGCTCCTTCTTCATCTCTGCAGAATCTGCAAGCTGTACATCTAGGAGAAGAGGAAAAACACACAGAAACAAAGATAAAAGAGGGAAAACGCTGGACTGGAGGAGGCTCCGCAGCCAGGAGAGCCTTGTCCTCTGTTTGACAGACTCCAGAAGACTCTATGGCAGCAGGAGATCCTGTACTCTTTCCTGCAAGTATCTTGACTGTAAAACTAGAGCTTGCTGAGAAACTGTGAAGAACAATGTGCATGCTTCTTAGAGTCTCTATATAATAATCTATAATAATCTCTATAATAATCTCTACCATGATTTTCCCAGTGTAAGTCTGCAATCATTTAAAGATATCCATTATAAAAATCAAGGAGCTCCAGTGAGACAGCTCTATTACCACCCATGATGTAGGCTGCTCCATGGCACCATTCAGTGTGACACACATTACATACATGTAGTTGGCCTATCATCCACACCCTGCTGTTGAGTCGAAAAATGCCCAGTGCCAACATTTTACCATGCCAGTGGAAATACATCTTTTCGGCTCTTTTCCACATGTTATGCGGTCTCATAAAGTGGTTTAAATAAAGAGTTCAGGACAGTGGGATGATTTTTGAAGGAGATGATTGATTCTGCTAACATTGAAGATGAGAGAGGGGGAAGAACAGATTTAAGAAGAAAATAAACATTTGGCTTGAAATCACTTACACATGTTTTACGAGCTACGTTTCAAATGCAGACATCAGTAAAGTATTTTCTGTTAACTATTCACACTGATATAAGTTCCAATAATACATTTTTCACTGTTAAAAACTTCCTTGGAAGTAAAACAGAATTGGAGATATGAAATACATGCGATTTCTCTACCAATAATTAGTCAAATATATTATTTATCATATACATGAGATTAATTTCTTATATTTTGTATGCTCTTATTTACTCTTACTTATTGACACTTTTTTTTTTCTTTTCTTTTTTTTTTGGGGGGGCCTGTATTCAAACAAGGGATGGGCTTTAAGGGCCAACTCTTAAAATCCAAGCAAGAAATTGATTTTTGACAAAGATACGGGGAAGTAAGCCTCTCTCAAATTTCTCCCTGCCTGCAGCCAGCCAGATAGCAGCAGACCTAGGGCAGTTTACAATAGCCTTAACAAATAGCAGTAGTTTCTCTAGTTTCTCCAGGCCTTGTTGTTTTATAAGATGAAAAAGATCTGAAATGCAGGAAGGACCTGTGTCCCTGCACCTCCATCCACCCCTCTTCCCTGCGCTGAGACAGGTTCCCGTGGGTCGGCGCTCTGCTGCGGGGGGGGGAGCGGGATTAGCTCTTCCCCTCCCAAAAGGCAAAAAGCAGCGTTTTGCTAAAAGAGAGTGATTTCACAGCGTAACATCACTGGAGCAGCACAAAGCAGCAACCTATCCAAAATTAAACCCCGGACTTCAGGATAAAAAAAAAAAGAAAAGAAAAGAAAAAAAACAACCCACACCATTATCTTTCACAGGAAATTTTCCCAGCCTACTCCTTGCCTGCCCCAAACCCCCATATTCTATCATTTCATTAACAAAGCCAAGGAGCTCACGCTGTGGCATCTCACAGCACTGAGGGCACTGGAGTTAACAATGCGAGAGTGAGCTCCAGTGGCCATGGCAACAGTAGCTAATTCTTCTTCCCAATCAGGGTGGCAATTCTCTCCCATGGCTTGAATCAGTTACAAAACAAAATACTCTCAAAGACCTTTCAGAGCCAATAGCCTCGCAGCTAATCTGCTAATAGGAAATAATCTGCAGCTAATATACACATTCCAGGGCAGCAGTGTGTTTTCTTAATACTTTGTTACATGGGCCTCTTTCCAAAGAAAGCAGAGCAAAGAATAGAAAACAGACATTCATTAAAAATAGTATAATACTACCTGGCCACTATTAATGCCTGAAACGTGCTGCAACTTGCATCGCTCTTAAACGATGATTTGGAGTGACAGCACTAGATAGATTGAACGCAATGCAATTAGATCAAAAAAGTTACAGACAACATTAGTTAGCAGCTAGTTCATGTGAAAAATCAGACTTGAAATGATTTCCACATTTCTCTCTTTTCATTTGGTCTTAATTACAGGATCTGTTAACAAAAGCACTGAGTTAAAAAGTATGTGCATCAGTAATACACAGTCTAGAAGGATACAAGAAAAATATTAATAAAAATGCACTTACAGTATACTCATCTAACCGTGCGATAGGAGTTTAGACGTACACTCTCCTGCCTAGCCTAGACACACGAGCAAAGAGCAAATAGGTAGTGGGTGAGAAAGGAGTGCCGAAAAACTAGGGATGAATCACCAATTCTGCAACAGTCATGTCAGGAATACTTTACAGCATGGCTTAGTTTGAATTTACTAGGGGTAGGACTGCCCTTCTGAGTGTACTAGCTCTGGTCTGTCATGATACAGGTGCAGGCACAAAGGCAGGCTGAGCTCCGGTCTGCTTGGGACATAAATTGCCTTCTTGTATGTGCAGTTAAAAGAGAGATGCAGCACTGCGGTCGGATTAAGAGAATTACACCTCCCTCCCCAGCAAGCCTAAACAGTGCCGATGGAGGTGCTTGTTACAGGAGCTAACTCTTCTGCCTTCACAACCACTTTTGCCCACCACTTCCAACCCAAACTACCACATCTGCGTCAACAACATAGACCAAGCAGAAAGAAAAGTCTCTCAATGCTTAGGTATATTTACACTTTCCTCTCTCCCCTCCAGTGGTAAAGCCAAGGAGACCTGGTCATTTCAGGCCACTGCACAGGCATCAAACAGAATTAAAAGACTCACTGCAGATTCTGGTGAAGACTGAGAAAGAGAGAAGTGACTAATACATCATGCAACTGAATGTCTTCAACTATGTGCTACAATTGTAAAGACATCTCTCCTTTGGGCTACCACAATGTTTCATTTCTAGCCCCTTCTGTTAACTTCCGAAGCTTCCATTAAGCAGGGTGACATTTCATAGATTTTCTCTTGTTCCCAAGATGACTGTAATTTTAAGCTGTAATACGTAAAAATTCTGTGTCTATACTTAATATAAAAGCTGCTTTCTTTTAAATGAAGAGAACAAGAAATTCATCTCTCTATTATGATGTTATTTTTATTTTATTGACAACTACTTGAGTACTGAAATGTGACCAGGAAGGCAACTCAACGTAAAGGGCAAACAATTTTAGCGGCAACAACACTTTTAAAATGCTCGATTAAGAACAATTATGGCACTACTCAAGTCAAAGGCCTTTGAAAATGGCAGTTCTCCTAGTACAGAAATATGAAGGATGCAATTTAAGTAACATTCAGAGCATTGCTAACATGCAAAGACCTTCTCCACATCTGTGGTCACCTCCTTCACAGGGAATTGCTTTTGTCTCTAACGATCTCAAGATTTTGTGTCATGCAATCCATTTCTAATATGTGTGTCATTCCCCAGGTAAATTAGATGATTTATTAGAACCAGTGAAAAATGGTCACTTATAGATATGGGTCTAATGATTGACACTGAGCTGGCTCCTCTTGCGCTTGGGGCATTTATAAGAGCTGCTTTCTGCATGAGTTCCCTTTGAAGTCTCCCCGGGAGCTCCTGTTCCACACGCTGGGGCAGAAAGCTCACAGGACAGGGTCTCTTCACATGGCAGTCTGTTTCCGTGAAACTCCCTGGAACATTATCTCTGCACATCTGTAAAATCCAGCTGAAATAGGCTGAAATGCTGACAAGTAGCTGGGTAAGAGCAGGAAGAGCAGAAATGACTGTACAGACATATACAAACACCCTTCTCTCCACAAACGCAAGAACAGGATTGCATCAAGCCGTTTTACAACGTATACAAGCCCCATGCACAGTGATAAATCAAATTTTCTTGACCTTGCTCCGAACAAGTGGTTTTGCTGTGGGTCTGCAGTTTATATGTCAGCGTTTTGTGTTAGGTGACAGCTGTTTTACACAAACCGACAAACTGCACAATTTACCTTTTTTTGTTTGTTTATTTTATTCTGGTACCAAGATTCAATCACATCCTCTGTTAAAACAGCCTGACTCATTCCGAGCACACTCTGCAGAGAGAATGGGATTTCAATAGTGGTCAGCACTAACCTACTTCTGCTCTCTAGCCATTGGCACAGTAAGGAAACGCTCCTTGATTTTGATGGAGAAACACAAACAGGTCATTGCTGAGGGCTCTTGAAATTCCACTGGAATATCTAAACATGTCGAGAATGCTGCAGTCTCACTGGTGTTTATTCCTGAACAAACCCAAATTGTGTGATATCTGTTTATCTTGATATGTATTTGAACAAATTGCTTGGAAGGAAATTGTGCAAATTGGCACAAAGGACAAAAAAACCCACAGCTTTTTATTATTTTGACCTTCCCCCAGTTCTGGATGGTGATGGTTTGGTCCTGTAATGTGCTTGCCTCCACATTTCAATTTCTGCATCCTCTCTATTTCAGTGAGAAAGAAAAAGAAGCTACCTTATACTTGGTAGAATCCTGAATATTGCCCATTTTGTAGAAAAAAAAGGAGAGGCAGAATAAGAGAGAGAAAATAAAAGCCTAAACCTTTAAAGTTAAATGATTTTCATCATTGAAGAGTGCTTTTATTTCTCTTTAAATAAGTTTTTTATAATTTGAGTTGTCATGGCAACATGATGCAACACTTCACTGCCATGACAATCTGACAACTTTCAAAAACAGTAAGTGCTGTTTTTACTCTGTTTTTCAATTGCTCCCAAGGAAACAAGCTGTTATTTACTTCTGTGACGAAACTCATACGATACCATAATGGATCCAATGTCAAGAAAAATTAAAGCATAGAATGGGGGAAACAGGGATGGAAAACGTGCTGTTGTGTACATAATTACTCCATCAAAACTACACATTTTTTCCACTCTCTTCCTGATTCACCACCATAACTCTGCTCATTTCCACCTATGAATTCACTGAATTTCTCCTCAACCTGACCAGAACCAGTACTTGACTAATCGCTAAGATCATTTTCAACTCAAAAATGGTCTGTTTTCTTAGCAGCGGTTTTATTTGATGTTTTTATGCTTGATTGTGTACATTTGGACACTACACAACAAACTGAAACACATGAAATGTTTGTGTGATCATGAGTTAACTTCAGTGGAACAATGTATTTGTAAATCCCATCAACTTACATGAGACCTGTCTCTAAATTCTATGGGGACAATAAATCCACCGGCTAATTCTCTTCTAGACAGAGCCAGGAAATGTTTCCAGACACTGGAACTTGGTTATCTATATTATTCAGCTGTGGGAAAAATACGCTGGGATGATACCTATTCTGTCTAGCAAAAATAATTCTCAGGAGCTAGCATGAATTAAAAACCATGCCCAAAAAAAACGCAGTATGGATGCGGCCACCTTGTTATGGAAGCTGAGGCAGTTCAGTATTACTAAAATACAGCAGCTGGCCTCAGTAGCATGGGATGACCCTTAGGATCATTGTCTGTACCTATTTAGACATAGCCATTGCTTTCCCAGCAGTCTTTTTTTTGAGGAGTATGACAAAGCAAAAAACACCTGACATCAAAATACATTGTATTAAATGATCTCTAAGGTCCCTTCCAGCCTAGGCCATTCTATGATTAAAGTCCCGCTTCACCACGGGCGAGTGTGACAGACTCTGTGCAGACACAGCAATTGCCTCCACCGCAAGATCCAACTTATCTGTGGCAACCTGCGACCTCAGTCCAGGTCAGCACCTCAACGCAGCTGAGGCATCTGAGCCTGGACCCAGACGAGGGGGCAGTAAGGAACGAGGAGCTTTTCAGCCTGACACAACAAGGCGATGTGTTTTGAATATCAATGATCACTTTCTTAACAAAAGACAGTGCTGGAGCAAAGGAGAAGTAATACTTTCAGGACACTACGGCTGAGAAACTGCTGCCTGTGTACAAACACAGGTCTATCAGAAAATGTTAAGCACACACATAGATGTATTTGTGTGTATATATATAAGTGATACATACATAAATCAATTTTTTGGTAGCGAAGGTATACCTGTTTGCAGCATCAATAATAGAAAACAAAACATTCTATAGTGAAAAAATAAGCATGTTCTCATGATTGATATTTTACCTCATTTAAAAGTTTTCATGCACTTTTGCTACCTCACTCAGTCGTTTATTCACTATTATTTGCCCATGTCAGGGTTAGATAAAGGCAGGCTAAATCAAAGGTTTCAGTGCTTCACCTTCTTTTCTATGAGAGTTGAAGACTTAGCTTTCAGTCTTCCTAGAAGACAGGAGTTCACCAGAAGAAGCAGAACAGTTAAAAATTAGACCCATACTGGAATATCTCTTCCAGCTCCTGTATTTCTGTAAGGAAATCTTTCCACTGATTTGAATATAACCTAAACCAGAGAATAAGCCAATTATACATAAGCTCTTCATTAAAAAAAAAAAAAAAGTACAAAATAAGACCCACCCCTGCCTCCAAAATCCCACACAGTTCCCATTCCACATCATTATATGTCTCTTTATTGCAAGTTCCTGTTGACAGGAACAGATATAGCCTTTGTTTCCATTGGTATCTCATTAGCAAAAGAAGATTGCCAAAAGCCAAAATGGTTCGAGATGTTGTTTCACAAAAGTTGCCTATAAAACAACTTGTGTTTGTGTTTATCAGTCAAAATTTCGTCATATAGGCCTGTGGTCAGGATTATCTTGCTTTTCTCCACCTGGCTAGTGGTACCTCATCACAATCACAACACTTTGTGCTCAACGCTCTCCGAAAACCATCATATAGTATGTTAAGAGTTGTTCCAAATCACAAGTCCGTGCACTGCCCAAAGCAGGAGAGGAGGTAAAACTCATCACAGAGCAGGAAGGGAAAGTGGGGACTCAGGAAAATCAACAGGTTTCTGCATGGCATAACAGTAACTCGACTCAGAAACTTTTATGCTGGGAATTTGCATTTTGACCCTGACATGCAGGAAGTGAACACACTTGTAGGCACCATGCAGATGGTAATTTGAACTAGTTGGACAATGTTTAGTTGATAAATCCTCAGTTTACATGGCCCATGGAACCAGGATAGAGTGAAGAGGACAAATTGTGTGATGACACTTTATTACTAGCAGACAAATTAGTATGACCAGGACATATTTTCAGACATCTGAATATTAATATGCAATTTCAATAATGGTGTGTTACTGACTTGAATGCTTCAGTGGTGAATACTGACTTCTCTTTCTCATTAAATGTTTTTAACCACTTGAAAGAAGAAAGGGGGGATGTTCGTTGGGTTTTTTAATTCAACTCTCAAGAAATGACCTAGAACAGAGACACTTGAGTGGTGATGCATAATGAACTGGGACGCCCATGTGTGATTTTAACCTCAGTCGTGTGATGGATCTGTTTCCTGTTGACAGCATTACAGGGAGTTGCACAATGTACCAGACAAATTTGTGGGCAATGTGATGATGATGTAGAAAAAGCAACAGTGAAACATGGATTAAGGACAGAAAATTGGTACTGGTTGAAGAGGGATGCCCCAGAAGAACCTGAGCAAGTGATTCACTAGTGAGAAGGAAGAAGAATCAGCCACCTTTTCTGCTCTTGTCATTTCAAAGCCTTTCAGGTATGGAAAATAACTTACCTATGCTTCTGTCTTTAGACTCATTTAGTCCGTTTTCACAAAAAATATTTACTTTAAAATCAAGTAAAAACAGATCTTGAGGAAATGTCATAAAATAATCTTTAAGATAACAAGCTCTATCTTTACTGAGATAAATTAGATGAAAATACTTAGATGCCATCTAAATGTGCAAATATACTTGTCTTCTGCACATTTTTAATGCAAAACAGATAAAAATTCATCATCTTTTTGGAAGGAACCATGTTAGAGAAGCACCTAGCATAATTTAGACACTACTACAATTTAAATATTAGACATTGCCATGAAGTATCATTCAATGAATTACCATGCCTCAGAAAAGAATATATTAATTTTCTCTCCTATCAAAATTGTTTTGTTTGCAGTAATGGATCCAAAACTTTCATTTACTTTAGGTGTCTCTCTGAAGTATGCATACCATGACATAAATAGAATTCATGCTTCAAGAAAGAATAGGAATCACAAAAATGGCAACATCACAAAAGAAGCACCAGTTTCCCCATAGTTTAAATAAAAATGCAGACTTGACAGAAATAGTTTCTTTTCTCTTATAACACTGGTGTTGTACTTGAAACACCTGAATGGGCCCCTTAATATCACAGTGACACAATACTTGTAAACTTGAAATGATGCTGAATGTCATTTTTACAGTTGTAATAAGAACATGTAAAAATATCCAAAGTTAATACCTGTCCCTCTGGAAGTTAAAATCTTTGGTGTGAAGAGTAACACAGTTAAATATCAAAATAAATGAGATATGGCACATTAAATGTCTCCTAATACATTTTAGTATGTGTATACACACAATTCATCCAAAGCTCCTCTCTGCTTGGTATTAAAAGTATGATGGCACTTTTGTATGAGGTTTGCCATGAAGTGGTTAGAAAAGCTATTCTTTGACTGTATTCTTTATTTGTTTGCAACTCCATTACAGTCATGCTGTTATAAATGTAGTTTGGGATGGCAGCTAAAAAAGAAGGTACTACATTAGTACTAACATACCAATAGGGTATTTTGAGCCTGTTTTCCTTGGTTTTAAGGTAAAAAGTTTGAGGTGGCTAGAACTTCTAGGAAATTTTATATACCACAACATTTACTGACACTGGCAGTTTTCTGAGGCAATATTGCATAGACTGTAAACACTCGGGAGTGCAAATGCTTTTTTTCTAACATGTAACTCATAGCAAAAAGAGAAACGTGCTTAAGGGGAACTATGGTAATAGAAATAAATAAATATTAATCATCATCATCATCAATCTTCCAGTATTTCCCACACAATTTGTTGAAGAGGTAAAAACAGACTGCTGCTGACTTGTTTAAGGATTTCCTTCTTGTTAAATGGACAGTCACTTAAAGAAATTGTTGTATAAAGCCAGTGTGTCAAATGTAATCAAGTTGATTGGTAAATATTAGCATGTTCTTCTATCACTGGAATTTGCAGTAGAAGCAAGTATGTAGGATACATGACATATCAGAAAAAAAAAATAAATATAAAAGTTTGGCTGAAGTTGCTTGAATTTCTTTCTCTTTTATCCTAAATCATGAGTGCCAAGCTTCATCACTACTGAGATTTAAAGGCAATCACCACCTTCCATCAAAATTTCGTGTGTTGCCGGATCTGTGTTTTAAGTTACTTCTGTGTCCAAGAAGCAATGTACTGAAGTCCTCCATCCTTGAAGAACATTTGTAACTAGCCAGGATGGACAAAACCCACAAGGACTGTATCCCGAATGCACTAATCATTGTTCTGCCAGACTGGATAGTCTTATGCGGTATAACACTTCTTTGTTTCAGGAATAAAAAGACCTACCCTGCATATCTGTGTTTATGTTTACCAGAACAGTCTGTCACTGATCACTGAGAGTTGCTTGAAGACCTTGCTACGGATTTGGATATGCCTTGGAGCTCAGCTCCCAAAATCTGCCTGCCTCATGCCTGAGAACAGAATATAAGCCAAAACCCAGCACCTTACCTAAGGACCCCTGAGTTGTTTCAGAAATTTGGCCTGGATCTCAGCATGTCTAGCTCTATTCTGATTTTCAGAGAAAGAAATTGGAGCATGAACAGGCACCCAAAACCTGCTTACCACTTGTACAACTACCTCCTCTTACGCTTGTCTCAAGAGCAGCCATTTGCTGTTCCTTTTGCAAATTTGCACCTCATTTAAGGCTGGCCTAGAACTAAGCAAAAGTGAACACAGACTGGGAGCAAAATTTTATATGAAAAAGTAGAGGGGACCAAAAAAAAAAAAGTTTTTTTCAGTCATTTCTTTTCAACCACCCAGTTTGTCATCAAACTGCAATTCTAGCACTTCAGTGCTATTCAAATCTTCCTCCAGGAAAGCCACAGAACAGCCAAGATGTCACCCTGTCTGCTTTCCTAGGAAATCCAGCATTGCATTTACAGCTTGCCAGCCTGTCTTCCTGAGGTGCAGTCATTTGGCACACGCACCCATACAGCAGATACGTGTCCTTGCTCCCTAGACCAGCGTCAGAGCAGTTCATATTTAATGCGCGTGTGTGTGGCTGCATGTGCAAAGGGGTCATTACCATACCTTACTGCCCCCCAAACTAACTAATGCATTACCTGGCAAAATGTCACATCATTCCAAAGCCAGTACTCCAAGCCCCATGCTACCCCCAAAGATTACTTCAGTGAAGCAGTTATCATTACGTGAGCTTGAAAGTTAGGTCTCCCATGAGGGAACATTCCTTCATATTAGCCAAACCATCAGACTAACAAACACTTTCTACAGTTTTAACATATGGATTACATTTGAACTGACAGTGAGTTTTCCTCTGGACTGATACCCTGCCGCCTCCGTACATGGCTATGCTTATGGGGCCCTTTCAAGCACCGCTGCCCTGAAATAAACTCCTACTATTCCTACAGGATTTCACACCAGCCAATTTAAATATTTTAATAATGAGTAAAAAGTCTAAAATGAAGATAAAATATTGTGTCAAGCCACAGACAGTGCTGACAGTTCAAAAAGAAAATGCTTTCTTTGCAGCATCCATCAGCACATCTGCAACCGTGCACCCTGTTACATCTCCAGATTGCTCAGGATTCCCCACGTCCCTCTCCTGCCTCTCCAAACCAAACCATTCTGCAGACGGACAGCACAAAGAGGCCAACAGCAGTATCTGCTGCTGAAGATCCTGCTGGAGGTGAAAGAGCAGTGGCCTTGCCCAGAGAAGCCAGGGGCTTTCTAGAGAGCGCCGGCGAGAGCCCGGAGCTCACTGCCCTGGCTGGGCCAAGGCCAAGAGGGATGCCGCAGCTTTCCAAAGACGGCGTCCTCCTTGGAGCACCACCTCCCAAGGGAACGAGAGCCTCTTCAGCACATAGGGGTGTCATTTACACCCTCCTTGTGCTAACATGGGGATTACGGAAACAAACTATCAGCTGGAAGAACGCAGGAGGAGAGGGCAAGGCTCTCTCTGCTACATGTGACAGCCCCGGGACGTCTGCACCATGTGGCCTGCGGCTCCAGCCTGGCAAGAAGTGCTCCATCCCTGCTCGGTTTGCAAGCTGCAAGGCAGCTAAAGAAAGTTACTCCTGCCTTCCTCACACCCTGAACCATCCATAAACATGTAAAGGCTACCCCTAGGCTTGGGGACACAGCGCTGGCTGCCATCGAAGGTACCTACGAGCTACCTGGGTGACTGGCATTCATCCAGAAGGACATTTTCAAGAGCCCTGACACGGGTCTCTTGCTTCTGTAGAAAACACGTGACACCGTGAGTTGATGTCAAATCTCTGTATTTTCTCCTGGCTTTTTGAGCTTTTTTTTCAGTAAAGATAAAAAGCAGGTTAAGAGAGTCTCCCAACATCCACCATGTCCTGGCAGAAGGAAATGCTTTAGATTTCACAGTGATTTGGGCTTCTGAGTGCCAGTCACTGTTTCTGTTTTTATTTATTTAATTGCTATCTGAAAATGAGAAACTTAGCAACAAGTTGTGTAACTGATTTGGCTGATAACAACTTTTTTTAAGCTCATTTCCCGCTTCAGTATGGCATGGTAACAAAATGAGGTGGGTTTACTCCATTAAGACAAGACATTGCAAAGTAAGAAAAAACTGCTGAAAAGGAAAAAAAAATTAAACTGACAGCAAGCTGATGAACAGATTAGCTCTATTTAGTTTATTTTTTTGTGCCTCTCCTTTTTTTACTATTAACTAAAGTCATCTGTTCAACAGAAATTAGAAAATTACATGAAAAAGCAGAAATTAACTAAAATGTTTTTAGTTAAATTCAGTTGTGAGGGGCTTTAGCCATAGAGAATGAGAACAAAATACAGAATTGTATCTAATGAGGTATTTAACTAACAAAAATAGCTTTTAATACACAATGTAAGTTAAAAAGGAAAAAACCCCAACTCATTCTCTCTCTGCGCAGTGGTGTAGCCTGCTTCAGTGAATATTGCCATGTCTTAGAGCTCAATTCTGTAAACATTTTCTGTGCTGATAGAGAAGGGTGCACTTTGCATTCCTTTCTCAATATGGTAAAGCTGTAACTTATACCTCTGACTTATCACAGCATTGGGAAACACATGTTTTCCCCTTATTTGGTAGCACAGAGCATCTGGAAAGGAAAAGGGACATACTTCACAGTACCAACTGTGAGCAACTATCACAATAGACCTGCCTACAAAAGCTGGCACACCACCTAGTTTGAACAGGATATAAAGCAAAGCTGCCGATGCGCCTACAGCTGCAGAGTATCTGAAACTGTTCAAGCACATAGAGAAAAAGGTGCAAGAGAGGGTGGAGAGACTGACACAGAGCATTCAGCAGAGAGCTCAGGGCTCAGCTGCCCGCTTTGCCGCTGACTTCCCTATGAGCCAGCACCCAGTTTTCCAGTTCTCTAAGCAGGCCATAAGATACCAAGAGAAATGGATAGTTTATGTGGGTAGCTATTCTGCAGTGGAAGGTGGTGGGAGGAGAATTGCTGCCTTTACTGGAAGTGATGGAGCTGCAGTGCACTTCCTCAAAATGCTTCACAGAGGGTCCAGAGACAGTGAAGCAGAGAAGAAGGGAACGGCGAGGCTATTTTTCCAGTATAAAGTTTTAGGGTAGCTCTACAGCTGCACTGAGGAATGGACTTAGCTGCTAAAAATAAGGGGAGTAAGGCAGATTTTAGGAACTTGACTACCAAACTGCCCTTCTAAAAACCTGTAGCTAAAGGTAGCTAGCAAAAACCTGTAGCTAGAGGTAGCTAAACACCACGGGTCGCAGAATTGGTGAACTTAAAGATCAGAAATTATCAGAGATACTCAGCACTGAAAAAAAGCAGGAATCTCTGAGGTTTGGCTGCTCTGAGCAGCTCTGTGTACCGATCTTCTCATCTAAAAGCACATGAGATGTCTGTCCTGCCCATGCACTGCAGTTGCATTTGCCTCCCTCTAAAACACCGCAACGGCTCGCAGTCTTCTCAAATTGGATTTCAATTTCTAAGATGCAGCATATTTAGTGGGAAGAGCAACCATTTAGTGGGAAAGCCTCTTAACACAAGAAGTAAAAGGACAAAGCGTTTTCTTTCTCAGAAAAAAAAAAAAAAATCAGCCACACCTCCTAGAGAGATTCCTAATCACTGCACCAGAGCCCAAGGCTTTCCACGTGGGATATCCAAACCACGGGGACTGGTAAACAAATATGTCTGAGCTGCTGAGTGCTTCCTCCTGCACATGCAAGCAGCTGGGAGCCAGGGCTGCCACTGCAGCTAACGAGAGCTTGTAATATCAATTCATTTGGTAACTCCTGGTGAGAGCGGTGCCAGGAATGAAATGTCTCCCAGGGCCCAGCTCACACCCTAGCAGGGAGACAATCCTCCCTCTCGATCGTAGCCATTAGCATCTGAGAATCATACCTGGAGTGTTTTTTAAATCCCCTTATTATCCTAAGTTTTGTATCCAGTAGCAGATCAGGTCACACACATGAAGATAGAAAAAAAATAAAATTGCTTAAGCTGAGCTCTACAGTGGCGACAACAGATACGTGGTAGAAGGCTGCTGAGAGATATCCTTATTATCCCCCGTGGATAACCTTCGGATGGGCACACAGAATCACAGAATCACAGAATGTTAAAGGTTGGAAGGGACCTTAAAGATCATCTAGTCCAACCCCCCTGCCAGAGCAGGATCACCTACAATAGAGCGCACAGGAACGCGTCCAGGCGGGTTTTGAATGTCTCAAGAGAAGGAGATTCCACAACCTCCCTGGGCAGCCTGTTCCAGTGCTCGGTCACTCTCACAGTAAAAAAGTTTTTCCTCATATTTTTCTGGAACCTCCTGTGTTCCAGCTTCCACCCATTGCCCCTTGTCTTGTCAGTGGAAGCCGCTGAAAAGAGCCTGGCTCCGTCCTCCTGACATTCCCCCTTGACATATTTATAAACATTAATGAGGTCACCCCTCAGCCTCCTCTTCTCCAAGCTAAAGAGATCCAGCTCCTTTAGCCTTTCCTCATAAGGGAGATGCTCCACTCCCTTCACCATCTTTGTGGCTCTGCGCTGGACTCTCTCAAGCAGCTCCCTGTCCTTCTTGAACTGAGGGGCCCAGAACTGGGCACAATATTCCAGATGTGGCCTCACCAGGGCAGAGTAGAGGGGCAGGAGGACCTCTCTTGACCTACTTGCTACTCCCCTTCTAATACACCCCAGGATGCCATTGGCCTTCTTGGCCACGAGGGCACATTGCACAGCAGTCAGTGGGGTGCTATTACTAATACTGTAAAATAACCACTCGCCATCTTGTCAGAAGCGGCCGGCGGGAGCTTGCCTGTCAGTACGTGTTTTGGAGGTGAAGAGCTCTCACACATGTCCTCACGGCAGCAACATTTTGCAAAAGAGGCATTAAATTGTTATTATAAAAATGGCAGAGTTAAAAATTTAGTTAATTTCTGTCTCCTTTAACAGCAACAAAGAACTTTACAGACACCCAGCTTCTCCATGCAGCGGAAGAATGGAAAATTAAAATAGAGGGCTAAGTGATTTTTCCAAGGACACGGGTCCAAGCAGTGTCAGGCTTCAGAATGGAAGTTCCTTAGACAGCTACTTTGCAGAAAGTTACCGTTCCCCCTTCCTCTCCACACCCTACATATTTTGGCTACTCTGCATTTACAAACACAAGTGCAGCTTTCTGTCTTTTCTGCTTTCTCTCTCTCAATACGTAGATATGCATACCATTTCCCATCATGTATCAATTAAGTCAATCTCATTTCTTCAAATCTTTACTTGCTGAAAGATTGTTTTAAGGAAAGCAAAGCCAAATAAAAATTTCTTTATGGGTGCTTTTGAAGAAAACAACTACACAAACAGTTATCTGGCAGAGGCGAGACAGAAGATGACAACCAAGGGAGAGCATTCAAGAATGTCAGAGGATGAAGCAATTCCTACTGTTTTGAACTGCACACTCAGACCCGGAGTTGGACAGCAAACGCTCCCTAGGAGGAGCTGCACTGGGACGTACTGCACAGCGATACTGCTGATGGTGGTATCGCTGTCATACTGCTTCTGGAAGCAGCTATAAAGAGTTTACAATGTCATAGCAGCCATGATCTTGGAGAACCCTTGGGGAACACGATGGAAACAAATATCCCCCCTGTCACAGAGAAGCATCACCATAGTGTTAATGGCTCTGACTGTGCAACTGGGTCTGCTCTGAAGCTCACTTCCTTGTAACTGAATCCAGGTTTACATCTACACACCTAAACCACTGGGGGCTCATATAATCTCCTGTCTTTGATATCTGAATGAGCTATCTTTAAAAAGATACGTTCCAGTGCAATCAGACTGTAGCAACTTGATTCAGAATTTACTATACGGAAATCCTGTAGACATCAAACTAGTGATCACAGCAGCATTTTCTGGATTCAGACACCCAGGAATTGATTTTTCTATTCTTAAGATGTTAAAGTAACAAGTATAAGAGCACTTCTATATATTCTAAAATGCGATACCCCTTTTAATTCTTGTTAGTGTTGTTTTAGAAGAATCTCATTTATATATTGCCATTTACCAGCATTAGTGAGGCGTTCAGTAAATAAAAAAAGAGACAAAGGCAAGGAAATCCCACATGAAAAGACATTTTCATTACAAAAACCAAACAAGCCAAAGAAAATACTAACCACAGCAAGGCATGTCCATATATTGAAATACAACCCTTCAAGGTAAGAAATTGCTGATTACAAACAACACATTAGTGACATAAACATTACAAAGAATAAAGCCTGTCTTTTATTCTTTGTCACGAAGCTTGCATACTGAGATAACAGGAAAAGAGGGTTTAGTGATTCATTGTTAAAAACTATCATGGCACAGAAAGCCTGCTTCTTACATTATTTCAAGGTAGCAAGAGATTGATTTCATTCTTCTAATATGGATAGCACAATACAGTGCCTCGGTTTGTCCTTTTCTGGGCACGCTGATGTTAGCCACACAGCACAGGCATTCACAGAAATGTTATACTCCCCCATTAACTGAAATGTGTGCCAGTTGGATGTCGTTAATAATACTCTCAAACCAGATAACAGTAGTTGAAGGGAAAAATTGCAGATATAAACAGGATTTCTTCTGTACATTAATTTCTCCTGTAGGATCACAAGTGCCATGGTTTTACACCTAAATTTTAATTTAAGCAGCACATAAGAAAACATTTTCAGGCAGATTCACATCTTTATGCACATACAGCAGAGGTTTATTTTAGGAAAAGCATGATAGTAATGCCGTAAGTACAGCTGGCGCAACCCGCTTTTTAGTTACGATAAAATATGTTTTGCATTCAAAGATCCCTGATAATGTGATCATTTTTCCCAGAACAGATGAATCATAGATGCTAGAGATTAGCAAGGCAAGTCAGATCACCAACACCTACCACCCTTCTCCACACTAAATAGTTATTCCTACAGCCCAGGCCTGTGAACCACATGAATCGCAAGCAATGCCCATTCACAGAAGCAAAACAAACATCCCCGTCGCTTCGTGCCACCCTGTTTGATCTCACTGGAACTTAAAAGCAATGCAAGGTCAGGCAGGGGCAAAAGCTGGATAGAAAGATCGCTGCTCAATACTGAAGCACCCAGCAGGATAAGGCATTAGAGGTACGCTAAGTTTCTCTGCCTCCTTTCTGATCTCACATGGCCAAAATCACAGCCAATTCAGCAGAAATGGATGATGTCCCGGGTCAGTACTAAACCAGCACCCCAGCATGGTATCAGGGGCCGCTTGTCTGCTGGACGTCTCGCTCCTGGTTTGAGTCAGGAAAATTTTCCACCACCTGTGATCATTAAAGATTCCCTCATGCTTGTGTCAGGGGAGGGTTAACCCTCCTGACCTAAGCAGGTAATTACTTTTTGCCCATTTAATTTCCACCTGGAGTTTCAGTTTCCTTACTTTCTAGCCCAAATTACTTTGTGGTCCTAAAGGGCGCTGTAAGTCACAGTTTCTGGAAGAGATCCCTAAAGAGAGTGACAGACCCTTTGGGAGTGGATTGTACTGAATTACAGAACAATTAAACGTGACTCACACCAGAACGTAAAAATCATTCTTGGGAGCGCATACTATAAAATCCTGATTCTTCCCAGGGTCCATAAAGCCAATCCTGAATTTAATACATTGATAGAGGAAGCATGATGCGATATGCCAGGAGATCAACAGAAAGGGAATGACAAATTGTTCTCTCCCGTGCAGCAATCCAGCATCACCTCAGTTTCACAGGCTTCAGTCATTTCACTCAGGGCAATGATTTCAAACTTTCAGGTCTCATGATGCTGACAGTCTCCCTGTTCTTAAGCCAAAGTATAAAGAAAACATCTCCTAGAAAAATGACAATATGTTCAATGACAGTCCTCCTGCAACGGGGTGAAAGTAAACACTGTAGTACTTTGTGCAAGTATCTCCTTTAGGTTTGATCCAACCCATTTTTTACTGTAATCTGAAATTCACAGAAACAGAAGGTGAAATTTATTTGATTTTAATGTAATACCTTCCCCCCGCCCCTTTTTTTGTCCAAAGTGATTTGAAAATGAGGGCAGTTTTGGTCAAAAGGCTGGTAAACTGCGGCAAGTCTCGAGTGAACTGTAAGCCTCGTCCGTAACCTAAAACCCAGCAAGTTGTGGTTGTCCCAGCTCTGATCCACAGGGGTTACGGAACTCAGAAAACTTTTACAACATCTGGGTAATTTTTACTCCATTGTCCATGCCGTTCTCCAGTAAACAAGGGCCCAGCGCAGGTACTTATTAATTGTTTTGCTATATGATTCCTACAGGAGGGAAGAAACTTGAGCCAAAAAATCAAAGAAGCTGAACTCATTTCCATTTGTAAAGAACTGCTTTACTGTCTGTCTGCAAATAAATCTCCTTAGTAAATAGCTCCAAGGTTGAACCAGAGAATATTGCATGGATCAAAGAATTCATGTCTTCCTGTGTAAAGTGAACAGGCCGCAAGCTCACTTGTTTGTCTAAAACAATTAGGGCTGGTATGAAAAGGAGGGGGCAAGAACAAATAAGCTGCAGCTGATTTTACTTTGCAAAATATTTTGGGAGGGGGGGTTTCAAATTAATAACCGGCCAGGCCCCAAAACAGTCTAATCTTTGTCAATTGGTGCCAAATTACGCAAGGTGCTGCCAATTCTCGTTGTCTAACAAATCAGTACCAGTGTACATTACTTCTAGGCTGAAGCCTGATTGATTCTGGTCATTATTTGGGCTGATCTCATTTGCACACATGGAATCAATATGCAGTCCAGATGTTCATTTGCAGTGAACCACTGAGTGAAACTACTCATCTACACGAAACTTTCATCCTGTAGCACAGCACCACCGCCCCATCGCTTCTCCTCACCAGTGCAAGGATTCATCCAGTGCAAAAATCTATAAAACATTCTGCTAATATTTCTGTCAGCTGAATGACTTTTACAGTACTATATAAAGCTGACAGATAATGCATGCCAGTCCTAATTTGAGATAGACTTTTCTTTTGGGACTTTAACCATTGAACAAGCAAACAGATTGAGCAGTAACGTTTATTGCAACGCATAAATCATTTCCCTCCAACTACTACAGGTCTTGCCTGAGGGTGAAACTCATAAGTAGCCCATGAATCCTAATACGCTGGATAAATTACTAAATTCTATTGTCGCTCTGCCATTTGCTTATCAGAACCAAATTCCTAAAGCTTTTCAAAAGTAATTCTGACAACTTTTTTTTTTTCCCCACATGTAGTATTTAGAAATATGTACCGGCAACATTTTAATCAAGAAATAAGTTTCACTTTATTATTAGTCAGAGTGCCACAATTTATAAAGACAATTTTACAGTGTTTTCTCCTGTGTCAAGTGAAGCCACCCATTAACTGAGCATAGACATGAGGCTGATTGTATTCCACTCCAATAATATTTATTGAAGTAAACCTACTGTCCTAATCTACGCAACCGTTCTTGCTTCTAACATAAGGTTGCATAGAAAGGGTTTAAGAACCCACCTGCTGCAGCACTGTAAATGACGGGAACACAGAGGGAACTCCCTGAATCAGATTTTCAGGCAGATAAAGGCTCTGTTACACTGTGAGCTAAATTGCGAAAGATTCTTCAAGAGTGTAAATCAAATTGGTAAAGGAGAATCTGGTGTTTGATTTTTATAATGATTACAGGATTACCGTACAAAGAAGCAACATTAAAATAGTTCTGTTAGTGAAATCTAAGGGGGGGTAGACTTAAATTCTCCTCTTACAAAGGAATGGCAGTCGAAACTACTGTAAATAGTGAATCATTCATTAAAATTGCTCAACCATTCTTTAACTAATCTATAAGCCAAATTCAAGAAAAATAAGAACTCAGAAAAAAACACCAATTGCCACTTTACAAATAATCAATAAGGTGATTGCCACTATCTCTTCTTTATAGATATTTATGCTTTCTAGGGAAATACATCTATGCTTTAAATGCCTAACTTAGATTTTTTCTTTCTCTCTTTTTTTTGAACAGAAAAAAAAAGTCTTTCCTCATGACGATGATTCCATACTTCAAGATCCATCTGTTTCCTCTGGCTCCTCTGCCATTTTGGCCTCAGCGGAGTCCTTTTAATTGCATTTAGACTTATCCTGGATTGTATGAGCCTATTCCCAAGGATGTCTGGTTTTCATCAGGTAATGACCATTAATTCTGGCTGCATTTCCTTCTAAATCTTGTTGAATGGCATAAGAAGCAGAAGCTCTATGTCTTTCTTGCATGCCCTATTGTTTCAAAAATCATGATTTTCTCTGGACGTGGAATGCAGGACGGTTTGTCTAGAGACACAGAGGTGGCCCTCAGACCAGAGAATCCTTTCTTTCTTTCTTTCCCCATATTCTGTTGTTTATAACTATTGATCTTGCCTCTGCTGGTGCTGTGTGTTCCAGATCATTCCCCAGTATTTGCATCTATGGCTGCTCTTTGCATCACCTCCAGGGACACTGGAAAGCACAGCGTATGGCACCACCACAGGTCCTCCTTTGGGCCCTACAAACCCAACCTCAAAAGACCCTATAACTTAGGTAAAATTTATAGGCTTCCAGTTCTGTAGCTAGAGCTAAAGCCTTGCCATGGTGAGTTTTATTTTTATGTGATCTGTAACAGTTAATAGAGGAAACATAACAGCAGAACACATCTTTGTAAAGGCAATTTCACTGTCTATAACTGTACCTGTGTGTATGTACATGTATACGATGAAGGACTAACTTTATTTTCTGATGTAGCCAAAAGTGATTTTAATGTCTTGAATAATATCATTGTTTGTGTTAGATAATACTATAATGACAGAGAGAGAAAGAACCCTAAAATTGATGATCAAAGTTTTAAATTTAATATGGTAGTTCTGTTCAGTGCTTCACCTGCAGCTGATCTGCAGGACAAAACATAAACCAATTTTTCTCCACGCAAAGAATGACAATGATTTATTTTATGTTACAGTTGGACAACAGATTAAAAGCTTTGGGAACTAGACATCATAGTAATGGGTTTGCTCAACATAGAAAATTCAAGAGGATGAATTCTGTTTATTTGGTATGATTTTCCAGTGTCACCGCAGTTACACTACTTTGCCATGGTTACCAATCAACTTTAAATCCCCCTAACCACTATTTTACTTAAGCTGCACTCTTCAACCCCTCCTGTGGGGCTGCACGGTTTCCTCGAGGTGAGAGCAGATTTCGGCTGCCAGCATGAGCACAGCACCGGCACCTCTGGGGCAGAGGCCTGTCTCCCTCCCACCGTTTCTTTAGCAAAAGAAGAAAAAAAATCCATGGTTTCTGTCTGCCCCTGATTGTTGCTATAGTTCAGAAATCTCATTCTGCATCCTACCAAACAGATTACTCCTCTTTGTGTCCTCTTGACTCTGATAAGCACTCAGTATCTCAGAAAAACACAACAGTATTGTCAAGGCAATTTCAGTTGGTTAACTTTCACTAGAAAACTTTGATTGGAAAGCAAGTCTTATAAGGAGCTGCTGAGGGAACTGGGGTTGTTCATCCTGGAGAAAAGGAGGCTCAGGGGAGACCTTATCATTCTGTATAACTAGCTGAAAGGAGGTTGTAGTGAGATGGGAGTGGATCTCTTCTCCGAAGTGATAGGACAAGAAGAAATGGCCTCAAGTTGTGCCAGGAGAGGTTTACTTTGGATATTAAGAAAATACAATGACCTTCAAATCTGTAAACATTTTCCCCTACAGTTTGCACTGTTCCTGTTACTGAAAAAAACACAGCTGAGCAGCTCTGAAATCTAAGTTGTTGCATTGGCAGTATGCTATTAGACTGAACTATTGTATTACTAAGCACATAAGCTTCCATTATTTTTATTATTCTGAGGCACACAATAAACATCTACATCTATTATTAATGAAGTACAGAAAATATGCAAAAGCATGTCTCCTCAGACCAATTGTTTGAGCAAAAGGAATGAAGATTTATATCTGTGCACATTTTATCTCCTCCTTTTTTCCACTCTGATGCCCTCATGTCGCTCCGTAAATTCTTTAATCTTAAAATTTTTTTCAAATCTAGGAGTTCTGTGATTCTGTGATACTGACATGTAAGACTAAAGAGTTAAGCAAACAGAACTTGCTAAGGTCTCATGCAGATCAAAGGTGGATTATAGGCAAAGTCTAAATTTGAGCCAGTCCATTCCAGGAAGAGAAAGGGTCTTGCTGCAGGAAAAAGGGAAAGAGTCTTCCTAATGAAGTGCCTGGGATACTATAATTTTATCAACAAACCTATTAAATAAATCCACCCTTGAGTTTTAGGGTACTTTTGTGGTCATGACTATCAATAGAGTTACAAAAACCAGAGACAAGCCACAGGGTGAAGCTCATCTAATTAAAACGATAGTCAAATAGCACATTTTCCTTCCACCTCTGCTGAATCCTATACTAAGTGAAGATGGAACTTTGTTGTGTTAACTGCAATGGGTTTAAAATTGCATTTTGCCAAGCAGCAAAAAGTGTGAGCACAACAGTAGGAATAAGCAGATCTTCTAGATCATCAACCTATGAAGGAGAAATAACAAACAGGGCCCAAAGGGTTCTTAGCACCTCAGCTTTTTTATCTGGTCATTACATGAATGGATCTTTGCCTCCTTTCAGCTGAAAAAAGCATTTCCAGAATGCATCTTACTGGTCACCTCCTCCAGTCATTCTCTTCCTCAGGCTTTTCCCAGCACTGAGTAATCTGCTGCTTCGAATCAATAAATTGCAATGCAACAGTTTCCTGGGAGTCAGTCTCCTGGGTTCAACAGAGTACTTCCAACTTCTTCAGATGACAGCATCCTCAGCTGTCAACTTCTTACTGTGAAGAAGGGCTTTTATTAGGCTTGAAATTCCCTTCCATTACATCATAAACTGAAGTCTGACCTTGGCTCTACTCAGTTAATTCCACATCTGCTGCTTAGGGCTTCCTCTGTCACTCATTCACTCAACTGGGCTTGCTCTAGTGCCGTCATTTGTTCAACTTCTCAGTATTCGACTTTTTTTTTTCTTTGAGCCAAAGATTTTTTCATTAAAATTTCTATCCTGTTTCTTTTCTTTTTTTTTTTTTTTTAATGCCAAGGTTATGAGAAATGCACTTTCAGACCTTGATGTTATGATGCGACATCCAAGTGAAAGTGAACCTGCCTTGAGCTCTAATCTGGTTTTCCCCAGATTTAATGCAGAGTCACAAAGTTTCTGGAACAGTTGCCCCCTCTAGCCCAGCCTTTCTCCCTCTCTGTGGTAAATTAAGTGTAATATTACCACATATCTCAAAGAATATGATATTCTTAGCTTTGATATATTTGCAGCTAATTTCTTAATTTTTAATTAGATTGTTATGTAGAAGCACTTAATGTATTTCTGTAAGTGACACGCTGGCAGATTTAAAAAGTGTCAGTTACAAAGTCAAAGTTTAATTAGCTTTCGCTGCAAATAAAAGACATATTAACTTATAATTTGCTTAGAAAGCCATATACTGCATGATCATTATTTTTCCAAAGGTGAAGCCTCTAATTTTTTTAATATGGGACTTTTCCCTCATTTGCTTCATAGAGAAGTCCCTTAACTCCTTGTGCACACTGTAAATCACTTCTCATGCCTTTGACCTCATTGCAAATCAATGTGCCATATTCACTGCTAATGAAAAGAAAAATTCATATATGAATTCTAAAGCAAATTTCTCATGTGAGAGCTAACATTCATTGGAACATATTTGCCATCATCTTATGGCTTCTTGCACATAGCGGATGATAGGCCATCTCTGAAGGAATAGGTTATAGCAATAACAGAAGGCTTTGAATGTTCTTTTCTCAGAGTATATTACTTAATCTTTTTCTATATTAAGAAATAATGATTTAATTCATGTAATTGCCATAGGTAGCCCATAGAAAATATGTGGAAGTAGGGTATATCAATCCCCAAAAGGATGTTTTTCCTATTTGCTATTTAATGTGGGAAATGACACTGACAAAATGGAAATAGGATGTAATTAATTCTCTAGGAATAGAAAGTTGGGTGATTTTTAATGTGCATGATCCCTTAACCTTACATTTATCACAGCACATATAACTGGTTTCTTTTGGAAAAGTACATATAAAACACAAAAGTCATATTGTAATTTCAATGCCATAAGTACAAATTTGCATAAAATGAACCACTTTGGATGTAACCAGCTAGTCTATGAACGAAGATTAAAATCTGGCCCATAGACTTTTTAGTTTCATTGCAGCTTTTCTAAAACATACAATGAACCAGAGACACAACTGCTCTCATGTATATAAAACTCATATACACTCATTTGTATCATCCATTACTCTGAAGTTCACTCATCCTATTAGATAGTAAGAACATAATTGTAAAGTCTGTGCCTTTGTACCTTCTGCAATAGAAATATTCACAATGAGTTCTGATTCTATTTCCTCTAGGTATTTCTACAAAGTGCAATAGAAAGATACAATTGGACCTTTACACTCATTTTAATGGCAGACATATTATTTTGTGTTTTAAATAAAATTTAATATTCTTACTAATCCTGTTTCTTTTTTCTTTCTTTTTCTTTTTTTTTGTAATAACTGAAGCACTGTCTTTTCCCCTGCACCGATACACTGAATTCAATGCTCTTCAAAGCAGAAAAACGTCTCAACAGACAAAACCCAAAACACAACGAAGTAATGGAAAAATTGCACTGACACTCATAACAGCTCTCCTGCAATAGAAAAAAACAATACTTACTAGATGCAAATGCCCTAGTGGGACATTCTGCCAGCAAACTTTACCTGTCAATCTCCATGTCATAATCCACTAGTAAGCTTGCAGGTACTTTAAAAACTAACATTGATAAGGTAAATACAATTTGCATAAACCCAAAATTATTAAGAGAAAAAGAAACACATCTACAAAAACTGCATTTCCAAAACTTTCATATTACATAACTGACATTTTCATGAATATGGACTAATGTCCAACTGAACATCTGCATTCACACTCATTTTTTCTGCAGCCTTCTGCTATTTACCTATGAGGTCAGACTTTATATGAAAGGTACATTAATTGTGATTAACAGATGATATAAAAAACGGCTCAGGGAGTGTTACAGAATCTAGTAAGCCAAGCAGTTGCTTATTATAAAAAATAACAGATTCTGTAATAGTGCCTCACACTGACACTGCTCATATCTTTAGTTACACTGTATTAGCCCTTTATAGCAACTGACATCCTCTTAATAGAATATGAGACCAAAGAATGATCCTGCCACAGGGCTCTCATAACTACAGAAACCACCTTATGCAAAAAAAAATAAATATATATATATATAGAACCATCCAATATTCTGAAGCTTTCTTTTCGAAGTATTTTAAAATCTAGCGAGTAACAGAAGTACCCATCTTTCAAGAAACACCACTCTCTGACAGGAGAACAAAACGGCATATTTTTTAAATAAAGGCTGTTTTGTACAGATTATGAAAGAAACCCACAAAGCATCAGTGTAATTAAAGTTGGGTCAAAGCTGCATGTTCCCATTCTAACAGAATGTCTCAGAAATTGAGGGAATCAGACGGATTCACAGAATCACAGTGTTAGTGGTTGGAAGGGACCTCAAAAGATCATCTAGTCCAGCCCCTCCTATCAGAGCAGGATCACCTACAGTAGGTCACAAAGGAACTTGTCCAGGCAGGTTTTGAATGCCTGCAGAGAAGGAGACTCCACAACTTCTCTGGGCAGCCTGTTCCAGTGCTCTGTTACCCTCACAGGGAAAAAGTTTTTTCTAATGTTTTTGTGGAACCTCCTATGTTCCAGCTTGTATCCATTGCTCCTTGTTCTGTCACTGGACATCACCGAAAAGAGCCTGGCTCCGTCCTCCTTCACATATTTAGAAACATTAATGAGGACACCCCTCAGCCTCCTCTTCTCCAAGCTAAAGAGACCCAGCTCCTTCAGCCTTTCCTCATAAGGGAGATGCTCCACTCCCTTCATCATCTTTGTGGCTCTGCGCTGGACTCTATCCAGCAGCTCCCCGTTCCTCTTGAGCGGAGGAGCCCAGAACTGGACACAATATTCCAGATGTGGCCTCACCAGAGCAGAATAGAGAGGGAGGAGGACTTCTTTTGACCTACTAGCCACATCCCTTCTAATACACCCCAGGATGCCATTGGCCTTCTTGGCCACGAGGCGACATTGCTGCCTCATGGTCATCCTGCTGTCCACCAGAACCACCAGGACCCTTTCCCCTGCGCTGCTCTCCAGCAGTTTAGTCCCCAACCTGTACTGGCACATGGGGTTGTTCTTACCCAGATGCAAGACTCCACACTTGTCCTTGTTGAATTTCATAAGATTTCTCCCCGTCCAGCTCTCCAGTCTGTCCAGGTCTCTCTGAATGGCAGCACAGCCTTCTGGAGTGTCAACCACGCCTCCCAGTTTTGTGTCATCAGCAAACTTGCTGACAGTGCTCTCTAATCCCTCATCCAGTTCATTGATGAATATATTGAATAGTACCGGTCCCAGTACTGACCCCTGAGGGACTCCACTAGATACAGGCCTCCAACTAGACTCTGCCCCATTGACCACAACTCTCTGACGTCTTAAATGGTTACTTAAATTGTTAATTTTAGTGAAGAATGTATTCAAAATCCTTAGGTCTTGAAGAGTTTTGAAAACGAGCCTGCAGCAAGCAACATGATATAAAAAATTAGTTTTTCTTATACTTTTGATATCTCTTTAATTCTGGGACTTGAAAATTTTAATACTCTCCAACTGCATTGAAACTAGCATTCCACATTGATGCAACACTGCATTTCCCATTTTTTCTTCAAAGAATACAGAGTAAGAATAATTTCTCTGTTTAAGGTCATTTAACGCTTTACAATCAAAAACATGACCCAGAGGCAGGGAGTAATTAAATTTGCAACTTTGCCGCCTCAAGTGTTACCACTTTTACTATTCTTTTTTCTGATTTTTATGTTTTTTAAGTTCCAGAAATGATTCAGGAATCAATTATGGAAAAAAAACGTATCTTTCTCTTCTGGCTACTTGATAACAAAATTATTCTAAAAGCTCTAATACTGTCTCCAGGTAAAATTTTCTCACTTCCAGTAAAATGAGGTCCATAAAGCAGGACCCAGCACTTGCAGAAACCTCTCATTAACTTCCCGGCCCAAGTCTACTTCGTTATCAGGGTTTGATTGTTCAAAAGCCCTGGTTAAATATATATATTTGTATATAAGTGTCCAGAGATTACGGTAATAGTATTGTTGTAAATCTGCCCTAGAGAAACTACTGGAAAATTCTGTCATTTGTCTCTAGAATAATTCTATTTGAAACTCATGGATTTACTAAATTTTAATAACCAGAATGAGAAAAAATGAAACTGCCACAGATTTTGAGTATTTTGCATGCTAACATGGATTAACCTTCAAGGTTCTTATTACCATTTAGATAGGTATTCCTTGCTGCTGTCTTAGGTCAGCAAGTATTCAAATCACTGGAACAGCTTTGCGTTACACATGCTACGGACAGATGCAGCAGAAACGCATGTATTCTCTCAAAAAAAGATTAAAATATCCACTGCACCTTAATGGCAAGGGAGCATATTCTTGTATGGAAAAGGCTGCAAGTTGTACACCCTTTCATCATTATTTCTCTTGGACTGTCAAGTTTTCATTACCATGATGTAAATGTAAATGAAAGGGATGCTTTTAAAAAAAGATTTTCCTCAAGTTTTTTGTGTTTTTTTTCTTTTGATTTTTTTTTATTATTTTTTCAGAAGTAAACCAAGGGTCCCAGTTAGTGCCATCCACTGGTAGCACTAACGCTGTAATCAGCTGACAAGCTTTGTTATCAAAGATCTTTACAAGGGCTTCAATTCATCTGCAAGTACGTCAGCTCGGCATTGCACTCTTTAATTCACTCCGTTTATCTCATCCTCTCTCCCGAAGGCGCAAATATATTGCACCATTCTTGGTGTGCTGAGATCAAGAACCTGCCTCTTCCTCTGGCAGCAATGCAGGAGTGAAGTGGAGCACTCTGCACAGTACAGCCAGATCTTCACATAGTCAAACAGTTGTATATTCTTGTTATTATTAATATGCAATTTCTCCTAAATACAACCTCACTGACATTTGAACACTGCTAAACTGAAAGGCCTAGCAGACACGAGAAGACACAGTACTTCAAACCTGCAGAAGATTAGAGCTTCAGAGGCAAGTGATGTAAATGGATTAAAAGCAACAGCAAAATACATTCTGGCACTTATATAATTTACCTCATTAGAGGGAAACCTAAAAAAAACCCATGCTACTAAATACACGGAATTTTTAAGTTGAGCAGATGTGAGAGAGACCAATTTTAGGATTGAAATTTAAAAATTCACAGATAAGTTTTCCCCAAACCTATTATGCCATATTATGTATTCTTATTACAATATTAAACCCACTGCTCAAGCCACTACCTGAAGTCAAAATAAAAGTACAAATTTTTTTTTTATCTGTTAAATGAGGTTTTGGTGTAATCTGCTTTCATTTCCTGGTACTGAGTTAGAGGAGGAATTTAAAATATATAAAATATATGTGCGAAAAAGTGACAGATGCTGTCATATCCAGCAATAACAGTGTGCAAGCCAAGGTCAAAGTAATATAAAAACTTAAATACATTGGTTCTCTGACATAACCAGATCAAACCTCTGTTGATCCAGAGTATTTTCCTTGGGTGTTTCATGATAAGCCGTGGTTTACACAGTCATCTATTATGGTCTACTTATTTCCCATTTTTTTTACATCCTCTAGTCTGGTAGACACTGATATTTAAACCATTGCACCCTTGTCAAATACAGCTGCTGTGTTATCTTCATAACACACTAGAAAGCATATGTGCTTTGTTCCAAAAAGTGCCTTGTAGGCAACTGGGTCAAACAGCAAAAATTGCTTTGTGGTAATTTAATGGCTATTGTTAGTAGTCAGAATTAAGAAATACTGCACTTGCTTTGATTGAATGTGAATAAAGAAGATGAGCACAAAACCTGATTCAACCGCTGAAGATGTCAAGGAGGATCTTCTAAGGATTACAGTCAGAGATGGATCAGGCCATATGGAAGAGTCAAAATCAGGAGTAAATGCAGTTGGGGAAGGAATGTTTTGATGGAAGGGATGTGCCATAATCCCTCCCTTAAACTAACAAAAGCCTTTTTAGGACAGCAACCTCTTCAGGTGAAGTTGGTTGCAAAGAGCCTCGTGAAAGCTCCTGCGTAGTATTTTCAGACCAACAATAACTGAAGATGCTAACCCACAGCTGAAGACAGTAAAATATAATACATTTTATTCTTAAAATATTTTAATAGGGAAAAAACTTCTATCTCAGTACCAAATGTGACTATAGTGTTGCACAAACAACTTAAGCTACAAAGGCAACACAATCACAAGATGTTTAATATAAAGAATATATTAATCCCAGTTCAATGCAGAGGCTGGTATTAAAAATGTGTTTCAGTCACACTGCTTGTAAAGCAGGAACAGCAAGATGCCTTTTGCCATTATTTCCTTACAAATCATGGTCAAAGATACTGGTGTTCTCTAATGAACCTCCTCTTGTACTGCTAAAAAATACACAGGTTTCTCCTTTTATCCTGTCAGCCCTACATGTGTATTTGTGAGTATTTTTCAGGGTCCAGAATATCATTTATGCCAACCACTTGATCTCTACTACAGTTTTCAGAAAAGAATGAAAAAGTAAGTTGATCCTATAACTGAAAGACCAGCCTAGGTAGTGTTAAAGACATCGTGTCAACACAAAAGCCCTGAAATAAAGAGGAAGCCCTGGAAAGTCTGGGTGTTATTTAATCAGTGATAAAAACATGCTGGTGTTTCTTATATTTAAAAGACGAATGGGGAAATATTTCTAAATCATATATATACAGTACAATTAGGAAACACGGAAGAAACCATTAAGTCACTTGAACAGCACTAATTTTCTGCTTTATGTACCATTTCTCATTTGTGCAGCCTCTGAACTATACATATTTGCCTTCTTTTTCTTCAGTGAAATTAAACACGAGAATAATGCCTACCCCAAAAATCTGGGAAAACAAAGCAAGACAAAAAAAAAAAAACAGAAAGAAAGGCAACAAGACATCTGAAAAAATAATCACATAGAAACTATGTAAATCCCAATTACTAACCAGGCCAACCTAGAAAGCATCATCTAACTGCTAAAAACAAATAAATGTACCTGGGGTGTGAGTCAGGATGTGTCATGTAGGCACTTATCCCTTATTATTTCATTTGTAGTAGCAAGTAATGAAGCTAAGCATGCATTTAGACAGTTTGAAGCAGATGGACAGCATACTCTGGAAAACAAGTTAATGGCAGAGGCAGGTATATCTGCATAGCTCAATAACCAAAATGGCCTCAACAATTAGAGACATTTACAGATGCAGCATTTTCACATTTGGATCCTGCACATGTAAATATGCAGCAAGAGCTATGTTTATCCTATGCATAGCTTCTCTCTGAGAAAATTGGGTTTTTTGCAGGAAGCAGATTAATAAGGTAGAAGCTGCATGATTGTTAAACAGAAACTGCCTTCTTTTTTATTTTTTTCTTTTTCTTTCTCTTTTTCTTTTTTTTTTTTTTTTATTTGTTAAACATCATTAGGGCAAATCTGCCTCTTCCCTTGCCAGTGCAAAGGCCACTGCCCACAGAAAATCTAATGTGCCTCTAACCACACACAGAAGGAGACCCTGGTAACTTTGCTACACAACCCACACCTGCTGCTCCACGCAACAGCAGATCAGGGGAGAGTAATGAGTGACGGACACGTTGTTTATTTTAACGTTTCCTATGGAGTAAGACTGTTCTCACACCACAGCTTAGCAAAGCCAATATTCAAAATCACACAATCCCCTCCACTTTCATTAGTCTCAGCAGCAAGTTCAAAGACTGAATATACCTGTGTTCTTGTTTCATGTTCAAGCACTTCCACAAGGTGTTTATTACCACCTAGAAGATCTGCAAGCTGGTCAGCCTTGGTGCATGAACAGAGAGAAAGCTGAGATACAGGAAAACCTGTAATCCTTTATCTGCTCTATGGATACACAAAGGAGTAGATAACCAACAGTTGTCCTACACTCAAGTTGACACTCACGTGTAAACCACCAAAGTGGTAGAAAAATCACAGCTATACATGAAGCAGGAACCAGTCAGAAGAAGAAATATGATCACTAACTGGAAGTTCAAATTTTTGCTGGTATAAAATGGAATAGATCAGAAACTTAAAACATAAAAATCACTAAATATCAATAAATTCTGTTAAGCAGTGCTTCTTAGATAAATCACCATCATCAAATCAAGGTAATTTTAGAGTCACACACTAATCTCTGTAGCTCATAGCTATAATTAACCCTATTAATAAGTAATAACAAACAAAATGCCTAAGTCCAGATTTAAAAAAAAGAGAAAAGCTTATAGAAGCCAATAAAGCAGACACATTAGCACACCAATAACTTCAGATTTCCTGAAGCAAGCTCACAAAATACGTCTTGTCATCTCTCTTAGAGTCAAGTCAGGAAGTAGAGAAAGAAAAGAAATGGTGTTCTGAAAATCTTTTTTACAAATTTAAGCAAAAATGAACTCTGCAGAAGCATTTTGCTTTTTTATTTCTGTACTGCTGTCCTTCTGGCAATATCTCCACATCCATTGGTGTAATCTACACCTCTTGGTGTAATCTACCACATCCCTCGTTCTGGATATAGAGGCCGATTCCAGGAGAGCAAGATTTTGCCAGCAGCCTCTTCCTGCATTATAAACAACATTTATGCAACATCCCCTGATGGGCCTGCTCTCTCCTTCATCTCTGTGCGCACTGCCCTGCAGCATTTCCATGGATGAAATTTCTCTTCGTTTCAGGTTCTGAAAGGTGCTTCTCCACTGCCAGAGTGCATGTGGATCCCAGAAGCTGTGTCCTCTACCCCACCTAACCCAGCCAGAAGAGCACGGCAGAAAAAAACCATGCCCCTTCCATGTGTCACTTCCATCGTAGCAGCTACTGACACCATGACCGATATCCAAATTGCTCATAACCTACTTTCAAGCGCGCATCCCTTGGTATCTCTTGGACTTTCCAAGACTATTATCATAGCAAGTGCCAAGTGACTGCACTGACTATCTACCAGAGGGATAGGATAACTCACTGGTTCTATTAATAACATATTAAATAAGCTAGCACTGAACATTTTTGAAAACGAAGAGCTCTATTTGTTTGTGTCAGTTTATTATTTCAGAAGCAGGAGTTGCTACACAGACAAATGATTTCATATGCCTCAAAAGGAAGACAATAAGATACACAGCTACAAAGAGAAAGGGGTAAAACAATTTCTTTTAGTTGCTAGTCATGCCATGGACCTGCTATCTGCCTATATAAGGATGACTATGTTTTAAAAGTTCGGTTTGCTTTTGGATTCTTCTACTCAGTCACAACACCTGCAGCTTCAAGGACAGTTCTTTAAAGAGGATAAATGTCCTCAACTCCACCTGAAGCTACCAGGAGCTCTAAAGTCTCACCTTTCCAGAAAGTCAAACCCAATCAAAAGGAAGCATGTTTGCAAAAACAAAACTCACAGGTTAGAAAAAGCCTCAGTCACAGTTTTTTTCTTTATTCTGAAGTGGATATCACATGTGCTCAGTTTTTGTAGGTTACTGAGGCTTCTGGCTGAGATATTCCCTACCAAGATAGAACATAAACATGGACCATCAGAATGGACTGTGCTTTGTTTACTTCTCCTCCCATGAGTCAGTGTTAGAGATGATTCAGGGAAACGTTCAGCTCCCAGCAGCAGCTGGGAAACAGCAAAGGAACTCCGTATTCGTTGTCTTAATGTGATCATATCAAAATGTGTTGAGTGATTTCTTCCACCCTATCCCCAGTGTCATTTCTCAGTGTCCCAAGGAATCACAGATGGCAGACCAGAAAGTGCCGTCTGGTCATGCAGCCCATCCTACTGTGGTAATGCAGCATTTTCCTTTACAGTAATCTCTTGATGGTATTTGCAGTCAAGTCCACTTTTAAATACTTTTACTTATTCCTCTGTGAAAGTGAAAAGTAAAATCAGTTCCGTTACTTAAATGCAGAAATATTCCTGCTACATTTATTTATGACATGCCCTTGTACTAGACATCAGAAAAATAAAGAGGAGGAAATGGGTTCTGAAAACATTTGGGACAGTTTTATAGAATATTATTGCAATTAATTCTCATAAAATCCATCTGCCACACCAAGGGCTTGTGTTACCAGGAAACCATTTGTAAAGGGTTCAGAGCGAGAAAGAAATTATAATATCCCTTTCCTCTCTTTCTCACACTTCTCAACCTGCCTTTCACAAAAAAATAGTTATGTGAGCTTTTCCATGCAGCCAGCTTACCACGGGTTTTATGTGAAGTATTGTGCAGATTTAGAGGAAATGCTAGATACTGCTAAACTAAAATGAGTTTTTTCCATCTGAATGATGCAATAGTCAGTTCTATGAATTCTATATCTTGCCACAACCGACAAAAAACTTTCTATTTCATGCTCTAAACCGAAGTCATGGAAACGCAAAGGAAAAATTTCTTTGTGCATCAGTCTCTTGTAATTTCGAGACAAAACAATGCATAGAAACCCTTCTCCCTAAGCCCTAGAGAACAGCTGATGTATATATATGTTAGCCTAAGTCTCAGGGAAATGGATGAGTGGAAAGAGAATGCATAAATACAGGATAAATCACAAATATCTATGATAATACATTGCATGCTCCTGCTTTTTAATTTGCATGTATTGTGGTTTTTTTACATCTCCATCTTCTGTAGATCACAGTTGTCTGACATATGCTGCAAGCTGTGCTTTCCTCTGTAGTCAGTGGAGAGAATGGGATACATCATGTACCCCAGAGTGGCATCATCCTCTAGACACGCCTACCTTTATCTATTTATCATCAAGTGGACGTATTTAACTCACTGAAATTAGAATTCTGCTACTAATATCAGAACGCTAGTATCAAGCAAGATTAATTCCATCCTAAAGTGTTTCACAAGTGTCACAAAAAACTGAACTGCAGTTGTGTACACCAACCTTAAAGGTCCTCTAAATTTTTGCCATCTATACTGTTGGATGCCCACTTTTTAAATGAAAATGATCATGCAAGGCAGCTCCTCACTGCAGGTTTTTTTGTAAGACACATCATTGATGTGGAGGTGGGAAAAAGCGGGATTCCCATGCATCTATTACTGTCATGGCAAAGACAGGTTAGCCAAGGGCAAAACATGTTGATAAGAAAGTCAAGTAGTGCATATCACACCCAAAACGTGCTGAAATGTCATAAATAAACAGTAGAGAAGTCACAAACAGACCTGCAAATTAATTGTTGTTTAAATATTTAAAAAATAACTAGTAAAGGCAGAATTATGGCAATTCTAGTATATTTAAATAAAGATTATTTCAGTTTCTAAGCAAAGACATTTAAGAAGTATGAGAAACACTTCTTTCAGTCTATTATGTAAAAATATTTCTCACATTGAAGGATTTTCTCCAGTTTTTTACCTAAAAGTTCCTACCAGAAGTTAAAAAAGTGACCTCACTGAGGACTCATCGCAGCGGAAACTTCATAGTGAGCCAAATGGAAACATTAGTAACTTACACAATTACACAACATTCAGGTTTCTAAACATTTTCTTTAAAACTCACCTTAGCTAGAGCTTCTGAAATGCCAATGACCTTACATATGCTCCTAAAGTTATGTGCAAAAATCAGAACAATCAGATCTAATTATGGCAGAAAGAAATTATAAAAGAAAATTAGAGCTACTTTATCATACCCCTCTTCCAATTGAAACCTGGCCAGAAAAAACAATACCAGTAACATTCCTAACTGGTCAGTCCAGGCAGATTTCCAGGATCTGGGCAAAGCCAGTAACTTGGTGCTAAATTTATTAGCGTGCAACTTTACGTTAAACAGCACGAAGCCGAGAATGAAATCATTGTTCAGCAGAACCATGAGTGCTCCAAAAACGGCAGAGCAAAATCAGATGACTTGTTAGCAATTTTATATCACAGGGATCAAACACCACCACGGTTTCTGAGGGCTTTAGCTCAACATTTACGACCCCCAGCTAACAGAAAGAGCTTCATTTCCTGCTCTTCTGCAGCATCTGAAGTCCCTGTGAGAATTAAGTGGACATTGAGATAAACAAAGATAAACAGCCTGATTTGACAAAAAAGATCGGAGAAATGATGAAACACTGACCAAAACGCCAGCAAACAGCATAGGTATTTGCCAGCACGATTAACAGAAAAGTTAGAGATTAGGAAGACTATGTACCTGTTATTTTTCTGGCTCTGGGTTTTTTTGTTGTTTCTCTTATTATTGTCTCTCCAAATCTAAAAAGAAGAACTTTTGTGTACGTTCCTTGCATTTCAGACCCTGCAGGGCCATTTTGGGATGTACCATTGCAGACGGTATGTCTGGTAGGAACACATCTGTGACCAGGTGCCCATTAAATCATTTCCTGAGCTGTTTTAGACCTCTTCTGAGGGCAGTTTGGTAGCGTGCCAGTTCTGGTCTAAAATCTGCAAAGAACCACTGATTAATTGAGCTTTTGCTATTTCACTATTGTAAGGAACCGCACTCCTTTCACATTCTTATGGGACTCCTTGTGTGGTTTCATTGGCAATTGCAGTAAATTTAGCCCTACCTCTACATATTTTTTTAAATTAAACAAAGTAACTAATGAACTGGAAAAATACTCTCTCAACAGTGAAACAATGCACTGATTCCTACTGACAATCATATTTTGTGTTCACTACCTTATCTGACATGCTGCCCAACGTCCCTTTAAGCAACAGGAGTCTCACAAATTTGATGTTAAATTTCATTAACATTTATGATGTTCTCTTTACTTTTTATCAAGGTATATGTTAATATTTTTCTTCCACTGCAGCTAAATCACATTTTCAATATAGATAGGTGGCTAACTAAAGGGATATTCAGTAGGCTCCACTGGATTAAAGCAATCAGATACAAACTCAGAAGTATATTTTAGGTCCATGCTACAATCCAAAGCATGAGGAGTGTCAGTATAGCCCATGCTGACATATCTGTGTAAGCTTTAAATTTGCAGGTTGGAGAATTAAGGCCAGAGAAAGGTGGCTGCAGCATGACAGTCTTTACTGAGGAAGAGTGAGCCTGCCCACGGCTCAGCGTACTGACCCGGCACAGAAACCCCAGGCCAAAGCGGACAAGGGCAACATGACTCCTGGGTGCACGGCTAGTTATGCACAGGGACACCTGAGATGCAATAACCTTTGTTGAATAAACTCACAATTTAGAAAATGTGTTACATGGCAGCACAGACATGCACCTCTTCTTTGTGCCATTGAAAATTTACCCTTTAAATTCTGTATTATCTGTCAAACACTTGACATTTGCTTTCAATTAAGAAACATGCATTAGATATACTGACTGGCCAGCAATTAGTAAGCAACTGAAGAAACAGCTGTTGGGCATCTTGAAAAGAGAGACCCTGACTTCTAACCTCAAGGGAGATGGAAGCTAAAAAACTCATAGCAATCCAAGCATCCAGCCTCCTGCAATCGAGCTATTTTTCACATCACCAAAAAGTAGCTACAAAGATGGGGTAAACGTCACTGGGGCTCCAGAAGTGACTTCCCTGTGACTCTAGGAGGCCTTAAGAGGCAAAGGTACACAACCTGATGACTTTAGCTCCCCTGTGTGACAAAAATTTTCTATGGCAGCATGACTGAGCAGTCAGTGGAAGCCTGTCACTATGATGGTTAGCAAATATCTTTAAGTATTGATTGATGTAATGCTTGCAGCTGGAATTTTTTCAAGGGTCCAAAATGCAAGACAAAACAATCTCGCTTAACACGAGTACCTTCAGAAGCCCTGACCTGCCTGTTATGATAAAAGTCCCACTAATCTGAAGATTAAAAATTCTTCCAGGATTAGAACAGACTTCACCATACCCTCACAGCACAGTTCTGCTCTCAAACAGGGGCTGCCAAGAGTTATATATAGAGAGAGTATATATTCCAAAACCAATGGCACTCCATAGACTATAATATACTGCTTTCCCAGCTACTTATCAACTACGGTCTTGGAGAAGGGCTGGTAAAAGAAGGTGGCACCTATAGTGGGGTGGGTACTCTGCTTTCAGCTGCCTGTTAATCTCACTCAGTCGCAGTGACACAAGCAACAAAGAGCAGATGGAAAGGAGTAACACCAAGGGTATCCTTGCAAACTGGGCCTGCCTCTGAAACGTGTCTGGTGCTTGAATCAAAGAATCACTTCTATTTCATCACAAGCACAGTCACACACGCAGAGATGCTCAGCTATTAAAGATCAAAGGGATCTTTTTGTATGGCTTCAGCTTGTTCACAAACCAGGTTAGTCCAAGGCAAGGACAGCTCAAAAAGATCAGATGCAGAATTATCCGGTGGATATAAAAAGGGGCTTGTTGTGGTTTTGCTAACCCTTAACCTTGAAACTCACACCACAGAGGTGAAAACACTTCTCCTGCACTCTATCCAGAAGTTAACTTGCAGGCATAAAACACTTCAGGAAAAATGTGCTGAATACTTCTAGTAACTTTGACTAGCTTTCTATCTGACACGCCTGGATCAGTTTCTCTAGGTATGGAATGAGTTTAGTATCTCATAAAAGAAAGCAGCAGCAGCATAACAAGCACAGCTTCCATTCACAAAAGTCAGACCTGGATCCCATACCTCTACCTAGTTTTGTCAAGGTAAACTGAGCCCCAGTCATTTACACCACTCTGGAACTGGTCTTCATCAAAATTTAACAACAGGGTAGGGGGGAAAAAAAATCATCCTAGAGAGCTACCTTTGTTAGCTTTAGGAAAGGGGGATAAACAGCAGGAGCAGTCTTTTCTTCCCCTAAGGCTTTCCAAAAAAACATGTCAGAGTGAAATACGTAGACAGAAAAAAAAAAAAAAAAAAGGGAAAAAAAAACCAGCAATGTCACAAGAAATAAGAAATGAGAGCTACCAGAAAAAAACAGATGCCAGTCATGGCAAAAAAAAAAAAAAACAAACCTGTCCTGGGTTTAGCTAAAAACCCAGTCCTGTTTAGTGATTTTTACTTTCCAGTTGAGTGTCTCCTAAAAGGCTGCACTTTCTGAAGTCAGCAGCATGTTTTTGCAGACAGTGTGTGCTACTGGCAGTGACAACACCTGATGTTTACAGTCACTGCCTGGGACTGGGATGCAGAAAGGCTCTTGCTTGTATTTATTCCTGCAGTACCCAAGGCCACTGCTGGCTCTTGTGTGTCACGCTGGGGGTGCTGGGTAGTAAGAGGGGTCACAAGGAAGTAAAAGGTTGCACCTCTGGGGGGTAATAGACAGGACAGGTGACCAACGAGAGTATTCCATTCCATATACATCATATCTAGTATAAACTGAGTGATCACAAGAGTTTCGTCCCCTTTTCACTGCCTTTTTCGTCCCTTTTTTGGCCTCTTTCACCCCTTTTCTGCAATGGCCGGTGTCCAGAGAGGACTCCATCTGACCTCCTGATTTTGATCCGGATCCTGAGTTCCCGAATCCAGCTCCTTGTATCCAGCTCCCGCCGCCGCTGAGCCTGGGGCTTCCCCAGCCCCAGTGCCTCCTGCTCTGCAGCACCAGTGATGATCACTATCGGAGGAGGGAGTTGGGTTTGATATCGGGCTACTATCTATAGTTGTATATAGTTCTTTACTTTTATCTTCTCACCATTATTTCCATTATTTTCATTAAAGCTGTTCTAGTTTTTCTTCCTAACCTATAAGTCTCTCTACCTCCATTCCCTTTTCTCTTCCCGTTTAGCGGGGGGAAGAGGGGGTTAGAGAGCGTCTGTCTGCGTTAGTGGCCAGCCCAGCCCTAACCTGCGACAAAAATGTAAACTTTTATATTGGTAAAAGTTGGTTGTTTCCAGCAAGTGACAAACGTGACCAACTTGGTGATTCAAGAGTATGTTTAAAAGTGGCAATCCAAATAATGTTGAAGAAAGGCATAGAATAATTTAGATATACAGAAAAATAGGTATAGTTAGATACACATAAATCCAAACCACTGTATTATTGTTGACACGCTCCTTATTTTGTATTTTCCTACTGGGCTTCATCCATACTCACTGCAATCAGTGGAAAAGCTGTCATTGATTTTAAGGGACTTTGGAAGAGACCCTAAGAAGCTATTGCAAAGCAGAGTTCTCAGCTATCTTCCTTGTCCAGTAATTTTTTTTTCTCTTTAAACTCACAATTCAGTTAATATCTTCTTTTCATCCATGAATTCGATCTTATCAATGCCGTTCTGTCCAGGCATGGGGACTACATTATCTCCCTTTATCAAACTGCAATGAAAGGAAACTTTTTGACCCTTGGGCATTTTCTTCCTCTTGCAGATATGTCTGTGTTCCTTTATCTGGTCCTTTTTGCATTCACTGTAAATCAAAAACTCCCCAGAGGAACTTCCTGGATTCTCAGTTATTGAATAAGGCTAATCAAGTTCCCAGAGAACAATCTTGCTTTTTATGTCTATCCGCATCTGCCGTCTCTTCATCAAAACAGCCCTATTCAAGATTCTTAAGGGCTCTTCAACAAAAATATTTTAGATCTTCAAAACAAAAGTTTCTGAGCACCAGGTTCACTAGTCTCTAAACTTTGCTTTAACTCACTTATTATACACAACTACAGTAACACCACAGTATAAGATACTGTGCCGAGTGCTTCAACACACAGTTCTCAGATCCAAACAAAGACTTCAGTTCTCTTTGATTACATTAACTTTTTTAATCCAAAAGGTTTTTGGTGAAGCATATGTTCTGCATCATTAAAATCAGATATTCCGGCTTTGATCTTTAAGTTCTCTCAGTTGACTGCTTCTCCAAACTACAAACTATTTGCGCTTTTGAAGTTATCTCCTTGCTCTGCACAGAAAACCTGAACCTTCAGCCAGATTTGATAGGGTTACAAGATAATAACGATATACCATTGTATTTACTTCTTACATATTAAATTATGCTGTAAGAGAAAATCTACAGCTTGTCAGAAAAACCTTAAATACAGAACTACAAAACAGAGAGAATCCTCTACATAATATCAGCTACTTGCATTTTTAAGTAAATCTAGGAACATTCTGTTTCACTGAACACTATCTTTTACACTCAGTATTTATCAAAGTAACTTTTTTTTCCCCCTTACAAAGTCAAGGAGAGCCTGGACAGAGAGAGATAGGAAGCCTGTGGATTTAAAGTTGTGGAAATGGCACAGAATGAATGTCAGCAGCCAGACTGTCATACAAACAAACGTCTCCACAGCGTGGAAAGCCAAAGAACAATTGCAGAAGTCGAGGTGTGACATTACAGCAAGATTAATGGAAGAAGCAGAGCTGGCTGAAAATAGCCAAGAAGGCCATTTGTCAGTGGACTACAACAGGCATTAAGTGGCTTCCAAAAATAGCGGGACTACTGGTCCCATGACGTATCTCAATGATTCTGTGAGGAAGTATCTACCCGAGCCTGGAGAAGTGGGGCGCAAGGAATCCAAGCTCCCAGTGTCATTGACCGGATGCTAAAAGCTTTGGTTGAAACTATTTGGTTCTCGAGTTTTACAAATAACAACAACAGAAACAAATACTCAACTAGATATAAGAAATGCTAGTTAAAATGAGAGTAAAAGGAAAATTCAAGAAGGAAATATTAACATTGATTGAAAAAGACAGTATTTGTGACGCCATGGAGAAGGAGGGTCGCCCAGTCAGCTCCTTGTTACATTTTAACATGATATTGGAAGCAGAGGAGGTGAGATTGGACTTGAATATTCATGAAATACACAGTTCTCATATAGAGAATAAGTATGAATTCATAAAGTGGAAGAAAAGCACAAATGTTTTTGATGAAATAAAATAATTTGGCTTCAAAGTTTATCAAATAGTATCATAAATGTGATATTTGTCAAGAATAGAGGATCAAATGAAATGCATTCTTTAGTAAGTACTTCTCTGTGCATATAAGAGTGACTATGTCTCTGTGTGTCTGTAAATAAAAAACTACACATTCTATTTTAATTTGGAAAGTTATTTTCATTTCAAGCATTCTCTGCATGGGGCAAATGACTTCTGAAGATGAAAACATTTCCCACACATGCTTCACATCATGTAACAAGAGAAAGATCACTCCCAAATTCAATCTCTCGTTCATGCCTTCCCACCACCCCCCTTTTTTCTTCCTCCCTCCTTTTTCTACTAAAAAAAAGCGAAAGAAAGAAAGAAAGAAAAAAAAAAAAGGAGGGAGATGTGTTTGGCAAATCAACAACAGAAATATTTCAGAAACTGTCCAAGTCATACAATCTCAAACTAATTCGGACTGAGTCACATGAAAGAAAAAGGCATCTTGTGAAGAAAAGCCATTTCTACATGCCACCTTTTTCCAATTACTTCCCAGTAACAATTTAATGAGAGCTGTAAGATACAGAGCATATCTACCACTACATGATCATAGTACTCAACGCTTCAGAAATTCAGGTATACAAATTTACGAGCTTTCTATAATGCCTGTTCATCTAAACACTTTAGCATATGAAAAGCTGTATTCAAATGAGTAGTTCCTCTAATGTTTATGGCTCTGTTTCTAAAATTATATATGATGGTCCTAATCCAGCAGATGTTTAATAAGTCAGACCCATTAAAACTGATGAAATTCTAAACTCAAATAATTTCAGTAGAGTTTAATTGCAGAAACACTGAGTACAATAAAAGAAAATTACATAAGTTTAATACCCATTTTTCTTGTCTATAATTACATTTCCATTATATACTTCCTAGATTAAGCTAAATCTATACTATCTAATAAACATAATTACATTAAATGTTCATATAATAGACTAAAGAAAGTAACAATTAAAAGCCCATAATTTAGTTATTCTACGTAACTCATCATTCTCAGAGAATGAAATATTGGATTAATTCATTTACCTTCAACCAAGCACTGACAAGCACTCTTCTAGAGATAGACTGTATTTTCCTCCTTCAATTCTTTGCTTCTTTTGCTGCTTACTTCCATAAAAAAAATCTTGCCTAAAATTCCCATCTTCTTGTCGAACCTTGTTTGTTGGCCACATTAGAATCTTTTCATAAATAGGTTATAGTCTTATTAAATAATTTAAAATACTATTAATGTGTTACTTCTTTTACACTATGGACTTTTTAAAAATCATTTAAAATTTACTTCAATATCTACTAAATATTTAACTTACATGAACTATGTATACGTGAACATTTATTACATTTTTGCTCCATTTTCCCGTAATACAGATGCTGCTTGCTGCAATTTTAAAACCAAATGGCTTTGAATGGTATTTCTTGCCTGCATGTGTTGCAGTGTTGCTGGCCTCACCCAGAAAATGTAGATGTATACTCCATTCCAGTTCTCTCGCCTAAACTAATCTTAAAACAGTAGGGAAAAAATGTATTTAACTAGGCAATAATGATGCAGCCTTATAGACACTGGAGAAATTGTTTAGATGGTATCTGCACACAGATGAGACGAAAGCAGAAGAGTGATCTTGGAAGAGCGTGTTTCAGGGGCAGCTTGCCTACAGGTCAGAAGAATAAATTAATCCTCGTCTTTGTAGAGTTTCCAGTACAACAGCCTACTATTTTACACTTTGGAGGATGAGCGACTTTTATCCAATTATAAAGTTTCTGCAGTTCTGGAGAATGAAAGTATAAAATTAAAGGAAAATCAGAATCTGAGTCTGAGCCAGCGGCTACTGAAAGCCGGTGGAAGGCAATTCCATCGCCTTCAATGGGCTCCGCGCTGGAGCCTGCGTGCACAGCGTCACTTATGAACTGCATACATTAGCTGATCATTTGTTCTCAGCTTATTCTTAATCCTACTTTACAAAGCTAATGTTCATCTTCTAATGACAATCTAATTGCTTGGTGCCATGTTTACTAGTGAGAATGAACCACAAGCCATGTCACTGTGAGCTCTGGGGAGTATTCCAGTGATTGGGAGGTTAAAAACTCCCTATCTGTAGAAAGGGAAAACTCATTTCTAAACTCTCTGGTACAAATTATTTCCAGGTGCTGATAATTATCACTCATGGAGTTTGATATTCCGGACTCTACATCTAAATTTATACTTGACAAGTTAAACTTTTCATCATGTGCAGCAGCCTCCTAAAGGCTGAGGAGAAGGACAGACTGACGATGGTTGAAACCAATTCCACTTAAAATAGCAACACTTAATTACAAGTCCTGTTGTTTAATTCTTTTCAAAGTATTTAAAGTATGTCTTTTCCACAAAGGAAATAATACTGTGTATTATTAAACTGGTAAGTATTATTGCATCTGCTCATGAACAAGAATTGTGAGTAGCCAAATAATTTTTGGGAAACCTCAGAAAAGACTCAGGAAAAAAAAATAATCCATTGAAAGCTAATGTTTCCATTCTGTAGACAATGCAGGTATTTTGCTGTACATACATGCAAGACACATAAGTGTGTGTGTGTTAACATAGACATGATGCACCGAAAAGCAGCAGATTCAAGCACTAGATGTTTAAATATGTTTAAATATATACATGCAAGTACTCATGCTTACATATCTACACATTTTTGTCACTGACGACACAAAAAGGTACCTAAAGAAGTTAAAAATAGGGTCTAGCAAGCACAAATTTAAAGGAATGTACAGAAGAAGCACCCTATAGCCACACTAGTATTTCTTAAGTTTATGTTGCCATTTTTAACCTCCTATATGGCTATCTGTAACCTTTTAGGAGTCTTCCTTTTGCCCATCTGGCATGCTGTGAAACTGATCAGTCAATTAATTTTGAAGCAACCCTGACAGAAGTTGATTTAAAAGGTGACCCAAGAGACTCTCTTAAAGCGAACATTTAGTGAACACCGTAAACCCAAGTGCATCCCACTGCAATATTGTAATTATACATAAAATTATCATACTGAGCTGTATCAGTCATTCTTACACTGGCTGTTAAATTACATTGCCTGAAACCCTAGAAAAGATCAACGTCACGATCTGCTGGGTCAGGATCATTTTAACAGACATGCCTTAAATCAGGAAGATGTCTTTTTGCATTAAAGGCTGCAGTAGGGGAGGGCGAAGGTGCTACTTGTTTCCCCAACAGCAAACACCTGCAGACTCCAGGCTTTCAGTACCTGCAGCGTTACTAATGGTTAAATTAATAGTGGCAGGACTTAAAATTGAGTCCACTTGATCTTAGTATCTCACAGATTAAAGTATTAGTTCGCTGAACCATGTTACTAGACTTCACTTTAATCTGTTAGATACTTCCTTGTCTTCGTTCAATAAGTATGGTAGGAAAAAACCAAAACAGCAGAAGTTTTGGAAGAGTGACAAGCAAACATGCAGATATTTCAAGAGACAGCCTAGCCAAAGGAAAATAAGTACTAAACACTGATTGTCTGCAAATTAAGCTACACTGGGCTGTGCTAGACCAGATCCTCAGCTTGTATAAATTAGCAGGCCTCCAAGGCTGTGGCACTTTTCATTTGTGAGGATATGAAAAAAAATTCTTTATTACTTTGATGCTTTCCATGCTAAAACGAAAAGTCTGGGAGAACAGCAAGGAAAGCATTCAATTTCTAGCCGGATAAAGTGATGCACAAGCAAAGTACATGACTCAGAATCACACAACTGCTGGAAGACAGAGCAAACCATAAAATTTATCACCCTTTTGGTTCTTCTGCTTTGGTTCTTACTGACCAGCATACCTGGCACCTGAAGAAGAAATACCAGCTGTTAACAGTTCAGGTATATGTAGGCACTTCATGCTTGTATTTTTATCTGTATTCACCCCATCTAATTCTAGGGATTTAAATGATACGGTCTTTCCAGGTAATCTGGTCACTGGGGAATGAGAAGCAATTTCAGAACTTCATTCGGACACCAGGCAGGTGAACACTCTTCCCAAAAGTGCCACTCATCACCCTTTCACTGACTGCGAGAGGACTCCAGATCTACTACACTGGTTAAATGCCTATACTGAGTGGGGCAGCACAGACCTGTGTCTTGCTCTATCAGCTGACAGTTACACACACACACAAAAAAAAGCATTTTTGCTTATATGTAAAATTATGGCATAAATTTCATAGTCCACAAGAAGCTTGAGGCAACACATGAAGAAAGGCACAGAACAGTGGGGTTGAACAGCTTGCAAAGTGCAAGAGAAACATAAAAGAAATCAGAGATGCCATTAGAAACACATACAACAAAAGAAATTTAAGCCAGAAATAGCCTGAAGCTTATTTCCTTTGTGATTCACAGAGCATATTGCAAAACTGCAGTGAGTTGGCATAAATTTGTCATTTTAAGCTCTGGTAGGAAATGTCTGATAGTAGGAGATCACCCTTAAGAGCGCAGAAGCAAAATGAACTAACATGAAAGACCGGAGGTAAGAGACAGCAGAAAGAGCTGCTGTCAGTGCTTGATTTGGTCTCTTCTAATCTTCTTTCAAAACTACCCTCTTCTTCTCTCTCTCACTCACTCACTCCTTCAGGTACCCTCTGAGTCCCTCTTTAAACTGCATCCTGAGCACCATTCCCTGTTTGTCTGCCCTTTGCACCAGCACAATGAATCCATCGGAGGAACACCCCACTGCTATGCCTGTGTTTGCAGGAAACAAAGATATGCTGGAGTAACTCACTGTTTCTTTCTCATTGGATAAAACATTAAATTTTAAATTTCAAAGGAATTAAACAATGCCTTGTAGCACGTGACATCACTGCATTTAATCACCTCCAACATTCTTACAAGTTCACTCAGGACTTAAAAAGGAGAATTCACTTCAGTTCTGATAAAGGGATCTCTAAGACTCACTTGTATGTTTGTGGGTTGTTTTTTTTAAAGGACCACATTCCAGCACCATTTCTTAAGATATTCTTAACACAATTTAGCAAAAGCTCTGTAATCCAATACTTATGAAATGAGCTGTCAGGCATAAAGTATGCCAGGATCTCTTAAGTCCACACACAGCAGGACACAAAACTAGTAGCAACTGTACTGAATTACAACCAATAGGAGAAGTCACAGGTCACCGAAGCCACACAGAGTCCTGCTATAGCCAACAATGAAACTTAATGTACTTTCCATGTCCAGAACCATCCGCTATAGAGCTTCTGTAAAACAGATTAATGATAATAGCAGCAGAAACTAGAAAAGAAATGCAAGAAATGGAAGCCCAGCCAATATTCCATTTGTAATTTGTCACACTATCACACAATAAGACTTTGGCGTGAATGTGTTGCAAATTTACAATTCAAATAAGCTTCCTTGAATTTTTAGAAGAATGGACTGTACACATCAGTCAGTATGACACAAAAATGCCCTGTCAGGTTAATTTTAAATGCATGTTTTATTTGCTACTGTTAACTAAGCACTATCACTATTTCTGGTTTTTAAAAGAGGCATCCATTATTTAATAAAATGCAACTCCTGATCCCTAACCGGAATAGGACTTGTTTCTGCAACCAAGCAGTATTCCCTATTTTACCATATTTTGGCTTTACACTAGCTAGTTAAATAGTAACTTTATTTTGTTTTTTCCATGGAAAAACCCCAAGGCATTACCAGAAAAAGGAGTACATTCACTTAGGGCTTTACATAAGGTCTATTAAAAGCAATGGCAATTCTTTTTTACTTACTTCAGAGGTCTATTGATCAAGCCAGCATCAGGAAAAAAAAGAAAAGGTTTCTTTTCGCAAAACATTGTTTAGCTATACTTGATTCCTGGCTGTGAATTTCAGCAGATGGACTATCACGGGGATACATTTGGCCTACTGCAGACCAGACACTGTTTCTGTCAGAAGGTGCAGTGCTTTGATGATGCAGAAAATAAAGCCCATGCTGTTTCTACGTACTATTAAAAGGAAAGCTATTAAGACAGTAGTTAAGTGGTCAAGGCCTAAAATTAGACTTGCCACAAATGCCAGGGGCAGGAAATATTCTCAGTATTTAAAGTATTGCTTCACAGAACAAAAGTTACATTGAATTTTTGAAAAAAAGGCAAAAGGCCATAGAGCCAAAAAATCGTTTAAGTATCTAAATGCATATCTAGCCTTAACCACAAGAAGTAGGTGGCTCGAGATATTTGCTTACAGTTAAGCATCTATCACTCCATCAGCTCCATCAGGGTTTATCTTTGTAGGATTCTGTTACCAGAAAGAATTTACAACCCAAGTTGTGCTGAAATCAGGGCTGGTAAGACCTAACGCTGCAAAAGGCAATTTGCAGGGTACCGTAAAAATTGAAACTGAATTTGTATCACTATGAAATATCTCCTGAAACTCCAAACATACTTTAGTTAGATGAAAATAGCTCTAAAAGTTCCCCTTCTTTCCTTGCCATATAAAGCTCTGACTGTCCTGTTTCTTCTATACTCCATACTTCGCTGCTCCCCAGTTGTCATTAATTGCACGTTAGGGCTACGCTCTACCTGCATCACCAAAACGATCGATCTTCAAACCAAAGGATTACTGAGGGGGTTCTGCAGAAGGAGGTAGAAAGGAAAAGGCAGCTTAGGGGAAGGTCTGTTTTCCACCCAGATCATTTCAAGGATCCAAGTCTCAACAAAGCCTCAAAAACCACTGGGTTGCCACAGTGGAGGACAGGCAGGGATGTGGAGTAAGCGGTTGGGATGGGAGTGTCTCCAGGTGGCTTCAGTGTCACGGAAAACACTACGGGGGCAGGTGGGTAGTTCCACCACAAGTTAAGTAGTCAACACAGCATGTAATTAGGTTCCCTCACAGCATCTGCTAGGAAAAACAGAAGCAGTCTATATCTTTTTCAGAGCTACTTCATGTACCTTCTATGAGGGTTAACTGCAAAATTCACAGTACTTACCTGGGAACCTGCTGGGGTTCATTACACCTATTTGTGGCTGATACACTAAGCCATGCATGCTATTTAGAGAAAGATGTTAATTTTTAGTGTCTTTAGGAGAAGCTACTTACAAAGGGGCATGGAAAGGTACTAAAATCCAGGAGGAACAGCTGGCACTATGATGAACGACAGGAGGTAATGCATCACCCTATGTAAACCCAGAGTCATCTAACTCTAAAGAAAATTTCCCATGATGTTGATACTTCTTTTGAAAGAAGCTTTTTATTTTTTTAACCTGCATTTGATCATTGATTTATATTTATATACAGTTTACAGTAGTAAAAACTTCTGTCATATGCAACCCTTCAATAGAAACAGAGGAGATTTACACACAGGAAAAAAGTTTCATTGAATCAAAGTGTAGATTATGTACACAATGAATATTCTGTATATTTTCCACGGTAGGATTAATAACTAGGAACTCTGAAGTATTACTGCCAGTTCTGATACTGATGATATTCTGTGTACTTTGGCAGGTCACATAACCTTTTATCTCTGACTATAAAATGAGGATATTACTTATCAGCCTCACAGGGATGTTGTGAGGATTAGTTAATACCAGAAAAAGGACATACAGTGCTTTACTAAATAAAATCCATCAAAAACACATGCACAGTAATTGACACCAAGTAATCTGACCTGGAATTTAATTTAGTTATAGTATATGGTACCGAAAGTCTTTTGGATAAACAAAAGTCAACTTCAATTTCAACCAAAACTAGAACTAAACCTAAAATGATTTTTTTAGTCAATGTTCAAAAAGAAGCAGTTATTTTAAAGGGTTGTTTCTATTATCTCTCTGTCTCTCAAACTTGTGGTCATAGGAGTAGCTCTAATACTCTATAGGAAAGCTTGTTCCTGTGGTTATTTCTGGCAGATCCTGCAGGTTCAAGAGAGGTTTGGGTGGCTTTAGCTCTGCATTTCAACTCTGGGGTAATTCTGGAAACCGAGACGAAACCCACGGCATTTGCCAATCACTAATTGTAATGCTTTCATGGTCTCCAGTACAAGTGTTTTGTATAGAAGAAAATCTTCATATGATCTGAAAATGTTAAAGGCAGAGTGAGTGCAAGAAAATGAAAATTACAACTCCCTGAGGTGACTTTCAAGTGCAGACTGAAAGAGGGTGGAGTTCTTAATCCCGAAATTAGGTTTTTAATAATTTTCAGTGCATACCACCTGGAAATGTATAGCTTTCCAAATAAACTAACGTAGCACATAAAAAGTAGCGTTACTATTTCAGGGCTACAGAGCTCATTGCTATCCAGTGAAATAAGCAGGCCAGCTTATTTCCTGGTCCAAATTCAGCATTCTGCAATGCTTTTACTCAAAGGTTTCCTCAAAGCAGTGACATAGTCAAGGGGAACCCAGCACCTCGCTTGCCCCAACCCGGGTGCAGGACCTTGCACTTGGCCTTGTTGCATTTCATGAGGTATCTTTTGGTTAAATATAAGCTTAGAGCATATTCAATCACTCATTTTGCTGTTCCATTCTTCCTCCTCTTTTCCTCTCTTGGAAGATCACAATTTGGCCTTTCGGGATTTAGTCTGAATCTGTCATAGCTATTCAGGTCCTTCCTGCTAACGCTTCTTAACATTTAACTCTCCTTTTGGACTCGACAATCTTCTTCACTTACTTGCCTTATTCTTGATCCCCTATTTCCCCCATCCTTCCTCAGCACACTTCTCTTCTGTTTCCTTTCTTATCAACCATATCTATTTACATGCTGGGTTTGAAACCTTCCCGAAGGCTGAATGAACCATTTGCTGTGTTGCTCTGATTACGAAGTACAACAGACAACAATACTAATAAAGCTAAGACAGGGTAATTCAAATCTGTTCAAGAAAAACTAACAACAACAGAACACAATGGAATAATCATTCCCTTAACTCGGTGATTTCCCTGTAGCAGAAAAAGGCTTTCTGGATTACATACAGAATAACTTTGGCACAGCTTCATATAAGTGCTGGGGCCTACTAAGGAAGTGTTTGATATAATGCCAACAATGGGCAATAAAACTGAAGTAAATCAGATACTAAGTGGGCAGGACACAGATTTATTTTAGGGCTATACTGCACCTAGCACACTCTCATCACTACCAGAATTTATTTTTTAAAAAAAAATTCCGAAAAAGTTATCCATACTCAAAGTCAGATTCCTTTTCCATCAAGATCTGTTTTGCCTGCTTCTGATCTACTGTTTAAAAATACAAAACAACAGGTCCTTCATCACCAGTGATATAACAGAATACATTAATTATTGCTGTTACCTTATAATTCATTTTATTCAAAACTGAGACAATGTATCTTTTGTTTTTAATCTTGAACATTCAATGATGGTTTCAATTAGAGTCTTTTGTTTATACACATATGGACTTCTGAGATTTATTTCCTACAAACAATTGTAATATTGTATACTGTGTGCATAGCAATTTGAACTCTGAGGGCCAGATTCAGCTCTGTTGCAGGTGAGCGTAAATCTAATTTGTTCTGATTCTGACATCCACACTACTAGGCCAGAGGACAGAGTAGGCTTAACTCTATAAAGCTCTGAAAATATCAGATCATTTAGGATAGATTTCTGTATAAGGAGAGAGATTACATTTCACAAAGCGATTTCTGTAGTGAGTCCAATACCTTGTATTTGCCAGAATTTGCGCAGGAAGGTATTCAGTCTTCATTCTGAGTATCAAAAATGGACACCCACCTTCCCATTCCAAGAGTACTTTTTTCAATGAGCACCACTCATCACTACTGAGATGTATCCCTTAATTCTGATTTGAATGCATTTAATTTTGACTTTCAACACTACCGGTTTTTTCCTTTACTTTCCAAACAAGCAGAGGAGAGTGGTGGCTATTAGTACTGTGTATTTTCTTCCCGTGACGATATTGTAATGCTGTTAATCAATTTTCAGCTTCCTTGTCGTTAAGATAAGCAGATAATGCTCTACATTTCTGTTCCTCTCTGTAAGACATTTGCCTCACTGAGTAATTCTGTGGCTCCTTCCTGCTTGTCCCTTTATTTTCATTTATTTTTAAAATTTATTTATTAGAAATGTTAGTAGTTCCCTAGCTAACAAAACATGATGCAGTGGAGCAGGGCCAGGTCTGGATTTGGATTTCAAGCTATTTGTGATCAAACATATGAAGCCATATTGTAGAGAAGGCTAATTGCATTTCAGTTTATTTCCATTACAGTCATTTTGTACTCTGAAGGGGCTGCAGAGAAAGCTGTAGTATTTTTGCACTGTTAAGTGAGACAAGTGGAAACAGTTTTTAGAGAAAAGCTGAGACCACAGAGCACAAACAACAATGGATCTTTGTGTTACAAAGGTGTTGTTGAATGTTTTACTCCCCACAGACTGCTTGTGGAGTTGAGCCCATGGATCAAGCAGAGCACGGTCCTACGCGCTATCAGAGGAAGCCAGCAAGATAAATGCCATTTTCCTTTTTTATTGGTCATGCTGGGCATGGCCTATTATCTTTAAATGGACTCAGCAGTTACTGTAGAATAAAGAACAAGGATACTATCTCTACCCAAACTTGTTACAGTCTCCAGGGCAAAGACCGTGAGACACTGTTGATAAACAAAGCAACTTCAAAAGCTAATGTTGCTCCTCTGTAGACAAGACAGAAAAAGCAAATATTTTAAAAGTGGTAGTTCATAAATTATGATCATCCCCACCCCCATCAAAAATCCATTAACAAGGACATTTTTCAGGCAAGTAAACTTTGGCCTAGGAACACATGTTCAAGATTTTTTTTCAGACTTAACCTAAATTAAGGTCAGTGACCTTAATCCCTTCCATTGTGATTGCCTTGTGTGCTAGGAATGCAATAGGATAGAACAGGCTAATGAATGAAAAGCTCATTGAGCTGCAACTTACATTCATTCATCTCATCCCATCCCATCCTGAAAAATCTACCTACTTACTTATGACCATCTACTCCAAATGTATCCCATATCCCATTCCACCACTGCTGGCAATGCCCCCACTATCCCTGCCACCCAGCCCTGTGCTGGGAAGTAAACTGGCAGGACACTCTGCATCTCGGCATCTCTACTGAGGTACTGCTTAGCTGCTTTCACCTCTTCCTCTGTAATATATCAACTTTTTCCAATTCAATCCTTTCTCTTAATTTGTATTGTTTATAACTCCTCCAAATACCTACCACTGTCTGCTTTTGTCTTCTGAGAGCAGTGCCACACCCCCCCCATCTTATCTGCCCAAAACACATGTGCCAAAGATACTATCCGATTCATCATTCTGACCAGCTCAGATTTCCTTTTCCAAGTACTTCTCACCTACTCCTCCTCTAACATATAAAACTGAAAATGTTTTTTTTTGAGAAGGAAAATCCTTTTCCTTCCAAAGACCTGAATTGAACACTTTTGTGTTGATCACATATTTTTTTTGTGTGTTATAAAGTGTTATAAACTAAAATGAAAACACTTCTGAGATGGCACAGTGCCCTATTATCCATTAACGTAAATTTCTAAAATTAACTGCATCTTCTGGATGCCACTGCAATTCTGACGGTCCTTACACAGCAACAGGTAAAGATGACAGTTTTGTCGTGATTCTGAGGATGAATCCACCCATGCCAACACAGAAAGGTGAAAGCCTTCTGCAACACCCAGCCAACGATGGGTGAGGTGTGAAGGCAAGAGGCTTGGACTTTCCTCTGTTTCAGTGAACGGTGAGTTATGATCTGTCTTTGAGTAGTTTAACCAACATTCCTTTTCCTACTATCTCTACTGGACCTGTAAAAAACAAGGACTGGAAATTTCCCAAGTGTGTAATCTGAAAATACCAATCACACTAATTTAAACTTCCCCTGAACATGCACCTGTTAGAGGGGTACATTCACTGGGGTCTGGGTGATGCTTCTACACAAAAGGGCCAGAACAGCTCCATACAGCAGGAGGTGTCCTCAACTGCACCTTAGGGAAGTTTGGACTTTTTGCTCTTCCTGCCCTGTGATTCCCAAGATCCAAGTGAATATTCAAGTATTTCAGTTATCCAGAGAGCTATTTTTCACAATGTATAAATAAAGGTAAATCTTTAGGCTTCAGCCCAATATAGGTTAAAAAAAAAATGCAGTGAATCCTCCAAGTTTTTTTCATTAAATTTTTTTAGACAGCTATAGCTGTGCTGTGACTTTGAAAGCCCTCTGAATAGATACAGTATCAAATTTGAGTGAGAAAATAGGAGTGGGGAGAATTCTTTTATGCTTAATCTTCATACAGCTTCATGAAAAATTTATGGCATCTTTCAGATTTTCTGTTGCAGATTTTTGAGTCATTAGGAGGACTTGCTACAAGATGTCTGAATCGTGGACCAAGTGCTAGTGACACTTCTCAGATGCACGGTATCTCTTAGCTGCATTCCTCAGGTTTCATAGTTACTCCCTCCTTTTTACACCAGGACACTGCTAGCCATGTTCTGACCCATGGCAAATTTAATCACAGGAGTTTTACAATATTTGAGCCTCAGGATTACTTACAAACTTTGCATTAGCATACGCTTCAGTAAACCAATTTGAAAAGCGCTACTTAAGGAATGTCTTTATTCTCACATGGACACTCTGGCTTACAGGCTTTACACAAAATACAGTTCTGCAAGTAAGCTCCCATTAAGTCTTTGGGAACAAATAAATATGGTTTTTTTATTGTGTTGACAATGGGAGCAGCTCACTGCACTGAGCTGCCAAATGAGCAACCCAGAAGTACTGATTCATTTCCCAAGACAGCTTATCATATTAGCAACAAAATGTTGAATCTGAAAGAAAATGTGGTCCAAAAGTCAGAGAGTCTCTCTCCCTAGTCTGGAGATATGAGTCAGAAGTAAGTGTAGAAGTTGTAATGATATTTACATATAGGAACCTGATCCTTTTAAGTCACCTTTGAAAGCTGAACACTTGCCTGTTCATCTCCATTCTTTATTACAGATCACAACTTTTTTGTCGCCAGTGCAAAATTCACTCTGTCAAATTACTGACAAGTGGCACTGAACTACAGAAGTGCTATATTAATACAGATTATGGTGATTAATAAGATTATTACGAATTGATTCAATGGTACTCCAATTTATAACTCAGAGAGAGATGACAAGCAACATAAAAAAGGCAGAACATACGTTTTGCTCCTTCCAGCCAGTCTGCAGTTTACAAATGACAATGCTCAGGATTCCTACATGTTTTGCTTTTGGGCATTTTTCAAGAGTATCTCTATCCTAATTTTAAGAAATTTATGGTTTACAAGTTATCAAGACTTTATTACCTACGATGGCAGAAGACCCTGGAAAACTCCAATGCAATTGCTTTTCAGTCCATGACTCAGTTCTTTAGTAGTTTTTCAGTGTCATGGGTTTGGATACCCAAATTAAACCATATCACTTTTTCTTGAGCAACAGCAAAAAAAAAAGTAGAAATGAGCCATTAAATGGTTCTCAGAGGCAAGAAATTTTCTGTACTATTCACACAGGTTTTTCCATACAGCCTCAAGTCAAAGGGATCTCAAAGGAGCCCAACTTTGAAGAGCAAAATTCAGTAGGTCTCTAGGACACCTGAGAGAAGAAGATTTTTGACCAAAATACCTGTGCTTTTCTGTTATCCCCCAATGTCCGTGATGAGGTAAGGTGCTGTCACTAGTGTTTTTCTGAGGCTATGCTGTAAACCACTGCAAAGGAGATTTGGGAGACAAGATTAAAAGTTTTAATGAGTGAAGGTTGTGGCAAGGATATTGCCTGACTCTGTAGGACTCCATTCTATGTTAATCATCCCTAATGAAATGTCACAGCATGATTTTGGAGATGGCTACAGGGAAGGGGACCTTTCTAGAGCAGGGAAGTGTTGCCTTGATCCAGTGGGAAAACACAGGCCACGAGTAGAGGGGATCACCCACTGCATGAGATTCTAACTGAACAGCTCAATTTATCACAGTAATGCAGGTTAAATGATAAAAATAATTTACGGATAACCTGAAAGAACAAAAACAAATTATTCATCAAGAAACTTGCCACATCCTCAGTTTTCCGTTACACATTGAGCTTTCGTAACTAGTTTCACAGGGTTTGTCATTTTAAAGTGTTTTTGTCTGCATTTATTTCTAAATTTTGTGGATTATTTTATTATTCTGAGTATCAGTCAAAACTAAGTTTCTCATATTATTCATATTATGGTAGAAGAAATTTTGCAAGACCGTTCTATCTCAAGCCCCCAAAAGCTCCAAATTTCATATAAATTTGAGGTTACTAATTCCAGGTAATAAAATAGCATCGCTATGCAAATACTGTTTCCCTGCTCTGATAAGCACTATCATTTCAAGAAAGCCTCATTCAGAACGTTTTCCTGTTTGGTTTTTCACAGAAATTAATGTTTTACAGTCCATAACATAGGTGGTGGGAATAAAAAGAAATAAAAAAAAAAGCACCAAACCTTGTTTTTTAAAGAGCAAGTGTGAAAAATGCATGCTAATAAGGCCATTTCTCATCAAAAGCACCGTAACTCCTAGAGGTTATCCAAGCGGACCCTTGAGAGTTCAAAGAAACAGGGAAATTATTAATATTATGACGCTTCCAGCTAAAATGGCTGAAATGATTACTCAGGGATTAAGGAGAAAGCCATTTGAACAGATACCTCTGTGCATTTTATGCAATAAATGTTAAAAATACAGTTCTGCAGATACATTACAGTGTAAGGCAAACGGTAGATGTCAAACGCAGTTTTGTAGCTCGCCTCAAAGAGCACGTACTTTCATCTCTTTATTTACTCTTTGTTAGAGCTGTGCCACTAACCCAGCAGATAAACAAGCTGACTGGTTGGCTTCACCCCACCAGGCAGTGTCAGTTTTAGCAGGTGTGCCTGAAGGACTCTTCCTTTCTGCTCTTTGAATCATTTTGTAGACACTAATGAGCATCCCTCTTCAGCTTTAATTATTGGTCCCTGACAAGTCAACATAATAGGAATCAGCTTAACCAAGCATACTCCCCAGTGACATGTTCAATTACTCAGGTTGTACTTCTCTGCAAGAGGTCTGAGGGGTTGCTAATTTAACATTGTCAAAAAAATAAACAGAGGTATTGGTTACAGTTTATCTTTTGACCCTTATGTCACCAAATCTAGCAAGATACCTCCTCCTGGAATGGAGCAGAAGATGAAATACTTAACAATTACTGTTCTGGTTTTACTTTTAAAACAAAATTAATTAATACCTGCAAAGCAATTTCAGTCAAGCAATGTTTTATGAAGAGACACTGACGCTTTGCTAACAAGTGTTTGTTGTTGCATCATTACACTTATAAAGCCATTTGGGTTTCAGTTTTAAAAACTACAATTAAGTGGTAGCGTTTATTCGTTGACATTTACTGTGGAAATAAAGCACAAAGATTAGTTAATTTCTATTTTTGGCAAGCACGGACAGTTATTTTCCATAACCAGAAACATCAGTGTAAGAAATGTGACTAGAAAGCCTGTTATTTACAAAGCTGTTAATAAGAATTTAAATGGCTTTTTTTTTCGGGGGGGGGGGGGGGGGGGGGGGGGGCGGGGGAGTGAAGACAGAAACAGGGGCAAGAATGATCTCTATATTTTTAAAAAATAATTTAAGACTAAACTATTAATTTTTCTCCATATAAAACATCATCACCTCGGGATCTAACCTCATGGCCGATCACTCACAGATGATCAAAGGACCTAGAACCTTGCCAATAACGTCAAACTCAAGCACTGAATTTCTAGTGATCTGAAGAGGTTTGTTTATCAGCCATTTGGCCAGTAAAGTGAAATTTTACTGCAAAAGTGACTATACTGTCATTCTGCATACCTCCTAAACTCCCACAAGTATAAAAATAAGTGAGCTTTTCTTCTAAGTTTTGTCTGAACACTTAACAAAAAAGGTTAAAATTTTAGTATAGCATTACAAATATTTCCAAAGGATAAAAATATTGAAAAATTCAAATTCATGTGGAAAGTCAAGAAAGGAGATATATATATATGCCCTCCCTAAAGATAAACATACAAATTTTGTAAATTTATTTATTTTTATTACTTTTTTTTTTTTTCAAAAAGTTAAGAAAGCAGCACGTTCCAAGTAAATAGGCAACCAACTTCAGGGAACCACTGGCAAATAAAGTAAATTGAATCCCCACTTGAGTTTTGTGGAAAAGACTCAGTACGATTTTATGTTGTCTCCTTTCTGAACATGTTTCACAAAAAAAAAAAATCTGAACTTTGCAGTGTTCAAACACTGACACAAAGGTATCACATTTCCTCACTATAACAATGACTGTCCCTCCCAGCTGACTGTGCTATTTACCAAACATACATTAAAGCTTAATGCATATGACAATTAAGCAGGCATTCATTTGCAGTATCTCTGGACCACAACTAAGAATTCTGTTTAAACCTGGACAAAGGACTTGGAACATGGGAATTTTATATAAAAACCTTGGCTTGGGCGGAAGCAAGACCACACTTACTGCTTACTGTTTCACAACTATATATTCAACCTCTTCCAACCTTTTGATTATCTTCCATGTTTGTTCCACTGTTCTTAAACGAAATCACATTTTTGTGTGGCTTCATTTATATGTTTAGAAATATCTTTCTCAATAGAACCAAAATGTCATTCAACTCATGATCACTATTATCTTTTTTTTTAATAGACTGTGACTAGTATAGTTACCAAAATTAAACTTTATTTTACTTAGACTGAAACACCATAAGCAGAGCTATTAATTGTAAAGGTTGGGTTTTGTGAAGATGCATCACTAGAAAAAGCTCAGTATCTGGCTCAGTTTCTGGAACTTGCACTTTGTTGCCGGCAATAGCGCGGTTCTGGGCAAAAGATGAACACACACTGTGATGAACATACACAACAGCACGGTATAAATTCAGATTCTCATCTCTAGAATTTCTTCAGAGATAAAAATACAAAAAAAACCCAGCAGATTATAGGGATCTAGAAATAAAGACTTTACTGCTATTAATAATTCGTATCAAACCCAAAGTACCCTTGATAGACAGTAGAGATAAAAGTCTCTGCAGGATGCACAACATGCCCAACAAAGCCATAGCACAGTTATATCAGTGTCTAACAACACAGAGTGAGAGTTCTGCAAACAAGCACCATATGGAAGAACAGAAATCTGTATTTAACCTAAAGGTCTCTAATTGCCGGGGTTTTAAATGAAAAGATCTCGGCATCACAGAAACGATTCTTCTGTTGCCGAGCTTCAGAAATCTAACCCTAGGCTCCCTTCACTGCCAGTGGGAAGAGGCAATTCGTAACCTAAATATTCTCTGTCATCTCACAGAACCAGGCGCTCTCTCTTGATTATACATGTGCTTTTGGCACAAACTGGCTGGATTCAGGATACGCTGTCTAACATGCAGCAGACATGCTAGATCCTTCCATTAGGCAACGAGATCTTTCCACATTAAGCAATCAGGCATGTTCCCAGCTAACTAACATTCTGGAAACATTTGGGTAAAACTAATCGAATCCTCAGTTAGTTTTGTTGTTGGGTTTGTGTTTTTAATCTTTAGATTAGGTAGAGCAACTTTTTTTCTTTTCTCTTTTATTATTTTAAAGGTAAGATAAAAGGTTCTTTTACCAGTCTGGAGATTGCAGAAGACACAAACGCAGAGCAGAAAGCACACAGCATGTAGGTTGCTTAGGTACTGACACATTACAAAGGAGACTCTTGGTTAAGTTTTCTTTATAATCATAAAGAAAACTTCTACAAATAACTGTCACGAGTGAGAAGCCGAATCCACAATGACTTAGTCATACTTTCAAATTAAAGGTAGGATGCCACAGAGAAAGCATTAAAAAGAATCACTCTTCTGGTATGTTTTCAGCCTTGGACAAAAAACAACACATCTTTCCAACTTCAGGACAAGCTGACATGTCTGTAATGATTAGCAATTTTTCTTAATTCTGCAGTGAGAGCAAGGCTAACTATTGTAACAAAAAAAACCAAAAACAAACACCACTCTGGGCTAAGATTGCTACTTTTACAGCAGTGGTGAAGAACAATCTTTCATAATATACTCACTCTTAATCAACTGAATTAGAGGCATATATGTCATGGTATCAGCTTATCAAAAGCCTCTTGCTGCTGAAGATGCTACACCGGGAAGGTTAAGTCTCCCAACAAACTAGACAGACTGGTTTCCTATTTCTTTTGGTGACTTTTATATGGCTGAAGCAGGTTCTTTAAAGCTGCTGCACTGTGACCTTTTACTTTCAGCAGCTGTCTGCAAAAGGGCCTCAGACAAACAGTTCAGAACCAGGGCATGACATGGAAATAAGACTTCACAGCCTTGGGCTAATGTGGCTCAGCACAGGATAAACATTTTTTTGTCTATCTTTCAGGGTTTATCTCTTTTATGACTCATGTTGAGTAATTGTTTCCACATCCTTTTCTGTCATGAGAGACAGGGAACATGCTCGTTCAAGACAAGAAGTTTACATGGAATTTAGGGGGAACAGGACACACTCTAGAACTTGCTGCTGAGCCTTTGGTTGCACTGGATTTACTCTCCCTTTCACCCTGCACCTCATGTTTTAGCCAACAGCCTAGGTTGGTAGCAGACTGCAGAAAGAATAGTCTACATGAGGGCTCTGAAATGTGCCATATAGCTGCTGGCAGTGATAAATGAGAGTTATAATTGATATATCTCATTCCAGTGTATATAAGTAAAATCACATACTGATAAGATACCATCTAAAGAAAATGGCTGAATACAATGTCGTTCTTCATTCAGCAGATTGCAATCTCATTTCACTTTTGTTATTTAACATGAAACATAACCTTAGCTTGAGAAAAAAGGAATTTAAAATCTTCCCTTCAGAAGTTCTACCAAGAATAAGAGCACTACACTTACATCATACGAAAACACAGCAAAAAGTACAGTTCAAAAAGCCAGGGTACCAATAGGATCTTATTTACATGTTTTACTGTTTTATTATGTATTTACATTACATACCTTGATTAAATCTTATCTCTTGATTCTGTTATCATAATATGCCAGTTAAAGAAACAAACAATCTCCACCCCCAAATGCTGGGGGGGGGGGGGGGGGGGGGGGGGGAGGGGGCACACAAAGCCACAAGAAAGGCGTACCAGCAGCATCAAACCACTCCTACTGGAAGTACAAGTTCTTCTGGTTCATTCGCCAATACGAAGCTCAGTAGCAAAGGCAGATTTGGTGATATGCAACAATGCTTTTTGTCAGCATGTGAAAGTCAATCACATACCATTTACCGGAGACAGCCAAAACAAAACGTGGCTCAGAGAGAGCGGGGTGCTCCAGGTGCAGTCAGGGAGGCAACACGTGAAGCTGACGGCACAGGGCACATGCAACCTCGCTGCACGTCCAGTTCAGCCGACGGTGAAATCCCCAGTGTCATCCCCCACCTACTGACCTCTCTGAAACTCTTTTGCTTCCCTACTCAAGCCAAAGCATGGCGTTCGGGGCACTCGCGTTCACACGCAGTCTGGTGGAAATGGGGATGCTAAATAAGAATATGTTTCAGATTGGGAAGGAGAAGCATTAGGTCCTTTGGAGAGGAAATGACAGAGGATAGCAACTACCAACATGCAGAGTTTTCCGTTTATATAGGTATGATCGCTCGCTCTCCCTACAGAAATAAAAAAGCCGTGACAAGTCGGAAACCTGTGGTAACATTCCTGCTTTCAGTGATTTCTGGAAGAAAAGCAAATCAACCTAGATAAATTGTCATAGGCTACCCTCCTGATTACCACACTCCCCATCAGACTACATGTCCAAACTCAATATCAGATGTAACACAACATAAATTCAATTATCTAGCAATAAGTACTTTGATCCCCCCAAAACACTACCAAGAAGAGAATCTAAAATAATGTATGAAAGCAATGGACAAGGGAGGGAAGGCAATGAGAATAATTATCTTTACTCAATATTTTTTTAAAAAGCATTCACTATATCTAGAGATGGGGAGATATCCCGACATTTCAGTGAAAAAAATTGAGAAAAGGAAGCTTCCAAAGCAGCCTGACAGCTGTTCTGCAATGCACACTCAAGCACTGTGCCCAGATAGGTAATAGCTGTTTGCATGCGATTACTGATTAACCCATACAATATTTCACATGACATTTGCTCAGCTGAGGCGATTTTGGAGCAAGTAGTAGAGAATGAACAAAGCTCAAGGGATATAAGAGTCGTAGGTTAAAACTCTTACTCCACAAAAAAGTGCTTCTCTGTATATTCTTTTTATCTTTTTTCTCATATTTTCAATCTTTTTCTGTGTTATAGAATTTGTAACATATGACATTTAGACAATAATTAATTTTTCAACTAAGTCCAGCAGGTTTTGGTTACCCAGCCATCCATGCCTAAACTGATGCAATGCAGATGTACAAGTCAGTCCCTTTAATACCTACTTCGTTAACAATAAGCTCTTCAGCGTGAAAGTTAAGAACACCCCCCTCACATAACTATCTAATAAACTATCAAGGATTTTCAGAGCTTTCATATGAACGTGGAAATACTATCAGATGTGTTAGGCATGACTTCTTTCCTTGCTACAGTTCTTTTCTATATGAGCATGGGGGTACACGGCATGATCAGTCTAATGAAAGACAGGAAGAAACTATTCTATATCAAAGAGTAGTAAGAGGAAAACAAACAAAGTAACTACATATGGAAATCAAGAGCAGTCATGGCAAATTCTTCTGCTCACAATAGCCAGAAGTACCCTACTTTCTTACATTCCTAAAAAAAAACAAGACCAAAACCAAAGACCTAGAGAACTGCCTCATTAAAAAAAAATGTTTCTTTCTCTGTTTACCAGCTATTCTTTTTTTTTGCCTTTTAATAATTTCATAATGCTTCACACTTACATTGCGACTAATCTTGTAGGAAGGAACTACTTAAATCAGCTTAGACTTCCTTTCCTTTTATAGCTAATCTGGTCAAATGATATAAAGGGAAGACTTGACATGATGTAAAACTCTTGAGCATGATTGAGTACGCATGGAGTTGAGCAGCTTGCCTATGGAAGGTTCACAGAGAAGATAGCACCATCCATTAGCGCATACTAGAAAGGCCCCTCTTCCTTCTGCGAATACATATGAAATAAGAATACAAATAAAATAAGGTGGGTCTGTTCCTGTAAATACATGTACCTGTTACTGGATATAGAGTTACCAAACAAACTGAGGAAGGCCAGCTTTCGTGGTTGAAATGGGAAAAAACAACTAATGGTTGAAGTTCATTAGAATTTTCAGTGACTATCTGAAAGGAAGCACTACAAAGCTTATTATAGTATTTCAGTAATATGTCATCACCTTCAGTAAATCTACATTGTTAAGAGTCACACATTTATGGAAAAATCTTTTTTTATAAAATCAATATATTTCTATGGTGCATGTATGCCTTCAGAAGGAGACTTGTTCCTACATAGAAATGCAGCTGAGAATCTGTCCCCAAAAGATACAGAATGATCCCCTCTAAACAATTTTAATCTCTATCAAAAAATTAAAAAATAACACACATTTAAAGGAGAAGGAAACAGAGCACATAAGGCGAGGAAAGTGCTCAGAGTGATGATAGGCTGACAGACTGCAACATCCATCTTCACCTTGAGGGACGTGTAAAGAAAAATTAGAGTGTGTACACTCAATATGTTTTTGGAGTTGATCCCTCTGCAAATGTCATGCTCAATTGCAGTAGGTATTTATACACATTAGTGGTGAGGCACTGCAATGAGCAAGCACTGTACAAGTTATTATGCCTGTATTGTGCTATGTTCTTCGTTACCCTACACAGCTTTAGAAATCATGAATACCGTCTGTGACAAACCAGCTGGATAGACATGCACAGAGCCCAATTTAGTGAGAGTCTCACAATCTGCAAATAAGAGAAAAGTGTTCTGTTCATTAAAAGGAGAGGCTGGAATTTCCCTAAAAAGTGGATTAAGGTTATCAAAACTAGTGGCTTCTTTTTTTACGAATACAGAGGACTTAATCGGCCATCCCTGAAGGTCCTACAACAATATTACAATCTCATCTCCTTTTACTTGTGAATAATAAAATTTGACAAAATGATAAAAAACTATAGAGCACTTGAGAAAACAGTATTCTATCAAGTTCAGTCTTTCTTTTTGGATGAGAAGAATGGAACTGCAAGGAAAAGAAAAGCAGCAGTGTAATATACTTGCAAACTACGTGATTGTCGCAATTTTGATGTGTGTTTTCACAGTGTTGAGACACTAAGATGGAAAGTCCTGTTAGAAATGTGTGATCATTTGCATTTTACTATCCACAGATAGTAAAGAAAAAATAAAACATAACATTAAGGATGTATTTACATACTAAGGAATCCATCAAACTCAAACAGAAGCGTTAAGACACAGGCGGATCCTTGACAACAATATACTGCATTGAAACACTGGCATCAAATGCTTAAGAATAGTTACAGTAAGGTTAGTAAATGGAACAAATCCAAACTGTAGAAGCATGTGAGAAGATACATCCTTCCATGGACACAGATTGTATGAGCATCATTTTAAAGCAACTAAATTATTAAATGCTAAATGCATTAACCACTGGCACTAAATTCCAGCTTCCCACCATAATTTCCTAATCCAAATAACATTAACAATAAACATCAAATTACATTCATTCTAGGGTCAATGAATTAAACTTACGGACATTTGTTTACACTAATAAGTAATTTTGCATCATTTTTGTAATCTCCATTACATCATTTTGTAACAGTTTTGAGAAAGACTTTTAAATCTATAATTATTGTAGTTACTTGGTGTGACCTTATGAAAATGTGTATATTGTCTTCCTTCCTTCCTTCCTTTTCCCACCCTTAAACTGATGCTGAAGTTCTCAAATACACAATTCATTTCTTCTTGTGGCAATGGAATTGCAAGGGTCTTTGTATTATTAATGACAATAACAACATAAAAAAAACTTCTGGAATGCTTATATAGTGATAAAAAAGGGATTTTCTAGATTAATTTTGCAGAGACAATACCTCAGTTCAGTCCTCTGTGGTATGGACACCCACCATGCTGAGCAAATCCTGGCTTGCAGTTCTGTCAAACAGTCTCTCAAGGAACACTATCTAGCCATTGTTAGGAGTGAAGGAATCTAGTTATTTCAAACTACCAAAAGCACTGATTTTAAAAATTTGAACACTAGGATTATGGTTTGCTTCACCTGGATCAAAAATTAATTTAAAGTAAGTTCATCAAGTCCCTTGATTTCTGTAAATCGTGATAGAAATCAGTAACAGAGCCTTATAGATTTACTCTTAGGACTGTTCTTTCAATATCAGTAAACGCAATGTGAATTTACTGGTTCCTCAAAGTCAAGGTCAGTCAATATCATGCACTCTGAAAACATACTGAAACCTAAGCTTCAAGGAGACAGACAGGGTAAGGGAAGGAGGAATGCCATCAGTTTAAATACTTGGTGGACACGCACAGCACAGTCACTCTGAAGAGCACCAAGCTGTCTTTCCTTTGCCTACCCGTTCAGGATCCTTAAAGCAAACTTCTTACAGAGAGACAATATCACAGTTGCACAGCTCATCCTTTCCTTAGCAAGTATTAATACTTGCACCCATTCATGAATGAGGTGGGACAGGTGTACCAGACAGAATCTGCTGGAGTTGTCACTTTGGTAATCTGTTTTCTTGTTTTAAAGAACAGAATGAACGGTTTAGGTGGGTGAAACATTTGAGTTTAAAAGTCTGGGTGATTTCAGGGTGCTTACAGCAAACACAACAATCTAGGAAGGTGCACCAAGAAACTGTAGTCAGTTCAGACCTGACCTTGTCACACTCTGCCTATGAAACAGTGAAAATGAACTGTCTTCTGAGCAGTACGGAACAAAAAAAAAAAAAAAAAAAAAAAAAGAAAATTAAAGACAAAAATAACCCCTCCTATTCCTAGGAAAAACCCACCCAGAAGACTTGGCTGCCATAAGAAGGCCAGTGAGCATTTCCTTCGCAGACTGCATAAACCGCAATGGAACATAAAAGAAACTTGTCTCTAATACACTCCCTAAAGCTCACCACCAGACCCAACATTAAGGTACCAGTAAGTGACCAACCCAATGATTTTGCACAGTTGCAACGTAACATCTACAGGATGTTGACAATATTGCACTATTTATCTTTAGTCACAGCACTGAGTTGTTCTTTGGGCTCAGAATAGAAAACATTGCAGATACTGAACAAGGTTCGACTGAGGTTTTAAATGCCGTCATGCCACGATGAATTCCATGGTCTGCGGCATTGCCCTACAATCCAGCTCAGAGGGGAACAAATCCCTGGTTGGGACATCATAAATATCACAGTTCAAAAAAAACCAAGAGCTTTAAAATACTGTACTAACATTAGGCAGCACTGGAATTAACCACACTCCTAATTTTAGACAATGTTCTGCAGCCTTCAGTTGAGCTGTGTCTTACGTCAAAGGAATTCCCATCCAATGTACAACAAAGTGACCAGGGGTCAGACTGGAAAATCTAACCCTTCCACTCCAACCATCTTCCTTCTCCCTCTTGACAATCCTCAAGTGAACCCCAATACTGCCCCATGTTGAAAACTAACAGCAGTAACGTCCTGGCGTGACAGCTCTCAATAGCCAAGCTGTCACCACACCAGTCACCGGGGTTAATTAGTAGCTCTTCTTTGGGCTGTCGATGTATTGAAGTTGAGCAGTCATGGCTGGCTTGTTAACGGTTATGAAATCTCAAGCTGCTAACAGAAAAAGACTCATTGCAAGGGTGATGAAGAAGTGTAAATCACACACCAGTGTTTTTTCTTTCCTCATTCCTCTCCTTTTTTTTAATAAAGTAGAACCTTTTGTAAATTAGCATGCCTTATCATATGCATTTTATGCACTTTAAGTTCATGCTTATTGCAGGTGTTTTATAGTAATAGTATTTCTGGACTTACACAGTAGCTTCACTTCAAGATTACAAAACTAAGTGCAAAAATTGTATTATTTTTACAATAATATAATGAGGGGGAACTGCTGTAAATGATTTGGTTGGTAGGTTTTGTTCTGTTCAAAAGCCTCATCTGAAAATGTTTCAAGCAACTACACCTATGAGAGAGGTACTGATGTGTATATGATGATGTTTTAACACCACAATCTAGCAATAGGAGATATTTATTAGATAAGTGAGCTGATAGATATGGCAATAGTGATCTGCTCAAGGACAGGAAAGAACAGGACCCAGAAGATCTACTGAAGAAGCCCTTTCCTAGTGCTTAGCAATACTCTCCCTAAAACTGCCTGGATAATAGCGCTAATAGTCACAACTCCACCAGGGATTAACAGCTCATTCCAAGCAGATTTCCAAAGCACATGCTTACATCCACACTAGCAGCTTGCATTCAGGAAGAAATGCTCTTAGCTTTGGAAAGGTGGTCAAGTTGGACGGAAAAATACTACATTAATTACGTGTTCCATGAGTAAATAAGAGAATATTCACCTGCAGTCTTGCTGCTGCGGTTAGCAAAAAGCTTTTGAGTTATTGGACTTATTGCAAACAAGCTGGCAACGACTACTTATTTTTCTTTGGAACCATGATAGTTTTAATTAAAATTTTTGCTATTGTTCAAAGAACTATGTACTCTGACTTGGAGTAGTATCTGACCTAGTCGGGGCTGTGACTGCATGATTGAGGGCAAATGAGGAAATGGGGGGGGGGGGGGGGGGGGTGTAAGAAAAAAAGAAAGCTAGGTGTTAATGCATTTTTGCATTATCAAGAATTAATTAGGCAATGTAAAAAGTTGAGAAGTGAAAAAAAAAAAAACGGTAGCTGGGGGAGGGAAAGAACCTAAGACGTAGGCAACAATGAAAGCCCACTCTCTACACAGAAACAGAACAAGGAAAACAAACAGGGGTCTTCAGAAGGGAAGTAGAACTAATACAGGCAGTGGTGAAAGAGCTATATAAAAGGCAAATATACCAGCGTCAGATAATAGAATGGCAATTAGCCAAAGTTTAAAGACAAAAGTCTCACATCAAAAGGAAAAGGATTTAAAAAACATATATTATCTTGCTTCCCAGCCTTCTTGCAACCAGGGAATTAACCCTGCAACAAGATCCTGACGGCTGGATACAGCTCAGTGGGGCTGTTCACATCTTAGGGGTAAGCGGAGTTGGGGTCTGAGCTAATAAATTATGCAAGCGAGAGAAACAGTGTTACCTGCAGCAGCTACTCCATACCCATGAGGAATTTAGAGCAAATATGATCAAGAACTGTGCACCTCATGGGGGGAGGCTGACAACACAACTCTGTAACTGTATCTCACATCCAATTCTATTTTCCATTTTAGAAATGCCAGGCAGTTAAGGACCACCACGTTACCAAGCAAGAAGCCTGAAAGGGGCAAAGGAAAATTTTAACCTTGTCACTTTCTGGTTTTGAATGCCAAATCATAATGCTTAAATGCTCCCTCACTGTAAAGATATTACTATTTTTTAAACAATGATGATACTGATAACCATTATGAAAAATTACATCTCAAAAGCCTGGAGCAACAGACTAGATTTCGAGATTATTTCATGCTTAGAAGTTGTATAACAAAATGCAAAGTGGTCTTGCAAGCATTGTAACTAAATTTTTACTGGAACTCACTACGATAAGCACTTTGTTTTTTAATGTATAATCAAAGCACAGAAAGGAAAGATGGAAACATACATAACACCAGTCCTCATGGATCAGCATCAACTCACTTTAGGTTCTTCAGGAACGTAAGACAACTGACAGACTGTGCTGTGATTTCTCTATTTTACTCACTGGCTCAAATTCAGATTTTACCTCTCTGTCAAGTCTCTTGCAGGTAATTAGCAGTAAGGAAATAATGGCCTTCAAAGCCTGTGTTTATTATTGTTTTATTCTAACTAAACATAATACTTGGGGAAAACTGAGGACTTCCCCTCTTCCTTCCAGCACTTTTTCCTCCTTCCTGTCCCCTTCCCTCCCACCAAAACCTTCAAGCCAGAGTCTCTGAAGTCAGTGGATCCATTAAATAAATCACAGCAAGCCTCCGTGCAATGCTTCCCTTCTGAAGAATTTCATTTCCCCTGCCTGCTTAGCCGGAGAGGCAGCTTTTTGTCCCTCACTGCAGATCCTGCATCGCTTCTTGGCTTTGTGAAGCCAGAGTCCCCATTCCCATTAAGCGATATTGCTGCCATTTACTGTCATACTCTGGCAAAACGGGTGGACTTGTCAAAATGTATTCCAGCAGCCTCCCACCTCAAACCCAAAGTGTTTACGTGAACCTCTGTGGATCTGCTGCTCATGAATGAAAGAGTTAAACTGAAAGACCTCTGCTAATGCGTAACTGCAATTAATGTTAAGGTTGCTAACAGAAACAGAGGAGTACAGATGCTGAATTTAAATCTATTTGGGAGCAACCTACTTTTACACGATATGGAAGAATGGCAAAGAGATTTCAATGGGCTTTTCATGTACAAGGCCCTGAGGTAATATGATAATGTATTGTTTCCATTTCCAAAGGATGTAACTTTCTTTAAAAAAAAAAAGGTAAAGAAGGGAGGAGATGTTCCTTATAAAAAGGGAGCATTACATACCTTTTCTGCCTTCCTATGACACCGCTGACATCAGCAGCGAAGGCATGACTACAGTGCTAGTGTTTTGGTGTGTTTTTTTTTCTTCTCCATTAGTTTTATAAGATTGGCTAGGATTTACATGAAAGGTTGTTGATCACCTAAGGCAAATAGTACGATCAAATAGATTAAATTAAAAGCAACCAGCCTCGACAAGCAAGACACAGAAGGCGGATTCTATGAATGACACACTCACTGCTCTACCTGCAGACTGTAAATCATCACGGGATCGCTTGACAGTGCCAGACATAGGCAGATCAGCACTAAAACTTCGGAGTCCAAACACTAGGGTTTTTTCCCCCGAACAATTAGCCTCTTGCAAGTGGAGAGTGAGGGTGTTTTTTTGCATGATTCCCCCCACCCCCATCCCCCTCTTTCATATTCAAACACTTGGGGCAAGGCAATTTGACACTGGTTTCTGTAACAAACCTGGTCAGGCAGGATTTCTCACACACCCTGCACAAAAGGCTAACCTCTCACAAAGTACTTATTGGAGATTTACGTCAAGGTTGAGTGAACTGCAGCCAGGGAACTGAGCGCAAAACACTGTGTGAAAGGCTCTGGTGCTAATCACTAAACCAGTGGGTTATCTGGAGAGGAATTGGGGAGGGGGGGAAATAACAAATAAACAAAAAATACTCTCTGTGGTGTATCATTTCCAATATTCAGTTACAATATTACCAGAGGGGAAAAAAAAAAAAAAGTGACTCAGTTGTAATTGAAAATTCTCTGAATTATCAAAATATTGAAAGAACTATACAAAAAAAAAGAGGCTTCACTGTTCAAACTAAGGTATGGTAGTCACTGCTAGCGCTAGTTTCCTTCTTTCCTTTTTTTTTCCCAACATTTATTCCATATTTCCAATGATATATTAAGGGATGACTACCTGATGCTGTAACTCGGACACGGATCTTAGTTGTTGCTGCTGGAGATATCTTCCAGAGAGAATCCAGTGTTGGATTTATACACAACTGGCAGAGGTGAACAAGCAACCAGAGTAAAGTGGCTAATGCGTACTGACAGACCTTGTCCAGGTTGCGATAGCAGGACCTTGTTAGAACACATTAATTAACTTGTTCTGTCCATCTAGTAGACGAGCCATGTTGCTGTGTCTAAGTTAATGCATTAAGAGTTTACAGTACGTATTGCCTTGGGTTCACTCTATTCGAAAAACTAGATAACCTTTTCTATCACTTCTCTCTATGGTCTAGGTTAGATGCGCTTTTTACATTTAAAGCAGCACATTATAAAACTTGTTCAGCTGAAATGAATTCCAAGGGGAACTCAGATGTTCCCCACACCTGCTCTTCCGTTATTATTTGTCCGAAACTGAGTTTACATTCATCTGAAAGTCCCTTTTTCTCATCTTAATAGTAGAATACATTTAGATGTTTAAGAGGGTAAGAAGGAATGATCCAAACACTAAGTAGTCTTAAGTGCTGAAAGGTCCTAAAGTAAAGCTATACTGACATGCCCACCTTAGAATTTTTGCAAGCTGTGCATGAGCCACTTTCAGCCTGAAGGGTCAAGGCAGTCAGACCTTTCAGACCCAGCAGAGCCCTGTTGTTCCCTCTGCAGGTTTACAGTGGATAGGAAGGTAATTTTTATTTCCTCCACTGTGATAGCACTGTTGCACTAAATTTGGCCTACTATTTGTTTTGCAAATGTTTTAACGTGTTGCTGAAATTGTCATTATTTTATAAAACAGTGTGTTTAATAGACATTGTATAGGCAATTAATCAATCAGGTGCTTGAGTAACTTTTTTCCACCAAATCTATACTCACACCACAATAGAGAGGCAACCAGTGACTGCGTAGCAGTTTTCCAGCTTCCTGTAAACTTCAGGAGGGAAAGGTAACAACTAACTAAGTATTAGTCACCAATTTTAAAATAAAAATAATAATCACATATCATTTAAGAAATCAAAGTTACCATTTTGTAACTGCTATTATAAAGATGGAAATGTTAAGAAAGACTTTCTTCATACTGTTGCAAGACTTCCCGCTGCTGAGTATTTACTGCTGTTCTGTGAAATTGGGGTGGAGAAATTCCCTGCTGCAATAAAAATGTCCATAAGCCCATAAACAAGAGACACATCAGTTCCTTTAAAGAAAAAAAAAAGATACCATTAGGACAGCCTTTCATCCTCAGTGTGTCTGAAGGCCTTAAGGCACACTTTGCTGCCTAAATATAATCAGCAAGTTACCACACTAGTATCCTCAACAAGTTTTAAAATGACATATGACCTTTAAAAAAATATTTTTTTATGAAAGACTATTTGTTAGTTGTGTTGAGAAACACAGAAGAACAAATTGCAAGGGAAAGTATTACACATTATTCAGTGGTGAAGAGGTTAAATCAACTTTAAACAAAAGCAGTCAATCATGCAATTCAACAATAAAACAATTTTGAAACATCCAAAAACTACCATGTGACCATATGCAGAATATTCAACAATGATGGGGTCTTATTTGAAATGGTGATCGTTCTCAATGTGGTTAGGTCTTTTTCAGTACAATGAGGGTTCTGTTTCTTTACTTGTTTGGGATTTTTTTGTTTTATGGACTTCTTATGACCAGGAACCAATCCTTAATGCCTCTATACTTCCCATGCACAGCTCTGCACGCGTAACACGGCTCAGCACTCATCACAATGTCCTTGACAGCTTTCCTTTGCAAAAACCATGCCTGTTTGCTAATGCCTGGTGAGGGATGAAGACAAAATTTGTAAGCACCTCAAAATACAGGTGGTTTTGCTTGTCTTCTCCTTGAATGACTGGCACTTGGGGGCTGGATAGGCTTCGAGATCTTTGAACAGAAAGCAGTGTAGAAAGGTTTTATACACTTGGAACAAAAGATTTAGGAAATAATAGTCGGTAATGGACGTTATGGGCTGGCTTCCTCTTAGATCACCTTAAGGCAAGCTTTGGCATTTTATAGAATTGCTTCACTTAAAAACACTTCATATTTGCATATCAGAGTGTGAAACGACCTAGAGCAACATGGACTTGTGTACTTCAATTTACTTACCTGCCTGCAGGATTCTTTACAATAGAATTCCCCCAAATGTATACACAGAAAGTTACAGAGGGTAATTAGTATCACCCAACTTCAGTCACCTAACTTTCAGGCCTAAATTAAGTGATCTACTCAGGCTTCCTAAATTGTCAGTCAAGGTAAAGAGAAATGATTTCAGAAGGCAGGTATGCTTCTGCTTCGATTTTCATTCTGGAAGTATCTCTCTCCCTTTATCCAGTGTAGAAGGAGCCTAAGAAAACTACTCTTCTTAGTTAAGCATCTCATTTAGGTTCCTATTAGGTGATACAAAGATTCCCGTATCCTCAGTGCCTCTAGCTCAAGATTTTTGCTCACTCTTGTCTCCACTTTGTGACAGCTACTGTATGAAAGAAAGGTTACTGAATCATAAGAATCCAGTTACGGAGCTTTTTTTTCCTTCTCTTTGAAGAAATCTATTATTTTTCAAGTTACACACCCTTACTGCTTAATTGTGAGTGATTAATAAATAAGACTCCACAAACTTGGTTTCAAATCTCCAAGTTACAGCATGTACCATACGTACAGTTTCCAGAAATTCATTTCATGTATCCCAGTAACTGCAAAGTGTAGGTCATCTAAATGAGGTCGTGAAAAAGATACAGAGGGGCTGAATGTAAACGGAAAAACCCACATATAAGCCTTACCCTATTGACAGGGGAGGAGAAGATCAAAGACATAGCTTAGCAAATCAGTGAAAGGCCTTTAAAAGTCAAATACATTGCTCCATGCCCAATCCAGATGCTTCCTTTCTTGCTTATTCTAAGCATGAACAATTTGCACAGCCCTTGTGTGTAAGAGAATGATTTTCACATGTACATAAGCTCATTAACTTTTCCTTTCTACCTTACTCTCTTTCTCTGCTTCACAAACATTTTAGTTTTATCTTGCAAAGCCATCAGTTTAGCATGTCTTTAAATACACTTCCAGAGTGACTATCCCTTTGCTCTATGCAATGACTAGCACTGAAAACACAGTTTTCATTTTCAACGGCCTTACTCTATTCCTTTTTTTTATAAGCGTCACTCCAGACATTTAGACACATAAATTAAACCGGAAAAATACAACTATTAATAAATAAACCTGTAATTATTCCATGAGATAATAAGTTTTAGCTAAACCTCCTCCTTGCCTTCTTGATTAAAGCCACATTAGTATTTCCCATTAACTGACAAATTACATTTTGGAGACAGAAGAGTCATTAACTGCAGATATGCCAAAGTTTCGCTTCCTACCTGCAGTGATAAGGCTGCCATTCAGACAAAGCAGAAGCAGGCACTCCTCTTATTTTTATCACCTTTTGTAATTGCTGTTCAGTGGTATATGTGTCTAGGCTTTCTTCATAGTTACTGAAGATGAAGCCAATACAATGAATGGCCAAAAAAACATACAGTTCTCTGACTACACAGAAATATTTTTTTGGATGAGGTAACTGGCTTTTTCTACTCCACTACTGTGTTGTTTAAATTTGCATTGGCTCCAAGAATGCTAGACAGGTAACTCAGGCACAGACAACTCCATCACAATTAGATGAGACAAGTCCCACCCTGAAAGTCCATGGGCTGGAATAACTCCAGGGAGTTTTTTTTACACCTAAGATCTAGGGAACATTTCCTAGGGCAGGAGACACGGTCAAAACCAAAACTCTCATTTATTTTCACTGAAATCAGGTCCAGGTCTAATGGAGTAATAAAATAATATGGGGTAACAGGCTCAGAGAGAAACCACTGGTTTTTGACTTGGTGACTCCGGAATGACGCCAGCTTGGCACATGGGAGACAAGGGAGAGCTTTTCTGTCGGATTTCACTGTAAGAGTGATTGAAAATGACAAAATTAATGCCTTGTTTCAGTTTTAGGGCCACAAATTTATTCTGCTTTTGTATTCAATTAAAATTTCCTATGTCTGAAAGCAAGCTGCTGGATTTCTGAACTCCACAACAGATTTCACATTCTGAACTTGGACATTATTAGCCTTTTGAATTCATATTCCAGCTTAAATTTTGATGTATGTCAAGCACAAGATGTCAGGCACATTCTATGCAGTTCTTCCTCTGCATGCACATGGCTTTCACCTTCTAACTGGGAACCTGCCATCTGCAATGAAAGCCCTATGTTCTAAATGCAATTTATAATTCCTGGGCCATGTTCCGCTTCCTTAGAGGACTCCATCTGTTTTGAAGCTGTGCTATGCTTTTTTTTCCTGTTGCTATCATTATATTCTTTCCCCAAGCAACTTCATAAACTCTCTTCATTTCTCCTTTCTATCCCTTTTGTAGTCATAATGCCACATAGTCCTTCAAGTTATCAACTGATAGCAATGTTCGCTGAAAAAAAAGTCAAATTTAATGCAGAAAAATAATGAAAAGGTCACCCGTTTTCCTTGCCACCTACAAAGCCAAATCAAACGTGTCTTAACCTAATATTTCAAGAAGAATAGGACAGAATTTTCATCGGTTTTTGTACAGCTTTGCATTGGCACAATTTCAGCCATTTGCACTTCCAGTGTTATGAACAGAGGGTAACTCAAACCATTCAACCATTTCTCCTAGAAAAGGATGTGAGGCAGGGTGACATTCTGCATATCCTACTAACAAGAGAGTGAGATAGCCAGGCTGGTCACAGTAGAGCTCCCCAGAAAATACGAACAGACTAAAAAAGGCATACATTTTAATTTCCCTTTTGGAAAGAAACATCATGTATTTTTAATATGTTTCCAGCACACTTTCACATCAAAAAGTCTCTACAAAAAAAATAATGGTATCAAGTGGTTAAATAGATGCAGTTTTTCAAGTCACCAAGTTTACGTATGACATCATTTTGATAACACAGATTTACAAAGCGTACTTATAATTTTCATCCATTATTTAAACAGTTCAGAAAGAAGGAATGGTAGGCCAAAATGTCCCAACAACTCATTGGCAGCTACTGAAAACAACCCTCACTTTACAACGTGGTATGATAACGTTTTGTTTCCAGGATTCATTTAAACAGTGCTGAACAGGATGATCAATGATAAGGTTATAGTGGAGAAAGCACAAACCTCTCCAATTTCCTTTCCGTCGTTGCTATGTTTCCACGAGCTGCATCAGTGTCTCCACAGCCTCTTAACTGAACTACGTAAATTCGCACATACAAATACGGTATATGCTATATATATAGACAGACAAGGGGTTTTATGTAATACACGGGTATATTCTGGGAATATATAGAGCTGGGAATACCAAACATTGCACAGTACAAAGAGAAACCTCAAGACTAAGAGGAATTGGTCAGGCTGACATACCCTTTCTGACATTTCACAAAGGGCAAACACAACCGTTAAGTTTCTCTTTCTCCACCTAGATATTATAAATATATCTGAGAAGGCACGGACTAATCTCTTACATACACCCCTGATTCAGCCCATCTCCTCTCTCCTTTGACACTGACTATAGAGTTCTTCGTCATTTCAATAAGTTTACATTTTTTCTCAGTTATTTCTAACAAACCACAGTTACATGGCAGGGAGATGAAAGGTTGAGCAAGATTCTCAGGGCTCATGAGTAAAGTTCCTAACAAGACACAGCTGATCTACAGGCAGACAGACAAAGATATCAACCATGTGCTGAAAATAAACAGTTGCAGTCAATTCTCTCATGATGGGGAAAGGGGGAATAGCACGTTGGCAATGACTGAGCTGCGAGAACGACGCTGCCACTTCTCTGGACCCGGGTTAGCCCAGTGGTGGGAGTATGTTGTTTATACAGTCCCAGTTCTCATGTCTATCTGCCGTTCTCACCATCTTGACCTGACATGGATGGGCTTGAGACCATTTGTTCATGTCAGAAATGTGATGCCATCACTCTAAGTTAATTCGGTCTGCAAAAGAACAGCTTTGATGGACAAGGGATATGTGTATAGAACATAGAATGGCCTAGACTGGAAGGGACCTTAGAGATCATTTAATCCAACCTCCATGTCATGGGCAGGGACACCTCTCAGCTAGATCAGGCAACACATGGGGACCAGACAAAATTTCAGCTACTTTTTATAAAACTTCCTGCTTCTAAACTACCTCATACCCAATGTTTCCAAAGCATTTTGCTAATATTCATAATACTCAATGTTCATTGCAAGCTATTATATAATAAAAAGATGCACCAACAGAAGCACAAGGGAGCTTTGCCAAATCATGCAACCTAAGAGAAGGAGTCTTGGCTCCTCCTACCCCATTGATCAAACCCTCAGCTCCTTCCAAGGCAGTTACCAAGCTACATAATCAACTTAGAAACAAACTTGTGAAGAGACATTAAATACCCTGAGGTGAATACGCCCATCAACAGCAAGTTTACCAGTTTCTGGTAGGTAACGTCAGACTAAATCTCTGATATCCTCCTGATCGCTGTGAAGCAGTATTTGCTTGGCAGTAATTCGACTCCATTGCTGCAGACAACACACTCAAACAGAATGCTGCAAATGCCTGTATTTCATCAATTGCAAGACATGTTTCAAAGCATTATAAATATGGGAATCGTCAGATACAGCATGATAAACTTTAAAAGGATAAAATTACTCTGGACTGTATTTCCTAGTGTATGCTGTAAATACTAACATCTCCCAGCAGGAAAATATAGATTCCTGATGTTTTCAATGAAATGAAACTGGAACAAAAACCAATAGGCCCATTGGATGCAGAGTAGATCTAGACTCGTTGTGCTGGAACATGGCACAGAAAGTGCAAGGAGAGACTGAGCATAAGACACAAAAAAAACAGAGGGTAAGCATGTGGCAAACCATATAGTAATGGTACTACTAGTCATAGTATTTGTTGTAGCTTAATACCTTCCAGAAGCCATCACAGCAACACTGCATTTATCTAAGCTTTTACTTCTTCGTTACTATCTGAATTTTCGTACTTTTGAAGACTTCTTGCTGTCACAGATAGCAGTTCCTATCTGTACATCTGCAACAAACATCCATCTGTTAAAATGTTGCTACTGTTGCAGTAGCTTTCTGCATAGTGAAAATTCCAAATGTAAAATAATTAACCATACATTCTGGAAAACTTGCTATTTATGTAACTGCTTAGCTTTTTTCAAATCAAACCATACACAACTGCACTCACAAAAGAGAATGCATATCCGCATTGTTCACAGGCTTTGCAGGTCATTACAAGGAACATCGATTTTCAGAGAAACAAAGATATTTACAAAACAGAAAACATTATATTGGACAACTAGTGATTTTCCATATTACTTTCATTTCAAGCACATATAGAAATTCTTTGGTAAATTCTTTACATCCTGCACTTCTGGCACATCAATAATCAAACTGCTGCAGAAAAAAAAAAAAAAATGGGCTTATCTCATTTAAAAGAAAATCAACAGTTCAGTCAATTTTTATGAAGACATGACTCATGTTTAAAAACACAGCTTGTGAATATTTTTAGCACTATCTGTTCCAAACGGATCACTAAAATCAATAAAACATAAAATATTCATTAATATGAAAAAAAAAGGAGAATTAGGGCTGAAATGTGTATTTATTATTATTTAACTAACCAAAGATGCACATATTTGAGCACTGATTGAGAATACGTTTTATTAGCTATGGAAGACACTACGTCTAATGAGAAATTACTGTGTTTTGTACTTACTATGTCACTTTTATACAGGTCCACCATATCCCCAGATGAAATAGATATTGCCAGCACAGCTAAGCCCTGGCAAAGACTTGGGGGACAACCTCTGGAATGGCACAAAACTTCAGGGCAGCTAAAAGAAGATTCTTACAGGAAAAAAAAACCAACATAAAACAGAAAGCTCAAGTATCCATTTTCCCCTAAGTAGAAAACTTTTGGCAGGTTTGTTTGTTTGTTTTTATGTCGGGAACTGTATTGATTTTCCTGGCCTCTATCTATCTTTCAGGAGGAAGGAGAATTTTGACAAAAACATAAGTTTAATTAACTCTTGTTAGTAACATTTAAGGTTTTTTCTCTTTTCTGAGCAAAATAATATGCTTATTCCTGTTTCACACAATAAGAACAATTTATTTTTTCAGATTTAAAGCAGGTTATTTTCTAACTACATTATTTATAGACTCAAATGATTATGAATATTTCATAAACAAAAAAAAACATAATTATCAGATTGAAAGCAGATGCAGGTCAATGCAATGTAACACTTTCCCAAACAATCAATAAAAATATCAATATAAACAACTACTAAAGGCACCATATGACATTCCAATGGGGCGAAAAAAAAAATTCTTCATTTTCTACTTAGACGCCTTGCTTCCTTTATCAGCAGATGGCAAGCAACTTACTAGTTCAATCCATATGTCTGTATCTGATAGACAGTGTTTTACAAGTCTGAAATTAGTTTGAAACATTTTGATGTTGGCCAGACTACAGAGGAAAACAGGATAACTTTGTCTATTAATGAAAAGTTGGTTTTGTCATAACAAATACTTCCACAAGCTACTACCCATCCAGACTCATTCAGTCGCTAATGGAATTTGTACCCAAAGACATAATCTGTGTTTAACAGACTAACAATTTGTAGTTTCATCCATTCTGCTCTTTTGCTGTGCTCCAACATGTCTCTTTCCACCAGCTGAGGTTTACTTAGTGGTGCTGATGAAAGCAAGCAAGGCCATGAGAATATTTCGGGTAGGAAGGATATCAGATCACGAGGGCCACTGATGTGCAGGCTAATAGGCATTCGGGAGAGAACCTGTCAGCACAAAGCCCGTGCAGACCGGTACCCTGGCTCCAACCGTGGCAAAGTGCAGACGCCGAGAAGAAGATTTAGACAATTTTGCTTAATCTCTGCCCATCAGGAAGCCTCTGTGCAGAGAACGTATATTTTAAAAAGGCGGATCAGAAAGCCTGGACAGTTCTTAGAACTGAATGAACGGCTTGGTGTTTTTTTCTTTCAAAAGAAAGCACCAAATTTGGAGAACATCAGTGACTTTGACTATAGAAAACTGCAAGTTCCACAGAAGACCGATAGGGGAGAGAGGCAAACCAAGCTAAAGAAGACAAGTAAAGAGATGCTACAGTGAAGTTGCACTGCAACCTGGCCAGCCAAAGAGGGAAGCAGATCTGTAATGATGAAGAGAGAGGACAGCAAGGGTCTGGAGGCACTCCCAGCCAGGGAGCGCAGCAGGCACACCCTGCAGCTCCCAGGCACTGGGAGCCCTACGGTGTCGGCAGCTGGACAGAGGTCCTGTTAACTTTCCAGCGCTCACAAAATTCAGCTTCTTTGACAAGGATCCACAGAACCAGCTCATATAAAATATTTTTCAACTCAGTGTTTTTAAAAGTGTTCTTTCCTTACAACAGTGACGTATGCGGGGGACTGGTGTCCAAAATGGCTTATGCTTCACTTCTTAAGTAAAATATCGCTAAGAAAGCCTTCAAATACCTTTAGCACAGATCTAAGGCTTCACCTCAGGCTGTCTGTTCACTCACTGCAATGATATATTTCAGAACAAGTTCAGCCTACAGGTCTACACCAATGCCAGCTTGAGGCCATGAAGTCAAATGAAACATCTCTCCCGAGAAACACACAGTTTGGTCATGAGGTCTGACTAAAACTGAATCTTATGTGAGAAGTCACCTACTGAACATTATACCAAGAAACCGAGGGACCAAACTTAACAGACATTAGCTATTCTCTTCAGTTCTGTGGAAGTCCCTACATAAAACCTGCTCTGACAGTTGTTACAGACAACCATTGCAAAGACCTCTACCCTTCAACCCTTTCATTGGCTATTACAAGGCAAAGGCAAATTGATTAAGTGATGATTAAGTCTGCAGCCTTAAAGGCATGAAAAGATCTATTTAAAAATTCATCCAGATATAAAACTTCTGCTAGCAGAATATAATTTTCAGTAATCGAAAAATCAGTAAAATAACATACTCTGTGTTCAGACGATTAATATTAGTTCTACAAGCCATTTGGCTAAATAACTATAAAAATTCTTGAGTTTAGTGGAAAAGCCTCTTCATTTCTAATTAAAAAAAAAAACCCTCACTTTTTAAATTTCATTCCAATTTTTAAACCTACTTTAAAATCAGTAAACAAACCAGTAAAATACACGTATGCACACAAACATATGTAGGTGCCAAGCTGTTTACGAGCCTTGAAGCCTAGAAGATTTCAATCATGTTTTCCACTAACTCTCCGCACCCCTCAAACACTGCATAAGGTAGGGATTACGAGAACTTTAAACAAAAGGAAATATTTAAGTTTCCAGCATAGCGCAGTCAAATATAATGCATTTCAGTAATACACTAACAGGTACTGTGCTACTGTCAATGGAGAGCTTTCCAGATGTTTGTCTTCCTTATCAGCTGCAGGGAGGAATGCCAAAATGATCACTATAGCTGAGTCCATTAACTGAATTGTGAAGAAAATGCTTTTCTCAAGAAACAGGCTGACTAAGCTTATTCGGCACAATACAAACTTTTGAACAGATCTGGAAAACGTCCACTTCGGGTTGGAAGAGGAACTGCCACGAATTGTCGGAAAAATATGGAGTATAACTCAGTATTTTCTCTTCTAACTCAAAAGCATAATCCCATGAACATTAAAGCAGTTACTATCAGAAAAAAAACTCATAAATATGTAAAGAAATTATTCTCTGTAAGTCTTATAAAGGGGATAATAGTGGTATATTAAGTTTTGCTTTGATTTGAAAGCTTTCACCTTGTGGTGTCTGCCTTACAGCATTTTAGTCATGTACAGACTAGAGCAGCAAGAGCTTTGAAGTGCCCAACTTCCAGTGAAGTTTCTAACATTTTTTAAATAAGTTTGAAGACGTCTGTGTGTGATTTACTGCGATTTCAGAACAAGCTCAGAAATTCACCTTGACATAAAAAGGTAGAATTTCTTCAGGAAAGAACGAGAGAGTCATTTGAGCACACAATCACTGTCAGGGCATGGGGGGAGAGTGGCATGAAAATACTCAGGCAAAGTGATCAAGTCAAATTCAAAATACTGGGTATATAAATGATGATACTCAGAACCTTAGAACTTTAAGGGAAACAAGACAGTTTTGTATAGACTAGATTTTTTTTTTTTTGCAACCAGTAAATATAGTTTAAGTGATTCACAGTCAATTTTTATAATTGCAATGAAGCAGCTGTGATCAAATTCTATTTGTAGCATCATAATAAATTTACCCCCACCTACTAAAATTAGTTCTAAGCATCCAAAATTCCCATTTGAACATCTGACTGAACAAAACAGGCATTGCTCCATGCCAAAAACTGGAGGAAATAGCCCTAAAATATGCCTTTTTCTCACCAGAAATTGCAGGCTCCCAGAATAACATGTGCATTAAAACTCATTCCAAGCTTGTTTGCATTGCTCCTCATTCCCATTCATAACAAATTCCTTGACAAATGTTTTGATTATTTCTCCTTTTTCCTTGCTTTTTTAAATTTAAACACCATTTTCAAACCACAGACAGTCTTGCAAGGAGAAACAGTCAATAGTACAACCCATCTGAAAATGGAGAGGGCGGAATTTTACTCTCAGCGAGTGCTGGAGGCAACTCACATGATTAAAGACTGCACTGTAAGCCATCGTTAAAAGACTTCTTCCCATAAGTGAAAACGTGTAGTTTGCCACTATACACATCAGAGACACATAAACCAAAATGAGGTCAAAAATCAAACAAGAAATACAAAGGCCTCGCTCCAAAATTCCTGCTTTTTCTTTTTTTTTTTTTTTAAATTCAGGCTGAAAGAAAGAATAGAAAATTTAACACAGTTAAAATTATAATCAGTTCCTTAAGTTTTTCTCTTTCAACGGTGTTCTTGCAAAAAGTTACATCATCATGCCCAGAGAAGTTAACCGGGAATACTGATTCAGGACGCTGATGGATCGGGCTCTTCTTGCTACGATGATAGCCTTGCACAATACAGGGTTTAACACATCTCTCTTCAATCGCACCTTTTAAGACGGGAAACTGCCCTTATTCCCGTGTTACAGACAGAATTGGGAGACTAAGGCCTAGAGCAGCCAAAAAATCATCGGCAGTTAGCCATCTAACTAGGACAAATATGATTCACCAGCCTGAGATTTGCAAGTCTCAGGCAGCACGGCGATACACGAGCTCAGCAAAGATTTCCAAGTCCATTTTCAAGCTGCCTGCAAAGCGCTGCATAGCCTGGGCTGTCACCACACCATTTGTTTCAGAAACTTAATACTGTGCACGGCGCAAAAAGAGAAAATATCCTTATTCCTCCTCCTGTCTTCATGCACAATTTATATCCTATCTGATCTCTAAATAATGTAACATGCTATATGGAACACATATATTTATAGATTTGTATTAACATACACATTATTATATCACTACAACAAAGATTATAAAATTGCCTAAAATATACATAACGCTACTCAGAGAAACACTTAGAAAAACATCAACAGAACCATTTAGCCATTATAAGCTTCATTTTAAAAACAGGACAAGTAAATTAATTATATTAGGCAGGAAATTGTTCACTAAATCAATTGTACTACATTAGAGATCTTAAAATTAAGACTACTTCCAAGGTGGCCACACGCATATTCTGGGGAGTGCTAAGGTAACAAAAGATGTTCCAGAAAACCTTTCGCATATCTCACATATATAGATAAATATATTTCTGTCTTAGCACATATCTGTTCATGTAATAACTATTTTCCATAGTTGTCATTTTAACTGGGTATCTTAACCCCTAGATACCTCCACGGAAAAATCACAGAACATGTCTGTGCACTGTTTATTCATAAATCTGTTTCTAGATCTTTACCATTTTGAATTTGTTCAGATGTGGATAGCATCTGGATTCCTTCAAATCAATTATAATTACAATGCTCCCTTCTTAGTCTAATAAATTAAACATTTATTTGCTGTCTATCGTAATATCCCTCCTCTTAAAGAGTGTATTTATTGTGTGTTTTAATTACCAAATACAAGTTGAGGGTTGTCTGAAATTCAACACAGAAAGCAGCTCTGCACTTCCAGATGTTAGAGGTATCTTCACATAGATTTTCACTGTTCAGCACCATAATACTTCAGGCAAAAATAGAATTATGTACAATCCTTGCCTGCATTCATCTATGAAATTCAATTTTCCATTGAAAATCTACAAGTTAGCAGCAAGTTCTGCCCTCGGACAGGAATGTATGTTTCCTATTGGATCCAGTTTGACAAAGATTATCCTCAGTTTCTAAATACAACTGAAGCTTCCATTTCACTTCAGGTATATACTCTAACGCTAAGGACTACGAGCAACACAGAAGAATAACAGGGCTGTATAATAGTTATTGCTACACTTTTCCAAACTTTAGAGAAGCTCAGCTAATTATTGAAATTAGCCATCGTGTGAGAAGCCGCATTTACTTACTTCCCAGTTTAAACAAGGCTTCGCATTGATAGTTCTCAGAATTGTTTAGACTGGAAGGAGCTGCTGCTGTGCTGTTTGCCTTTGCAGTACCCACAGCTGTGCTCCATGCCCTGACACTGCTTTAACCAAGCTGCATCCACTACGAGCACAATTCATATGGAAAATAAATAAATAAGTAAAACAGGAATGTATCTGAAGACAGCAAAAGAAAAAAAAAAAAAAAGCTGCTTACCAGGACTGGTCACACCTAAAGAAATAACGTTTCCTCATTTAGTGTGTCCAGATCGGAGCAAGAGGGTATGAACATGGGGTGCAGTTCGGTAGTGCAGAGGGGCTAAGGTGGGAGGGAGCCCTCCAAGCCTCACCCCACCCCACACCAAGGGCTCCTGTTCTGGCTGGGGGCCCCTCTGTGGCTGGACCCCCACCCAGCTCAGTGCAGTGAGACTTGTCACCAGTGTCACCAGTGTCACCTTGTGCCAAGGATGCGCCCACCCTCACGCCCAAGTCAATGACCACCATCCCCCAACGGCCTCGACCACCTGGGGGATGCTCACCTGGCAGACTCAAGCCCAGGAGCACGTGCGTTGCCCCTTCTTGCTCCCACCAACGCTGGGACACCAAGTACCAGACCAGAAAGAGCAAAAAGAGAGGTTCTCCCACCCAAACTAGGAGGGATGATATAAAATTAATTGCATCAGACACTGGTTGTCAATCTGTTTTGGCCACTCGGTTCAAGGCAAGAAAGCACTCTTTTGCTCTCATCTTCATTACTGTCTCTCCCATCCAAACGAAGCAGCTTGTTTTAAATCAAGAATTATCTCGGCTCTCCCTGCTTGAATCATTGTTATTGATCATAGCAACTTCAATAAATCCTGCTGCTTACGCAGCAGCCTGGGGGCCCGTACCGATTTCCCCAGCCCTTTGTTCCACACACTGATTCACCTTTTCATCAAGGATTTTGACGTAGCTGCTGCCCTTTCGCATTATTACCGCGCCCCACCCAAATAATGATTTTATCATTTAATTCTCGTCTAAACCGCATTTCGTAAAAGGGAGAAGAAAATAAATAAATAAATAAATAAATAAATAAATGAAAAATATGCCGTGACGGGTGGGTAAACACGCATGAGGTGGGGTTGTCTCTCCACATGACAGACACACCCCACACAAAAACCAGAAACATGCCTTTAATTGGGCAGGTTAACATTTTTCTGAAAGTTACTTTCTAGTCCTATCTGATCACTCTGTCAGGATGAGTAATGCAAAACATTCAATTTCTTGTGGGTTTGGTTCCAGTAGTTACTAAAAGCAGCCAAGTACATGTTTGTTTCTAAACTACTTGAAACCTTCAGAAAGTTATTTTAGCTCCGTTCGTGAGCCCTTCACCAGCACAGGGATTTTACCCGCCTCGGTTCTGCGCAGGAAACCAGATGCTTCAAGACCATTTCTCTTCAAGTCCTAACTTTATTTTCTCATTTTCCTCGTCGGAGGAGTCTTGCCGTTTTCCAGGATGTAGTTATACTTAAAAAAGTAGCCCACTGCCTGCCCAGGCAGAGACTTGTGGAAACAGGTGCTTCTAAAAAAAACAGAAGACATTGGCAGCTCTCTGACCTGACAGAGCTCTGTGCATTAGTGAGACACAGCGCCTGCTGAGTTCCCCTCAGCTAATTAGAGGACCCGTATGGCAATGAATGGCCTTGACTATAAATACTTCCTGAAAGATCTCTGACAGAGTCAGAGGAAATGGGAAAAAAATGGGATGCAGCTACAGAGAAACTATTTCAGATGTTTCTTCTTTAAAAGGCTGCTTTTTCTTTCCCAAGGCAGCTGAGGGATGAGACGCAACATCCAAGACCACTATCAACTTAAATATAAGATGTATGATACAATTACACGCACTAAATTAAATTCTGTAGATATATTATTATGATGTTTCTATTGAAAGGTGGTTGGAAGTGGGACACAATGCCAAAGTGCACAAAAACTTCTGTAATGGCCAGCGAAAAAGTCACATTTAAACCAAGATCCCACTTTGTGTGCTTGAACCTTCCAGTGCCGCTCCCTGTGCTCCTGGCAAAAGGCAGCAGCAATAATTCTACCAATATCAGAGAGGCAGGTTTTACCTTAACGGTATGTTACCCTTCTGGCCAAGAACTGAATGATTACAAAAGTCCTTTGGCAATCACAAAGGCCAGTTCAGCATTTCCACTGCTTTGTAGCTAGCTGGCATCTAACCCCGTGGATGACAGGAGTCAGTAGTTTATAAGAGAAGAAGTAACATTTCAACATTGGGGATTGTGTCTGATATTTACTATGCTGATATTAAACCAATTACATGTAAATTTACTACATACATGCCAATTGCTTATTTTAAAATTAGTTGCTAATCAGCCACACAGGAGAATGCAAAAAAAACAGAGAGAGAGGCAAAAACTTTTTCTGATTTTCCATCTCTCCCAAATTTAAAACCACGTAACCAGGTCTAGACAGAACACTATATGAAATATCAGAAGGGTAAATATCACAGACAAAAAGAAAATAATTCTTCTTAAAGTAAACGGAAACTTTCTGGAAACGCTGTGATTTCCTGTAGTGTGATAACAGTCTGATCGTCATGGTACAAAATAACCTCAATTTAATAGAAGAGCCGATTTTTATCCTTTGCCCCATATAAATGGCACACAGCAAAGGTTAACAGAACAGCAGTTCGATATTTAACGTCACAGCCTGCAGTTTGCCTTTCATAAAAATCACCAGTACCTTTGGAACAACTTGACAATCTATCCCTGTATACAAATTCCCCCATTACATGAACTATGATTAACACACAGGCACCCCCCCCGTTGCCTTCAGGTCTCTGTGGCACCGCAGGACACACTGATCTGTGCCTTTTTACATCTGCATCAGCTAAACTACAATAGGGAGCAGCAGTGTTCACCAGCATCTTTAGGTGGGCTAACTAGGTCTGTATATAGCCCCGGAGTTCCCAGTCTAGTGGAAAATTTTGTTCTGCAGTATCCACAGACACCGAAACAGGACACTTCATTTAAAATCAGTTTAGCAAAAAGTTCCCGCTGTCCAAGATCTGCGTTGTCAAAGCATTAAACAATCTGCCTGGCCTGGAGTCTGCTGGCTGCCAATGTGCTACCCAAAAAAAAGGAACATTTTTGCATCTCAATAGACCTTCCAGTATCAACAAATCTTTAAACTATAAAATCAGCTACTCTAAGGAAGAGCAGAAATAATGTCTACATTGTACCACGCTGAGGTACGTTTTTTGTAATTCCCATTTGCAAAACACACCGATTCACTGTAAGTACAGCTGCTGGAAACATTTTAATAAGAAAAATAAATTAAAGCTACTCACAGAAGTGTACCAAGCCCCTGAGAAAGATTCTGTTACATACACACAGCTTGGAAGCGCTCTCAGGGAAAAAGGTGCGTCCACTGCATATGTGTGTTCACACACACGCAGACAAGCTATCGCCACCACACCATCCCCAGCTCCCGAAAGGTCACCGGCGATTCACTCTTTTAGCTGCTAAAAAGGAAAGAAATCCTACCCTAATGACTCCCACAGATAATCTACTGCAGCACAAAGTCTAGGGAGGGAACATGTCCATCACTCATGGAAGGAATGCAAGAAAGCAGCATACAAATGGCTTACACAACACGTAAAGCTGAAAAACACTCCAAGTCATTTCCAAAAGTTTCTAATTATCCTGGAGGCGTTAGGGATTTCTGTGGGCAACTGTAGATTTTCACCCTTTCTCCAGTTGATCTGTATCGTCTTTGCTATTTTATTAAAATGCTAATCACTCCTAAACTCGGTATCTAGAAAACTCACTTGCAGTATTAACCTCCATCTATACGAAAAAATGTGAAAAAAAAACATGATCTCCCCTTTCCCTTCCCCCAGTCATGAGAGAACTAAAAAATGAAAAGCACATGGTATTACTGCTACTGTCAAATCATTACAAATCATTTGTAATAAAGCAGAACCACTTTATAAATAGTGAATCGCCAGTAAAACCAAAGGGATGTGTTAAGATTTTTTTTTTCAGTCCATTTCTCACAGTGTTTATTCACTGAGTAATCCCAAATTTTTGGCTTCCTCTGTGTCAGTCTTTGGAGAAAAGAAATAAATGAAGGTGTCCACAGTGATTTTATTATAGGTTTTGTTTCCTAGTCACCAGTCGTCCTGAGATACAGTATTTTGCATAAGCATTCATTATATGACACCAGACGTATGTATTGGCTTAACGCTTTGCTTTAAAAAGGCCCAACTTTCAACACAGCCTCAGAGATTTCTACTGGCTACTTCACATCAGAAAAATAAGTTTCTCCAAAAATGGGTCATCGTGAGAATTTTGCTTAACAATATGGAGGTGTTTAGCTGGGTTTTTGTTATTTCAGAGGATTACAAAAATTAGCTTTTTCCAGAATGGAAGGGAAGGTACAAGTTCTAATTCCGTTTGGGCCAAGTGAGCTTCCCAGCATACAAATAACACACGTATGAGAGGGAACACCAGACACTAAGCTCCCACTGGTCAAGGTGACCATCACTTTGTCTTTGGGCTTCCTGGCTCCAGTACTGCAACCCATAACTCTGTCTACAGAAAACTAAATCAAGAGCAAAATAAAGGAGTTGTTAGGTTTCTATGATCTTTGTCATGGATCCAGAGAAATAGGGAGCTAATATCACTCAGGGAACCACATTCCACCTTCCACCATCTCCTCTCTTTCAGATCACTCCTTACCTTCAAGAAGTTTGAATTATCACTATTTTCCTCTATCCACCAATAGTGATGAAAGATGTATGATTAGCAACTGTATTCAGCAGATGAAGAAAGTTAACCCCCTCCCCTCCCCCTTTTTTTAAATATTTCAAACTTTAGGAGACAACCTGCCCAATTTTTAAAGGAGAAAATTAAAATACTGTAACTAAGGAAAAGACCCAGACAAACAAGTCCATGACACAACAGAGTTCAGAGAACAAGGTAGCTAAAGGCATACACAAAACTAATTCCTTTTTGAAGGATGCTGGTACAGTTTCACCAGTCAGTATAGACTTAATGCACTAATAAATCCTTTTAAAAACTTTGCAAAAGAAAATTTGGGTTGTACATATTTTAAAATGCAAGAAACTAAATTATATACATTGCGAATATGCAAATAAAAGACCCTTTTAAATCTTTTTCTTTTTTCTCAGAATACCATAGAAATTGCAGGCATTTCATATTTCTGAATATCCAGAAATGATCAAAATATTTCCAAAGTGATTAAACTACAGATTAGTGCTTTTGTATTTTTTAGGTTAGTGCTTTTTTGTATTTTTTAGCTTAGTGCTTTTGTGTCTGAAATAACTTTTTAAAAGAGCATAAGAAGCAGCCAGTGTACATTTTTCCCTTCTATAATCACCAGTGGCTAAAACGGATAATGTTTTATTTTAACGCTTACTAAGATTTTAGGCTCCAGCTACCAATCAAATTTAGACCAGTATAGAGCTGATGCTATATATTACCATGCCCCTCTGCAGATTTTTGTTTAGTTGCTTTTCTTCATTCTTTAGCAGTCAAAAAATAAATAAAAATTATTTATATTCTGATAACCCACAATATAAATGGTTCCTCTGGCCAATATGTCTGTTCTCTGTTGAGAACTACGACAAGAATTGACTGTAGTCCCCCTAAACTGCATTTAAAGCTTTAAGTGACGGACATTTTGTAACTAGAGTAACTGCAATATTTTTAAGACCACTGATTTCATTTAGAAAGAGCTTGTCAGACATCGATGTAGGGACAGTTAGACCTATATATACCCTTAGCAGATCATGGTATAAAGCATTTCTCTTGCTTTTTGTCTTTTTTATGACATGTTCACTCTTACATTAATGGCTGTTATAGTTATAAATGTTCTTATAAAAGATAATAAAAGAAAAATAGCTGATCATCACTGCCATTCTAAAGAAGTTTGTCTGTGGACTAACCACTCCTATAGCAAGTTTCCAAAAGTTCAGTTTGGGAGCAGCCCCTGACAACATATAGTGATGACTCCAGAAGAAAAGCAGTTATTTCTTTTCCTGTTCAGCTCATCAGATTTTGAGAGCTTTCCTAACCTTGGATTTCTCTACAGTGGGAGAAGCATGCCTTGATGGAATGGGATGTTCCTTATATATATGTCCTCTTTTTTTTTTTTTTTTTAAAAAAAGACAAAAGGAATTATTTGGTGTGATAAATATTCTCCTTTTCTTGTCACCCAAGCTCCTTCCTTTTTCTCTTTTTCTTTTGCTTCCAAGGCAACCAGACAAGTGTCAAAACTGATAGATAATTATGTTGCTTTACAAAATGAAAGAGGTTAGTTTTTATTAATATTTATCTCCGGTTTCATATTCTTAGATATTTAATAATGTGAAATCTTGCTTGAGTGTGAACTGTCACACCACCACAAAATTTAAGAGGTGATTAGTTGTTTTAGTGCAGCAGATGTGCAGCCTTCTGGGGTTCTAAACCTTCCTTCTTCAAATGCATCATCAACCTGCACAATTAGCAGGAATGATTAAACAAAATTCAATCAGAGCTAAATAGCAAAAGCAGAAGCACTTACTTACTTACTACATCAATATATATATATTGTTTTATGCAAACACTTCGGAACATTTCCCTGCCAGTTCAGCTCTACAAGTTTGAGCCAATTCTTTCCTCAATTTTCTTTTTTTCCCCCCTATGCATGAAAAAAACAAAACAACCACATTACTCTGGAATTGAAGAAATCATTTGCATGCCTAATTAAACACAGCACACATGTAATCATAAAAAGAGAGACAAAAAGAGAGTTTCCTACCCGTAATAAGGACTGGGATTCATCCTTCGTCTTGCTGTCGCCGGATCCAGAGTAGGTCTGGGTGAGCTGCCCGGCTTTCTCCGCCGCTCCAGCTGGGACGCCCTGCAGGAAGCCCTTGCTCTCCACCGCCAAGCCGTAAATGGGCCGCGCAAGATGGGCAGCTTCTACGTTTGGACTATCCCTTAAAGGCTTTGGCTGCTCTTGGGCAACAGACACTGGGGTCAGTAAGCCTAGACTGGTCTGTGTGTATGACGGGCTCCCCCTCAGAATGTCTGTTCCTCTCCAAGTCACGTTGCGAAGATCATCACTGGGACTGTCAGTCCAACCTTTCTCCTTGAGCACTTCCTTATCTTCTACCTTTTCCCTCTTCACTATGCTGTCAGATATGGGCTCCCCCATTTTGGGGTCCGGATTAATCAGACTGTAGACCTTGAGGTCAATTTTTGGCTCCTCCTTGATAGACGAAACACCGTGACTGTCCTCCCCATTGGCTGTAGTGACGTCCATCTCCTGACAGTGCACAGTGTTGAAGTGCTCTAGTAGTGACTGAGTGTCAACAGCTGTGAAGCTGCACTGACGGCATTTGTAGCAGTTGTGTACTCTCCTGGAAGAAAACGAGAAGTGTATTAACGTGAGAGTCTCCCCTTGGCCTTCCCTCTCACAAGCGTTTTGCCTACCAAGATGAAGAAAATAAATCGAGCTTATAGTATGATTCTCTCTAAAGCAAGCAAGTAGGTTTACTTTGGTGTCTTACACAATACAGGAAAAATCCTGTTTTTATCCCCTATGCCTTGCAATGGCCTCCTATTGTTCATTCACACTCCGCTGCATTATTCTAAACTTCATATAATTTTCACTGTTTTTTTATGGTTTTTTTCCTCTTCAGTTTGCTGCAATACACTTTTCACTGTCTATTGTAGCAGAAACACTGAAGTAACATACTTTTTTTTTCAATCAAAATCACATAGTTTGAAGAGGATAGTTTTCGGTGTATTAAAAAAAAAACAAACCACTTTGAATAATACAGATCTACGCTAGAAAGTTAAAATGTTTTAAAAAATTCCTTTTGGTTGACAAAGATGATTTTAAATGGAGCTCTGGTTAAACTACAGGTAAGAATACACCAAAGGGCAGAAGGCTGCACACAACAGACAGTAGTTATTCTCAGTGGACATTTTAACACAACTTTAAAAGATGCTGCTCTAAAGAAAAAGCAAATAGTTGGCTCTGTCGCTACAAGTTGCCTTTTCCTCTCAAACACAGAAATGCTTGGGTATGAGCTGTGGAGAAGTGTGGAATAACTCGCCTTCCTGTTTTTATTCTAAAAGCCTACATAAAGTACCGCATTACCGAATTATGTAAAGCATATGTTGCTACATGAGAACAACATGTTGCCCGTTTGCTGTCTCTATCAGAGGAACAGAACACTGTTTATGAGCTCCATAACGCCACTATGAATAATTGTTTATAGCACAGGAGTGGTCAGAGCCCTCCGTCAAGCTCCGGGCCCTGCTGCGCCCGGCACCGCACCAGCGCGGAGTAAAATACCGTCCCTGCCCTTCATCCAAATGTACATAACTCGGCGAAAGCTTCTCCCTACAGACACACTCACACATCCACACCCCAGGCATTCCGAGTCACAACAACGTCTTTCGCCAAGCTACAAAACGAGCCTTTCGCTATCCACACAGGACAAAACTTGTATGAGAAATCTCTTACTGCCCTGACAACTCCAGTTGTTAGAATTAATTCTTTTGAGCCAGATCTTAGTCTCAGTGAAGTCAATGGCAAAACTCCCGCTGACTTCAGTAAGAGCAGGATTTGGCTCTCCGTGCATCTGTAGAACTGGAATGATACACAAAATGTCCCTTTTAGAGTATGATAGTTTAGAAGGGACAACTTGCCAAACTTATTAAACCCCCTTGTCTTCCTTCTTTCCTTTTGTTGGAAAAACAAACCATATGTTATTTACATTGTCTGATTTTCTTGCAGTTGTGTCAGCGCACAGACATGAGTACACATTCAGATTCAAGCTTTTTAGCCCTTGTGCAGTATCAGTTTTCTCTTTGTCATTTTCCATATTTATATTCATTTTAAGGGACTAGATGGGCTCGTTCGGTTACGCACAAAAGAGCGTCAGCTATTCTCCACATAGCCTTATGGCAACAAAATTTACTTGTGGGAGAGCAAGCTGTGGGTTAAAATCCTGTTCTGGCTGTGTTCCTTTTTCTTCATTCTACAATTGCGTTTTATTAAAATCAGCTTGTCTCTCAATGCGACACTAATATATTCTCTCTTGCAACTGAATTCTTTTCTAAACCCAGCTTAATTCTCTTCTGAACAAAAAAAAAAAAAAAAAAAAAAAAAAAAAAGAGTGCTATCTGATCAAAACCATTTTATAAATACAGAAAGCCAAGTTATAAAGAGGGTCAGCCCTGTAAAGGTGGGATACCATCAGGGAAGTCCAAGCTAGACAGGGGCTAGTTATCTTAAAAGCCAAGTTAAACAAGACACCATTTGGGGCTAATGGCTCAACCACATACACTCCCCATGTGAAAGTTTATCAATCCTTTGGGAGGCTACTTAGCCCTAAGTGTCTCTTGTTTAACTTGGCTATTTCGATAGCTTACCCCCTTTCCTAACTTGGCTCTCATCTACACATATCACACCTCCAAACAGCTGATCTTTTTCTGCCTAACTTGCCCTTCCCCGCCCCTCCCCTTCCACGCTGGCTGAATGTTTTTTGATCAGAAGCAGTATACACCACAGGAGTGGTACCACACTTCTGAGGCCACAAATAAATGCTGAATATTAGGTGCAGTTGTAACAACACGGCTGAGGCCCAGCTAAAAATCACCTTTTATTACATTAAAGGTTTGTTCATTTAAATTATTTATAATTGATTCAAAGGAAGTCACACAAGCATTCCTTCGTTTTTTTGTGAGACTGCGATAGGCACTATGATGTGGAAAAGACAGAGACTGATTTAGGTAGATAGTAACTCAACAGGCTTCTTTTTTCATGGCATAAACATGCATTAAAAATACTTACTTACTTATACATATGCATTAAAAAGTAATCTCTGCCATCAACATTTTAAATCCTCATACTTTGCATAGGTTTGTCCTGTATATTATTCTATCCCCAAGCTCCAAAAAGTAAACTAAAGTTTGGAACTGTCCAATAAAAGTCATAGTCTCAAATAATACAATAATAACTATCATCAGCTATTAGAGAACTTTTGAAAGTTGGAAACTTACTCTTTCCCAGAACAAGGCATAAAAAGAGACCGTTTTCTTCTCTTACTGTTTTCACCCCACCCTGACAGCAATCAAGGAAACAAGTTGGCAATGTTTGATTTCTTTCTATACCAGAATTTAAACCCACCCCATGTTTAGAAAGGCCCAAGTTACACCTAGATTAGCGCAGAAGGCTCCTCAAAGCTGAGCAATAAAATTTAAAAAATTCCAATTTGCGAAGTACACAACAAGCACTCCTGTTCATTACCTGAAAGTTACACTTTAGAGCTAAACCACAGTTCTATCATCTGAAACTCTGAGTTCTTCAGATGCAATACAGTGTAGTGGTACACTGATGACCAAGGGAGAGATGGTTGAGGCAAATTTCAGTATGGAAGAAAGCGGTGTAAATGAAGAAGGAAACACCATTCTCCTCTTTGTCATCTTGCTTATACACCACTCAGGCAAACTAACGGCAGATTCAAGCCATACACCGGCATTATCTTCAGTGTGGCATTGGGATGGCAGTGTCATCCCATCCATTGATGTCACTTAGCATGACGATTTTCACTACAAAATAAATCAACGAACTAATTATTCGTGGACATTAAAACATTTATGGCCCAATCCCAAGATGAAATGTCAAGGAATCCAGGCCAAACTCTTGCTGCCCTGTTATGTTCTGACAACTTAAAATCCTATCATTATTTATTTGTACCAAAATGTACTTCAACTGGGTGCTATAAGGATTTTCCCGTGAAAAATCTTGAAGTTCAAGAGATTATATGGGGTTTTTGCAGTGGATTTAATGTTCTTTACTTGAGCTTTCTAATAGGCTGTGATACTCTTGACACTAGCCAGTTGTTAATTAAGTCTTGTTGACATACTTCTAACTAGTCTGAAGTATTACAAAACACCATCTACAAAACAAGTAATTATTTTTTTTTTCAATTACCTGAAGACATTCCTAGGCTCTAGGGCATAGAAAATATTCTGGATGAAGGTATGGTTGCCATATCACTTCCATTTTTTTTGCATGTTTTGAATTTCTTTATGAATATAATAATCACTAGCATTTCTCATGAAGAAACAGGCTTATAAGTTTAGTTTTGGGACGGGTGCTGCACTCAGCCTTGTGGGGAGCGGAAAATATTCAGAAGGAAAGACAGTGAGGAAAGCAAGCGAGAAAATTCAGTGGTGGGTCACAAAGGGGAGGAGAAAGGGCAGAGAGGAGAGCCAGACTGAGACGAAAGAAGAGCAAAACCCACTGGCAAGAGCAAACAAGTTCAGAGCAGTGAATGAAGGTGCCAATAGGACAGAAAAGGTCCCTGCAGCTGCTTGTGTTGTTCAGTGAGTGAAGGCTCCTGCTCTGCCCAAAGACCAGGAGCTCATGGGCCTCCGATTTACACTTTTACCCTCAGTTTGATTCTCTGGGCAGTGTCCCAAAGGCTTCACATTTCCATAAGCTCCACGTCTAAGACCCTGCTCCAGCTCCTGCGGCCCGTGAGCGCGAGGGGCAAGCCCCCACAGCCCTGTCCTAGACCTGCAGCCCAGGCACGAGCCCTGCGTACCCTCTCTTTGCCTTTTACCCTCCTGCTCCACTTACTCTTAAGAGGTAAGGAATTATTTGTTTGAAATTAACTCGAACTTTCAATTTCAAGTTTCAAAAGAGAACCCTGCTGTCCATCCACATTTTCAAAATAATTTCTTACAAAAATCAAGCTATACCATTGTCTAAGCTTATAGTTCCTTTGAGTCTAATTCCTTTTTGTATTTTTGCAGTTGTTTAATGAATCACTACCCTATCTTTTAGTTTAGAGCAGTTTTCAGCATAGCATTTTTAATTACTACTTGCGTTGATCAAATGCTTTCTGTCAAGTCTTTTTTGACAAACAAGGATTCAATTGAAAACTCTAATTTTTGCAAAAAAAAAATGAAGTAAAGCATTGTTTTCCAAAATCTTTTAGCAAAATTTAAAAAAAAAGGCCCACGAAACTACTGCAAGAAGCCTCTTTAATTTTTAAGGGAAAAAAAATAAAAAAATAATTATTTTTGAGCAAGCAGAGAAATAATCTCTAAACTAAGTGATCCAACAAGCAAAATTTCCCCAAATACTTAGTATGATTTTTATCTAAATTACAGCTGTTGGCATCTTTTAGCTCATCAGAATACCAGACAGTTTTGAGGAAAAACTAAACTTCACAAAACACATGAAGAGTACCTGATTCCTCAGAGGTATAATGGAAAATGAGTAGTAACAAAAGTAGTAGAAAATGGAGGCCAATAAACCTTCTGGGGATTGATTTGAGTAAGCACATTTTAGTGAGGCTTAAATACAAGTAAACTCAAGTGCAATGTGATTCATTAACTTCAAATTTAACTGAACAGCTCTCAAATAATCATGTCAAGAAATACCGAAGGAGCATTAAGTGCAAGTGTACATTTCTGTAGACAGAAAACTTTTGCAAATTATAATACTGTTGCAAATACATGGCTGCAAAGGAATAATACTGGGAAATGAAAATCTTTTACCTAGCAGACATAGTGAAATTCTACATGTAGAGCCAAAAGGAAACAAAACCAAAAAAAAAGGAAAACTAAGTATGCAGTTCAGGCATATGACTCAAACCTAAAAATAATCAAAAATGCTGATAAAAAATGCATGAATTGAAATACATAAGTAGCATCTAAAGCCAGCTTTGATTCTCACAGATTATCAAGGGTAGACTTATAATACGTGAACAGCAGAAAACTTTCTGCCGTCACATTCACGCTTAGCATTATGCTTACCATTAGAATCCGTTCAGCTCCTGATTATATAAACGGACAGGTCTTAGATATATACGCATGTATAGCATTTTAAATACATCAGAAATACATAATGTGGCATAACAGCTTCACTGACACAACCTCTGATGAAGTCACAGAAAGCCAGCTAGGATGTGAGCTGACTCCCCTTCAGCGTGTTTCTGTGTTCCACATAACTACATAACACTATTTTATAGATGTTCTGCTTTGTAAAATCTGAACTATTCTTTATCTGGAGATCATAAAATACAAAAAGGGGAAGAAAATACATATCCAATACATGTACAACTCTAATATTAAAGAAGAAAAAAGGCCTGATAAAAATAAAGCTGTAATATCCCAAGTCTCTTTTTCAATTTGTTTTAATTTCGTAGAGGGAAGGCTAGGTTATGCATAGAAAAGCAATAAAACCTCCTGGTGTTTGCCATCACAGAGCACCTACCACAAACTGAACTAACTTCTGTGATTTCAAAGAAGATGCACAATGCGGGGAAACAGCAGCAGTACACACAGAAAAGAAACAAAACTCCAATGAAAAAGGAGGCAGGGCAGGAGAAAGGGAAAGAAGTTGGCAGTTGTCGGGATGTTGCACTTCACTTTAATTACACAACATCCTCAGAGTACTCAATAACGCCATAGACTGAAGGTTTAACAGTACATTGTTTGAGTGTCTTATACAGAATAGCCTAATTTTAGACAAACAAGTCCAGATTTGAAAACTTAAGTGTACCTCTTGATTTTCCAAAGTGCAACTCCCTGTGACAACTGCCAGAGCTGCAGGGTGCCGAGCTCTCCGAAGCAGAAGCTACCGCTACCCCGCCTCTGTTTTAGCACTGAATTTTGGAAGTCACAGCTTTGCCTTTCCTTGGGAAAAAGGATTTTAACTAGGTGTGCTTGTTAAAACTTAAATTACCAGCTGCAGCAAAATAAAACTGTTTTTTTTCAGTCAAGGAGCCATTTCAATCTTCCAGTTATTTAACCACTAAAGAAAGATCTTGCCATGCCCCAGCGGCGGACAAAGTGCTGCCTATGGAGTTCTACAGCATGGCTCAAAGCTGCTATAATAATACTTGGAACTTAGATACCACTTTTCATCTTCAAAGCAGTTTACAAACATTAACTAATTAATCCGCACAACATCCCTCAGGCCCACTTGGATCAAAAATGGGGCACTGCATGCTGGGACCTGAATCCTCCGTGGGCCCTAGCTCCAAATTAAAGATGAGCAATCTGCTCCTTTTTTTTTTCTTTTTCTTTTTTTTTTTAAATAGACTCCTGATACATTGCCAATGCAGCCCTCTGTTGGGCAGCATTTGGATGCCCCCAGCTTTAATGTCTATTAAAGTATCATGCCCCAGTCTGCCTTTGTTAATTTTGGATGTCTTGGAATCTATTAAACGTGGCACAGTTTCTTGAGCTTTCAACAGAGCTTTAGCTTTGAAAATGCATCTTCTTTTGTCTTCATTCTAGCTGGCTTCCATGCAAAGATCTTTTAGATGAGATAGATACCGAGTTTTCCGTTGTTGTTGACGCATTAGCCTTAACTATTAACATATTCAGCATGATTTTCTAATATTTAACATCGCTTTTGCAGCAGCACATAACTGTTGCTCTTTACAAAGCCTAAGAGCCAGCTCCTCCTCTGATGTAAACTGGACTGCCAGTTTACAACAGCCCAGGAACTGACCCAAGAAATTTAGCAGGGAGTTGGCTGCCACTACAACATTGTGTCAGACTGAGTCAGGAGACTGGCTGCATCCACCTCCAAATAGGAACATTAGCATTTAAAATAAATAGAACGACACAGCAAACCAGCAACACGAAAATAAGCATCTGCAAAAGGATCTTGGGGGATGACATCAACAGACAAAAGAGTGTCTGCTCCCAGTGTGAAACCAACACCAAAACAGCAGTGGAATGCTCTTAAACTAATTATTGCGTTGCTGGACTTGGGAATGGAAAATACTACAAAAAGGTAGTACATTGAAGCACTGTTATGGAGCATGAAGGGATTCATAGACTATCTTGGAAAGTAAAGTCATTTGTGTTCCCCTACTGAATGAAGATGCCAGCTTTCTGGTAAAAATCCTAAACTAAAATAGTACCTACGAGATTCTGGGTGGAAAATAGCTGACCAAACCTCAAAAATGCTGGAACCTCAGCATCTGCACACAAATCCAAATCTCCCTTTTCTTTGTACAGGTTTAAATGCATAATTAAATCCACCGACTTAGCTGGTGGCATTCCAAAACAAAGTGGATGTTGGATTGGACTGTGGCTATAAAGATTTATATCTATACGCGTTCATATTTTGATTTCCAGTTTGCTCAAATGTTTGGGGAACTGTGACATTTAATTAAGGAACTGAGGGAGGGCTGTTTGCCTGGGTTCCTATCGTTAATCATGTGAAACTTCACTGTACCTGTAGTGTCGGGAAATCTCTTCTTCCACCTGGGTGGTAAAGTCACATTTGGTACATGAGTGTTCTTTGTTCTCCTTGAGCGTGAGCGGCCCCTCTGGCCCTGGCAGGGCGTTTGTTTCTGGTTTGACATCAGACGCTTGGGCTTCGTGTGCATTCTCATAGTGGAGGAGGAGAACGTCCACGTCGGGAGTGGAGAATGAGCACTGATGGCACTGGTGTTTGACTCTAGAGCTTCCTGGCACCCCTGGAGACAGGTGCAAAAGCAAGAGAGCACAGTGGGAACAATTACTTTTTCTGCAAGCAAATGGGTAAGTAATTTCTCCAAGGTGCTTTTCTGGGCTGCAGAGGCCTCGGGGACAGAACTGACAGTGCTTAATGGTACATTTATGAATGTTGTGGAGCTGCTGATAGTGGCGGAGAAGTGGGCCCACCACTATTACATCTGGACCATGGCTCTTTGAGTACCTAAAATCACAGAACTGACAGTTGTAGCTCGTCACCATGCTGTCCTCTGCTCCTTTGCTAGCCAAGTCTTTCTTTTTTGCCACACTCGCACCCTTTTCTGTCTTTGTCACTAACTCCCCATCTGCATTTTTGGCTAGATCATTCTGGTTAATGACAGATCCCCTAGACAGCTTATCATTCAGATCTGGGTGAAGGCTTCCCGCCTGGCTTCCCCCATGCTGTTTGCTGTAATGTTCTAATAGTTTCAATGAGCTGGACGATTCACAGCTGAAACTGCAAAATTTACACCAGTAGTAACTGGTGCTATCGGTACCATTTTGTCTAGAGGAATCTATTGGCTTGATGGGCACCGAATATCCAACTGGTGTATCATCTCCTGCTTTTACAGTGATTCTGTCTTGCCACTTCCCCAAGTCTCCAGAATCACACGGTCGAAGAGTAGGACTGGATTTATTGGAGTTTTTCTCTGAAGTTTTACCAGAATCAGAGGAGGGAAGGGCTGCTTTCATTTTGTTTGGGTGAGTCTGTAAGAAGTGTTGCTCTAGTTCAGTGGAGGAGTTGCCCATGTAGGTGAAATTGCAGAATTTGCAGCGGAAGTACTTGGTGTTGCCTTGGCAATCTGGAGTTTTCCGCCCAATTCCAATAAAGGTTCCACCTAAAGTAACCTGTGAATAAAGAATAAGGTCATTTTACCTCAACTGTAGATTTACTCACATAGCAAGGAAGGAAAAAAAAAAATGTAAATAGAGAGCAATTACTTCATAAGCCTCTTTTATTAATCATCACCACCATTTTCATTTGTACTAAAGTGGGAAGATATCATACATACACGCTCATGTGTTTAGTATTTGTTGCTGAAGATTTTGAAATGTTTCACATAGATGAATATATATTCCATATGAATAATAAATATATTTCTTTGGGGAAATTGAGGCATGCCTATGCAACATGATCTTAACTCAGGGTTCTCTGATAGGATTATTCTTTACTTTATTAAATCACGTCATAGACAGAAGATCCAATAACCAGTTCCCCTATCCCTGAACCCTTTTACAGGAGACTTTACTGGGAGTCTCTATCAGGTGTAGAACAACAGAATGGGCTCTGAAGTCTTTTTCTTTCAGTACACTTACATATTTTAATCATATTCGTGCTTACCAGTCCAAGAGAATGGCTTTCTAAATATGAGCAAACAAGAAATAAATTTGAAATAACAAATACAGTTTGCTGGGTCAGAGTATGTCCAATTCTTATAAAGACCATTCCTACAGAAGTATCCGGTATCTGCCAGAACATCTTTTAACTCAGCCATAGTGGCTGATGTCTGAAATGAAAGGCAGTTTTCTCAAAAATTAGTCAGTGTAGACATTCTCCAAGGAAATCTTCTGTTCCTCTCATGCACAGAGCTCAATTTAGTCAAACAAGGATGGAAAAACTACAGTAGAAAAATGGCATGTGGCAAAGAAACCTACCACACCCAAGTCCATGACATCACTAATTCAAAAAAAAAAAAAAAAAAGGTAAGTCTACTTAACTGTTCTCATGATCTCTGAGCAAAATGGTCTGCAGGAAGGAAACAAGGCTTCCAGGGCTTATGTTATTAAACACTATGTTCTCATAGCAGGCAGGCCTGCCCTTCCCAGGAGTGCACCACACCTGCCCGTGACATCAGGGGGAGATTTGCTGCTCCTGTACAACTGGTTTCAAGGCCAAAGAAAGAACCTCTTGACAAAAATGTCACCATTGCTCTATATCTTCTCCGGAACAGCAAACAGTGTACAGCATCCAGAAGATAATGCCTCTTTACACCTGAAATTCACAGACATCTACTCCTTTCCCATCATCCAGTCTACACCACCACATCGAGGACATGGGTGGAAGCTTCCTTGCCTCACGTTCTCAATTTTTACACCCAAGAGATGCCTTACAGGGAATATAAAATTTCCATGCAGGATTTGATTTCCATTCTCCCAACCAGTAAGTGTATTACTACATTTCTGGAGGATTCAGTTCTAATGTATTAGGCAAATGGTGTAATTATTTTTCTCCTCCTCCTCAACAGCTGTGCCACAAAGAAAACATGTGAACACTGCTCATTCAGTATCACACCATACGGAAAGACTCAGACACACAGAGAGCATGAAATGTAAACATTTTTAAATGCATATAATATAAATGCCTTTTGGCCATTTAGCTCAGAGAATGAGATGCTATCCTTTGTATCCCATCAGAATCGAACATGTAGAGTGAGTCAATGAGTTGCTAAACCATGATATAATGAGCTGCAGCTACTCGGCCTCCAATTCTTTTCTTTTCTTTCCTTTTTTTTTTCTTTTTAAAGAAATCACAACTCCCATGTGCTGGATAAGACTTTTTCTTAAGTAAACTGAAAATGCTTTCTGTTTGTTTAGGAAACATATCTCATTAGGCAATGGTGAGCTGGGCAGCCAGATAGCTAGGACTTTGCTGTTAATAACATTTTCACTTATACCAAGGCTTCAAGTTCTAGCATCAAGTTATTAATTTGGCTTTGAAGAGGTTCTCTGGAAGATGGAGGTTTTAACAGCTCCTCTGTATTGCAGAAGATATCTCATTTTATTAACTTTATGGCGAGCAAGAACAGGAAACAAAGCCATGCCGAGCCTGATCCACTGACAACAGTGGGATCTGCGCCTACTCCACAGTATCTGGCACTTCAGATCTCTGTCTGCTGCATTATTTCAATGTTCAAAGTCTCAATGGTGTTGAAAGACAACTTAAAGAAAGCACTGATGGAATTATGGTAAACAGAAAATAACAGCAGCTCTCTGCATGATTACATAAGTTGCAAGGTGATCTGGTTTTGCTCATTTAATTAGATACTTATGTTTGTTCTATGCATGCAGAGAAAATTAGCCAAAATGCTTTACCTTAAGTGGCTCTAACGAGTAAATACACCCATTACTGTCAGCTTACCATTCAGAGCCTACAGATAACAAACCTATTTTGCAGACACTGTAGACACCAGTTCAAAACTGTGAGTGACAAGAATCCCAGCTGCTGTTCATTGCTAATTACTTTTATTTCTGAACACAGGGAAAAACTTATTATTAGTACTAGCATTTTATAAAATGGACTGTAAATCACACCAGTTCTGTAACTTGCGCTAATCCTGCTTAGTGGCCTACACAGCAAGTTTGTGTCCCCTGCTAATACAACCTTCTCTGCATCACAAGAGGATAAAATAGAAGTAAGTATTCTCACATTATTTGTGTTAACCTCTTGCAATGAGACACACACAAAATCTTTGCAGCACTGGAATATAATTGATCACCAATTATTGAGGTGGCATTTCCCTGACTAACCTGCCACAATTCAAAATAATTAATTCTATTAGGAAAGCATGTACGTGAAGCGCAATGCAGGGTCATCTTAATGTTATTACACTCAAAAGTTATTTTTCACACTTAACAAAAGCTACTGAAAACCTCCTTTGGGGGTCATAAGGTAAAGAGAACTGAAGAAACCAGCTTCCATGCAAAGAGATTCGAGAAGCACTTGAAATGACAGTATAAACTGAAGCTGTTTCAGGTTTCAGACAGCCAAATTTGGAAGAAGCCTACACATTTGCAGAACTGTTTGGATTCGTGCACTCTGCTGAAGTCTTGGCTTGACTTTCAGATTTTTCAGTTACATATCGTATCTCTATGTAAAGGCACTGAACACCTTCACTCGGCACATAAGTGTCCTTCACTTCCTGTTCTTTCTGACCTGCCCCAGAAAGAGGAAAAGTACAGGAGAAAGAGGACAAAAGGGAACATAATAATATATACATAATATATATATTATATATAATATATATGTAAAAATACATACACATAAAAATAAATGCACATATATCCTAGAAATCAATAACTTCTGTGGCTATCAGAAGTGACAGCTTCTTGTATTTATCCCCCCTATTTCATTCTGATCCCAGCAAAACCTACGCCCCTGCTTTCCCTGGAGTTATATTTTCTCAGGTAGACACTCCTCCTCATCAAAAAGAAAAAATTAAACAAAAGCAACGCTAAGATTCTGCAATTTCATTACAGTAGTGGAGTCCAAAATGCCAGCTGACATAACTAGTGGCAGTTGCACAGGCACAGCCCGCACGGGAAATTTAAGAGCACCTATAGATCAAGTTCCCTCAGTAAGCACAGAATAAAATTAATCTTTGTAATTCTCTTTTTAAAGAGAACCTAAGATACGTCTGTTTGGACTGTGGAAACCCATGGCTTAGTTCTTTCCTTCGATGTTGCTTGCTTCTGAGACCTCGGGATTATCACTTACTTGTGCAGCATGTCAGTTATGGCAAGATAGTTGGCATTATTATGCTGTACAGAGGATGACAGCTATTAGAATGGGTTCTCCATTACTGTGCTTCAGATGGTTGCACAGATACTCTTCAAAAATTGCTCTTCAAAGCCATGTCTCAGTCCAGGATTAAAGTGAGTAAGACTCCCTGAAACTCAAAACTCTTAATCATTCAAATCATTCAGTAATGGAGAAAAACAGAAAAATCCAGAAGATTGGGAAAGAATTTACCACAAGGACTGAAGTTCATTTGTTAATACAGCTAAGTGATCTACTCGTACACCATGCACACTTCCAAAAATAGCCAGAAAGAGGAGAAAAGATAACACGATAACTGACAAAGTTTCAAGATGTACTTTCTAAAGCATGTTGGCAAGTACTTCAACAAAGCCATGTAATTGCACTGTATGTTTCCAACAGATATGTCTATATTACCTTAATTAGACTGAAAACAATGATTTCATAGATTTGATGGACTTGGACAAGAAGAAGTACTTTCAAGGGTTTTTTTAAAGTGTCTTTGATATCTAATTTGTCCTTGATCCAAATGCTCCCCTACTCTATTCTACCACTTCCTTTTCAAAGACTGCCAGCACCTGTAATGATACATTTCATGAAGAAAATTCTACCAGCAGAAACTAGTGGCTTATAACCACCTAAACACAAGGCTTAGATGCACAGGGTAAAGTTGTCTTTGACCTCTGGCTTCTTCTGCAACTACTGATTAGAAACTAGACCAACCACCTGCATTGGAACATCAAACATTAATAAATCTTTTTTTTTCATTACCCGAGTTACATCTTTGGCTAATCAGGAGGTGAAAGGTTCCAGATCCCTTACCAATCTCCTGAGCCATCCAGTCTGCCTTTGCCAATTACTCTTAATCTTCTAATCCTCAAATATTTTCTAATGCTCTTGTTTATTCATTTGCTTTGTGCAATATAGCATCCAGAACATTTTAACCATCCTACATTTATTAAGCTCTTCATGTTGTGCAGGCCAGAACAGATTCCTGGCTTTCATGCAAGTTTGTGTAACACCACCCAGTTCTCTAACCTCCACCATGGAGAACTCACTCCCTTTCGCTCACTCACTCTCTGAATGTAAAACTAGGAGATTCTTCAGAGTATGTTCTTAAAACTATTTACCAGACTGTGATTAATTTATAGGTAGACAGAACTATGTTGCATAAATGAGGCAAAGACTTTGGGCAAACTCCTAGCCTTCTGGCTTATTTGTACCTACCAAAACCATAAAGCAAACTATTGGGTCACATTCATTCAAGATGAGTGTATTCTTCTCAAGATTTATTCTGCTGCCACTGAAGCCAGTACGGTTTTGACATTATAATTTAAAAGGTATTTTTAAAACAAACACTGTGACAGAATAATAACTGGACTTTAATTAAGGTCAGGAGACCAGATGTACAAAACCAACAGAAGTAAGGAACACAGAATCGACTTTTATTTGCTAGCTAATGCTAGTAGGCTAGTATCTAGCACCTAAAAGAAGAACGATCCCTTCTATTCTCTCTTTCTGTTGATAAAATTACTAGACAGTTCCTTGGCTACTGTAAACTCACACAGCCTCACAGACTTTGAGGCAAACTTGCACTGATTCACACCCAGAGAAAACCTAGTTGCTTTCCTTTTTCAACAGCAACTTTATTTTTTGAGCTCTCACCATTTCTGTGGGCTAGCTTAGCAGTTTATATCTTTAAATATATCTATGACTATTACTAGTCCCACCAATTTTATTCATTAACCTCCCTTCAAACAGTACCAGATACTGCTGGCATAAAGATGGGGAATATTAGCACATAAACAACTTTGCCTTGAAGGCTGTGAATATACATCACGTCAGTTGTTCCAAAGAAACTGCCCATACAAATGCTCTAATGCGAGCTTACACTACTTCTCACTAAAAGAAAGCTAAAATAGCTCATTTCTGTCACAGTGTAAGTGAATGTTCCCAAGCACCTGTTATTTAGCAGCTGACATGTGGTAAATTGTTGCATATCATCCTGTATAGTAAACTTGCTAATGTCTCCAAAGAAATGACATAAAGAACTTCTACTACATATAACAATATAAATCATTACTAATGAGCTATAGCCAATATAGAATTTAGATGCTTATATGACCACAGGTGTTTTTTCACGTAATATTTATGTATGTTTGCAGAGATAGATAGATAGATATATATATGAGGAAAAGAAGCACAGGTATGTATACATACACAAGTACATTCACATGAATGTATATATACATGTGTTGTATCACCACTCATTTCTCCACCAGCCAGCATTCCTTTTTCATGCCTGTGGTTTAAAAGAGATGTCTGACTCTTGCGTTCATGTGGTGTGACTCTCTCAGTGTGCAAAGCAGTTTCCAGGCCTGATCATGACCCCGAAATACGACTCAAGCAGGTATGCACACACACAAGAGCAACGTTCAAGATAGCTTGACAGCCTCCAGTTTAAGCAGGGAAGTCCTCAAGGAGCATCTGCAACACAGCCGACAGGTGAAATGGGCAAGTTCTATTCTAGCACACCCTTCAAGATACAGCACAGCACAATCTAGTCCAACAGATCAGGATAAATCACATTCAGCAACAGCCAGTCAGTTTATTTAGATCTAATTCCTGTTTTATGAACAACTGAGCTAAAGTCAAAGACCAACAATATAAAATTTGCGTCCATCTGTCTAAGCATGTAAGGAAAATGAAAGTCATTCACATAGATGTTTTCAATTGGTTATGCCAATTAGTTATGTACTCATGTCACCTTGTAAGAAGTCTACTTGATGATTAAGTTGTAGTTTAAGAAGGTTTGATTTGTTCCTTATATAAAAGTACGTGTTTATGCCTCCAGTCTAGATTCTCATCACTTTACAGGGCACTGAGCAGCCCAGTAGCTAGACATCCAGCCCTCGGTTGCTGTGAAAATCCTGGAAAAGTTGTTACCCACATTCATACATGACAAAGGGTTAGGCTGAGTGGTATAGGACAACTCTCATAATATTTAATGTCTAGAACTGTAAAAGACAAAAACTGCCACCAACCTCTCATTAGTCTGTGGGATAATTACATAATGTAATATTTGGGTTTAGGTTTTGGGGTTTTTTTCCCCCAAGGCTTACTGAAATACAAACAGGAAACTTTTAGATGGTTTTTAACAGTCCATAGCTTTTCAGAAATTTCTCTTCTTACCTTAAGGGTCAGTCTAGTATCTAAAACCATGGAACGAGCAAAATGAGAGGGTGGATAAACAAACCAAACCAATCACTTTTTACTTTCAGACAGGAGTCTGAATCTCTCTAGTGGCTGAACATAAGAGGAGGCAAGCCTGTGGCAACAAGCTCCAGAACAAGGGCCGTGCTGAGCAGGAAGCTCCTCAAAGGTAGCACACACAATGTGAAGCTGCCTGGAGCCAAGCGTCAGAACTGCTGAGCCCTGCAGTACATCTTCATTCATTCACGGCTGCAGGAATACCCTTCTCCCTTGGGACATGCCATCTGAAACCCTCACCTGAACACAGACATTCCTCTCCTTTCTTTGAGGGACACTGTTTTCTTTTAAAACTTATCAGGAAATGGGGTCATGCTCCCTTTTATACAATAGCCTAATGGCTTGAACACTTGTTCAGGAAACAGGAAAAGTGGGCTCCTTTCCTTGCTCTGTCAGAGGGGATCCGAGCCCACTTCTTCCTCACTGGGCAATGTCCTATCCCTTAGCTATAAGCTGGTAAAGTGGAAGACAGCACTCTCCAACCTTTCTGTTGAAGCTGTCCTACTTAGTATTCATTAAAAAAAAAAAAAAACACAAAAAAAAAAAGAAAAAACAACTGGGGATGGAAAAAAAGACTCCTCCTTACTTGCCAGCAATTTGCCTGTCTGTCTCCAGACCTTTCTATATACATTAAGGAGTCATTAGATCAAACATAGGACACTTAATCATACAGCAGCAAAGCAATGGTTTTCAGCATTATAGTTGTTAACTACAGCAGTTATCTGAATTCCACTTTAAGTGAAGGCTTTAGATCCAGTCTAAAGTCTACTGCATTAGCACATCCACAAAGCCATCCATAGACTAAAATACCCAGGAAGACAAAGCTCCCTGTAGAGATTGATCAATTAACTACATGTAAATAAAAAGCAATGAGGGGAATCAGTTAAAGTTGATCCATTGAACTTACTTCAAATATTCTGATAGAAGCAATAAAACTGATTAACACATTCTCTGGGAATTCAGAGATGTGCTAGCAAATGTTTTCGAAAATCTATACTGGCAAGCAAGTTAATCTGCCAGAAACAGCTCAGAGATTTTACCGAGTCCTATAGAATTTATTGTAAATCAATGAACCAAAAACCTGAAGAAGAAAATGGAAACAAAGAGAACATAAGATTTTCAAAACAAAATAATATTTTCAAAGAAGACGATGGAATCTTGCTGGATTAAATATTCAAATTAAGTAAAGGTCTACACAGTAGTAAAGCCAGAAAGATTGGATTATTTACACAGTTCCCAGCCAAATCCTCTTTAGGTACTCCAAAACACAGTCCTAACATTTGCATGCCTGGATGTGAAGCCAAATGTGTATCTACACTGTTTGGCTAACTGCGATTAAAAAAAAAAAAAAAAAAAAAAAACACCCACACCACGGAAAAAAAAAAAACAAACACCCAGCAACTAAAAGTGGGGCTTAGGGTTGCAGGGTGTATTTTGGGGTTTGGGGTGGTGGGGTGGTTAAGTTTTCTAGGACAGACTGTGGTCCAAAAATACACCAGATTTCTTTCTTCCAAGCCCTACCTATCTACAGATAGGATAGCAGATACTCTTTTTTCTGCACTCAGAAATTTTTCCATTGCTTTTTGTTTGCTTTTGTTATGAACGCAAGCTATATGGTTCAACATCATCCCCTCACTACTACAAATCTTCATATACCGTTGACTTCGACCAACCACTGTGAGCCAGATCAAAGACAGTCATCTTCATCCTCTGGCTTCTGCGCCCAGCTCCCTGGCCTGAGACCATAAATCCATCGGTAACTTCCACCCCAGCTACAACAGAACAGCTTGTTAAGTGCAAGGGAATCAATAAATCAGACCTTAAGCCCAGTTCACTACTATTTCAAGTTAATTACAAAGGGATTATTTTCCTTTAGCCTAGTACCTATACACAATAATATTGTTTAGATGAACCAATTATTCAGGTTCAATTCCCTCTCCGTGTTACACAGGAGTTTGACTGAAGCAGTTTTAACCGGAGCTCCAATCGACACGATCCCTCGTTGCAGCAGGAGTCGCCAGCCGTTCAGATGCCTGAGAAAAATCCCCTCCAAAATGGACATAGTAGCAATATAAACATGTGTGGGTGCAAAGAGGATTTTCAAATGTTCTTTTACTGTGTTTACGAATCTCACAAAGCTGCTCTGTATCGGGAGTGGGGGAGGAGAAAGCATAAAAATATTAATCAGTTACTTATCTTCTGACATGTTCTGGATCAACATCTGGTGCATATGCAAGTGATGAAGTATGGCATTTGCCACAAAAGCTTATTTAATCTTCTCTTCCCAAATGGGGCAGGGAAAATTAGCACTCTTAAAAATGAAGTTTCCAGATCCATTTTTTTTTCTTTAAAATAAATTGCCAACATTGTATAGGCTGGCTGTTCTATTTTGGAAAATGTTTTTCGTCTGAGAAAAGACTGATCTTAAAAGGAGATTATCAATGGGCTGTTTCCTACCGCTTTTTGTCTCCCCTGCAGTATCTTACTGCCAGGGTTTAGTAGACAAGTATAGTCTAGGTTCAGCTGTTTTATTTCTACTTCTATCAGTCCAAACTGAGATAGCTCACACATCTGTTTTATTTCTGAAAGCACTACATAGGAAAAGTGTCCAGCTCATTCTAATCAAGCATAAACTTTCCTATAAATAACTAAGGACCCAACGAAACAATTGTTTGGAGGAAATGAAAGTGTGTTTAGAAACTCAAATTCCTCTATACTGTATGCCTGAGCTGTTCCAGTTTGAATGTCTTCCTGACAGCATGGATCAGTTGCTCTAAGACGCTGTCCCCGGAGTCAGCAAACTGAAACTATAGCAGGAAATCCAGGTATTAACATCACACTATGTGCTAATTATAAGCCATCATTTCACATTCTGACATTATCCACTTCTAACTTCTTTTAACTAAATCACATATTTGCTTTCTAATCACAGTTTGACAGGAGAGAGTGTCTGACATGAGACAGTGAAGTGATCTTTTAGTAAGACAGCAGTTCAAAGATTGCAGCTTTTATGCATAGTAACGACCTTAGTTTGATTTGCTGCTCCACAAAGCTGTAGAGTTTCTGAAAAAAGAGGAAAAGTTTAAATCACTTAAAAAGCTTCAGGTTCCTGACTTGTGTTCTGGTCTTGGCTTCTTACTTAAACTTAGATCTTAGCCATCTTAACTTGTTTTGCAAATTTTCATTCCTATAGCTACAGACTCTACAAGCAATATTAAATATTTTCCACCCTCTGCTTTTTTATTTTAACATATCCTGGATTTTTTTTCTGGTGATTACTACCGGGTTGGACATCAAGTATCCATGAATGTCGATGGATATTTGAACTCATTTTGTATGCAAACTTTGTTACCTGTGGGCTTTTTTTCTTAAGATCTGAATTTTTATATCATAAAATATTGAGGAACCCTACCGCATCTCTCAGCTTGCTCATGAGAGGATTTTTTTTTTAAAGCAGCATCACTTTTTTTTTAACTACTTAAGTATTAGCTAATAGGAAACTAACAGAGATTCCATGAAAAGTCTTTTAAGTCCACTCTCTCATAGTAAAAAATAAGTTCTGGTTGGGGGATTTTTAATAGCAGTATGTATAGTCTTTTTCCCTGCTCCAACTAGATGAGAAAACGACTGAGGCAACAGCCCTTTCCCTGCAGGCTCACTAACATGAAGGACAGAGTGGATTACTGTTACTTTTTGAATGTTTTAAATACCCATTGTGTATCCTGTTTTTTCTGGCACTAGACAGCTATAGAGTTGCCAAGACTTGCCATTTATTTTATCTTAATAAAGAATCAATAAGCCAAATCTTGACTCCTGGCAGCTGATAATTTAGGATTACATTTTTAATTTCCAGCTGCTGTCTTTTGTCTATTTGCTTGTTATTTTTCATTATTATTTGCTCTTTTCTTTCCATGATAGCAAATCCTTCAGATATGATTACTAATTCAGCAATTTGCCTGTTTGCTGAATAAGATCTTTTGGTATTGATTACCACAATGACTAAATTGTACACAGAAATATCACTGGTCAAAAAGCCAAGTACTCTTCTACTGTATAAGATGCTCAGCAGACCTGCAGAAAGCCAGGCTAAAAGAGACCAGAACAGTTCTTAAGGCTTAAGCAGGTTATATGAAACATGTTATTCATGTAGGTAAGCGAGGCTTTGCAAATAACTGACTTTGCAGTTGAGAAGGCATTTAGCAGAAGCAGGGAGGCTAGGAAAATACAAACCTGCACATCGTAAGTCCCATTTAATAAGACAGGCCTCTGGGAATTGATGTCCTGCAGCACCCCCGAAAGCACAGTGCGGTTGACTTTCTGGAAGTCTTTGGAGTGGCTGAATTGCACCATGTTGTGGAGAGCCAAAATTTTAGTGTCGAGCTCAGCATCCTGCCTGGTGCGGTTGTGCAGTCCTAGGTGGTACTTGCGGAAGTGTTTGATGAGATCTGTGGGGTCGTTCCCATAGTAACCATATCCACAGATGTTGCATTTGAAGTCCTGAAGCTCTGGAGACAGAGGCGCCGTATCTGGGTTATCATTTACCAACAAATCTGCTTTAGATTTGTTCAGCCTTAAACCCCCATCTGAAGGCACTTGTGGGTTTTTTGAGGCCATGGGGACCGGGCTTGAGCCTTGGCCATCAGTTTGACCACTTTGCACTTGCACTGTTTCATCTGAAGCTTTTGGCGACATCTGATGCTCCTCATTTGTCTCCGCTGCATCTCCTGACGGGGTACAGACCACATCTTGGGTGTCATCTGCATCTGATTTTTGAGGAGACTTCAAGGGCTCACAGATTCCCCCAACAGCTGGAGATGAGAAAGCCAGCATATTTCTGTCTGTCACCTCATCATGAGGGAAGGATGGAACATTTCCTCCCTTATTGTGGCTTTCATAATTGAAGCCAGCCTTTTCACTCAGCACTGAGCTTTTCAAGTCCTTTTTAATGCTGGAAGATGGCTCTTGGACATGCGTGCAAAGTTCCTCCTTGCTATTTAACTCTGCCGCATCACCCTGGTCAGTGTTTTCTTGCATCTGCTCTGCGGAAAATTCTTTTTTCCTTCCAGACTCTTCACTTTCAGTACCTGTAGACTCAAGGGTCTGTACCTCACCTTCACTAGCAACGTTTCTTAGAGGGGGGTTCTTTTTCCGGACCATATCTACCACAGAAAAAGAAGAAAAAAGGAAAAAAAAAAAAAAGAAAAGAAAGCAAAAAACCCTATAGAATTATTCAAGATACATAACAGATTATAAACCTGGCACTTTTTAAAGTATTCTGAACTTTGTGAATATATCAACTTCTCAACATTTTTTTGTCAAACAGGTTTTTAAAATAGGCAGAAAACCATAATTTTACATTAAAAAAGATTACCACACAGAGACTGAACTTAACACAAAAGAGAACTTTAAACCTTACAAAAACAGTGTCATCAGCGCAAGTGAATTACAAATTTCATTATCTTTTCAGAAGATAAGGGTCTGGCAGAAATCATTTTAAATGTACATCTCTTTTAAAATAATCTAAAAAAGCTAAGGGGAAAAATATTTTTTGTAGTCTATACACTGTGCAACTACATATAATGTAGCTTTGCAAAAATACACCAAAAAGACATAATCAGAAGAACTGAATCAAGTTATTAGGAAGGAAACGGATCTAGGAAAGCAAGTAACTCAAGGTTTCAGAAAAAGTATTTTTCTAAAGCAGGTATCAGTTTCTCTGTCGCAAAAGCTCCCTCTCGTACTGCCCGTAAACTTCAAACAGGATTACAAGGATATTCTACAGTCTGGCCCCACAGTTCATTATTCATGTAATTAGTTCTATCTGCCAAACAAAGAGAAACTAACTTTATTAGGAAACTCGTTGTCAATAAAATTTTGCAGGCCTAGATCCAGACATCTGACATTGCTGTGCGGCTGAGTTGGGATCTACCCCAAAAACACCTGGAATCCACATGGATCTAAACAGGCGAACTTTCCTCTGCTCAGCCCTCCTTGCAGACGTAGCCACTGTTGCTAAATCTGCACGTACACTTTCAGGATCCGTTTAAGAAAGCTGAGACAGGACAGCAATAAGGGTCAGAGAGAAAGAAGGAGTCTGCCACCGGTGAGTTAGCAGCTAGCTCAACAGGGGAGGTTATGGAAGAACAAGTGATCAGACTGCACAGATACTAAGCCAAATTCCTCATCTGCTACCTATCTTCACCTACCCCAGCCTACTTAAGATAAAATATACACGAGAAACTTCCCTGCACTCTCCACTACGTGGTTCTGGATTTGATATTCATCACCGGCTGGTTTGATCCGTTTGTGTTCACACGCTAGCTACGGGCAGAAGACAGATGTGCTACAACTTTTCCTGTGCTCCTATCTTTGCCAGTGCTGTACACAACGAGGGATGTGTCTCTTTGCCAAATTGCGTGTGGTTTGGTGGCAGCAGCCTGCAGTGCCACACACGAGATGGGAGCTGCAGGCTCAAGCCTGAGCCCCCATGCCCACGCCAGCCACAGCCGGGCGCCTTCAGAGGCACAGGAGATGGATCCTGCTCTGCAAAGGGAGGACCGTATGGTGACCCTGGCAGCAGCACTGATGTCCTCCAAATGGTGTTGTACCCAGACCTTTAAAAGCCATGGATGACCCTCTCAAAACAGTACTTTGAGAAGTACAGCTGGGGACAGAGGTTAAAAATAAAAGAACAGGCGTCTGTACATCCTCTTATTTACATCTGCTCCACATGAAAGGGCACTGTGTGCTATGTTGATAAAAACAGACAACTTCTTAGGGGAAGTGTTCAACTTGTGTCTTGGGTTGGCTCTGTTGTCTTTGTGGTTGAGCCGATCCACAGGCAGCATGGGCTACAGCGAGACGGCTTTCACACAGAATGCCAGCTCGTGTTACAGAAATTTTGACACTCCGTGTGGTCTTAATAGGTTTCTTAAATGCCTACTGTGATTCCTTACTGTAGAAGACACACATGCTTGGGAACCAAGTGTCTTCTCTTTCATTTCTTTAATTTCAACCACACCTACTAGAATATGCATACACTGAATTCTATTTTTTTTTCTCCCCAATAACTTCTGAACCATGAAGTCACTCAGAACCAAGAGAGACGAAAGCTTTCCTGATGTGGTAAGAGAACTAGTACAATACAGACTCAGCCTATTAAAACAACATGCACACATATATATTATTCAGGCTATAAAGTTAGTCCACAGCCTTTCAGCATTACTACTTCTCTGTGGGACTTCTGTGAATGCTCTTGGTTAACACACACTAAAAATATTTGTGAGCATCTCTGGTAGGTGTTCAGCTAAGTCTGTACTTTTCTCCTGGTTACATATCCCAAACCATATTTAAAATAACTTCTGTTTAAATGCAATTCATGGCAGAAGACAGAAATGAGTCCTGACTGTGCAGTGAAGAAAAATCAGAAATTGAGAAAGTAAACATCATGACTGTTACCTCAGTCAAAATTAAACAAGACTAAATGCAATGTTTTAAAATGTTTTTGTTACAGATATTTTTGGCAGATAAGGAAAGTTTAGAGATTTGCTATCATCATGGCAACTGACAGAAGAGAGTCAGAGAAAAGGACAGAAAAATGATCCAGAAGGGAAAGGAAAGGGGAAAGGAAAGGAGAAAGGAAAGGAAAGGAAACAAAACAGGAAACGAGGAAACAAAAAAGGAAAATCTGGGCTGTATACAGGCTAACTAGAAAGTACTCCAAATCCAGATACTTTAGTTCAAATTTTACTGACATATTTGTGAGTCTGTGTCTTAGTCCAGGAGGGAAAAAAAAACCAAACACCCCAACCATATCTGCCTAATGGAGATTTTTTGTGCAGTACTCTGCACTTGGAGAAAGAAAGTAAAGAAGATAACATTGATTTAAATATTAAAACATTCTTAAGCTGAATTTAGAAGTATTTCCCCTTCTTTTTTCTTTTAGCTTTTCAAAAATCATCTGTCATTTATTTGCTTCATATCCACTCAAAGCGACAGTAAGAAAAGACACAAGTGTTGTTTTTTTTTGGTCTCTGAAATTCCACCACTATCATTTTTCAGAGACATATTATGTAAATAAAACTGCATTTGCAATACTCCTAAATCGAAGAAACCATCCCCTAGCAAGTCATAAGTTAGATACAGAAAGAATATGGCCACTCTGAAATTATTATCTCTAAGACAAATAACAGATTGCACAATGTTTTATTGTGTGCCAAGAACGCTTTCAGTTAACAATTTCACTTTGAAAAAATGGATCACATACTTGTAAAATCATACCCAGCATTGACTTCATAAGGCATGTGGCTTTAGAGTGCTTTTTACAATTATTAATTCTATTAGTCAACTAGCAGGCGGGCTAATGCAATTGTCTTAGAAGATGCACGGAAGACACAGAAGACATTTTGAGAGCTGATCTGTATATCTGCAAAACAGAACAAAAAAAGGTTTTCCTTCCTAAATTATGCATTCAAAGTATGTTATTTTACTTAAAAACGTCATTATGTCTATCGTACATTCACATGCAGCTATTAGTGTACACTATAGAAATAGTGGCTGCTGTTCTCTACTTCATCAAGCATGAGAAATCCCAGAGCTGCCTCCTCAGACAGACACACGTATACACACACACTCACACGCAGAGACAAAAATTATCCCAGAGGTGACGTTCACCAAAAAAACAAGTTTAATACCAGTTTAAAGTAAGTGTTGAAAACGAGCCAGATAAATGCTGCAGAAATTAAAAGTGTCTTAAAAATCACGTATATTAACAGGTCTTGTGCATCATAACAGGACTGGCCTAATGGGATAGATAATGGAATGCAAATAACTGGTTCACATCCAGGTTCTGCCATCAGCAGTTGTCAGTTATCATCTGCTGGCTGCCTCCTGTCCCACTTGAAACAAATTCAGTGATGTTACTTTCGTTGTTAGTGGGCAACTTCCCACATCTCAAAAATGCCATCGCAACAATAAGCACATTTGTCGGGTGTTAGTAAAGAGGCCAAGTGATGAACAGCCATTGGGACTGAACTACATCTGCATCACTGCAAATGGTGATCTTCCCAAAACAAAAGAATTACTAAGCCTGATGTGAATAAAAACTCTTCTTGAGTTGAGAGAAGCCTGGATAAAGTCCAGGTTGCAGAACCTGTCTTTGGGCTTTGTAATCCAGGATTCAGTATCTTATTTTCATTATGCTGAAATTACCTCTAAACCATGTGGTATTTGGGGTTTTTTGTTGGTTTTTTTTTTACCTGATATGATCACTCTCAGATATTTTAAAGTGGCATAATGCTAACAGCTATATATATAGTTTCCCTCAAAACCAGCCAAGGCTACTCTACACAATTCATCTACCTGCAAGATACAGACTTTTCTGTTCAACAATCACTCACATCAGTTTACCCCTGGTAGCACAAAGTGGCAACTCCTGCTAAAATCCGTTTGTTCAGGATATTGAATTACCATAGTGACTCCTGTACTACTTTTAAAGGAGAAAAAGAAAAAGCAAATTCCCATAATCAATAGTTTCTTATATGTGGTGAAGATAATGGCTCATTACCTGCTGATCATCAACTCTGCAATGGGTCACTGTTGTTGCTCATTACTTTTATTGAATATGATGCCTTGTCATCAAAGCCTGTTGCAACGGTATGGTTGCTGCTTTGTGCTTGCGCTGCAGGTTTAGGTCAGATCTTAGTCATATGCTCTCTTTAACAGAATAATACATTTAGAAAGATGTCTGCATCTTCTGAGATGTCACTGACTAATCTTTGTACAAGTAGATGCACAAGTAGAAGAAGAGCAAACTGAGTCAAGGGTCTATGAATACTGTGATATTATCAGTGAATACGCTGCAGCAACAAAAAGTTAAATAAAAACACGCATTTATATTCAACAGGCTCAAGTAGGACCTCTTTGTTAAAGGATATTAAAATTAATACTTTTACACCCATATGTATTACACACCCACACACAGACATATAATGCACATACGGCACTTAAACATCAATCATTTTGCCAGAATAATGCAGCAAAAAATCATTAACTCTCAGTGTCTCAGCTTAATATATGTCTAATACTTACCTATCTCACAGGAGTGTTGTGAGGCTTAATTAATTAGTGACTGTAAAGCACTTTGTGATCCTCTAATGAAAGGTGCTACATAGCACAAAGTATTATTAAAATCATTAGGACCACAAAAAAAGCCCTGTGGAATTCCAGCCTACACTGTCTGTTGGGGTTGGGAGTGATCTTATTATTAAAAGGAGACTGTCAGACTAATTTTCATAATTTTTTCAAGATCTTTTTTTTTCCCTCTTTGCTGTTGTGATAGCATGTTAGTAGCTAGAAATTTAATCTTATCATCTTAATAACATACACTCATGTAGTTTGTTACTGCAGGGCTAGAGAAGAGAACAGGGCTTTTGGCACTCATCTGGCTTTCCCTTTTAAGAAAAAAAAAAAAATTGAGAGACATAGTTTGACACCTTCCCACACTCCACCCCACTAGGACAGCTGATCATGTGAGATCGCAGGATACTCACTATAGCTGCATGGGAAAATACTGCTGTGGTTTTAATTTCTGTTTCTTTTTTTTTTTTCCTTCTTTCTCTTTCACAGCAAAAAAAAAAAACACAACAAAATCCAAACCCAAGGCACAAAACAAAACCCAGCTTATTACACATAAATAGGCTACAAAGACTGTCTGCTGTGCTTTATATAAAAAACACTTAAGTGTTCAAAGTGTCAGCTTCAAGCACATAAAGTCCTAACCGATCTGGAGCCTTCTCCATGGAACACTCGAGCAGCTGTAAGGCACACGAGCCTCGAAGCCAGAAAGCTCCCTTCTTGAGAGAGTGCATTTCTGGGAAAGCGTCTCGGTGGCGGGCTCCATCTCTGGGGAGCCACCCCACACCCTGCCCTTGGCCGCAGCCCGTCCTGCCGGGCTGGCCCAGACCTGTGCCCAGCACAACCAGAAAGTTAACAAGCTAATCGGGACAGCCCACAGTTCAAAGACCTGTAGGTTTTCTAATTTAAACGTTTTCCCAAAAAAAAAAAAAAAAAAGTAATAATAATAGTAATAATCTGTAAATACCCTGGCAACTCCAGGTGAAATTGCTGCTTTCACTGAAAAATAGATTGCATTAGCTGCAAACTATCCCGACTCAGCCACAGTGGTACGGGACTGTCTTTAGGGACTGTCTTTAGCTCCCATCTGCCCACCCTCCCTCGTGGATACTTGACCAGTGAAAGGCCAGCGAGGAGCCCTGCACAGCTCCACACGCCCACCTCCTCCCGCCAGGACACAGAGCAAGAGGCAGTCATGCCCGAGCCTTCTCTCCCAGCTTTTCTTGTAATTCTCAGAGTAAGCCTCCCTGAAAACAAGCAATACACGGTCCTAACCTCTCTCTGCTATGAAGGGAAGGGAAGATCAACCCCTTTCATATCGGGAACTAAAGAATCGGGCCCTAAACCATGTGAGGGCAAAATAAGCTCAATGGCAGGGAACTCCCTCTTCAACAAGGCCACATCCTCCTGCCTTGGCACCAGTCTTCAAAGACACCGTACAAGACAGGGGACATCATGGTTCTAAGCAAACTAATTCCAAAGGACTTTTTAAGCTATACATCTTTTTCTACAAGCCCTAAAACTGCACAGCCTGCAATTATTTAGACTAGAACATGCCTCCTCCTATCAGTAAAATTTGGCAGGAACAGACATGGTATTTGGTCAAAATGCATCTCCTTGATATTCTACACTCTGTACGCTCCACTGAAATTACGATAGCTTCATAAATACAGAAAATGCAAGGAGAAAATTGCGCCTTCCGTCATACTATTAAAACAGTATTATGGCACAACACTTGATTTTCACCTCCTCTCTTCCTCTTCTGCATTTACAGACTCTTCAGTTTGGTTCCTGATGATGCTTTTGCCAAGAGCTTTGTGCAATTATTTTTTTTTTCCATGAAGTTTACAACAAAGAGACAAGTGGAAAAAAGCTGCGGTCTGTTCAAGCTTGCTCTGTCTTCCATTTACATTTACTTTTCCAACATTGATAGTCTTCAAATCTCTAAAGGTGCACTCTTGGACATCCTGAATCCTGTTCAGCTACAAAGTCTCATCACCTTCAAACAACTCTCATCAAATAAATCTCTTATTAATTCACATCAAATTAATTCAAAACGATCTTCTCTATTACCATATGCTTCAGAGCACAGCACATAGTAGTAGTCATCTACGCACTGGAATAAGTCTAACCTTTTCTACAGGTACAAGACAGACACTTGGTCATTTCAGAGAGTTTAGGAGTGGCATTTCAAAATAGATTGTTTGAGCCTACTTCCAGGCATTTATTTCATTTTAAGCTCACTACTGGGGTAATCATGCAGACACTGGCAAGAGAAACTGAAGTCAAAAGGTGATTTGTCTAAAGAGGCGACACAGAGTGGAATTATTATGGTATCTTGCAATGAAGACTTCTGAAACTGCTTTTATTTAAGGGTGCATGAGCACAGTGGTTTGCTGTTTTGCATTGCAGACTGGTCTGCTGCAGAGAGCTTGCTCCTACCAGACCTCCACTGCCACCCATCCAGGATGGGGGAGCCCAAGGCGCCAAAGATTCGCTTTGCCCAGCTTCCAAACAAGCATTTCCTGTGCGCTCTACTGTAGGTGATCCTGCTCTGGCAGGGGGGTTGGACTAGATGATCTTTAAGGTCCCTTCCAACCTTTAACATTCTGTGATTCTGTGTGATTCTGTGATTTAAATATGATCTGTAAACACAATAACCTCTTAAAGCTCAACAAAGCTTGTAAATCAGGAAAAGTAATATCACTGTCATTTTACGGATAAATAAAATCATCTATGGAGAGATGTAAAAATCAAGGTGTTCAAGGTGATGTCCAAGCAGGTCTCTTAGCTAATGACTGAACCCAGTTTCTCATGATGTCCAGGCCCATATCCCTCTTTTGTACGTATTTCAGTAGAGAAAGTGTCACCCTAGCATTTGGCAGAAGGCCAAGATCCTGTAATTTAATAAGGTACAGAAAGAGCACCTCATGCAAAAGTCTAAATGCTCCAATTTATCATGACAGTCATGGGATAAGCTGACATTTTATTTGTATGTAAATTAGTCTCCAAAACAGTGTTAAAAGGCCACACTTTCAGAGAATATTGTGCCTTTGCTTCTCTGTTCTGCATTTATCTAAACTCAGCTTTGTATATTAAAAGTAGTTTAATTTTTATGTATTGATGCTGCTTTGCACTCTCCCCAATCTGTTGTTACTGCACCGCAGAGAACCCAGCCTGATTTGCTTACAGCAATAAAATAACTGACTTCTGCCAGGACTGACACCTCCTATGAGAGCCCTGCCATCCTCACTCTTATCTTCTGGTTATTCTATTAATTTGCTGTCGTTACACTTTATAGGATTGTAGAACATTCCCTATTAGATAAGACCAGAGGTCCATTCAGTCTGGTGTTCTGCCTTGGAGAGCAGCCAATACCAGATCCTTCAAAGAACGTTCAACTGCCTTTGGACAGATACAAAATCACCTACCTCTGTGAAAAACGAATCACTCCTAATCCACAACACTTAGACAGTGGCTTACTTTCTGAAGAGTAAGAGGGTTTATAGCCCTTAATTATCTCTCTTGTTCCACAATTTGTTGTTATATAAGTCTGTATATCCCCACTTCAGTGAAAGTGTCCAATATTTATCTGAACACTTCGACGATCCTGGCATCTGTGGTAACTTGTAGCTCTCATTTTACAATCTAATTACGGACTAAAATAGGGTAAATATTTTAAGAATTTTGAATTTTCTTCTTGCCAGTGGAGTACAATTTTCCCTCAATCTTGTACTAGCGAGCATCAAAGATCATCTGGGCTGTGGGTGCACCTATCACATATTCCCCTATTCATCCTGTCTTTAGGGTAAACAATCACCGTCTCTCCAAACTCTCCTGGTAGGTGTGGCCCTCTCCTATGCTTCAATTTCTTTCCAGCCTGAGCAGACTCTTATGTTCTTTGTAATCCGAAGGTCCTTTGAAGACAGTGGGAGTTGAGGGTTTACAAATGACTCAGAACTGAATCGGAGTTGAGTGTACTGGCAGAGGCAAGCACAGTGCTACCTTGAGATGAAGAGTGAGGCATGAAGCTGACCTCCTGGCTCCTGGCAAGAGCAATCAGGTATGGATACAAGTGACTCATCTGTTCTTTTGTATTAAGAATACAATGGACTGATCCTATTTCCCTTAAAGCTAATGGCAAAAGCCCCGCTGACTTCGAGAGAAGCGAGACTGAGATGTGTTGCTCCTTTCTGCCAGGAGAGGCCTGGCATATCAGAGAAAGGCATCAAAGTTCCTTTGCCCAAAACTTCAGCCAAATGGAACCAAATATTATTTGAGAGGAGAAGAGCAGATGAAAGGGAGAAAGAAGGTGGTTTTGGCTAGCATTCCAGAAAAGTTCAAATAACTTTGTTTCGAAGTAGAAGAGGGGAAAAAAAAAAAAAAAGGACAAATTATTGAAATGGAATTGAAATTTCAGCTGGCTGAAAACTAAAAAGTGGGAAGGAGGCTGAAGTCTACATCCTGGACCTGAAACAGCAATATTAAATCATCACCGGAGAGGGCATTATTGTAGCACTTTTGCAGCCAGACAAGAACTAAGATGAACATGAGTTTGCAAAAATGTCCTTTTTTTTTAAAAAAAAAAAAAAAAAATTGGCAAAGGTTTCCAGACACAAGTTACATAGGTAAGAGAGGGCAACCAAGGGCAACAGGAGTTGAGCCTATGTACATCAAAGCAGACTTTGGCTTTGGGTACCTATCCAACCTGAGCCTTCAAAGGTTCTGATGTTGCTCTATTGTTTAGCTTGAATCTTGTCTAAGCTTGCTCAGAAGAACCCACATTCAGAAGTACAGGAGAAGGGAAAAAGAACACACATATTCCAAACTGCGATTTCAAAACAAAACAAAAAAATGTAAATCTACATGCTGCAGGGTAATACTGGTAAGCGTGGCTAGCTATTGTTGCTCCATGATTTTCAATTTCCATATATTAGCATTCATTGCTGACATTATTAAATCCAGAGTTATTTGGATGCTTTGATCAGCAAATTGAATCTTGAGTCTATATATGCTGTACCTATATTCACATAAAGTTTACAAAACTATTATATTTCCCTATTCTAACTCTTCCCCCCACATGCTGTGAGTTTCCATATATCCCACAGCCATACATTCCAAACAGACTATTTTATTTAGTAATATATTCAAAAATTTAGATAAAAAGAAAAGCAATGGAAGATGTTTGGCAATCTCTATATAAACAGTTTCTATACATTTGAGTTGAATCATCCAGTAAACTCTCATCTTTATGTGCCTGTGACAGATAAAACTTTCATCAACAATATGCCCTCTTGACTTGAAGGTCAGGATACAAGGGGATCCATATTACAAAATCTCTCCTACCCTTTATGGCTATCACAAAAATTATCGTCACATTAAACATAAGCAAGTCAGAATTTTGGCACCGATTTCCCACTCAGCACAAATAACCCCACTCTCCATTGTGAACGGGGGAGAAACAACAGCAGTGGCAACCACAACAAAAGAGTGGATTGTGTGTTCCCTACACAAAACAGAAAGCTGTGCCTATTCAAGAAATCTTGGCCATTTGTCAGAAATTAGAGAACTGACGTTGGAGCCCAATATTAGCTCCAGCCAAAGCAGTGGTGAATTACCTTGCCTTTGGAATCATCTCTATTAACTAGGAAAGACTCTCTGTAGCAGCACATATCATATGGTACTCATGCAGACTCAGAAACACTGAACCACTTTCTTAAAATAAAACAAAGCAAAAAGAAGAGAGGAAAAAAAAAGACCAAAGCAAATGCAAATGGATTCACTCTGAGTGGTTTATCTATTATTTGCCCTTTTTATCTCTTATTTATGTTTCTTTTTAAGCTGAGGAATGAAGTGAAATGCCGATGAGAAAGCTATTCTCATAATGCCTCCACCGTAATGATTTGTTACAAAACTGCTTTAGAACAGGGAAGCATTTTTCAGATAGCCTTAAGAATCAAATGCACATATTCACTGTGGAATATGATTACTGTGTTACCCATTTCTATCCTGGTCAGAAATGTGGAAGGATGGTATAGAATAAGGAGACTCCTCAGGATTCTGCTGATACGGATTTGCAGCAGCTTCATGTAGCAAGCATTGGCATTCCCTTAAAACTGGCACGGAGTGCCAGCGTCAGCCTGTTGACTGCTGGATGAATATATATAGTCCAAACAATGCTGTTCTTGAATCAGTTTTTGCCCAACTCCCACATAAACTTTCCATGGGAAAATCTCATAATGCCTGCATAAGTGATTTTATGAATCTAGCTTTCAGCTTTTGATAGAAGATTTCTTACTCTTCTGGCTTTGATTCTTTATTGCATGAAGGGGTAGTGCCAAAAGCCCTCACATTAGCTTCGACCATACAGACATCAGAAATTTAATTTAAGCCTTGGTGATCTGCCAGGATCATAAAATACAGACAAAAAAATTGATTTTTTTTTCTGAGTGCTAAATACCCAATTTGCGCAAATGCAAGGACAACACAGGTTGCAGAATTCACTTGCTGCAACGTATAGACAGGCAGTAAAACCACCGATGGGAGCTGAGTAGAAATCTGCAGCCTGCACAGAACAAAACAGAAGTGGAGCGTTGTTTTTCACACTGAAGATATATTTTTTAATGAGTTGGATACTAACTGTATCTGTTTTTTATCAATAATATATCTAAAAGTTCCGTAAAAAAAAAAGAAACCTAGAATTTTTCTAAAGAAAGTTACACAGAGGTGCAGTCACAGATTACACTAATTTGTCCATTCTCAAAAATCCCCTGTATGCAAGTGAGCCTTACCGCATTGCTCTTGTCTTCCTCCTCAGAGCTGCCTTCTTGCCACCTCAATTCCCAATCCGGTACCTCACCAGTTTTAAGAAATATCCAGCAATGATGCAGGGCTGATAAAAATGTAAAGCTTTCGCCATGTTCTCACTTATAAAGAAAGCAACTTATTAAAGCAGCTTCTGGGTTCACTGGCATCTTGGGAGTCTAAAAAAAGTCCCAAAATTATTTGCAGAGGCTACAACAGCACGTTCTTTGAAGTAGTGTTGCAACTTGTGCAAAGGAATTTGGGATGTACCTGAGATCTGAAGGTGCGGGCTACAAATTAACACAGCCAATTAGGTGGAGAGGCTGAGAGTCCAACAGAGATGGGGCAAGATAACCACAACTGAATAAAAGGACTGCCAAATGTAAGCCAGTTGGCTGACTATAGATCCTGTCATCCAGCTCAGCTAGCTGCTGCCCAATCAATAATTGTTGCTGTTTGCTCTCCCCATGCCAATCAATCCGAGCTAGGGCTGCTTCTAATTTTCCAACCTAGGAACAGCTTCAGAACTTCCACAATTGTTATTGCAAACAACTCAAGAGATAAATGTTTCATCCACACATCAGTGTGCAGATTCTTCCCAAAATGGGACTAGTCAAGAGTAAATAATTACTTCTGTAACAGTTTGATCTGATAAACCAGAAGACATAAGGCTGCAAAAGCGATCCTTGTGCCATTAGCAGTCAGGAGAGAATCCAACTTCTAAAACTACTTGATTAACTGATACAGGACCCCAAAAACTGTGATAATTCTGTAGAGAATGTTTCACAACAGATATAGCCTTTTTGGGGGGATTAGTATTAGCTATAAATTTTTTATCCCGTGGAATCTGGTATAACTGGATTTCTGCTGCAAAGATGCCTTGCTTTACAAGAAGACAGAGATGAAATCAGAGCAAATTAAATTTAAGCATTTCTTAAACAAATCTTTTGTTAAGCAGTATGTATTAAAAGAATAAGAATATATGAGAGGAATTAGAAATTATCTTCGTAACTTGTCCGTAGCTTCTCTTCTTATGAGTAATGAGAACAGCCCAAGATCACACAGACAAATATCTTAATGTCGTAAGACATTTGTATAACCATTTCTATGCAGATAACAACATGAGTGTGTATATGCATACAGGACATAAAGAGCAGAGACTGCAACAAACAAAAGTCATGTATTTGTGAAGTAGGTTTTCTAAAGGACGCGAGTCTACTGTTCAAACCAAACATAGCTCAAGACCTCCTTTTTTTAAGAAATAACTTTTTATACCATTGAATCCCGGAGCATCTCAATGGGCCTTGCCCCATTAGTAGAAAAAGAATTACTCTTTCTGACTCCCAGGTCTAAAGCATCAGTTTAAATTCCCATCCTACTACACACCACACAGTTCTGAATTTCCTCTGACTCTGAAACAAAAACGCCCCATAACTACACTAATAACACTCGCTCCTCATCCCCACACAGCAGAACCTACGCGTCGTTCCCATTTTCCCTGCTCACAAGATGGCATGCTTGTCTCACTTCAACCCCGCAAATAAGGTCTGTATTACGCTCACAGCTTCGGGGATAATTAAAGGTTGGGCACGGAGGTGGTAGGGCTGCTGGTGAGCAGAGCAGCATGTTCCCACAGCCCCGATGGCACCAGAGTTCTACTGCGGGTTCACCTGTGCCACGGCCCCTGCGATGCTGCCGGTCTTCACTCCTCAAGCTCAAACGCGGGAAGCAGTCGGGGCTTGGAGACCGCAAATCCCAGAAGAAAAAAAAAAAATACGGTTTCTTTAGCCCAAACTGAACTTTGTCTACCTAGAACGCTACTGAGCTAAAGGGCAGTTGTGTAATTCCACAGCACACTGTAATCTGGGCAACATACACATACTTGATTGGATTCTAAAATTACTGAAAATTACCATCTCCCTTACAGCTTGACATATCAATGCCTAATGTCTCATTATGTTTCGATTTGAGTCATGACTGTAAAACACTGGAAATACAGCAGAAGAGCAACACATAAGATTTGGGAAAGGGCAAAAAAAAAAAAGAGGATGCATTATAGAGAGACTGGACTCAGAAACTTCCTGAAAGTGCTAAAATCAGCAACAAAAACATCACCTAAAACTCTGAAAAACAGCAAGTCTACAATGTGTAGTGGAGGAAGACTACATGCTACAGACCCAGTGGTTCACTCATTACAGGTAAGGGAGAGTTAAGACTTGTCTGGATCTAAAGAAACATCCTTTTTTCTCTTTTCTTTAGATACAGGTGTGGGGAATAGAAACAGTAAGAACATTGTTGTACCTCTTGATTTCACTCCACTACAAAAGCTCGTGAAAAAAAAGAGGAAAAAATACCATCTTTCATTTTATCTGTAGCAAAAGTGCGAAGTCTAGGACTTCTGTAAATGACGCAAGGACACACATTGAATTGTACACGCAGACCCTCTGAGTTAACCTGTGTTCTTCACACCAGTAACCAGGTGCTAATCACCTTCTGCAAATCCTTTCATTTTGCCCTGAATCCACAGCATCACAAACCAGTTTGGTCCTTCAACATGGCAAAAAAAGGAAGTATGGCTTAGGCTCTACTGGAGCTGGCATGTGAACACGGTAACAGACGTGTCCTCAAGACGTGAGGAAATGTCAATGGTTTAAGCATCAAGACGAGCAAAAGGAAGACCATTATGCAAGCTCACACGGCCACAGCGATGCTGTGCAAGCTAGAAATGGTGAACCCACAAGAAAGCACTAGGCAGAGATTTCTTTTCACTGTCAGCTGAACTGCTTCCTGTAATTATAAATATACACAGGTTAAAGTGAGAAAAGTATTAAAATGCACAGACAGAAAATGAATTCCCAAGGAACACTCAAAAGGTTTATCAACAACAGTCTAACAGCGTAAGATGCTGAGGCAACACAGCGTTTCCGAGGCAGACATTTACTGGCATTTACTTGCTTTGCTACATGAGAAAAATCCAACATCAGATCGTGAGTACATGTAAACTGTGGGATACACTTCTGCAGCTCCCAGCTCCAAACGCACACCCTGGCAACATCCTGACTACACGTCAGAAAATCTGGTTTGGCACCATTCTCCTACGCACTTTGGACTCCATCAGTAGAAACCCAAGCGAACAGACGAAGCACAACATGCACCATCCAGCAGATCAGGATTGCGGTGCCTGGCCTGCAAGAGAGAGAGAGCAACTGCTCGTTGCTGGCTTATGCTTCCTACAAGCATTCCACATTTCAGCAATATTACAGAGACACTTTCTGCTCTGGTTTGTAAAGCCATTTTTTCATTATTATTACAACTTTTTCTTTTTTTCTTAAATAAAATAGTGGATCATTAAAAGAGAGGAGGGGCAGTCCTATGGTTAGACATGTAGCCAAGGACTGGGAAATATCTCTTAATCTCCTTTGTGCCCTCAGAAAAGTAGCATCCTGTGCTAACTGCTCCCACTCCACAACAGCCATATCATGGCTATGTTTATACTGTTTTCCTAACACTCATCAACAAGTAAGCCTGGTCTTGAGGCCAAATGACAAGGCAGAGTCTGAAACGCTCCTACTTGAGAATAAAGTCATTTCTTTCCATTTCAACTAGTCCATCAGGGTCTAAAGTCTCATCTCGAACAGCTGTATCATGGGTGATCTAACAAGGCAAATACTCCAGTGAGTATATACAGAAAGTACTAAGGAAACTGGATGATTACAAAGTTTTGTGGTATATTCAGTTTAAAGAAGTACTGAGAAATCATGCAGAAAACTACTGAAAACTGTATTGCAAGTTGGAATGAGGATTGGTGCATGCTTTGTGAAATAACAATCCATGGGACCTTATTATCTGGAAATGATAGAAGGAGGAAAATAAGACAGGAAAAAAAAACCATAGTAGTTGACCACAAAAAACCTAAACTAAATCACACTTCAAAAGGCCTTGAATTCTAGCAGAAACAGGTAAGAAATAACATCACAGATGACACTACATTAAGAAAACTATTTAAAACGTTCAACAAAAATTAATTTTAACTAAAATTAATGAAGATATGCAAGATGGGACTCTTCTTTACACAAACATGTGAAGTACAGCTCATTTAGACTAGCAACACAATTGCTAGCAGCAGGTAAACATCAGGGAGGGAAAAGCTCAGGATCATGTTGGCATAAGAACAAATAGACTAGCCGTGATTAACTTTGGGCTGAAAATGAGAAGGAAGGGTTTTAACTGCCAAAGCAGTGAGGCTATGAAACATCCTTCCACCAGACGCAGTCAAGGCAAAAAAAAACCCTACCTAATTTTAGGATGAAGGTGGGTCACTTTATAAAAGGGATTACACGCAGTGGTTGATGTTCAAAGCGCTACCCACTGCTTTCAATTCCCAAAGAACTTCAGGACAACGTACACGAGTCCACTTTTGCAGGATATGCACAGCTTTAGCACTATTCCTTAAAAACGCGCGTGCCAAGGGCACTGTTTCCTCAAAAGCAGATCGAGAAAAGGCTATTCTTCTCTGTCCTTTTAAAAAAATATATTTATTTTCACAGTGACTTTCTACCCTCCCCTTAAAGCTAATAGTCTTAAAAAGACAGAAATCTTCCACCTCCAGACAAAATACAAGATATATAATGTTTCTTATTTAGGCAGAATGAATTAACTACAACATTACAGTATCAAAACTTTTGTCAAAAAGCCACTTCCATCCTTTCTGTCTTACTGGTCGTTTATATGTGTGACTGTGCCATATCCCAAAAACAGATCGTATAGCTCTTTTTGTATTTTAAAGGCAGTTTGGTTATCAGAAAGGCAATGAGAAGGCAGTTATTGAGCCCCCTAAAAAGGTTCACAAAAGACATAGCCAGGACTGCCCACACTGCTTTGCCAGGACAACCTAACCAGAGACACATCTGACAGTGGGAAAAAAAAAAAAAAAGTAGGTAAAGTTATTTTCAGTACATTGTATACAAAGTCTGAGTGCGACAGAGGTCTACAGGAAGCACCTATCTAGAGCAAGTTCAGGCAGTTTCAGACTACACCTTGCTGGTCATAAAAAAAAAAGATTAAAAGATTGCTTTTTTTTGGTGAGACAAAACAGTTGGTAAAAATTTAAATGTTGCAGCTTTCAACTGAATTTAATCTATTTGGATGAAACCAAAGAGATGACAGGTGATGCCTGCTGCTCTCTCTACTGAAGAAAATGGAAACTTTTGCTCTGATTCAACGGGGACAGAATGTTAGCTGTCTCCCTCCTTGTTTTTGGAGCCATCCTTTCTCCCTAACTTGTTGCAACACCCATTTGCACATAATTCACAATGCAGGAAAAAAAAAAAGATAGCAACAGATGGCTAAGAGAAGCCTTATGTGGTCAAACTGACCAACGCAACCCTTGCAATTCCTAAAAAGCTTTTTACGGGGTTCATTTGGGCCTGACCAACCTTCGCACATTATTTTGGTTTAGCTGTGTAAACACGAGGCCATTTGCTCAAAGTTTCTTCTTTTTCCACAACAGCACAATATACCACTATTGCTTTTTTTTTTTTCTCTCTATACTGAAATGTATTTAAACGTGTTTATTTATGGTACATGCTGTTTGCTAGAACCAGGGCTCTTCAATAATCCATGATTTGGCAGGCCCTTCCAGCATCTCATTTCTGCCTGAAATACCACAAGGCTTTTTTCTCCCTGGTAATATTCTGGATTTTTTGCCTCTGCTTGTGAGAAATGCGGAGATTCAAGACTTCCCCTGCTAAGAAGGTACAGTACAGAGGAGAAGGTAACCCTGTCAGAGTTCGAAATGAAGCTTGGTGACTCTTCTCAGCTGGAGCAGGGTTGTCACCGAGTCAAACAGCGGGTGCGACAGGCAGATCCAGCAGCTGGGATCCAAGGACGCAGTTTCAGGATGGGCTTAATCCACACTGGTGCTGAAGGAGTTCTGCCCTTCCCTTCACCCAGCGTCTGTGTGCCCAGGCTCTGCCCTGCTCCTGCACCGACGCTCTGCCCTGAAACACCCTGCTCACACCCCGGGGCTGGCCTGAGGCTGGTCGGACTGTCCCTTTCTGTGACGGCTCAGGCTTGGATTAAAAAACCCTCATTTTTCTGGAGAGACACTCCCCGGCACGTTTCCAGCCCAGCTCCTGTCTCTTTATCTGCCTTTGCAAGTCCAACCAACGCTGGTGGAACCACACTAGTGCTAGTCCCCTGAAAACCACGAAAGGGTCAAACTCCCAAAACACCTCCAGCCGAATCCAAACTGAACCACTACCTGCTTCTCACCCCAGAAGCACCACCAGGCAGCTGGCCATGCTGAACGCTCCTGCTGACCATGATCCCCAGAGGCCGAACATCTCGTCTGCCCACCCGCGAGAAGGCAGCTCGTGGTCCCAGCCCTGACACCCACCTGCGCAGCCAGGCTCCTGCACGGCTGCAGCCCTCCTCGCCAGCGTACGGGGAAAGCAAAACCATCAGAAACGGTGTGGGTGAATGAAAATAAGCCATAACATAAAGGAGGGAGTGGTTAAAAAGACGTCCTTTAAAAAAAAAACAGGGAGAGACGAAAAAAATATTTCGGGAGAAAACAATCTCTACCTGCCAGGAAATGTAAGTGCTGTCTTAGAAAAGTAAAATCATTATTGCAAGCAAACTGATTCATTAAATAATACGCAGGGGAGGATTATAATGCCTTCCTTGTCATTAAAATGCTTTGAAACTATACTTCTGTAAGATATGCTAATGATATTCAGCTTTTGTATTACACAGCAGAAGCTATGCTCTGGGTAGAATTTGGTGTGCCGTGTTACATCGGAGTTCAGCCTAGAAAAGCAGTTATTAATTCATATTAACTACAAATATATTTAAAATGCACACAAAAAACTGTCCATACCATATAGAAACTAGATGTGAAGGTGCCGAGCTGGTATTCCTTTTCTACCCAGGAACCTCCTCCTATGAGCGAGGATAATATCTTTGACTTACGTTTCTTCAAAATTATAAATCTGCTTGCATGCTTAAAGTCTAATCAATTTTTTTTTTTCCCATTCCCACATCTGAATGCTGCTGATAAAGAATAACAGTATTAGAAATAAACTGTCAGTTTATGTTTACCTTTTCACCCAGTAGTTCAAGTGAGTTTTATTTCAGTGAAATTAGGTTCTAGTGTATTTTGACCAATTTACGTAAGCTCTTATTAAAAATAGCAAAATGCGGGCTCCAAAACCCTGTGGAATTGGCACAATTAAATTTCCATGTGATTTATCAGCTTCACTGTCACAGTAACTAACTCAGTGCCTTTTTTTTGCTTCGTTCTCTCTGTAAGCTGTCAGGAGAAGTCACTCTATCAAAGAGAAATGTAACACTATTTTTATTGCTTATCTCTTTTGCCCTGAGTTACATCAGTAAGGCATCTCCCTCCGTCAACTTGACAAGCGTCTTTTTGGTGTTGACCTTAAAAGGACACAGCTGTGACAACTGCATAGTGTTATTTTTCTTTTAACAGTTCTCAGCTGAACACTTGTTCTTGGTAGTCTGGGGTCTTGATCTGGCACTGTTTTACCTGGTAGCTAGACTGAGCACAACGCTTTGGTCACTCAGCCTGATAGCATCTTCCACCCTTTATTGCAAGAGGCACTGGAGAAGTCAGAGGTACACTTTACTTCAGCAAAACCATGATTAATTACAGGAGGCCTTCTAGATTTGGTCTTATTTTCTTAATGCTCTGTAATTAATGAATATGAGCATACATGCTTATTTCCACAGCCTTTGCTCAAGAAATTAAGAACTCAAATCTCTGGACTCAACACCCCCCAGCATTTCCACACTTGTTACATAAATAATTCTGTCTGACTCTCTCCAGGTCCCAAAATTTGAAGATCAGGATCAAAAAATCTGCTCAGGATATCAGACTGAGGAAGGAAGAATATACTATCAAATATATACTACCATGCTGCGTTAATACAATACCCCAACTAGGGGATATTTGGAAAATGCAAAAACATTTATGTAACCTGAAAAGAGCACTTCATATTTCTGCTGCACATCATCCAGTAAACACATTGCATTACTGATTTAATGAAATAATACGATTTTGTGCCAAACTCCTCAGAAGAGGAACAAGTAAGCGACATATTTCAAATTCTTTGCACTGTTTGCACTGATGGTTATTTACATGGATGTAGTCTTTAATTGCAGCAATTTAGCCATCACCACTTCTAATCACGATTTACACTGGCAGGCCAAACACATCAACATACACATACAATGAGGTTAGAAGAAATTATTTACGTTTTCTCTTTATTTCTGAAAAGTGACAACTCAGAAAAATAATTATTAAAAGCTGTCAGCTTTAACTAAATGTAATTGTTTTATCAAAGGAAGGAGTCTTCCTTTGGATAGTGATTTGTATACATCGTATCTATATGAAGTTAATTACGCAGTTACACAGCTCAACATCATATTTTGTGTTTACACATTTTTATGTTGATACGTATTACACATTTCATTCCACGCTCTCTATTTGCTAGATAAGAACTTTTTAATGGTTTATGAAAGGTGGAATTAAATTTAAAATCATTAAAAACCTCTTTAAAGTGTTGCTCATCAGTTCAATGATGCCCGAGGTATGCAAGGAAGAAAAAAAAAAAAGACATTTATGAAACCTGTTTTGCATTTAAAACTAATCTAAACAAATAATTAGATGTGATTTGTTACTGTACAAGTGTTCATTCAATTGTTTTGGTTTATCACATTCTAGAAGTAACAAATTTCACCATCTCATGCTCTATTTTCATCCATAGAGTGGAAAAGGAAAATAAGCTTTCTGTTGGTTTTTGTTTGGTTGTCTGTTTTTTCCTAGTTTCTTGTAAGCTTAGTTTTGAAAATGAGAGTCACTGAGCAGAATGTAAAATGGAGAAAATAGTGTCACTGCACCAGCAGAGGAAGCCTCTGGCAAAAGCCAGTTTAATCACTTCCACAAACTGGTTCCAGGTGTTTAGCTAGCCATTTCCACCAGGATTGTGGTGTGACTTTACTCAAAACTTTGGCAGTGAATAGGTAAATAAACACAGTCAAACAGTTCACCAAGCTGTGTAGACACAGACATTTACACAGATAAAAATGTTAAGCCTTATTTTCAAAAAGTAAACGTTTAAGTCTTTTTTTTAAATATAGGGGTTTCTATTTTTTTTTTAAAAAGTGTGGGTTTTTTTTCCTTAAGCATTAATTATTATCTAGCTTTGTTATTCATATTAAATTAGTTAGGAGTCCAGTGACTGTTCTAATATATAATGCAGTAGTTTCATATAACATCTTTCGGGATAGAAAATATGCTTTAATATGCTATACATTAAAAAAATCAAACCACATACATGATGCTACCAGTTTCGCTCTGCTCCTGCAAGTATCTGCAGCATCAGGCTATTATGCATGATGATCACAGAAGAGAAAAACCTAACTGGCAGAAGTCTCAATGGGCTTAAACCAGAACAAAAAAGTGTACTTAATTTATGAACTGAAAGTCTGTCTGCAGTTTGGCACATACAGCACATCACACCATGTAATTTTATAAAAATCCAAATAACTTTGTAAATCACTTCAAATATTTCCTTTCTCATTGGTTTTAATCATGTTTGAAAGGAGAGAAAAAAATTACAGGATGAAATGAAAGCAAAATGTAATGATCTAGGACCATAATTCTCCTGAACGAACGTTCCTAAACTTTTGGATCGTGGACCACTGTCAAAATTCAAACGTAACAGCGAACCACTATGCAGCCTTCACATCAAACTTGTAATTAAAACCCCTAAATGGATGATATGATACTGTAGATTGGTATCATATCATGATTATATGTGTCTGCAGACCACAATTTGGAAACAAATATATTAAATGATTAATTTTCCACAGGGAATGCTAGTCTATGGGTTTCCTGGAATACTCATTCTATATACAGAAATACTACACAGTACCTTAGCATGCAAGTATCTTAAGACCTCCATTCTACAAGGTTTTAAATAGTACAAGTGAAAAAGTTTGAGAGAGGATTTTTTCATGAGATGTCATGAGACAGTTCCATTATTGTACGAAAAAATGTTACTTTATCCTGATAGCTCACTCTCAGACTAGATTGCTGGGTGTCTTTTTTCCAAGCAAACTGACTGAAGGACTCACAAAATGAGGTCAACAAAGCGATTTCCAAAGGTGTCCTTGAAGGAACCAGCCTACAAACAGAAGCTCTACTTGCTTCAGGACAGGCTTATCACTGCAGAATGTGGAACAGAATTCTGGATTTTGTATATACACACATACATACATTATTTTTTACATATATTTACAATATAGAAGAAAATTATATTTCATATATATTTGTGTATATATATATGAAGGCATCCAGGAGCAAAAGCAAAAAAAAAAAAAAAAAAAGAGAGAGACTCTATTCACTCTAAGGGCTTTATCTAAGCTTATTTAAGGGCGGGGGGAAGAGAGGGGATTGTCCTGAAGCTGGAGTGGGACAGCCGAGACTTCTGTTTTCTGCCCAGCACTGGAGTGCCAGAGCCGGGGGGGGAAGAGTCGTTAATCACCGCGTTCTGGGAACCGGGCAGAGAGAGGGGGAGCAACCGCTTTCCGCAACACTTCCTGCGATAAGGCCGCCCGCGCTGGCACACGGACACACACGCACACACACACACAGGCAGACGCGCACACGCCGCACGGTCCCGCTTCAGGCGACTGCAGACGTGACCCGCAGCCCTTCACCCCCGGCACAGATATACACACACACACAATACACACCCCACCAGACACGCACGGAGCCCTTTCAGCTCCAGCCAGACGGGCTGTTGCGGGGCGCGGAGGTGCGGGCGGGCAGGGGAACCCCCCCGGTTCCCTCCCCCGGCAGCCGACGGGTCCCGCCCCGCGCCCCGCGCTTATCGGTGATGCTCATTCAGGACACGGACCCAGAACTTCAACGTTGAACAAAGGAAGCCGGTGTGGTAAAGCAGTACAGCTGCGTTTGTATTTCTTTCTTTTTATTTTTTTTTTTTTTCTTGAAGGACCATCCCACCACAACTGCCTCCGCTCAAAGTCAACGTGGTATCCCCCCGCCTCTTCCCAAGGCACTATTAAGTCTTTAAAGACTTGCAAAGAAGTGTAAATAAGGCAGGGGAGACAGAAGTACAGGCATTAACGCCAACACGTCCCCATATCATCCGATAACTTCCCCTTACATGCACAGTACAATACGAGTTTGCTGATCACTGCTTTTCCACTGTACCGGAGCCAAGTGCAGGCAATTACTTACACTTATGTAGACTTTTATAAGAGATAACAGTTATCTCTATTGAAAAGGCACAAGCTGGTTGTTTTTTTTTTTCTCCCCCCCTTTTTTTTTTTCGTCTTGCATTACCAAACTGGTTAAAAAACACAAAAGGGTTTCTGTGCAGGGCACTGATTCTCCCAACCCTCTGTAGAGCCCCACACCCGAGGAGCGCAGGCAGCCTCCTCGCACCGCCGAGGAGCGTTTCCATTCAGGCCTGGGGAAAACACTGGCGTAAAGCAGCCCACCTCGTTTCTGTAAAGGCCGTTAACTGTCAGAGGTGGGTACCGTAACCAGCCCAAGGTCTGGAAGTGCCAGGGACGAGCAGCACCGGGCCGAGGAGCTGTCGCGCCCGGCTCCGCCGCACGCCGGTGCGGCCGGGGCCGGCTGCGGGAAACACGCCGGGGCAGCGCAACAGCCCCCGGGAGCAACGGCTTGTCCCGTCATGAGGCGCTCCAGCCAGCTCCAAACCACTTGGATCCAGGTAAAACAAACCGTACTGGGCCCCGCTGCCTCCACTAGCCACGTCCCTGTAGCCAAAGATAAAGGCAGGAGCAATCTACGCATTTTTAAATGCAAATGAGATGCAGCCCTCGGGCGCTTAGCAAATTGCCAATGCATTGGGGATGCCCCTGCTCTTCTAGCTTTGTTTCCACATGTGCTGAAAGTTGATGAGTGCTGGTTGTGTTTTTCTTCCCACCACTAAAGGACGCAGCACAGACAGAGGAAGTAGGAAAACCGATGCTTCAGTAGCACTTACAGACCAGATGGCCGCTGCCAGCATCTTTAGTTATATCCAATATATCTACCAGTGCCGCTTCACTGGTATTTCTTCTAAAATTGATGTTGGATAATTGTAACTCAGAGCCAGCATCTCTGAGCAAAAGGAGAATATACTGCATTTATGACGTGACCACCTCTGCGTTCACTTTTTAAGCAAAACTATTTGACCCATATACATTTGAGGGAAAGGATTTCTGCACAGGTCTACCTGCATTTATAAACCAGAGGCATTTTACACGTTGCAGAAGCATTACATGACAGCAAATGAAAGGGCTTCCATTGCCTCAGCATGAACTCACACGTGGGCTTAAAGCAGATATTAAAAACATGATTCACCATAATAAAGACATCCCAAACTACTATTTAAAGTGATTCAAAATACAACATGACCATACAGTGGACCCTACCCCTCCCCACACTCCAAAACCCCCACAAACTCCCAATACTAACAATAAATCAATATTAATGAAATCGTCACATATTTATCCAGAAGTATAGCAGGGTTCTTAACATAATTAGGTCTCGCTTTCAGTTTCACTCACCACTGAACTAGTCAGCTTTGAAGACTACGTTAAGGAGGTGTGCAGTGTTACTTAGCAGTTGCACAAAGTACAACAGCATGGATGGGAAAAAAAGATGGGAGAAAACAGCATCATTATCTATATCGAGAAACAATAACTAAAACAGAGATACGAGTCTCACAAATCTCATGTGCTCAACAAATCTTTTCCTCCCCAAATGCCCAACACACGTAGTAACAGGAGCTCTGAATACTTACTAAACTTACGCAGAAGAGTAAATGGGTGTTTGTTGTGTAACTTACAAAACCAGAGGAAAAAGGAGCAAAATTTTCATGGAAGCCTCGGATCGTATAGGCTGCGTTTGCCTCGTTCACATCCTCCTCCTTTCACTGCACTTCAATGTGAAGAAAACAGCCTTAGCAATATTCATCTTAGAAATCCAAAACATTGCAGAGATCACACTGCAGCAACAGATGAATCTGCTTCACATGCATTGACGTACCTCCTAAATGTCTGAAAGAAATTCCAGCTCCAGTCAACCCACAAGAGACATGTTGCCTGACTGTACCTTGATGGTATTGTTTATGAAGAAGATGATTTACACACTCATAATGATTTAAGCAGCTACTTTGCATGCATTACAGAGAGAACCTGAAACATGTGACCTGCTTCACAGGGCAGGATTATACCTCTGTTCTTGTTGTGTCATGTGCAACCACATTATTTAGTAGTTAAAGCCCAAGCGAGCACTCTGGTATTCCATTGCCCTCGTCGTGCACGCAACGCGAGAGTTTCGGCATGCCTCTGAAACCAAAGCTTAGCCTCCCAATTTCTAAAGATAGACTGTTAAATAAATGATATAATTGTCAAAGGGGCTCAGTCAAACCTACCACATGGCTCTGCCCACTCAGGATTATGACGTTTCCTGGCAGACTTTTTAGGACAGGAAATCTTTCATGGTGTTAATAAATTTGTAACAATGATCATATTCTTAGGGGCCGCTCCAATACAAACTTTCATTAGCACTTATGCTGCCTCTCGCAAAGCACAGAGAATGTATGCGTGATCATCATCAGTTAGGAATAAACAGTAAGAACTTCAGATCCTTCTTTCTGACTTTTTTTTAAACAAAAAAAAAAGTTAAAAGATTTTGAGAAAAATCAAAACTAACATGCGAAGAACGGCTGGGCTCATTGGTTGTCAGCGCTCCTTCATAGTTTTGAGCTGTTTTTATTGATCCATATACTTCTTATGCACAACTTCATTACAGCTTTGATAATTATAAGATAATTAAATACAAGACAGAGCATGTATCATGCTGGGGAATCATTTAGTGACTGAACTGTTGTGCTGAAAAGTGGAATTCTTCCTGTCACTTGGGGCGCGGTGATATATCAGTAACAAACACAACAGGAGTTACCCTGGGGATGATCCAGTGGCTGACCGGAGCCACAGAGGGCAGCAGCAAAACATCAGTTTCAGAATTAAATGTAAGTCCCGCCACACAGGCCTTCACAATTCTCACAGAACAAGAGCACATTCGCAGGCAGGTTTAGCTCAACTTCAGAGCAAGCACAGCATTTGTCATGCAATATGTAAGAAAACAGTGCCTGACAAACTTAAGAGAAGAAAACTGGTGGGTGGAGGGGAGGTATCTTAGCAGCACCAGGAGTGAAGGCACTAAAGATCTCCACAGCTTTGCCACTGGCTCACTCTAACACTGCAGTTATTTAGATTCCCTGTGCCTTGGCTCACCCGTCAGTACAATGGGTATAATACTTCATCCTGTCCTTAAGAGGCAATTACTGCTTGTAAAAAAACTCTGGGAACCTTGATTAAAATGCACTGCAGCTTTGTGATAAGTATTCCCTCTGAAAGAGCGTGCGAGCTGGGTTTTGACTGTGGGAAGTACTACCTGACGGCTGGAAAAGAAAAATAATCTTTCTGAATGAGAAGTATGTGCTTGACCTATGCACACCTGTAGGTGGATGCCTCCTGGAATATTTTCTTTTTTCTTTTTTCAGTTACTATGTGTATTGCAAAGAGAGGTGCAGTGAGAATGGATAATTAAAAAGCTTTTGAAAAGGCCTGGTATTTTCACCAGAGGATCACAGTGGGCTGTCTTCAAGAACTCTGATGCAGAACTATATGTAATTAAAAAACATAATTGTTCGTAATGCTCCTCAAACTCTCTTTTCATTAAGCGGGGGGGGGGGGGGGGGGAAGACAGATCACTTTAAATATGAATGCTTTATGAATAAAGAAAATTTCTTTAAATTGATGAGCATTCATTTTCCCATAGTCACATAAAGTCTGAGTAGTTCACGTAAAGCATAATTATCAACTTTTTAAACCTCATTTTCCCCTTGAAAATAAATAAATACGCCAAAATTGGTTTTGTTCATAAAGAGCCAGATCCAGCAGAAAACATCTGCAGCCTTCTAGACCAAGCAAGCCCTGGAAGGCCATGGGTACTGGCTGCACCTCGTGCCAACCCCAAAAATTTGGCTGGTTCAGAAAGATTTAAACAAAACAAAAAAAGCCCTGCAGCTTTACATGTCTGGGAATTGTGGAACTGCGTTAGGTTTATGAATAAAGAATAGGGGTGAGAAAAAAAACAACTCCTGTTAAAAAGGAGATCCCTGTCTCTCCTGTCCTCTGCCACTCCAGTGCTAGACAGGGGCTCCTCTCCCTCCCTCCCCAGGGACACCACGGCATCCGTAGCTACGGCCCAGAACGCAGGGTCCACCTGCACCCCATGCTGTAGAGAGAGTGGGGGGCCCCAAATCTGGCACCTGCCCCCCCCCCTCCTCTTCCCACATCCAACAGATGCCAAGCATCCAGCTCCCACTCAAGCTCCTAGACACAGAGTAGCTGCCGCTGGCAAACCCAAAGGAGCGTCCCTGGGACAGGAGCCAGCCCGAGGTGTCCGAAGGCCACCGCAGGGCCACTGTGGTGCTGCTCAGCTCAGGGCGAAGAGCCAGCTCTGCCAAGGTGGCCCAGGGATGTGCTAGTCTCCCCTGAGCCAGCAGCCTCTCTGGCCCCGTGGAAGGATCCGGCCCTACAAGCAGCCCAGGATTTTCACCACGGGCTTGAACAGGCTCCAAGGTGCAGCGCGGGGAAAGAGCCGCAGCTACCGAGGGCACCCAGCAGCCCGTATTTAGATTTCAGGCTACCCTGAACATGCTTATGCAAACACAACAGGGGGAGCTGACAGTGTGGCTGCCTCCCGAAATAAAGTTTCAGAAGGAAGGGCCCTGTTACTGCAGTGGATGAAAATCAAAGAACCTGCTGCTAATGTAGTTGCCACATTTTTAGACTTGTGACAAAAATTATGGATTTTTCTGACTAGCCCTTCACTACATCACCGTTTGGGAAAGCCAAGAAACTTGCCGCTGACTTAAGTCACATCTTGCCTTCTGCCCCACTCCGAGGACCAACCTACGTTTCAGACTGACAGCCAGCTCATCCTGTGTGGTTAGCCCTGCGCGGGGAGAAGGACCGGGTGGGTATTCAAAGAGCGAGTAACAGTACACCCATGTGTTCTGCATAAAGCCATCCCAAAATTTTGGTTTCGCAGCATTCATTTTATAGATACCTCCTCGAGAGGAACAGCAGCTGCAGTATGCTGCCTTGGTTAGCAAGATGTGATACACGCAGAGATATGTACTTAGGAGAGCACAGAGGGACTCTGTGCGATGACCGTGTAACTGCAGACACTTTGCAGGTGTGTATTTACAATACTATTTATATAGTGCCGAAAGTGGACTACATTAATACACAGTGTGCAATGATTCACTGTCATTAGCCCTGCCTTCCAATAATGTGGACCCTAAGATAAATAATATCGCTAGAGCCTCTCCCATACAATACACAGACTTGTTAGTTTAGTTATATATACACAAAATTTCCAACTGCAATTAGAGTTTTATTTAAATTGTAAAAAGTTCTTGAAGTCAAAGCTTTGTTTGAGCTGAAATGAGCAACCTGACATTAAAAAAGGCAAACTGAGAAACTTGTACTTAAAATGCAGAATAAGTTGGATATCTTAAATAAATAACATTAATCTGAACAAACACTAAAATAAATCATGTATTTTAACAACACCAGATACAAATAATCATATTTGTCATTACAGCTTTATATACCTGTTGGATTACTGCTTTCAAAGCCTTAAGAAATGTACCCATGCCTTTGAATTTTTTATGCTAAATCTGTGAAGCTACTCTTGTGGGAAACGCTATATTTTTATTAAAAAAAAAATGCTTAAATAGCCTCAGAAAAAGCAACCAAATGGCAAAAATCCCAACTCTGTCCATTCATCCTTTGATTTCGTCTTTGCCATAATAAAATTCTATGAAAATGTTGCCAGAAATAAAGTTAATCTTTGCAAGGACTGTTTCATCTTTCTTTAAAACAAGGGAGTAACTAGACTGCAGTTCCATCAACTCTGACACACAGCACATTATAGAGATGAGATCTTCATCATTTTTTACCCATGTGTAACATTTAAGGAGGAAAAAGAATTAAAAGAAGAAAAGCTCCCTGAAACTCTAAATTCTGGCTAAGAAGCACCTCATTAAGACACTAAGATAATGTCTTACAAATTGAAACAGCAGCAGTAGTAACATCTGTAAACTCAGAATTACGGAGCCACTGTTTTTTACACAATTTTTGAAAGTATTTTAAAATGCCTCTGCCAATTCTGTAGCACGAAGACTGAAAGACATAAAAAAACGGATCAGAAAGTAAATTCACCATCCACTAGAAGAATAACTCAAGCTAAAGCGGAAGAGATTGCTGCTAGTAGCTAATGGGATAACCCGACGAACAAAGTCAGAAAGAGCAAAACATCCCCCTTTCGTTAAAGAGGGAGGGGGGAGAGGAGGGGGAAAAAAAAAACTTTAAAAGGTACACAATTAGTTAGCTTTGCAGTGATTAATTCAACAACTGCAAAGCCAAAAACAACTTTAGGCACTTAACCATGAAACTGTCAGTTCTTTTTGCTTGACGATAAAGCATCCAAAAAGTAAACATTAACTTCTGTGTTTTTTCTACGTGCATATTCCATCGTGAAAAGATGATAACCAAAGAATTACCAGGCGAGCTCAGCAGAGGCTTTTTATACCTTATTCTCTGTAACAAGGAGGTGAAATGTGCCTGGATTCCATTCCTTTTCCTCACGGCCAGCTCTAATAGACAGTCCATGCTGTTCCCTAAAACTTGACAAAAGGGACAGAAAATCAAATTGAAAATTTCTTCCCTGGGAAGCAAAGAGCTCATCCCAGTAAGGGAGCTCTGAGGACAAGAGGACCCCTATACTAGCCACATCCTCTCCCTATCAAAGCAAAAGCAGGCAGCAGCTCTTCCTGAGTCCAACTCTCCCAAGGAAGCAAATGGAAGCTCTGCCCAAGTAAGGAATGTAAAAGCATATACTTTATTATCTCTTTTAAATAAACTCCAAAACTGAGTAACTATCGAACAATTTGGAACAGGGCAGGAAGCTGAAAAACAAATTAAAATAACAAATCAACATATTTCTCCGACCTGCAAATACTTAATTCAAGCACATTCTTCTTTCAAACAAGATGCCTATGAGCGCTTTTGATGGTTGCTCATAATAAAATGTGTCACTCGCAAAATTATAGCGTTTGAGGAGGGTACCAGGCAACTCAAAATGGCTTTTGCTAGAAGTATGTCATAAGCACATCTTTTAGTCACCTCAGAATTGCACCCGACTTCGCTTCATTCCTTCGCGCTGGCTGCGTGCGGGTTGCTTCACAGAAATACAACTGCAGTAATCTGCTTGACAGTAAACAGTAATCAGTAAATACTATTTACTGAGCAGATACGTGCCCCTGTTATTCACTCAGTATACCTCTCCTCTATCTCAGCCTTCCACTCTCAATCCCCTCGCTCTGGGAAATTTTAGGGAGGGAATAAATAAATACAGGTAGTGAAATAGTGAAATCCCATAGCTGGCAAGGTTTTCCTCCCTGAATGGACAAATTCTGAACTCCACGCAGCTCCAGACACTGAAGGATTAGATCCTAACCAGGGAAAACACAGGAAAATGGTAATAAATATTGTATGGTAATCCCCGGGAACTTTGGTCCCAGTGTGATTTTTCTATAGTATCCTACAATAAATGGCATTACAACATCCATAATCTCAGCTCATATATCAGAGTGCTCTCTCTGCTCTCCTTCTTGCCCTTCCTTCTTTCTTGTAGTGCATTTTCTATGAGACCATACTTTTTTCTGCAAAAGGAAAGTCAATGCAGTCCCACTCCTGACTGAAAGCAGCACAGTAGCTCGGTGAAAACTACCACGGGCCATATCGTGCTGCACGGAGCTACAGCTGAGGAGCGCGGGGTTTATGGCAGCACTGCTCTGGTAAGGTCTCGTCTGAAATTCCTTCTGACAAGACAAAGGAAATCACAGTTTGCTGGAGAGAAAAAAAATAAATAAATTGTATTCATATGCAGTAAGAGCACTTCAGGTCATAGTGGATTTTACAGTTCTCCTTCTATCCAAGCATGCGTCTTTTGGGCAATAAATTCTGAAAACCCAAGAAGGTAAAGCTTGCTTAACTGTGAGTCTCCTTTCACCCAGTAAAATAAATTCCACAGCTGCTTTTTCTTTCTCCTGTGACTAGTTTTTAAGCTCCTTCCCACTGACAACTAGCCACTATCTCACTCCACTATTGAAATGAAAATCCTTTAAAATGCCAGCTTTTCAGATTCTTAATTTTGTCCCATTCAGGTAAATTGTTTTGCACCAGAAAGCTCAGCAGAGCTGCCAGCTCATTTTTATTAGTAAAGATTTTCATATGTGCAAATACAAATTGAGAAACAAGAACAAAAAAAAAAGCTAGACAAACCCATTTCAAATTTTCCTTACATAATGCAGTACCACAGCTAATCTCTAAGGAAAGTTAAGCTGAGACTGCCATGAACACCAAATAAATTTGCACCACTGGGATATTTAAGCTCCAATAAATCTTACTTTCCAATGATTTTAAAACTCCAGAAAACAGTTTTTCAGCTCTAGACTCCGTACGTTGTCTACCTAAAAGCTATCGACTCAGATCTGCCATCTGTGAGAAATATTTTCAGAACATACTCAAGCTTGCTGAACTACCAATTTATGAAAACCTTCATTAAGAAAAAAACAAACCACAAGCACACATATATACATACATAAAAACCAACCGAACAACTTACTCTCTTTTTCTGTTTGCATGATAATGCTCAGGAAAGTTGGTTAAAAATGCCCCTATTTCCAATTCAAATTCTTATTAATTTATTTGAACTACCTCATGCTGCAGTCAACAACACGAAACCAACAACTAATTGTAAAAAAATAAAATGCAAAGCAATAAAATTCATCACAGTTCTGACATGGTATGCTGAGCAACACCAGAAGAGAACAAGGGTTAACATCAACCTAAGAAATTGCACCCTTGTGCAATTTATCTGATACTTTTAAAAATACTAACAACTGCTGGAATAAAAAAAAACAAACAGATGGTATAGAGAGACATTTTATTTAGTACGCTGTGACTTTGTGCAGTTTAGCAAAAGCACGTTCTTCGGATGATCAAAGTCACTGCTTCCCTTGGCCTGTCAAAAATATCCAGATGCCCATGGTATGGCAAACAACTTTAAGAGGGCATTACAGCTTGCTTACGCAGACAGACCTGGAGTACTGGAGAGTCAGTCGCTCCACTGCTATTTCTACGAGCCTTTGGGAGAGCAGTTGGTGAGGAACACGAAGAAAGTGTGGCCGTGAAGCCACTGAGTAGCAGCAGAGCTCATAAGCAGGTGTACTGCCTAAACCTTTTTTTTTATACATATGTCCCTTTGGGAAGTGAACCAATTTCAAACCAAAAGAATTGCTTTTAAAGGTGAGAGCAAACCGTGGCCTCACACGATCAAATATTGCTTGACCATCCTGACCGGGACAGCATAAATGTAAGATGGAGCCTCACAAAATGCTGTTACTGCGCGCTGAGTTCAGGGAAACTGCTTTAAAGTAGCAAACTGTAAAAAGAGTGTAACACGGATCCCCAAAAAACAAGGTTCTCTCTCAGTAAGCTGCAACCAAATTAGGAAGTTTGCCCATGAGGATCAGATCCTACTCTAGATGAAGCTAGCAGAAGTTTTGTCCCTTGCAAGTACAGGGGAGATCAGGGCCATTATCAGAGGAGTTTAATCCATCTTTGGTCATATCTAAGTTTCTGCCCAGTTGCCAGGCAAAGCAGGTTAGATTCACTTTCACAGAAATCATTTGCCTAAAAAGCAAACCAAGCCAAACATTAAAAATAAAAATCAAATTACGCTAAACTTTGTTTTCTCATTAGTAAACTTCATGTCACAAACAACTGAAGGGCAGTGATGCAAAATGGATTCTTGCCTGGATTTGTAACCTTTTCCAGGAGTTGTAATATCCTGCATTTGATGACATCATGAAACTAACCACAAGTAAAAGTTGGTTTTCAATTTGTTCTACTTTTCCCTCATTAGTCTCTGTGTCAGAAATAGAATAAGAACCCTCATTAAGTCACATTAAATTCTTTAAACTCATTAAGGGCTCAGAGAAAGAACAATACAAACACTGGTGTTTTTGTAAAAAAATTATGCAACACAGATGGACTTCCATTTCCATGTATTTTTAGAATGTATGTACGTGCATACAGCAGCCAAAGAGAGACTGATACATGTGAGGGAGAAATGGAGAGGCAGAGCAACAGAGAAACAAGGGCAGAGCATACCTTACGTATGACAGAATGATACCTAGATAAATGTGGATTATGCATGATCACTTCTGACCTGATAGAGATGGAGCGCTTAATGCTTTGCATCCTGACCTGTGGTAGAGTTGGAGTCAGAGCCATACTCCGCATTTCTTTTCAATTAACGATTCCTCGGGACTTTTTCCAGAGAGAAGAGAACCTTGAGGGCCAACACAGCCAGCAGCAATCAAGTGGCAATTGAACTTTTTGTCCACAGACTACTTTGATTGCTGCTGCTGTAGCCCAACATGCTATCGGACTGTAGCTGAAGACACATCTACTATTTATGCTTATAGACTTACACGTAAGATACAGGTGTGTACAGAATTTCAACAGTCTTGGAAAATATCTCTGCGCATGCAAAGGGTGGATATTTGTTAGAAGATTTATTGTAGCTGAATCACTCAGATATGTTGTTGATAACTTCTGATCTTACCCCCCATAAGACTGGAAATATGAGCTCAATGCCACAGAATTATTTACATTCCTACAGTATGCTCAAACAACTATTACAGGATTAATTTAATCCATTGTACTTTTTTTCATGATAGACATAACATGCAAATCGGAGTTTAGTTCTAAAGAAAACTCCAGATCTGAAGAATGTGGAAGGAGAGTAATTAGATGGCATAAATTTCAGATGTCTGTAGCAGGCCACAGAAAGAAAACCGTATATACAGTAGATGGGCAACCTGTTACTGTTTCTTTCCTCCCTACCCCTGTGACAGATGACATGAGAGGTGGGATTTTTACTGACAGCCCCCAGACCGGAGCATCCTGAGTTGGGTGCCAAGGCGGCGCAGGCAGCCTTCGCTCAGGAGCGATCCTCTCCCATTTCTCTAGCAGAGTCAGACACTGTTTACCTGCAAGGCACATGGTAAGGCTAATCTATTTTCACAAGCTTTTGCCTCAGGTATTTGGGGTAAGGTTTACTTTATTAATCGTGTATGTGCGTGCATGTCCATATCTATGTGTGCAGGAGGAGAAAGCTCGGCAACAATCAGCATGTATTGCATTTTTGGTTTTTATTCTGTAACTGCAGCTGGAGAACGTCTGATGAGTAGATCTAATACACCTAAAAATGAGAAAATTAAATACAAAAGCAAACTCTGTTCAGATTACGAAGCTAAAATCGGAGGTAACTTTCTTTCATTAACTGAATTCATGAAGCAATATTTCATCTGCGTAGTAAGTTTTGGATGATGTTCCCCATAACTCACAGCGTTTGCCTGAAGAGCAGCATGTGAGAAAGTTAAAAGGAATCATACTTCGGAAACAATGAAAACTTTCTATCCCAAAGAAAATTGATTTAACTCATTTAACTTCCATCAAACATTACACCACATCTGCACATAGGAATTTTAGGCGATACTTAACTTCAGTATCTACTTCAAACTTTTTGTAGATTATTTCAAAAAACAAGTTCTCAACTAATCCCAGTAAAGTCACTGACATATCCAAAAGCAGTCTGCGATGTACCTGTCTAGGCAGAGTACGCTATCTTTTTCTTTTCTTCAAATTAACTACTAGCAGAAATTCCCCCCTGCTTTTTTTTTTTTTTTGCACACCACCAAGCCGTATGTTTAATTTTTTAAGTTTCCTTATGTATTTCAGACTTCATAAAGTAGGTCAGGAATACCCAGAGGATACACATTTGAAGGCTACAGATAGCAGAACACACCATTTACGGCTTTGTATATATACATACATACACATTCTATATAATATAGGTAGATAGATTCAGTGATTTAAACACGACATCTATACTGTGTGTTTCAAGAACATTCAGATATTTACACTGTTAGATCACCACTCATTTTTAGACCTACACTAGTTCCAGCTGCCAAAAAAGAAGTACACAAATCAAAATATGTTACCTTTGTTCAAACAATACTGCTGTTCATTATATAATAGAAACTGTCACACTTAATCTTCCAGGAACCAAGAACTGGTACATTCTTGGATCAGAGGTGGCTTTGAAATGGTTTGAGGCAAAACTGAAGCATATTGTTTAAGTAAATCTTGTTGAGAAACACAAGCGCATTTAGGATTTTTAACATCATCTTTTACATACTTTTTTTTTCAGATGTATTAGTAAACAAAAAACTCTGGCATATCTTCAAAATGCAGAGACATGAACACATAAGTGTCTTTTCTGTAACATTTTTACAATATGGAATTATACACTCCCTCCTGCATTGTCAACCTCACTAAATGTAATGGGGGATCTGAAGAGGATGCTTGGAAACAGATGCCACAGTGAAATAAAATGTACCTATAAAAATTACGTGTTGACTTTGAAAATACCCCAAAACTAAATTTTTCCTTGGGAGTTCTCAGTCTCTCAGTCTTATTCAAGTACCCAATGTTTACTGCGGGCAGTAAGCTAAAGGCTGTGATGTTAATTTTCCATTAGAGATGAAAAAATTGCCAAGAGCAGCATTCAAAAATAGGTCTACAGCATGATAAAGAGAAATACAGAGAAATGGCAGAAATGCTTTAAATTCTACAGAGTTGGAACTTTTTTAACTTGCATTTTAATCTGAGAAAACGCTAAATAAAAATAAGTACACTTATTGAGGAAAATCTGGTTTACAGCATTACGACTCCTGGACTTCTTCAAATTTTGAAGACTACAAAGGAAGTATTCTACAATTTCATCTTTAACAACATGGATTATACAATATTCATCAAGCAGACACAATCCTACTTACAGACAGACACAGACACACACAAGTCTGCAGAGGCCAATCCTGCAGCCTTTACTGAATTCAAAAGTCCCCCTGACGTCAATGAGTATTTTTCAAGAATGAGAATTGCAGGATCAGGCCCAAAAAGTGCTTATGAGGATGAGATGTTACTTCAACAGATTGAATGTTAGATTAAATATAAAGATTGAGGCAAGGCAAGTCTGGGGTTTAAACCCTAGGGAGGATTGACATTTAAAGTGTTGCCACTGAATTATAGCTCTCCACATTGGGTGGGGTAACCTCCTACTGGGTGGAGTGTCTCCCCTAAAGGAAGGAAAAACTGGCACAAGCCAACTTGGTCTTTGAACGATTTCCCTACTTGCCAACTTATGAAGTCGTCCTGACGTCAACTTCGTCAAGAAAGTCTATTGCCCAACTCCGTCTTTTACCGTAGAAAGTTAGCTCGTGTTCAAAACTCCAGCAAACGTAGAAAAGAAATTAAGGAAACAAGCCAAAAAAAATTCTAAACAAACTAAAGAAATTAGTAAAGAAAAGAGAGTAGACTGGATTTTCTTCAGTACAGTAACTTAAAAAAAAAATCTCTGTTGGGTTTTCTTGTTTCTAATAGGAGCTTAATAGAAATAGATACATATCACTAGAGACTATTACTAAACATATTTTAAAATCTGGTTTAGCTTTAAAATATGGGGTGGAGAGCACACAGAAAGTGGTCGCTCTACAAGATAGCACCTATCCTGTCTTCTGCAATGGGCAGTGAGTATTTTCCCAATCAGCATCACTAACAGGTGTAAACTAGGAAAATAATATTCACTGAACTGCCACCAAAGGTATATTTAACATACTACTCCTCTCTGAATCAAAATAAATTGTTTCTGCAAAAGAAGGCTTCAGATGCTGGGCAAGAGAAAAGGGGCAGAAGCGGGGTGGGGGGGGAGGCAATCAAATCCAAAAAAGAAAAAGGATAAAGCACCTCAAAATGCCCGTGGGAAAAAAAAAAATAAGGATCAGAAAACAGTTTAAGTTACCGTAACCTGAAATGCACCAGCCATCACAAAGAGCAATTGGAGAAATCCAGCAGAGCTCAGCAGGAAAGATTTTTAATAACAGATTGAAAAACAAGAATAAAAATAACTGCATCAACAGGGCCTTTCTTCCTCAGGCCACAAGCCCGTTTTTACTTGAATTTTAAAAAAAATGGCAGTTTGGCCACTAAAACCAATCCAGAACATTATTAAAAGTTAAAAGCTACCAATTACTTCTGTCTGTTCTTTTAAAGCAAAGTTTGGCATTACGTCAGTTGGTTTAAAGAAAACAAGAAAGAGAGAGAGAAAGAAGGAGAGAAAGTTTCCTGCTTGTATAAATTAAACCACCAGGGAAGGTGTCTAGCCACTTGTAAAGCATTTATTACAGGTTTTTAAAGGGCTAGTAACATTTTAAAAATTAAATATTTTAAAGTAAATTTAAGGGGAAAAAAAAGTCTATCAGAGCCTGGAAAGAAAGCAGACTTACGAGAAATTAGACATGCGTGAACTGCAGCTAAGAAAGTAAAAATTACTATTAGGACTAAGCCTTGCAATTCAAAATAATTCTATTTTCAAGGCATAACTAATCCTATTGTAGCTGCTCGCACACATCCCCTACAAGCATGGAAAAGTTCCATCGAACTTTACAAGATGGAACCAACTGGTTCTGTAGAAACATCCTACGGAAGTGCCACTCATGGCGGCTCTGCAATTTAATGAAGAATTTTCTCTCTACAGCTTTTCTAAATCCACATACAGAGACCCGCAGCAAGGGAAAGATTCCTCAGTTTAATCGGCAGGACCGTAATAAAAACTGCTGATAGAAAGAAGAGCAATTTCTATTAAATTTTAGATGTATTTTCCACCGGCAGTGTTATTATAAAATTTTAAAGAACCACTTTAAAAGTACTAGAAAATAAGAAACTGATAGCACAGAACATGAATAAAACATAGATGGCTATTAAACAAAGTTTCTTACACGCAGCTGCACCAGTTCACCTAAATCACAGTCTTCTTCTAAGCCCCATGACGCCAAATCAGAGACTCCTCTGACTCCGGACAACACACCAAGTGGAATGGTGTTTGGTTGTGCAACACTTTTGGGGTGTGACAAAATGTCCACTGGGGACTTAGATTGAGACCGGGCTAATTACTGTCCCATCACTCCGTGTCTCATTTGAGTCCTGATCTGCAGGACAAGAAGCCTGAATAATATGCCACCGCTTCTCTCCCCCCCTCCCTGTGCTCCTCTGCCCCAGCAGCATTTCTTAGCTTCTGGGCACGTATACAACTGGCGGAGGAGCTGCGTTCTGGAAGGCCCTTTATTGATTAGGTGCAAAACAACATCAAGAAGTGAATAATAAGCATAATCTGAAAAATGTAGTTGTATGTCTTGCCCTTGTAAGCATTTACTATTTAATGGTGTAATTGTACTTTAATCCTTTCACATCATCTAATATAACTCATTACGTGTTTTTTCTTTTAATTAGCAAACATGCAATCCAAAAAAAGCAAAGCCCAGAAAGTCTGTACGTACCATAAAAACTGAAACGAAGAGAGTCTTAAAGCAATCAAATATTCTCTCTCTGAATGCAGGCTTATCTTTTTAAAGTCAAAAGAGAACTTCGTTGGCACAGGGTAGGAAAAAGAACTCCATAATTCATGACAGTACCAAGAAAAAAAGTTCTTCTCCTCCAAGAGGACTGGAAAGAGCACTTTTATTTATCTTCTGGACAGACAAAAATAGTAGAACCTAGACCAGATATGCTGTAATTAATGTATCCAAAGGTCAACAGGCAATCGTATTTATACAATAGATGGGTGCAGACTACCCTGCTCATAGTATTAATCACCAGTATTTGAAAGTAGCATTGTTTTCTTACTAGGTAAGAACTTGAGAGTTTCAGAAACAAAAAAGAAACTTCTCCTTTTTTCTCATACCTGCCTGCTATTCTTTTTAACCAATTGCTTTTTAAGTCGTGAGGTCCAGTATTTGGGACGAAAATGCCCGAGTTTACAGTCGCCCAGGACTGCCAAAACCAGACCCAGACTACCTCACTAGTTGTGCTGAGGAAACTAAATTAAGCAAGGGCAAACACCAACTGGAAAGTTGTCAGTTTACTGAATGAATGGCTTCATTTTACACACCAGTTAGAATATCTTAATCAGAATATATTTCTGTTCAAGGCCAATACTTTTACTACCAGGTGGCAGTTTGTTTTAACTGAAACTGTATTAAAAATGTAATTTATTTCCACTTTACTTTCACCTAACAAAAAGGGTTGTCAGATTCCCAGCCTGTCATGTTCGAAAAAATTTAACCATAAACTTTCTCACAACGTTATATTTGGTGTTACCCACAAACCTTTATTAAAGCGATACTGCCAATGTGGCTGCAGTTAAGATCTGAGAATGCTTCCATTAAGATTATTGCATAAAATATTGTCAGGAGTTTGTAAGAGATATAAATATTCATAAATGTACGCACCCCCCCCAACTGAGAAGGAAAGTTCCACATAAAAAGGAAAATTTGAATACATACCCAAAGTTGCCTGTTTGTAATTAAAATTTTGGGTTTCTCCTAAACATCTTTGCTAATTTTTTAACTCTTTCACACTGTAATGTAAAATAGTTTTGTTTCAAAGCAACTGCTTGATAAAGTGCTAAAGGAGGTAATTCGCATGAACAGAAAGTAATTAGTCATTGTTTGCACAATGCTTTGAAAATATAAAACCCTATGTGTCAACTAGCATTAAAATATAATATGATTGAAATACAGAGATTTAATAAGCAACCATTGCATCCTACAGACACTCGAGTCCACACACAGGAATTAGTACTTCACTGTTATTAATGCACAAACACGATATGTGAGTAATATTCTCCACAGGCAGCCAGAGCATACATGCTAATAGTGTGTACCACGAAAAGTTTACTATGAACAACAGACATCACGATAGAAAAATAATCCTGTGAGGGACTCATCAAATAATACTAAATTTACACGATCACCGATAAAAACATAAGGCAATCCACAAAGCTACTACATAAATGGTGCTAAAAATGCATTAAAAATATGAGGATAACCTAGCTGCATGGTAAGTGTTTGATGCCCAAAGAAGTCTTAGATCTCTGAAGATGTCATTTACATTTTTTTTCCTTTATTAACATCACTATGAAATAAGGGAAAAAATGAAGCCATACTCTCACAGGCAAAGATTGCCCAGCGTTATTTAGAGTCTGTTTTCGAGGATCACAGGGAAAACATGTAAACTTAAAAGCTGATGCAACTTTGCTCTTTACTTACTTTGTTGTGACTACGTATATGCAAAGTTTCAAGCACAGAAAAGTTATTACATGTAACGAAAAGCGATAACCAGACAGAACAGAGTGGATTACCAGCTAACTACTCATATCTAATCTCTCTTCATTTTAAAAAGGTGAAGCAGACTTCTGTTGTCACAAACAGACGGAGTATGAACCTGTATATAGACATTGATGCATTACCGAACTCCAGCTTTACTGATTCCAAGTGGCAAACTTCAAGCAGGTATACACTTTTAAAGAAGTAAAAAGTCTTCCCCTCCCTACAGAGAAAGGTTCCACTTGTTTGGTTTGACCACATTATTAACAAACTTTCATTCAGTGGTTAAAAAAGAAAAAAAGAAATCTTTCAAAGTGTTGATATCATTTCCAGACAGTCTTGTCAGCATCACAATTTACAGGAAATAGTTGATGTTCTCAAACAAACCCTGTATTTACTCATAGACCCAGACTACTTAAAAAAAAAAAAAATCCCTCACTCGTTTGGAGGGCTTTTTTTAAATGTCACTCTGGTGGAATATCTGAGAGGGCTGTCTAACCTAACACACATATTGTGAACATGAGGCAAACACAAACTGCAGTTCAGAAGACTACTGTAACTTTTATTCTCATTTTGTCCACGTCAGGAACTGGCTCTTACCACTACTTTCCTTTGCTGCCCCTTGCATTTTTAACTCTGGCAGTCTTCTCTAAACGTTCAACTTTTCCTAAAACCAACAGGAAAGTAACATGATGCCACCAACATCCATAGGATTCAGTTGCGTGGCTAAAGAAGACTGCCTGAATGGCAAAGAAGTTTGATGGTGCCTTGAGAGACTTACTGAACTCGATTAAATAAAACCTGAAGCCTATAAAATTATTGTTTGTTTCAATCAACATTCAAAACGCGCTGTGCGCTGTAAAAGCGGTGAATGCAGCATGGTGCGCATAATAGCTTGGAGCCTTTATACTAGAAAATATTTTCCCCTCAGAGGGGATTTGTCGCCTCGGTTCCCCCAAGGGTGCCGAGGTGCCCTTGGCTCCAGCCCTGCCAGGCAAAGGTACTCGCACCAGCGGGGAAAGGAGGGATGATGGAGGGGAGACGTCTCTCCACTGCAACTCAACACTTGTCCCCACAGCTCAGCCAGTGCACTTGAGAAGTTTGCCATTTGCAGACAGAAAACACAACTGATTGTTGAGGAAGGAAAAAAAAAAAAAAAAAAAAAAAAGAAGAAGATAAAACATAAAGGAGGCTAGCGGGCCCCACTAGAAACCGCGTAGGAGTTGCCGGGATGTCTGAGCGCCTTGATTTGCAGCAGGGAGGCAGATAAACAAAGCCCCCGAAATGTCAAGCCCCCCTCGGGGAGCAGCGCGGCGGCGGGCAGCACCCCAGCACCCACCCTGCCCGGTCCCGGCCCGGGCCACCCCGGCATCTCCGCGCAGCCCCTCCAGCCCGGCCTCGCCTCCATTCATTCCTCCCTTCCCAAAAGCAAACACGCGGGGAACTACAACGGAGAGCGGTGCCCCGCCGGCAGCCCCCGAGGACGAGGGAAGGGGGGTCGGGGAAACTGCGGGGGGAAGTGAGACGCTCCACAAAGTTGTGGCAGGGCAGGGGAGAGCCGAGCGTGGGGATGGCAGCGCTGAGAGCAGAGCTTCGCCTTTAAGAGGGAAAAGTTTTACGTCTCTCCGCGCTCTGATTTCAAAAAAAACAAAACAAAACAAAACATAGCACCAAAAAAAAAAAATCACCACTACCATGTCGCCTTCTCCCCCGGTGTGACCGGGAGGGACCCCGAGCCCCCCTCCTGGCGCAGCACAGCTCCGCACCCGGCATCTGCCGGTGTGTCCCCGGGCAAGGAGAAGAAAAAGGGAAAGGGAAAAAAAAAAAAGGAAAAAAAGTTTTTCCCAAACTTACTACTCCTCATGATGGTGTCTCTGTGCCCCGCTTGTCATGATCCCCATTAAAACTTCCAGCAGCGGCAGGAGCAGCAGGACTGTGCGACTGCAGCTCATCGGATGCAAACCCTCTTTGCTCGTCTTCTACTTCCACCCCCCGCGTCTCCCTTCCCCTCCCCCCGGAGCGCCCCGGTGCCGGGGAATCGGCGGCCGCGGAGATAAGGCGCGCAGAGGCGCGGAGGGGAGGGCAGAGCCGCACCAGCCCGCGGCCGCCGCCGCCGCCGCTCCCCTCCCCGCCTCCGGGCTAGGGGGCTGCTCCCCCTGCCCGCCGCCGCCGCTGAACTTGACCCTCCCGACTCCAGCGGGGCTACCGCGGTTTTGAAGTCGCCAATTTCCAGCCATCACACATGGCTTTGACCCACCGGCGGGGGGAAAGGGGGGCGCGGGGGGGGATGCACCAAAAAACCGCCTGTGAAATCCGAGCAGCCCCCCGCTCCCTGTGATTATGCCCACCCCCCCGCTTTTGTTTTGGTTTGTTGCTTTTTTTTGGGGGGGGGTGTATTTTTGGGGAGGGGGTGCACCAGCACTGTCTCGTGTGTCCCCCCTCCCCCTGCGGGCACACGCCGCGCCGCCGCGGGCGCCGCGCCCCCGCCCCGCTCGGCGCCCCCCCCCGCGCCCGCCGCCGCGCCGCCCCCTCCCGGCCCGCCGGCCCCCGCGCCCTCTCCGCCGCCGGGCCGCCCCCGCCCGCACCCCCCCGCGCCTTACCTGTTGATTAACCGTCAGCAACAGCCCCGGCAGCCTGGAAGATGGTGGAGCCGCGGCGTGAGCCATGAACCGTCTCCTGCTGCCGGCGGAGTTGGCCGCGGATTATGTGGCGGTGGCTGGGGGGGGGGGGGGGCGGGCGGGGGGCCGCGGCGCCGCTGCCTCCCCCCTCGGCCCCGCTCGGCGGGGAGGGGGCGACGGGCCCGCCGGCCGCTGGCGGGCGGTGCGGGGGCGGGGGCGCGGCGGGGCGGGGGGCGCGGGCCCGGGGCACGGCGCGGCGGCCCCGCCGGCGGCGAGGCGGCGGCCTGGGAGCGCGGGGCGGCCGGCAGCGTTATCAGGACTGTTATCGCTTGTCAGGACCTCCGTCTCCCCGCATTACGTCAGTTTCAAGACACCAACACTATTAATATCAAAGGAGCCTTCGCAGAGGAAAGCGCCACCCCAGACGGAGCGCCCTTAAAGAGACAGTGCAGGCGGCCCCGCCGCGCGGCCCGCGCCGCCCCCCGCCGCCCGCCTCCGCCCGCCGCCCGCCGCGACGCGACGCGGCCTCTCCCCCCGCCGGGGACACGGCCCGCGGGAGCGCGCGCGCGCGCGCAGGGGAGCGCGCTCGGCCCGAGCCCGCCCGAGGGGAGGCCGCGGAGGGGCCGCGTCGCAGACCGCGGCCGCGGGGACTTGGGCCAAGTGGATGCAGGGAGAGGACCCCGCAGGCCGCGGCCCGCGGGGAGGCTGCGCTGCCCCCGGCTGTCACTTGGACCCACCGGTGTCCTGCGGGATTAAAGAAGCGAGGGGGCATATCAAAGGCGCGAGCCAGCAATCGCTGCAGCAGAGCCGGGCTTTGCGCGGGGAGACGTGGGGTCAGGGTTACCTCTCGTTGTCCCTTCCCCCCCAGCCCCGTTTGTGTGCGGGTGCTGAGGGGCACAGACAGACGCTTCCCGGGGTTGGGGGTGAATGTGCCCCGTTACTGCCCGTCTTTGATATCGATCGCAAGTCGGCCCCGAGCTGCTTCGAGAACGCCCTTACAACTTTTCCCGCTTGTGCAGAACCTTTTCAATTCAAAATACTCCGGGTTTCTCCCATGCTACAAATTGCCAGAAGTCTGTATGTTAATGTAAAAACACTCTCCAAGGAGAAGCAATACATAAAAGGTTCCTTGAAAGGGTTTTAAAATCCCAGATACAGTAGGCGTTAAAAACTATGTAAACATTTGTTGGGCATTTGGACACAATTTTTCTGCAGTTAGGTGACTTTATATGGCATATTTTTCCTCCCGTGCAAGTTGTTCTAAACTGATTTTGCATTAAAATAGATGCATTTGTGTTGCTCACAACTACTAACACGTTATTCGAGGGAGAAGCTGGAAAAGAGTTAAATTGTTACAGTGCGAGAGATGAAGCCACTTCCCTCCCCCCCAAATGTTTGAAATGACATACCTTTTTCTTTACAATTTTATTCTCAAATACATGGTGAAATGTAAAGCACAGAATCGTCAGAGATACACACTGACGCGATTGAAACCCTACTGTAAAACTTACGGCGTTTGCAGCCCTCTCTCCAAACTTAAACATTCTCTATGTATGTTCAGTATAATCCACTGGCAGATTTGTAAAGTAATTGCTCATGTAAATCACCCAGTAACACATTTCCCCCTTAAGTTCTTTTGTAGAATTGTCTGATAAAACGCTTTATGAATAGAAAAGCAATAATTCACATACAAGAGGTGAACTTGTCATGTTGAAAATGGGAGGTAAAATATAGTTGCACAGTGAGGCACACAGCAGGATCCCTGAGACAAGGAGAGGAGAACTGACGGATTATGTGTGGGACTCCCTTTATACCGAGCAACAGAAAATCAGTTCGGAGCAGCAGAGGTGTTTATATATGGAATATGAAGGAAAGTAGTATCAGAATTTAAAGTTTCTCGCTTTAGTACTGGGACCATAGTCAGTAGCACCTCACTAACACGCACACAGAGAACCTCTCCTGACTTTGTGAACCTTTAGTTTTTCTCAAGCTGCAAATGCCATGGCTGAATCAGAGTTGAAGAGGCAAACGACTTCCACAAATTTTGGTGAATGCACAGTTCTGAAAAGCAAGTATTTTAGTCTCATTTGCACTGATTCAGACATGCTCTTCTCTGCAACTTAGATTTTATTATTGTTACTGGATATGTCAGCCTCGAGTGACTGTTCCCTTGGCAGATGTCTTGCATATGAAGGGTTAAAATCAGCAGGTATTTTGTCTGATGGCTTGGCTAAGCATCTTACAAGCAGGGCTTGAGTGGAAAATATTTAAACAAGGGTTATTCCCCTTTGCTTCTCTGCTCCAGTGAGACTTATTAGTGTCTTTTTATTTTAAACCAGGAAATGATGCCCACCACACCTTAAATCCCAGCTAGTTTGTATGTGGCTGCAGCTTTCCCAGATTTTATTCACGTTATGACAGACAAACCGTGAAGAAGATCGATAACAACGAAAGCGCAGGTTTCAACATGCATAAACCTCGATAACAAACACACCTTTTTTCACCTGTAGAACAATATTAGAGAGATGTGTTTTTAAAAGACGTAAGCCTCTCTGTGCATGTGCTTTTAAAATGAAACCGCAAAAGCTGTTCATAAGCAAAGATGAGAAGGATAAAATATGTCTTCATAGTTTCAAGTGGAGAACTCGAATGAAACACTGTATCTCTCAGAAAAAGTTTGTTACCGTATCTTTATAAAAAATGCTTGCATGATACATTCTGAATTTCAAGTTAAAATAAAGCAGATCGAGAAGACGTCAATATCAATCTGTTTGTATTCACCACAAAAGAACTGTAGAGAACTTAATAAAGGCAAAAATATTTTCATAAACTTTTTCCAGGCAAATTATTTATTTATGAAATAATTTACAAAGAAAATTTTTACCTCATGGCTTAGATACATTGCATATGCTTATGATTGACACAGTATGTTCAGGCTCAAAAGGCCTGTATAGCCTTTTTTTTCCTTCCTTCCTCCCCCCCCCCCACCCCCAACTCTGTCCTAGCAGGAATATTTCAAAACAACCAACTAATTCATGAAGTCACACAGTAATTGTTTGACAGTTGTTTCTAATATAGGAAAAATAAATTATGTATATTGTTTTCACTCAAATATCTGTTGATTTGTTGTTAGAATCCTCTGACATTGACATGCCACAAATTGCATTAGGAGAAATATTGGAGATTTATTTTCATTTATTATCTTCTGCTGTCAAGCATTTGCAAAACCACTTAAAGCAAATTTTATTTTGCTTTATTCGAAACTCGTATTCTGCGTGATAGTAGGTGGTTGTTGAAATAAGTCCATCTTTCTGTAACAGATAAGAGCTGAGGAAATGAAGGAAAAGCAGCAAAGCAGGAAGTTGCAGAGAAAGTGCTGCTTTCACTGAGAGGCATGAACGAAGTAACTTCTAAATAATCCTTCATTTTTTTTTACACGCAAGCACATTCTCCATTGAGGGAGAATACAGAGGCCAGTCACAGTTGCTTCTTGAAGGAAAACAGTATAACAGTCATTGTTTATCAAGATGACATAACATGCCATTTATGCCTTTATTGTTTAATGCAGTTTCTCTTTTCTTGTAGTTTACTCAATGTAGATACAAAGAGGGATTAACAGTTAAGCATAAGCATACTTGTTTTACAATTTCAGCCTTTTAGTGCATAACTTACTTGCTTAGAGTATAGAGCCTATAATCACAATGATTTTACCTGATGGAACATGCATTTCAGAAATATAATCCAACTGTTTACCCTAACACGTCATAAATTGCAATTCTTTACAAAAACCTCAGAGATTGACATCCATTGCTCTTAAATGCCTGCTGCTTTAGCACACATCATCAAGAAAGTATTTCTGTATTATTCTCCCTCCAGTTGGTAGTATATCACATGAATTCTAAAGACCGTTTTCTTATACTGTCTTCAGTAATGAGCATTTTGAGGAGCGTTTAGTTATGTGTCTGAGGCACTCCAGTGCGAGTTTCTTGGGAATATAAACACGGCAACTTGCAGGATTTCTGCAGACCCACTTCTTTTCCTTGCACAACTTTTGTCACATGAAATCATCGGGAAACTTTTGTTCCCTTTCTTACACCCTGCACAGAGTCAAGTTTCTAAACTTCAAGTTGTGCGCCAAAGGCAAAAAACCCTACCACTGATTTTCAAAGAAACGGGACTGGGGACCCTAACGATGTGGTTGAAACTTCTCCGAGAAGAGATTATGCGTTGTGATAGACAGGGCAGCACTGAGAACAGCCAATGAAACAGCATGCAACAGAAGAGCTAATACCATGGCATCATCCCAGATTCAACAGATGTTTTCTAGGGGGATTGGATATCTGGTAATGGGAAATGGAACCTTTCTCTTCTATGTCACTGGTTTTAACACAGGCCAGTAGTGACAGAAAGTCAGTAATATCCGGTGCTTGTCTGGTAGCTTTCTCCACGGTGTGGTAGACAAAGGTTGGCCTGACCACAGCGCTGCACGGCTGGCCGTGACTCCCCGGCACCCCGGTGGCACTGCCGGCAAAAGGGCCTTGCACGGTAATGCCTGGAAACCCTTTTCCCTGTGAGTGGGCTCCTGGGGAGGGATGAAGAATACCAGCCAGGCATAGACTGCTAATGGTGTGTCTGCAGATAGTTAAATAACTCTGGCAGCCGCAAAAGATAATTTATCACTTTACGCTATCGTAAAATCTACTAGAAAATTAAAAATGCTAAAACACCAGACTCCCTGAAATCATTTACATGCAGGAATCCACATAATTGTATAGATTTTGATCTTAAAAATGCTATGTAAAAGGCATTCATCCAAAGCTCTGAAAAACCTCACATACGCATAGGCATACATATGATATAATATATAACGACTGTCTCCCAACAAATATCAATAAAAGAGGTGGCAGTGTTTCTTCCCACATGTCAGCCACAAGTTCAGCAAATCAAAACAAACTGAGCCCCCTGTCCTGTCATCACCCCCTGCCCGACAGAGCCACTACCTCTCCCTGCCTCAGTTTCACATTCATCTTCCCTCCAGCATTTCCAGCATTTCTGGGAAGGTTAATCTGAATCGGTTCAAAGTGTGTTGAAGTCAATGGGAAAAAAAGCCATACATGAGTTTAGTAATCTTTACGTTAGGTCCTATATGAAAGTATTTCTCGATCTTATTCCTAGGGTTCCTTGCTATTGTGGTGTTCTGGACATAAAAATATTAAACGTCACTGTAGTATCTCCTAATATAAAGCAACAATTCTGTACAATTGAAGTGTCTGGCTCAAAAGGAGTTTCCTTTCATTTGATTTCTTGTAAATAGTTTTTTCCATTTATGACTTCTCATTCTGTTCAAATATTTATTTTAATGCAACAGACTACAAGCAATGTGTTTTTATTGCAGAAAAGATTTATTTACATAGATACTGATGTGAGGTCTCAGATTAAGTTTAGGAAGAGAAAATACCTTTCAAACATATATATATATATTTCACTTAGCACAAAAGTGCGCTCTCCATTCCAATATGAACAACAAATGCATACCGACAATATACGGCCCAGGAGGTGCAGTAGCAGCTATTGGGAATGTCAGACACACAACGCACTGATGAAATTACCAAGATACTGTTGCTATTTCCAATTGCAAGTGAGTGAAGGGAAAGTCACACAATGAAGGTAAACATGGCAGTGCAGCACGTGGTCTTCAGTGGTGTCTATCGGCCTCCTACAGAGCTCTTTCAAGCACATACACGAAGACACACAACTGTATTCAACCAAACTAATATATCTAACTTTCAAAGCTTGCAATGCTTTGTGTAGGAACGGGCTTAGCCTTAATCTGGCCTTGCCCTCTGTATCATGAACCAGTCCATCTTGCAGAGACATGATCTGGTGAACCACTGTGTGCCAGGAGTAACTACTGATAGGCAGAAATTTACCTGGCATCAGCTCCTGAACTTGGACTGGGGGATTTTTAGAGCAAAAGGAAGAAAGGTCAGCATGTTTGTAGAATTGCAGGATGGCTGAGGCTGGACGGGATTCTGGAGGTCATTTTGTCCGACCTCCCTGCTCAAGAAGAGCAACCTGCAGCCCAGTTGCTCAAGATCCAATTCCTCCATTTGGAGACTTCATAGTTGTCCAGCAGTGTGCACGACTGCTATAACTTGTTCCTGAGCTGAGGCAACTTGAAGGAGCTTTCTAATCTGAGTGAGAAGCGCACCCTGACCTGCTTTCTGTCTGACCTCTGCATAAGACTAAGTACATGTCTACAGCTCTGAAATTTAAATATGATACCTCTTTTAATGCTTAGTAACAGGTAACCTAACAAGAATGCCACCTTGGTTAACAATAAGGCTTGTTGACACCAAAATTAATATAACCACGTCATTTAGTTGTGAAATGGCAGTGCCACTGTCTTTGCTGAAAAACATGAAACAACTGTAGGCATCCTTTAAGCTTATTCAAGAGCTTGCTTAATTTTCCGCAGTGGTTATCAGTCTTGAAAGAGGATTTCTTTGGAAATAATAGTCTTTCCTTTAGGGAAGAACACATCAGCCAACACTTGTGGCAGCAGCCTTAGGTCACTTGGTTCTGCTTTCTCACTTAAGAAACCTCATTTCTGTTCATACCTCTTACTCTTCAGGAGATGGATCACATGCCTGTACACAGGTTTTTACTGAGCACAGTGTGAATCAGGTAAAAATAATGCTGATGGATCAGCATTCGTTTACAGTTGGGATCTTGATGTGGTGAAGTGCAGATCATGACCCAGAAAACGTGTGGGTCCTTGTCTATTTGAATGTCTGGACAAACTGATCCCACAGAGGGAAAAAAAATAGTCTTTACTGCTTCAATTTTTTTCCCGCCTCCTTCCTGACTCCACTACTTTTAGTTCCTTTCATTGCTCAAGTAAAACAGACAGTTACCTTATGACATACTAAAATATTTATGTGTTAGACTTCTTATTTAACAATGGCCAGAAATACCCTTAATAGGCTGCTGAAAAACCTGCATAGTTTTGGCAATTTTGCTGTTTTTTTTTTTTTTCTTCACTCAGTGTTTTCATCAATGGAACAAAACTACCTAAACCAAAACAAAAAACCCAAACAGTTCAAACCAAGTAACTCATCCCTGACCAATCCCTCCCCCCTCTTAGTTCTTTAAGCATTGCAAAATACACTGATATTATTGACATTAACTTACACATTGAAATAAGGATCATTAGCTATTTTTAAATAAAGGAAATAAAGCTATGTACTACATTATGACTAATACATGAAAGAGTCACGCATACAGTGACTTGTAAATAACATTTGTGATTAATACCTTTATATTTGTGGAAAGAGGCGTCTTTTTGAATGACTGATGTGTAGGATATGGGCAGAAAATAATTTGGACTGTTTAAGAATCAAAGCAGTAAAAACAAATAGGGAGATTTTGAAAGACATATCTAAAAAAAGGTCTATGTGACCTTCATGAGCCCTTAGTCACAGAAGCCAGAGTGGCTTGCAAGTAGGAAGCATCCCTGGAGGTAATTGTACTGGTGCCCTGTTTCTCCTTGTCAGTCTAGAGACAGCCCAACCAGCAACACAGAGATGCAGAGAGTAAGCCATACACAGAAACACAAATTCAGATGAGCGAGTTCAGTCCACTGAAAAATGAACTATTTTTTGATGAATGCAGGTGATGCAACACGGAGAGTGATTCCAGACTAGCAATGGGGTGTGCGTTCTCAAGAGCAGGCACAGAGAAAGTAACACTGTGGGAATTCTAGAAAAAAAAATACTTTCTGGAGTACTGCACTTCGCTTTTTGATTTGACTTTCACGAGCCTAGCTGAGGGTGTGAATCAAAAGAAGGGACACGGGTATGAAAATGGAAGTGCCTGCCTGAAATAAGCTATGGAGGGTAGGTTTTAGAGAGAGGTGTACATCTAGGCTGCTATTATGACAAGCAGCCCAATGAGACTGTCAGGCAGAGAGAAGTAAACAAAAGGATACATGAGAGAACGTGGCACCTCTCCTACAGCAAAATTCAAGTATCATTCAGACTCTTGAAGGGATGCATTTTAACACAATCTGTGTAAGGAGAAAGTCCTTTTTTCCCTTCCTCTGTAATGCTATTACTGGAGATATGCAAGCATAAGAAGAAAAAAAAAGGCTACTTGGGAAGGGCTCATGCATAGCAAATTTGTTTTCCCCCTTCCCCATCAACTGTAATTACAACCATTCAGACAAAGCTGGTTTTCCCAGTAGGACTGGCTGAAAACGCACTTCATTTACATGGCCTAATTGGGCTTTTTTGGCCAAGGTTGTTCTATACACTGACACTGGGACTAGGTACTTAACATTGAAAAGTACATTATTGTGGTATTGAAGTTAAGGATTTTATTACTTTGAAGTTAGAAAATTCAGAGTGAAGGTGTCTCCTTTAACATTAGTGCTTCAGTAGTGTGTATATGCAGAAGAATAATATTGGTAATTATATTGGCCCCAAACAGTTAAGAGACTGCAAATTAAATGGGCAGTCATTTTATTTTCTTCTTTCTCTATGAAAGAAATAAAAAAAGAGTTTAGATGTGTATGCTATTACATGAAATATTGGATATATAGTCCTGTGGCCTTCAGAAATCAGTACAGTGAGCAAATCAACTGATTTGTGAGGATCTACTGCAGAAGCGATTTATGAAAAAAATCAGCTGCTTCTGTATTCTGCTATTTGCATTATATAAGTGTTGGTTTTGTTATTTTGTTTGTAACTATCTTGTCTCACTCAGCAAGACACATGGATCGTTAATACGTATCTTATAACCTTTTCGAAGCCAACTACACAGGCTTAGTTTAAGGACCTTCCATACAGTACGTGTCCTCTACAATCAGAGAGGTTTTGCACAGTCATCAGTGCAAACTCAAGCCATGTCTAGAAAGAAAATTTACATAAATATTTCACCAGGCCTTAGAGTAGACAAGGTTCCTGCAGCTGAACCTGTTTTTCAGCATATTTAATTGCCACAGTAATTAGAACATGAGGGCTCAAATCCACAAAGATATTTGGGTGCCTAGTTCTCATTAATTTCAATTGAGAGATGGCACTTACATCTCTTTATGGACATAGAAGACACAGAAACCTCAAGAATCTTATCTGTTCTAAAACTCCCAGACAAGTATTGCTATCAGCTTCTTCAGAGCAGCAGGAATTTTATTTTAATTCCTGATGAAGGTACATATTAAGCACAGGAAATGATACGGTAACAATGGAGGCCACATTCATCTCTCACCTCCTTTCCACCTATCCAGCCCTTTTGAACTGCAGGAAGTTCCCAGATCATGGGGTGATTTAGGAAACTCAGACAGCAAAACAAGGTATTCTCTGGCAGCCACTAGAAAATGAAGCTGGCAGGCTGTGCTCTTTTATGATGTGATAAAAAAAAATGTGAGGTTAGTGGAAAGAACATGGCTCTATACCCCTACCTAGTCCCTATATGTAAAATGAAATTATGATGATCACACCTCCGGACATAAGCCTCTAAGACTGAAGTTTATGGACCTGCGCGTGACCATCCAAGCCAGGGCTCACGCCCAAAGGCTGGACATGCCCTGCAGTCCCCCCGGCCACACATCCGTATCTTTTGCTTGTGCTGTCTCAAAAGTCATACAACTGCGCTGCAAGCCATAAAAGGGAACTGATACAGTAGAAAATGACCTTTCTTATCTCTTTTATTAATTGCCCGTTCAAAAATACAGTATTTGGGAAAGGGAAAATGGTAGGACTTCTTTTTTACGTTGGGACTTCGTCATGAAACAACAGCCAACCTTCAGAGGCACATCACCAGAGCCACCTGTGCAGGCCATGGAGAGGGTGATGACTACCATCAGCTGCCATTTGATGGAGTTTCTTTCTCTTCATCCTTAACTACTGAAGACGTCCAGCCTCTTTGTTTAAGCAGCAGGGGATGTTATTTGTATGAAACGAATACATACCCAGAGTTACATGGTTAATCACAATTTCCCCACCTTTCTGCTTTAAAACTTCAGTCTGAACTTTGCCTTGATATGCCATGTAGCTGTGATGTTACTTGCTGAATAAATGTTAAAATCAAGGAAAGTGTATCTCACAACAAAAGAACTTAAAGCCAGAAGAAACTATTACAAGCTCTGGTTTGCCCTTCTGAATAATTCTGGACACAGAATGCTTAATACTGGCTGTGCCAGGGCTGCAACTGCAGTGTGAAGATAGTATATCTTTCTGAAGAGATCTGTCTTGATTTAAAGACTTCCAATGATGAAGGATTCACTGCACTCCTAGGCAAGTTGTTCCAGTGTTTAATTACCATCACTCTTAATAATGTCCCTATCCTGATTTAGTACAATTTCAACTTCCAGTTCTACTATTTTATTTTATTTTATTTTATTTTATTTATTTTATTTTATTTTATTTTATTTTATTTTATTCAAATTAGACCCTCTCCTCCATGTATGGTTTTATAGATCGTAGTTTCATAACCAGTCACCCTTCATTCCCATAAAGCAATCAGATGAAGTTTCCTTTATCTCTCATCCTGGATAACTTCAGTTACTTTTCCTAAGTGTTTCATCATTTCATCATTTAAATACTTTTGGAAGTCAAAGGTTAGAGTTATTCTATTAGCTTTCAAACTTCAGTGCTTATCTGTACTTCAGAAGTATTTGAGGTTCACATATCACTAATATAAACATAAAATATCTGTCCAAGCAAGTGCCAAGTTCTGGGTGTTTTTTTTTAGTTTTGATTTTTTCTTTTTTTTTCCCCTTTTAGACATATTTGCCAATCAGCAATTAATGTTTCAAAATCACTCCTCACTCTTTTTAGAAAACTGATTTGTGCTTTTTTTTTTTTATTTGTGGTTTTGTGTTTGTTTTATTTTTTTTTAAGCAATAAGAAGCTTTTTGTCATGCGTTTTCTTTGATTTATGTGTTGAAATTAGAAGAAAAACTTTCAAGACTCTGAAAATTACTGAAATAAGCAAGGCATACTTCATCCTCAGACTTCTCATGGCAAAAGTCACTCTAGTCTAATTTACTGGGGGTCCTAAAAATAAAGGATTTCCTTTCTAATGGCAAGAAATAATCAGTCATTACTTATAGTTTCTGTCATAAGCCTGGGCAACAATGCCACTGAATAGTACAGAGTCATTTTTTATACTGGCTATTATTACTTGGGCTTTAACGAGAACATCCTAGGAAGGATTCTGCCTGCTGAGACACCAAGTTATAATCTTTCAAATGAAGCCAAGCTAATAACTATTCCCAGGGTAAGACAAATCTGTGGCCACTAACTAGGTTATTGGCTATTACACTCTGCATTTAATCTTGAATATGATAGATAGGCAGGTGGGAGTGGGACTGGGGGAAATATTTGAACAGCAAAAGAAAACGTTCCTCTAAGGTGATGGCACACTTGTGACAGCATCTTGAACATTTTCCTTTGCCTTCAAGCTGAAGTGAAGTAATTTACCCCCCTGAAGGAGCCCGAGGTAAGATTTGCACAGCTTTTCTTACTGTGAGAGCTACTAAGCCAGGACACCTGCCTCAAGCAGGCTCACAGTGGGAAATCTAAGTGAAGAAAAATTGAGAAGTCGTTGCCCCTGCATCCCTTTGCTGCAGCAAGAGCAGGTCTGCAGCTGCCTGGGGCACTCACAGGTCACTGCGTGTAAGAGTGACGGGCAGTGCCTGTTTGGTGGAGGCAGATCGTAGTCCTCTCACACATGGATGTGAGGTGCTTCACAGACCGAGTACCCATCTGTGCATCGATAGTGGCAGATTGTCACCCTCCCTGTGCTGGTGGCCAGTGGTTGTGGTGCACCCACTCCGCTGGAGGTCTAACACAGGTACCAGGAGGACAGCTTCCCAGCCATCTCCGTGGCTCACAGACCAGCTCCTTGTAGGCTTCTGATGTCTGACTGCCAAAAGAAATACGCCACAGCACAAAACTTCCACTGCGGGTGGCACAAAACCCAGAAAAAAACATCACTGTGCCACCATGTTTCATTCCAGGCCTCTGCTGTCTCTAGAGCCATTGTTAACCAGTCTCAGCCCCTTACTCAACAAAAGGGTCTTGGGTGGTGCTGTTGCAAGTTCCTTATTATTTTCCAGAGCGTACAGTAGTTACTTTGGCTCTAATCTGAAGGCCGTAGAGATGTACAGTATTTGGCACCTTAGTCCTCATTAAGAGCAAGGTTCCTGTGATGGCTGGGGGTTCAGCAGCCGTGGGTGCCTGCCATGGAGCACAGCAGCCCGAAAGGTGTTTGTGTATGCAGGGGATTGCAAATGCAAAGGACAAAATTGACAAAACTTCCAGTGAACAGATACAGATGTCTGATCAGCAAAGAGGGTGCCATGCTGATGCAGTGGCACATTCAGTCGCACGTTCATTTCCAGGCTTTCCGGCTTTCCGGCTTTTGTTTGTTTGTCTGAGTAAATATCTTAATAAACTTTAAAAAAAAATTGTTTGAATGTCAAATATAAAATGTGACTTATTTTAAACAATGTGTGTGTTTCAACCAGCTCTTTGACATTAAAAAGACAAAAAGCGTATTTTGTCTTACAACCTGCTTAAAGCAAAACAAAAAGCTAAGTTACAACTCCTCACAAACAATGAAGGCAATAAATACAGTAAATTGCTCCTTTATGTGAGACAATATACTAATGTTAACTGAAGCAATGGAATTAGAAAACAAACTCCCTCTGGGAACAATTCTCACACCCCTGTTTTAGAAGGAAGCAGAGTTTACTCGTAAATAATCTAATGAATTTACTCCTGCTAGACTGGACTGACAAGTCTTCCATATACAGAGGCTTTGCTTGTCTGATAATTGCAAACTTTGTGAACTGAGAAAGTTGTCAACTGAAACGGTTGGCACAATCACTGTAGGACTGTCCAGGAACATATAGATGGGCTATGTAACATAGTGTTACTGAATTTTGCTGTCTTGTAGGTCACTAATAATAACAATAATATTCCTTCAAACCTACTTCTGTTTATGAGTATGTAAATAACCTCCCATTCAGAGTCATATAACAACCCCTTGGCAACTGTAACAGTTGCTTACATGGACAAGCAATACAAAGGAAAAGACACATTGTTATCTGTTTGGGGTTTTTTTAATGCAGTTTAGCAGCTAGAAGAAAAAAAGGAGACAAAGCAGCTGAGTCTGTAAGCACAGCATGATAACCTCTGCTGCACAAAAGTACAAAAGAACCTGAAGAACAGAAACAAGAACTGCATAAATTTTGTTCCTTGTTAGCTGCCTCAGAAAACTGCCTCACAAAATGCTGGACCTTGCTTTTATATTTGTTTACACTTTCTCTTCATGTCTGATTTTCATGCCATATTTTTACTTGTTTTATCCCCAGTGTTGATATATCTTCTCTCAACTTACAGAAACTGTTTGTCAAACCTTCTCCTTTTGGCACTTAAAGTACAGAGCTATCATAATCAATGGCTTCTTGTAACCTCATGTTCTTTGACTTAACCTTTCTCTATTAACCATGTAGCCCTAACTTCAACCCTCATTGTGGCTTTCCTTCTCACAGATGACTCTCAGGCATCAGGGCTACCCACAGATTTCCTAAGACCCGAGTAGAAGAGAGCCTGGAAACTGGTCGCTTGACACAGAGACGAACAGTAGGAATTTTGGCACTGTTTTTTCCCAGAGATTATTATTCACAGTCGCTTATTCCCTGAATGGTCGGGGCCAATCTTGGAGACCATAGGCACAGATCTGTCAACATTTCAGAGCCTCCTCTAATCTAATTTGTAGCTGTGCAAGACTGCTGTTTAGGCTGGTCACTGAGTAGTTGCAAGCCTCACTCCAACCTCAGGAGACGAGGCCCTTAGGAGCGTTGTGAAATAGCTGAGTAACCGTAGCGCGGGGGGAGGCCAGCCTTCCCCACACGGCTCCAACGCTCATCCTTCCTGCGGAGCTCCTCGAACCACTCCCACCGGTGCAGGAGTTACCGCTCTCCCTTTGCTACTCACTGCAGCCCAGCGAGCTGGAGGAAGATCTGATGCTGCTGCCGTTGCCGCTGCAACCCTCCCACGAATTCCAGCAGGGAAAGACAGTGAAAATTATCTGGGAATGAGCTGAATCAGCTTCTTTTATGTCGGCGCCTTGGCCGCACCCGCTGTGTGGCCAGTTCCACCCAGCAGTCATCAGCTTCTGGGTAGGAATTGGGGAAGGCTCGTGTGTTTGTGGACTTGGAGGGTGATAACCCAGGTCTGGGAGTGAAAGGGCTAAATTTAGGTCTCTGCCTAGGGTTCCTCATAGGCAAAGATGGGATCTCACCACCTCCATGGAATACTGGAATGAGTTTGTAAAGACCTTCACAAGAGGGACAGCTGTGAGGTGCTGATTCTGTTCCATTCAGGAGTTTCAGGAAACTGGCCAGTGGCTGTTAACACAGGAGGGCCCAGGCTTGTAAATTCCTTGATCAGTGGTCATGTGCCACATTCTTTTGAAGACTGGGATAATAGCACAAACCTCAACACAGTCATCTTGGGATCTGCCTCTGCAAAGAAGAACAGCAGCCCAGCAGCTGGTGGCCCCCACTTATAAATTAGTGATGCTTGAATGTGCTCCAGAACCGTTTTCCAACCACAGTCCTTAAAGATCTGGTGCACACACTCCTGAGTCTAATCGCAGTGTCTTAAAAACAGAGCAGAGGGCTGATAAATTGTTTTTGGACACTCATCTCAAGTGTGTGATGCCAGCTCAGCAGCTATCTCCATTTTCAAGTTGCAATATCTTCATCTCTGGTGCCCCACCCCAACAGTTTGCACACAGTCTTTCAGAGGGGAGGAACAGATATCTGCACTCAGGAGTGCTCAGGATAGTAAGGGCCATGCAGCACCCAACGTCAAAGAAAGTAGTGACAGCATGTTGAATAACTGGTTTGTTGGGTATGCTTCACACAGGTTAATTTAGAGTGCATCATCACCCTTCTATTGTGTTCTTGTTTCCTAGAAAAGTCCTGGAATTGGCACATTTCTGGTGTCCTGCTGATATGAACATTCCTACATTTGTCGAAACCCAGAACATTGCTGCCACTGATGTTACAGCTCGCATCTGATTGATCTGAATAGTCAAACTTGAACTGTGTAGACAGTTGGTTAGACTTACTCTAATTTTTTGGTTTTGAAATCTTTTAGAGTTTGTTTGGGTTTTTTTCGAGCATGATCTAGAAGATGCAAGGACTTGCTAAAGAGACAAGTATGAGACTGCAAGATTTTTCATCTCATGAAAAGAAATAATTGATGAGGGTCTCGCAGAGGAACATTGTGATGTGCCTGTCTGCTATACATGACCCTGTGTTAAAGAGACTTTTGGAAAGGTTCCTGGCTATCAAATTATGTGTATGTGCTTATTAAGAGAATAACATGTGAGTTTGCCTGTAATCATTGTAGCTAATAGTATTATACCTCAAAGAGTAAATGTAAACCTTTCCCAGTCCATTTTCAATGTGTTTACTTTGTTTATGTGAATGTACTTCCTGTATAATCATTGGCATTTTTATCCTAGGAGTACATATGAGCATTCATAGATAAGATTAGTCTCATCTGTTTTACTGAACTACTGGAAGTTCAACCAGTACATTTTTTTTTCATATGTGGGAAGAAAATCATTTTAAATGTGAAAAAGCAATCATGCAACTGCAAGAGGTAGCAATCAGGGCTTGAAACTCAGAAACTCCAGAGGCACACACTAAAAATTAAAAAAAAGACTTGACTTGATTTCGGAATTTTAGCTCTAGCCAGCTTCCTAAGGACTGGGAAAGTCCTGATATATGCCTGAATCATGCCTATATTAGGGTGTTTTAATTATTACATCTCAGAGTTGATAGAGAATACAAGTATTCCCACTTTCCAATCAGAGACACAAAAGCAGAAATCGCCTATAAATGTTAAACCTGGAAATACTCAAATTTGTGCATCTGGGGTAAAATATTCCTAGAATTTAAGAATAGCATTAAATAAGTGATTATCTAATATACAATGGCAACATGGGCTTAAGTATTTTTTTCTGATTTAATTCTTGCTTCATCTCCAACAGCTGTGGTTTAGTAAAGCATCCAAGCGCGATAAAAGTAATTCCTGTGATAGAAGCTGTACCACAACACTTGGCACTTTGTTCTAATGTTAAAAACGTGTTCCATATTTCTGATGGAATTTGTTTAGCCTCTCCATCCAGCTATTAGATCGTGTTATGTCTGCTAGACTGAGAAACCCTTTATTATCAAATTTTGTTCCCATCTGTATACATATATCTCTATCAAATCACACCCTTTATGTTCTCCCATATATCCTAATATCCCAGGAATCCCGACCTCTTTTTCTCTCCATTAAATCATGAGCAACAGAACTGGACACAGAAATTGCAGTGCAGTGGTAATTTAACCTTGGCAAACAAAGATTTCCAAAATGGCTTTCTGACTGCAACATTGCTGTACCAACTCATATTAAGCTGACTATCCAACTCAACCATCTAAGACTTTTTCAGACCATGACCTCAATTCTTTATGGCTTACTTTCCTTGTTCTTATGTTCACAACATTTTGGTTCACCACAACTAGCTTACTAGGTCATTCTACACCAATGGCCTGTCTTCTGTGTTATTTAACTTCCTTCCAATCTTTGCACCATCTAAAATGTGTAACTTGTATATCTCACCCAAGACATTTCTAAAAACTTTATAAGCAGTAGGCCAAAGCAACTGATGGTTGCAAAGACTCAGTAAAATCACTTGCCTGGTTTGTTAGTACCGTATTAGGTTTATTTTATATATAAAATATATATATTTTATATATAGTCTTAGATTCATTTCCTATATAGTCTCTCTATAAATATGCTCTGAGCAGCCTGATCTAGTGGGGGATGTCCCTGCCCATGGTGGGGAGGTTGGAACTAGATGGTCTTTAAGGTCCCTTCCAACCCCAACAATTCTATGATTCTATGATTATTTGGACTTGCTGATTTTAAAATGCCTAATTCTAATATCTCTGTTTATCATCATTCTTTCTCACTCTTAAAGTAGAAAGTATTCCATTGACATACTATCATATTTTTCCTTCAAACATAAATCATACACATTTATTTAACACTTTTCACAGAATCACAGAATCACTGAATGTTAGGGGTTGGAAGGGACCTCGAAAGGTCATCTAGTCCAACTCACCTGCCAGAGCAGGATCACTCACAGTAGGTGATCACCTACAGGAATGTGTCCAGGCGGGTTTTGAATGTCTCCAGAGAAGGAGACTCCAGCCTGTGGCAGTGCTCCATCACCCTCACAGTGAAAAAGTTTTTTCTAATGATTTTGTGCTCTTTCTTCATTGGTCAAGTTTTGTTAGTAATCAATCAACACTCATTTTGATTCTGTTTGTCCTCAGTACTCCTAACACACACTTTTTGTTACCTTTTAACTGCGTTGACCCGTTTTCTTCCTAAGGCCTTTTGCTTTCCATCTCAAATTTGTGTACTTCCTAACTCATTTATTGTCATTGCTATCATCTTTCTTTTTCTTTGTATATGCAGATAGACAACTTCAGATACATAGAATCATATAACAGTTTCAGTTGGAAAAGACCTTCAAGGTCATCAAGTCCAACCTTTTACCTAGCCCTATCAACACCACTAAACCATGTCCCTCAGCACATCTACCCATCTCTTGAAAACCTCCAAGGATGGCGACTCAGCCACCTCCCTGGCCAGGCTGTTCTGATGTCTGACAACTCTTTCTTTAAATGATTTCCCAGCATACATGCTGGGAAATAAATTAAGTATATTATTATAATCTTTACAGAAGATTAATTTTTCCTTTAAGCCAGACTGTTTTTCTAATCCTCTATAAACTTCCTTTTTGACTTGAAGAGTGATGGAATCACTAGTGTATTCAACCAGTAAAACATCTCCTGGAATAGTAGATCAACTACTTCTTCTTCTGAATCATTATTTGTACTCTCCTGTTTACTTCCATCCTCACCCCACCTTCACATACTGAGCCTTGTTTTCCATGTAGAAGACACACAGCATCAGGGAGAACGTAAGAAAGCACTAATGAAACAGAAGTATGATATAGAACCTATAATTAGATGTGAATTTGTAGAGTAGTATGGCAGCAAAGAGTGTAACTGACGAAAGTATCAGCTAGGCAAGAAGAAATGTAGTGTAAGATTATTTACCTATAGCTCTGGTCTGACCATGGACAAATTATTGCATTCAGTCTTGGACACCTCCTTAGTAGTTTAGAAGGAATTTGGAGAAGAGTGACAAAAGTGATTACATGCTGATTAAATAAGACTGAGGCTACAGAGAGGTGAACAGTGCTCCAGGCTCGAGCCTGGAGCAAGTTGAACCATTGCATCTTCATACAAAGAAGCTAAGCGTGATTATATGTATACAACACAATCTAGATGCATAACTCTGGACTATATGTCTACAGAGAGCTACATTTAAAAAATTGTGTTAAAAGGATGTTCAGGTTGCAAAATCAGACATTCAAGTGGTAGGAAATGCCTGTGCAATTTTAATTTCAGTCCCTTTGTGAATATTCATGATGATACAGCCTGTAGCTGTATGATCCATCAACAATGTATTTTTCCATAATCACATCCTGGCTCATGTTTACCTCCTCTTGTCTGATCCCTGTTTTGGTCTTCTGATTGCCACAACTCCTGCCTCCTCTATCACTTATCCTCTCTCTCATCCTCTGCCTGAGACGACTTCTGTTTGTCCACAATCCTTCCTCTTCAAGCCTCCCTTTTTGCTCATACCTCTTCCTACTTCTAGTCTTAACACTTCCCACCTTCCTCATCTCTCCACATTAGTAAGATTAGTCTTCTCTACCTCCTACAAACACCTTAGCAAAGGGAACGCTGAGAACACAGAAAAACTCAATTTTCTGTGCTCATGCTATGATATTCAGGCCCACAAAGGCATGAACAGCTGGGACAAAAAGGCTTTTTCTGCCCTTTTAGCCATCTTAAAGTAAGCTCAGTCACTCAAGAGGAGGCACAGTTGTGTCAGAGCTCTGCTGCTGTTGAGCTTGCTGAGTTAAGGTAGAAATTTTGAAGAATGTAATCAGCATAACAAGAGTGTGCTAAACATGTTTAAGTACTAGATTTTTTTTTTTTTTTTCCCCTGGAATTTCATAGCTGGACAGGAATGTCATGGGATGGCAAAAAGCATAGGCCTGGTGCTAGGGGTCATCCTCCCCAGAAACCAAGTCAAATGTGTGCTGCAAGCATGTGTCTGTTACAGCTCCTCAAGGGAAAGGAATTTATTTTTTCCTCTCACTTGGTAGATTTTTTCCTCCTTAATCTCAGTGTCAGAGAAGGCTGAATTGTGCTGTTCAATACTCTCCAAAGAAATAAACTCAAGACATTAATGCAAAGAGTAAAAATTCTGTCCAAATGATCAAAGTTTGACTCAGCATGAAGCAAGACTTTATAACAAGAAGTGATGGGCAGCCATAACTGCAGATGTGTCTAACAGCTCTACCTATGCTATTGAGAGAAAAACTGGCGACACAGTGGCTTAGGGGAAAACATAACACCCTACAAATATCTGGCAGGTAAAATGGAAAGGATGGACAGAAATTATTTAGGATTCCCTGAGTGGAAGTTAGAGCATGAAACAGTGCTGTGAAATAAGCTCATATGGGAGCTAATGCAAACCCTTTAAATTTTTTTCTGAGCAAAATTATGAAGTGTAGCACAGGGAAACATCTTGCACTGAGGAGGAGTTGGGCTGGATGACCTATTAAAATTTTTCCATCTCTTTCTTCTGTAATTATTGGTAGAAGTTTTACTAGTGACCAAAGAGGGAAAAAAAAAAGACAGAAGTCCCCTCACCCTCCACATCCAGTCCCTCTCTGCCTCATTAGGTGGAGACTCTGGTCTCCTTATGTATCAGGAGGGAGAATCTATCAAGAAGATGAAGAAGCAACTTCATCTGATAAAAGAACTGCAGACCCTAATGGTGTAGCTGTCAGCAAAAGGTAGCCAAATTTCTTCCTGTGACTAAGGAAGGAACATTTAATGGAATTTCACATACAATAAGATTTAAAAAAAATCAAGACAATACCTTTACTGCTGTCACTTGAGAGGGAGAAAAAAAAAGGAGTCCAGCTGTATTTTAATGGCTGCATTAGAAATGGACAGGGTATTATACTGCTTTTATACTGCTTCTACACCTTGTAGAGAAATATGTTATATAAATTTTCAGTTATACTTTAGGGATTTAACTTCTAATCTGATCTTCCAGGTGAAAGAGCCTTCAGTTCTCCACACCTACATTCTTTTGAATGGGTGAGGACAGCATGAAAAGTATCTCCTAAAAATTAGTAACATGCAGTCTGCTCAATTTTTCCATGTTACTCTTACCTCCTTTCTCCGTTCTTGAAGAGATCCTTATTTTATGAAGTTAAATAACCTTAGAGTGGAACTTACGTGTTCCTAAAGGAAATTGTTTCCTGATAGCAGGTTCTTTGATACCAGCTACTTCAGGTGGAGACAAATTCCTTTTATGGATTAAATACATTTCTAAATGATACCTGACGTAACTCTTACAAAAGACTATACTCAGTCATATGTGGCCAACCTTCCTGATCTGATAAGACACATGACAAAACTTTTTATGACCCAGAACCACAAGACGTTTAAAGCCTCTGTTGCAGACCTGGTGGATGGGGAGAGCAGTTTATGCATGAGAGATTGCAACTGTTTCCCAAGTGGCCCCAAACTGGAGTAACTGGGTCCAATGTGAGGTCAAAAGGTGATTTGCTCATGTTGGTCACAGCTCAATTCCTCTCACAGAGGGGACTCAGGTTACTGAGGAGGCCCCACAATTTTCTGTGAAGAAAGCCAGAAATTCCCTGCATGGAAGTCATACTGAAATCTGTTAAAACTGCAGCAGGAGGTGTTGAACTCTTCTCTCTGGTGACCAACGATAGGACATGAGGAAATTGAATGACGCTGCGTCAGGGAAAGTTCATATTGGATGTTAGGAACAAGTTCTTCGCTGAGAGGCTGTTCATTCACTGGAACAGGCTTCTCGGGAAACTGGGCATGGCATGAGGCCTGTCAGAATTCAGAGAGCATCTGGACGAGATGCTTGAGATATTCCATGACTCTCTGTAGGTACATTAAGCATTACAGGTTGGGCAGGTGTCTACAAGACAATAACAATAATATACTGTTACAGAAGTATAGGAGTTATATTTACCAATTTTATTGTTTGACATGTTTAAAACTACCATAGACAGAAAAACAATAATTATGAAATAATAAATAATCTTGTTCTGACTTAAAGAGGGGCAGAATAGCTCTAGGGGTTCACATACTTTTATTCCCACTTCCATGTAACTTTTGACCTCAGCAGTGGCCATACTGGTGGGATCTAGTGACATTTCTCATGTTTGTGTCATGCAACATATCACTTTGAACTGGCCTGTGTATCACCAGTGGCAAATGTGACACAGGATTTTTCCTGAGTTCAGATTTGCTGAACAAATGAACCTTTGAGAATTTTGGCTTGAATGTCTTTACTGTCTCAAATTCCATGTTATTCTGTTTAATTTATGAGCTTTCCTTTATTATTTAAATATGCAGCTATACATGACTAAACTTTTCAATACGTATTTTATTTGTAACCGCTTCCCTGTTTGCCAAAAGTATTTCTTAAATCCACTTTCTTCCACAAAGTGTCTCATCTCTGATATATATATAAAGTACACATCATGTTAATTCAGATTTATTAAAAAAACAAACCTGCTCAGCTCTGAGATTAACACATATTCAGTTCACCATATGCTTAGTCTGTATTTAAGGTCTGTCTATCAAAGAAGTTGCATATTCAGAAACTGTGTTCCTGTTATCTTCTACGTTGAGCTAAATAAATGTGATCCTAAAATAATTATAGTTGCAAAAGCCTGAATCCTGTAGCTCACACAGTATCCTCATTGAGGCAAAAGCAAATTGTATAGAAGAAGTTTTGAAAGAATAAAGTAGAACATTGACTGGAAAATGATACATTTATATTTGCTTCCTCTGGGAATCAAGGAGACATGAGTGAAAATCCCCGAAGTGCGTGGTTCCAGCAAAAGAACTGTTTCTCTTTGTGGAAGGAGCAAGTTTGTCCCATACACAAGGAGAAGAAAGCTTGTAGCTTTCTTTTCCACTGACCCTTTATATGGTGAGCAGTTGCTATTGCCCATCTCCAGAACTGCTGCTCTACAGGATCTAGAGTGGCTGATGTTGGCCAACAAAAGCTGGATGCTCTCACTGTCCATACGGGTTGATAAAACACCATAGGTGTGCAGAGATGGGACCAAGGTTGCCTTTGCAGGGGCAAATTACCTGAAAATCATTATAGATAAGAAGGGTGGGAGTGGATGGAGAGCTGATGTGTGTCTGGCTTCAGACGCTGCTCCTGTGGGAATAAGCACTGAAACTCCTAGCAGTCCCCCCGCTTCTTAAAAGTCAGCCCAACTGAAACTGAGTCTTTGCAAGGTGTTGTGGTTGGCACCAGGATCTGAAGAGGTGGATGGGAAACTGGTCAGGGTTCTGCTCTCGGCCCTTTGGGGCAGGATTTCTTAGTATGTGGCCAGATAATAGTAGCTGGATTAATACATGAGGGAGAAAAGTAGACCTGCTACATAGTATGATCTTTTTACATGAACAAATAAATCATAATACAAAGACAGCAAGCCCCAAAGGTCTTTTAATCAGGTGTTGTAAGTTTGGGTTTTTTTGAAAAAGTAATTTATCTCAGGTAGACTCTGTTTAAAGAAAACGTTCTTGGAAGACAACTCAGCAAGCATATTTAACATTAATGGGATTGGGAAGAATAATTTATGTACATTAAAAAAAGGAAGCCCAAAAAATCATAAGAACTGAACACAAGCCAATTCAAAATTATTTAGGATGTTGTACAAGTTACAACAGTACATTCCGTGACTTGAAGCCTAATATCAAATATCATGAGGAGTCTTTACAAAATTAAAGACCAGACACTGCTCAGCACGTTAGATCTACGATGAATATGAATCAGTTCCACTCTCTCTTCAGCCCTGACCACCATTCCCATGCCAATTGACTGAAGTTAAACTATCCATATTAAATGCAAAATGAGAATGCAGTCAGTAGTATGCATTCAAGAGCATAGCTTCAGAAATGAGCATGAGATTGCTTCTCTTCCCTATCTCAGTCTCTCACGTACTTCTACTCTGCCAGGTATCATGTCGTATCTTCTCTTAGTCTCTTAGGCCACAAGCCAATAGACTTATACTTTATTTATCTGTCAGTTGTGTGCACATACGTACCCTAAAATTCACAATAAGGCTAAATTTAGATTCCAGTCCTATTACAGAATACCACTTTCCTCAATAAACAGTGTACGTGGCAATAAGACAGCCTTTTTTATTATTTTTTCCCTTGGAGAAAGTTGCTGTTTCAAGGTACATTAGAGTATTATGTCCTGGTCTTAGAATAATAAATAAAAAAAATGCTGAAACTGGCAAAGTTCAAACTGACACATTTATAACATTGAGAGTAATCATCCTGTGAATCAGATTTCCAGGGGATGTGGTAAATTTTCCATAATTAGGGATTTTTAAGTCAAGACTGAGTATCTTATTAAGAGGAGTATTTCAATTCTCTTATAAATCCTTAAGGCTAATGCAGGAATAAGCTGGCTAGAGCTGTATGGTCTAACTTATGCAGGAAAGCAGATATCATAGTGATTTTCTGTGAACTTAACATCTATAAAATTTAATAGTAGTGGTAGAAATAATAACATTACAGCTATTTAAGTAGTTGAAGTTAGACAGGAGAGGCCAGAGCTAGGCTATTATCTAAGCACTTGATTTTCAAGGATACCAAGAGTTAAATAGCTTTTGAGGGATCCTGTAGACAATATCCAATAGCAAAGAGAAATTTAAAAAGGGAGTTATTTTACATCAATCTTTGCAAAAAAAAAAAAGCAGAGAGAAAATAAATCAAACAAAACTGATGAATACAAGGGAATTCCAAGCTCCAAATATTGAGGAAGCATTTAAGAACAAAGGAAAGAAAAATCAACTTCAATTTTAGGAAAGTAGTGAGATTTGTTTTTTTTTTTTAAATCACAATTTTGTTTTTATTTGGAGATTGTAACTCATTAGAAAATCCACTTTGAACTTTCATCACTGCCCTTTAAAAAATGGTATTTGCTTAAAGAAGCCAATCTACTATGAGATGAAGGTGGGAAAAGTTTTAGCACAAACTATTTTACTGAAGATAAAGCAGGAAGCAGCACTCCGTAGAGATTTAGATGGGGAGCTTTGGGGCAGAAGCTTCAGTCACTGTTGGTCCAATGTCGTTCTCTCTGAAACCAGTGGAAAAAATGTGTTAGGTTTTTTTTTTCCTGAAATAATGTTCTTTAATGGAAGCAAAGCTAGGCTAGAGAGGAGTGTTTATGGTAATTAAAACTTTTGAGTTAACTACCTGAAAACTTTTCAAGTTTAATGGAGCAGTAGACTACTACTATCATAATTCCCAAAGCTTTTCTTTGTGATAATTACTATAAAATCCTACCCTTCCCTTCAATGAGGAGGAACTTTCTTTCTCCTTAGCTGATATGTTCACTTTGAACCAGGGAAAATAAACCTAGCCAGATAGTCAAAAGAAACATAGGGCATCCGATACCCCATTCATTTAGTAGCACAGAAAATATCTTAAACTAAAAACACTGAAGTGAGCACTTTAACATACAAGTTGCCATTTCCTATCACTGTTTTCACAATCCTTTAAAATTTCAGACGGAGGCATCACTACTTGAACACTCACAATTCCTATTGTGATACACGCCATTTAATCACTTAAGCAATGTCAACCTGCCATAATTCTGTGCCTCGTAGCTACAGCCAAGCGAAATATCCCTCAGACACGGCTGCCTGGGCTGGGCAAAGCACCAGGGCTCACACACCATGTTCTGCTTCAGGTATCCGAGCTCGCTAGAGGATCCCTGCACAGCACTGCTTTGCACATCTTCAGTCTTCTTACAACAGCAGCACATTAACAAAGCATGCACTAGGAGGAAAATACTGTTCTTATTCCCTTTTTACAAGCAGAGAGAGATGATAATTATTTGCAGAAGTGCTCATAACTATTATTATTTATTATTTGCACTGTGATAGTATCTATGAACAGAGTCTGTGGCAGAGCTGGAAACAGAATCTAGCTCTTGTGAGCACCACTCAAGTGCCAAAACCACAAGTCCTTCCTTCCTCCCACACTGCATGTATTTGTAAAGAATTATGCTTTTTTTTTCAGTTTTGTAACTGTTACAGCACTGTTGACCCCCACCCCCACAATATTCTGGTATGTATTTGGTTTAGGAAATTACATTTTTAAAGGATATTTCATTATATACTTTTTATTTTCCTCTAGATCAATTTAATACTTTCTCCTTTGAAAGGACTGTGAATGAAGGAAAAGTAATTACCATATCATGCTTGTACATTCGTAGCAATTGCTCATATGCACTTACTCACACTTTCATACGCACATAGTCACAAAACTCAACTTGTAGAAAACATTGATTTTCAGGGTACTCTCTCAGTCTGTGACTGATCAAACACAGAAACCATTTAACCTCTCTCAGACACTACAAACACAAGTAAGAGGAAGTGAGAAAAAAAAAGGAACTAGCAAAGTTTCAAACAATGGAGTCAAAGAAAAAAAGACTATATACAGTTTTTCACCACGACAATAACCAAATGTGCCTCTTTTAACTGCCACTTCTGTAGAAGCATAGATTGCTGTGCATCCAGCTTGCAAAAGTCACAGTGGGGAAAAACAGCAGGAAAAGGGTTAAGTGAGCCAGGATAGGAGGAGCCCTTCAGAATCTGTTAAAAGATGTAAATAACTTTCGTGCTGAATGTGGCTCTGATTAAACAAAGCCATTATTATTAGCTCTTTAAAACTGTAAGTCTGAAATATATGCAACAACTTGCCAAGTAACAATGCCATGTCACTTGTTTCCTATTCTTCTCACTTTCATCCTGGTTTTGCCCTGTATGCTGTTCTCTTTATTCTCATTCTTAATTTTGGGCTCCACACTGTTTTACCCAGTGGAGCCCAGGTCCATGACTTGTCTTAGAGGCCACAGCAACATGAAGAGCATGTAACTAGTGATAATAATAGTCTCCAGACACTCACCACTGGGCATGGTGCTTATTACCATGAGTAGTCTCACTGAAGTCAATGACGCTGCTTTCTTCCAGCAGTAGTTGCAATGCGGTTAATGGCACTCTTTATAGTGTAAACACCACACCCTTTGAAAGTGTGTAAAATATCAAGACTTTATGAGCTATTCTGGCCAGGTAGACTGTCTATTTTTTTCCCTACTGAACATCACATGTGATTAAGACAGAGTTACAGAATACCCTCAGCTGTAGGGTTTTTTCATTTTTACAGTTGTTTCACTATAGAAACATGGCAGTTACATTAGAGCGAGGACTGTTAAATGCCTTTTCCTCTAATTTAATCTGAGTGCCCCTAAATTTTATGTGCTGAAATTCAGATAACCACAATAGGACTATTGGATACAGTCAGTGCTTCAAGCATAGTGCAACCTGAGTCAGCATTTCTAAAGATTTAGCTGCCTTTGGCCTCAGAAAGATTTTGCCGTTCATGAAAAAAAAAGAGAAACTCTCAGCAGGGTTTTTTCATGCATGTAGATGTGAAGATCGTGCTGGAGCTACAATCATGCCCTAAGTGACCTCAGTCACTCAGTGTTTTTCTCAATCAGTATGTGGTTCCTTTTTTTTTTTCAAGGAAGAAAAAGTTGAGTTTCAGTAGAGTTGAGTTTTTGGCAAAGCAGCATGCTTGTTTGGCAAGGCCTATCTTGCACAGATATGAGTGATTTGCAGTCAGGTGGGGTGGCCAAAAATATTCGTGAGGAAGCCAGCAACTCTGTCCTTCCTTCAGCCAATTTCAGTGAACATTGAACTATGCTGTATGCTGGGAGAGAATTGCTTAGAGATAGGAAAACAAGATGTGGCATAGCATTAGCCAGACGGGAGAGCCACTAACAGGGGCTTTCCTACTAAAAGAGTTGAAATCCCAGAGGGATGGAGAATCTTATGTGTCTGTGTGTGTGTGTATGAAGCTGGAAGTGCTTCAGCCACTACGTATAGAGCAGAGTGTAAGAGACATTTAGGGATATCTTTTTAGGTGCTTATATATTCCAAAATACTGTAGTGAGAGGAAAAGCAAAATGGGTAGAGGGGAAGGTAAAATGGTGAGGGAAGGTAAAATTGTGTGGGGTGCACTAGAGTGCCGAGAGGACAAATACTTAAATTATTCAAGTGACTAAAACTATCTCTACCTAATAAAGCTCAAAAGAAAAATTACACAAAATGATCATGCATTCCTGATGGAAAGATTTCTCCTTCATTAAAAACCAAACCGCAAAGTAACTCAGCCCAAGTAGATCCAGTGTGAAAAAACAAAACAAAACAAACCCAACTTCGTTAAAAATTATTTAGGTTTGTTTAGAGGTATTCTATATCTTTTCTGAGGATCAGAAGGGCACCTAAACAGCAGGGATGCTTGGGCAGATCTCAGTTTAAATTTCTGAAATCTGGGGAATACAAGTTCTAATTTGCCTCCATCTGTCCTATGCTCAAATACTTACTCAGCTCCGCAGAAAGAGCATCACATCAGCGATTTTTTCTAAAAAAAATTTTTACTTACAGTATGTTCATCCTTCTGCAGATGACTCAGTCTAACACTTTTCTTTCACTTACCAGTCTGTAAACCCACAGACCACACACATCTCCCATCTAGCTGCTGACGATCTCGGTACCCTGCTACTAACGCAATATACCTATGACAGTGCAGAAATGAGGTATATCGGCTCTTCCCAGGTGCATCAGTGTCTTTTCCCTTTGACTGTGAACGCAGGAATCACTCACAGGGATTCACATACACACCCAGAGAGACAGAACCACTTTCCAATCATCTCTTACCACAGTCCCAGTCACGCCGCACTGCTCCATCGGATCCTTCTCTCTCTGCACATACAGCTCATATACTGGATGCAGCAGAAAAGCCCCCAGGAAATCCCCAGCAGCTATAAGCAACTTCCAGAGGACCCAATTAGGGTGCAGGGCCATGCCATTTAACTGTGTTTCCCAGCTTTCCCAAAATCAGAGTTTTGCTGTGTCCTTGTTGTGGAGTGAAACAAAAGGGATTTTCTTAATTCATAGAGCCCTGTTTGTCTCTCAGTAAGTATATTAAGTATTCTAGGGAATGACTTTACAGTGGGTATATTCATCAGCACGTTTCAAATCATCACTGCAGAAAGCAAAACTTCACATTCATAATTGTGAGTATTTACCCCATGAGACTGTTTTTAAGAGCTGTGATAATTTGATTACTGTGTATTTTCAGTGAAAATAGTTCCAGTAACTTCGTGCTTCTTATAAAAGTACTTAAGGTGTGTATACAAATGAAGCAGCTATTCAGAATCTGAGTGGTAAATACATGTAAGAGGAAGCAACTACCTGTTTTCAGGCATAATCTGCAAAGGGAACAACAGGCAAACTTAAACAAAGTAAACAGGAATTAAATGCTTGTTGGGAAAATCTGGGGCTGATATTGTATCACAGAAAAAATCATAGATCTATAATGCAACACAACCAGTATTTTTAATGACCCTTCACGGATCTGTAATGGCATATCTTGCACGAGGTACCTGAAGATCAATTAATAGTTAGGATGAAAGGGCCAAGAATCTGCACCATCTCACCGCCTCAAGGCTTTGAGTTCAGCAAAGAAACACGGACCTCGCCCGTAAACTTATCATCCAGAGCTTTGCAGCTGGCAGTCTGTGGAAAGCTTGATTTAAAAACTAAGTCTCAAGGTGTGCTCCCAAGCTCCCAGTGTGTTCGAAATAGGACCAGGTTCAGGTTTAGACATGCTGTCAGCAGGTAAAGGACTGGGCCTGCTCCTGAGGATGCCCAGGAGCTTCTCTTGGCACATTTAAGTGTTAGGGAACATAAAAGTTAGGAGGCATGTCTAGCCTTTGAGCCAGCTGGAATAGGCACTTGTCTCAGCAGCACATTACCTCCACAACCCACAAATGCACTGTTTCCAAATCAGTAAAACAATAAATTCCTTTCAATCTCTTGTGGCAACACTTCCTGAGCTATTTTACTGAGCAAAGTAGACAGGATGGTGCATTTAATACTTGCTTAGTGACAAATCACTGTCACTTTTTAGTGTGGCAGGTAAGTGTATGTACAATGTGTCTGCAATGTCAGAAAATAGGTTCTGAAGTAAAATGACCCTACTGACATTTATTTTTGGGAACAGTGGGCAGAAGAAGGCTGCTGTGCAGCATGGCAGCATCTTTCTGGCAGCCTCACAGCTGATTCCTACCAAAGGTAAGACTCTGCTCAGCTGTGCAGCACAAATGGAAAGATGTGAGCACTCAAAACAAACATACTTCCAAACTTAGTGAGTTCTTAGCCATTTTTTTCCTATCATCCCTTTTATTTAGTTTTGTTTTGTCTTGTTTTTCTCCTTGCAGTACTAATGTGGCTGGAAGGGACAGGCAATCTGGAAACAAAAGTTTGTCTCTGCTGTTAGTACCAGGTACTTAGATACGGCTGTGAAATTATAGCTGTTTGAATTCACAAATGCGTGTTTACATGCAGGGAAGAGACAGCAAATACATACATACAACCTGGACTATACTTAATGTAGTATACACTTAATTTTGGAGAAAAAATGCGGTAATAAATCCTATGGTAGTTATTTTTCTAAGCTTATTACTCTCCTTATAATTGTTACACCTGAATAAAACATTTGTACTAGACCTCTAAAAGTGAAAAAGGCAGCCTAATCTGATGGAAGAGGACAGTTGACAGTGGGGAGATTGCATTTGCCTAGTAGAGAATGATTCTCTTTTCCAAGCTCTTTTGTCCTTCTGGACAGAGAGTCAAAAATGATAGGTATAAATGGTAGTTTAAACAAAGCTCAGTTTAACTTCAGAAGCTAATTTTTCAACTAGACCATGTATCAGTGCACGCGCGCCAGGGCACGGGCAGAGAGTTCTTACCAGTCCCTCCATTAGAACCTCGTGGAAAAATCCATCCTTGCTTAAAGGTTACCTTAAGGAAACAGTAATCTCTGTATGTAATTATGACTTTTTGCGTATCTCTAATAAAATCATAGGTGTCTTTGTATTCAGCTTTAAAAAGAAAGTATTAAAGAGCCCTGACCTCAGAAAGCTTTTTTATGAATATGACCCTTTGTCCCAGGTAAGTATTGCATCAGGGAGTACAGTGGTGTACCTGTTGCTTAATTTTAGAAGGAAAAAAGGTTTTAAATTTCACAGCAAGAGAAAATATTAGTATCGTTGTAGGGAGTAATTTCTGAAAATATCTTGTAGTGAAAAAAACCAGAAGCACCCAGGGACAACATCTAACAGCCCGGGCAGATTATTAGTTAATTTTTTATACCAACATATCTACTCCCATAAATATCAGGTATCTGTTGTCTTTAAACTAGTGTGTCGTTGCTGTTTTTACAGTTTTTCCAGCTTAAGTAACAGTAAGGAAACTAATCTTATCTTATCTTATCTTATGCAAGACGTATGTACAGGAAAAACTAATGACTGGAATACATCCCTTTTCTAAAGTCAGATGAATACTTTAAAACATAGATATCATAAAACGTAACAGTGAGCAAGTATAACACATGTATGGTGAAAGACAACAGACTGGAAGTAATACAGATCAGTTCCCAGTTGCAACCATTTTCCAAGGGAATACAGTTAGAAGTTAAGCATTTCATATTCTATGCTTACGCTAAATTTTCTTTACAGCAGATATTTTCCCACATAGAAACTCTAGCAGTGCCACCTTGGGATCTCTGGGGATCATATTCCCCTCCTGAAAACATTTTGGGGTTTTGCAAAAAAAAAATACAAACCACCAAAAAGACCCAAAGAAAGAAAGAAAGAGAGAAAGAAAAAATTAGTGTCTCACTGAATTGAACCTCAAAGGCTTCTTTGACGCAAGTGCTATTTTGACCACGTGAACGTGGTTTACATTTAAAAAAAAAATAGATTAAAGCATGCATGAACAAACTGTCCATTGAACTTTAATGTTTCTTTGTTGCTTTGATGGTTAGCAGATTTCTGCTTCATAGATTGCCTCCTCCCCATACATTCTAAAAGTGAAATGATACATTGTAATTTGAATGATAATTTTGTTATGATGATTTAATTGATAACAGGCAGAGGAATAAAATCCCTGTTTTTCTCTGCCATGCAGATGATATAGCTACATTTCTTAGTAAACATCTGTATACAATTAAGGGATGTTGCACTAAAACTGTTTCTTCCTTACCTTTACCCTGGGGTTTTCTTGAGGCTCTGTAGGATAATCCTGGTTCAGGAAAAGAGATGCTGCCTCTTGTCATTCAAGGATTCTTTATCTTTACTTTTAGTGATTTAGGTGCCAGCTAGAAGTTATCTGCCCACATTGTTTTTAATGATGTCAAGACCAATCATAGCACACCCCCTTTTTATTATCTTTCCAAGAATCTTTGCAATCTCATCAGTTTATCTTAAAAAAGAAACCTTAACAGCTGCCTTTCAGTACAGACAGGGTTTGACCTAATGTGTGTATGTATTTTTGCAACTGGAATGTTATGTGGAAGATAGCAAAATTATTCAGTAAGCTTACTTCTAATCCAATTGTTTTATTGTGCAGTCGTACTGTATTTTTCAAGAGTTGCACATCTTTGTATAGACATGTAAATCAAAAGCAGATCAAGGACTGTTCAAACCTGCTCTGCCTATGTTGTGCACAGGGAGTTATTCATTCAGTTTATCAGCCATAAAAATAATTGCACTACACTCACAACTGACTGACATCTTTTGTAATTTTTAACACTAAAATGTCCTGGTGAAAAAGAACACTGCAATAACATTACCTGATTAGTAGAGAATTGCTACTGTAAATTGTAGTGTTTGCAGAATAAAACAGAGATTTCAGCTCTGTTTTGTTCTGCAAACAGCTTTATATTAGAAGATATAACTAAGATTTTGTCTCCCTTTCTCCCCTATAATGCCTTAGCAATATCCTAAGTATGGTGTCTGTTCTCAGTCCTGTGAAAATGGGTGGGTGACTGCTGTTATCCAAATTTCCAAATATTCTTTTTTTTATATATATATTTTAAAAATTAAGATAAAACAAGACAAATTCTCATCAATGCTTGGACTTGTTTCACATGCAGCTGTAAGGACTGCTAATTTTTAGGGGAGACAGAAGCAAATGTTTATAAAAATGTACAAATAAGATTTGTGTGTGTTTGTGAGTGTGTGTGTATGCAGAATTTCCCCTAATCTGGGTATCCTTTCTTCAGCAACAAAAGAGCAGTTACAAGTGAAATTCAATCTACTGTCAGTAGACTTGCAGAAATAACTTTTAAAAAATTGATGTCATAGTAAAATAAATAGACTATTTGATTTGATTTGTTTTGTGAGAATGTCATTTGAAAATATTGACCTTTGACATCAGTGGTGCTGCTTCAGAGGTTTTTAAAGCATTTTCCCAGTATCTAAAAGCCAGGATAAATCTTATGAAACTTCCTGGGTATGTTGTTCTTCTTTACCATATTATACATAATAGATCTTGATGCTTGCATTGACTCACACAAAAATCTGAAGGTTCTTGATTATCTGTGCAAGGAGCAGGGTGTTGGACTCAGTAATCCTTACGGGTTCCCTTCCAACTTGAGATATTCTATGATTTTATGATTCTATCTGTTAGTTTGTCAGCAGGAATACCTCCAAGCTTGTTCAGTAGTGATGGACTCCAAGAGACTCTCTGGATTGCTGTTTGATGGCCATTCCAGGAGTCAAAACCATCATCAAGGCTAGATAGTGATCTTGTAAGCATGGGCTCAGACATGCTGGAGGGTACCCTTAAGAGCACATGGGGCCCTGCATGTCCAAGCATGCCAGGTAGATTAATTCCCTGCCAAGCATGCCCAGATAAATAGCCTACAGGTTGATTGAGAAGCCGTCTGTCTGAAAGGCAGCCAAAGGGAGAGGATCTAAATAGCAGGGCAGTGTGCCGGTGCTCAGGGTGCTCCAGAGACAGCTCTGCCTGAGTGATTTTACCGTACCATACATTTTATATGAATTACTATGTCACAGATATCAGATTTCACTTTTTTTTTTTTTTTAATTTCACATGGAAAATACATTAGAAGACATGAGGTTTGTGAGAGAACAGTCTACTTGTCAATCCTTATCTTAGGTTCACCTGTCTGGATTCCACATGCTTGACCATGAATCGATCCCATTGACCATCTCAGCTCAGGAAATGGTCCCAAATGTGAAGCAGAAAGGAGTTACATTAATAACCACCACTTAACTGTCTCATTCCCTCAGGCCAACTGCATGATTACTGGCAGACGTATTTGCGTGGTGCCTGTCGGCATCCATACCTGGCCTATGAATAAACAGAGAACTTCAGTTTCTAGCATTGGCAATCCCTCATTCCTTGGGAAGCATATTTATTTATCACCTCATTAAGCTAAAGAAAATGAACAATATAAAAACAAGTCAACCTTTTGGTTATCACAAGGGTGGTCTTCTACTGCAATATGCAGAAAACGCTGCAGAAAGAGCTAAGCTTTGAATGGTGCAATAAGCAAAAGTCTGCTTTAGTCCCATTCACCTTATTCCTGTTGCTACTATTATCAATCTAAATTCAGAGAAATATTACAAGATGAAAAAGGAAACTTTATAAACAAGGGCTTTAACTTAAAAAAGACACAGTTTCCTTCAGTGGGTGCACATTTAGTTTAGTATTTCTCTTGGCAAAGTTTAGGCATGTCTCTAGTTAAATGTATTCTGCTGTCAGCCCTTTTCAAGAATTATATTTGATGCTGGATGCCAAATAACTTCTTTAACTGTTAATAAATAACTCACAGGTATCTTACATAGTGTGCACTTGAGGAATTATGCTAATACTTTCTATGCTGGAGACAAGGGAAATTTCCCCCTCCCGAAATTTCCACTTTTGCTGACAGGTGCTCTGAGCTCTGCTTTCAGAACGGGTTCATTCTCACTGAGACAGTCATCTAATCTCCTGGAAAATCTGATCACCAACTATCTGCTTCTTGCTGATGTTGCTGAGAAAATTCCTGTTAACTCCAGAATGGTAGAGAACATGGATCCATCAATTTTAGAGTCTGGTCTAGGTGCTTATATTTCATTAGTTTCATGGTAATGAGTCTTGGCAATCCGAAAAGAACATAATAGTCATTACCATGAGAACCAAATTACACTACATCTTACATGCTACCCAACTAACAATAAAATACTTTATAGGTAAAAAAGAGCATTAAGTGACACCATGATTTTTCATGTGGCTTGCAGAAAAGAAAGGATCTCTAAGGGAATACGTAGATAAATTATACTTTAAATCTTATGGTGCATCAGTTACTTGGAACATCGTTTTTAGTGGAATTAATTTTTTATTATGTTTATTTGAATGTATTTCAAACCAGTCCTTTGTAAGAGCTACTTTGTTAATGCCACAGAGACTGAAATGGCTGTTATCTCAATCATTTCTCCCAACACTGGAGTAATTTATAACTATGACTTGATAGTAGTTAACTCCTTTTCACATGCCATTTACTTCCTACATTTAGTTAATCCAACACAAAACTTGTTGGGTAAATTTCATGAAAAGTGCAGGTTTAGAAAGATAATCTTTTTAGAAGCAAAACTCCCCAGAAAGCAACAGTTTCTAATGTGTTTTGATTTGGAAAAAAAAATAAATCTGATTGCTCCTTGACCACCAAATTCACTGTTGCAGTAAAATTAATATCTCACAGGGGAACAGAGAAGAAAATGAAAAAAAAAAAAGGTAATATAAGAAGGAAAACCCTGAAAACTCAGATGACATTTTTCTCTGTACTTTTAGTTTGAAGATTTGATGACTACAACCTTCTTCTCATTTCAAGCATCAATGTATCTTTTCCTTATGGTTAAAATATTTGTTTTTCTGTGCAGGTTTTCTCCCAATAGATTTTAGACAGCAGTGTCTCAGATTGTAGTTTTGGCTCTCTAGGCCCGTGGGAATTCCAGCACTCAACTCCACAGAGTGCTTTAACCAGGAAGAGGTAAATTCTTGGATGAATGTTCCTTTCTCTTTCCCATGTAACATCTTGACAGCCTTGCCCTGGAGAATTGTCCACTGGAGTCTCTTACATCAGTCTTCTGAAAAGGATGATCAAATGAGCACATTATTATGCACTCCACCTTCTTCTCTTCTTTATTCCTCTAATTTCATGCCCTTCCTGAAGAGATTGAATATTATTTTTATCTTAGAGCTTTGGTTTTTTTTTGTACAATGGTTGCAGTGGTTGCAATGGTTTTGACTGCAATGTCTAGTTCCATAGGTGCATCAGGCACCATTCTCAGTTGGTGCTGATCTCATTGTCTCCATTTTCCTTTCTTTTTCCCTTCCGCCATTATTACTTGCCATATACTTGCCTCTTCTTAAAGTCAAATAATCTGAACTTTGGCATTGCTAGTTCTGAAGAAGTGTTTATCAGCTTTGCCAGCCTAAGTCATATAAACATATATGCTGCCTAGCCATGTAAAAAAAATAAATCCATTCATGAGTTTTTCCGGAGATATATCTCAGTAGCCCAACACTAAAAGAGTTTTGTGTTAGCCTTAGCTTTTGAGATCTGTTATGGTACTGGTCATGCTTTATTTTCAGCAGAATATAGTAAATGGTAATACTAAGTCCGAAAATTATAATATTCTTGAATCATTACTAACACATTTTTCTATTAAGGGTAGATGTTGTGCTGAGGGACATGGTTTAGTGGTGTTGATAGGGCTAGGTAAAAGGTTGGACTTGATGATCTTGAAGGTCTCTTCCAGCCAAAACTGTTCTATGAGTCTATGATTCTTTCAATCTTTTAGCCATTCATGAACACGTAAAGTCATTTCTTCTGACTATTGTCTGATTACTGGGTGTCTGGAGCCAGGCTGAGTCGAAGTTGTTGAGTGAGATTTGTTGGGAGTCCGAAGGACATTTGCTCATCTCCTTAGCACTGGACAAAGCAAACATTTGTGAGGGACATTGGCAATTACAGAATTTTGCTTCCTTTTCCATTTAGACAAGATCTGCTTATCTAGTCCATTGTTGGGAGTACAAGGGAAACTTTTTGTATTTCATAATGAGGAAATGTAAAATTAGTTTCGATTCTAACTGATCCTGTGACCCATATTGATTAATTAAGTCTCAAGACACAAATATACTGAGAATCAAAAAATGAGAGATTTGTAGGTAGGAGGATAGAGTTACCGGTTCAGTTTTGTCCATGAGAAATGACCCATGCTCTTTGCAGGAGTTTCTAGAGGTGTTTAACAGTATTAACATAGACATATCTGCCCCAAAAAAGTAGTTTTTTGACAAAGCAAAACTTGATATCGCACATATAGAACACTCAGAAAAGTTGTTGAATAATTGAAACTCAAAGATGGTTGGGGGGGGTTTTCCAGCTGATCCATTGCAAGTTAATTTCTCAACTGTTCAATAATTAATAAAACTTTGCTTTTGTACTGCTTAAATTTTAGTGTATTTTGAATCTTAAATATACTGTAACTAAGGAAGAACTGTTCATCTGTTCTGGTAAACCCTATTTGTTTTGTTTTGTTTTGTTTTGTTTTGATCCTGCCTATGGCATAAGAAGAACAATTAACAAGACTGAAATGCTAGTGATGACCCAGTGTGTAATCAGCCTTTCTGTACCCAGTACTTTTCCTAAGGAGCTCAGAAACTTAAGGCTATTTAAAGAAAAGGAAAGGCAAGTGTATAAATAGCAGCAAAATCTACAGTTTTAAAAAAGGGTTATCAAGTATTGGAATGGGTTGCCCAGGGCAATGGTGGACTCCTCTCCCCTGGAGGTATTTAAGAGTCAGGTAGACATAGTGCTTAGGGATATGGTTTAGTTGAGGACTTGTCAATGTTAGGCTAATGAAAGGACTTGATGATTTTAAAAGTCTTTTTCAGTTTAGGCAATTCTGTGATTCTGTGTTCTAAAAAGACTCATTGGTGCCAAAGATAGCATAAATATGACCAATGGTCATATGTCATGGGCAGGGAAACCCTGCATCCTTTTCAGCACTGTTTCCTGCAAAACCGCCTTATTCCTGGTGTAGGACGGGACAGTGAGTGCTGATTGGATTAGTGTTAAATCCTACAGATTTCTTCTCCAAACCTCCTCTACTTGTCACAAGAGGAGCTAAATTATATGAGCAGATAGATGGCTAATCAGAACTAGCAAGGAAGCCATGGTATCACACTTGAGAAAGTTGCAGGGAATTGCACAGGACTATCAGTGAGTGCAGATGTGTTGAGAAAAAGATACACCAAAGAAAGAAAGACCAACAGCAAGTGAAGAAGGGGAAATGAACAGTGATTCAAAATTGCTAAAATGCTAGGCTTCTTTCTAAAGCTGCACTCAGCCACCTCCTGATGATGTAGACTCTATTGCATGCTTCACTGCTGATAAGGTTATATATTGCCTGCGGTTTTATTATTGTCAGATCTGGCATTGCTTTGCATCAAACTCAGTTTGTGATGTTTTTGCTGACTGCTTTTGGCACTTGCATAGGTTATGATCCTTCATTGCATGTAGGTGCTAGGCATCTGGAGCCTGGTTACTTAAGGCAGCCTTATTTTCCTGAGGTACTTCGTCCAATTTTAAAGGCATGAAATAATGAAGTGGGTTGTACCATAGCATAGTGGGAGAGAAGTTATCTCACTCATCAGCTGCCATGGGAAAGACAGATGTGCTGAATACCCTTGATTTTTTTGAGCTCTTGGAATGTACAGAGCTGGGGAAGGATGTCCTGGGAATAGCGGGGAGTACGCAGAAAGCAGAGTATTACTGCAAAAATATTGCTGTTAATAATAATAATTATATATCACGAAGAGAAGCTTAATGATGGGGTTAGATGCTTCTTTGATGAGACCATTTTCAGTTAAAGGAAGATGCATACACCCCGTTTCACTGGAAGGAGTGGGAGTGGAAAGCGCATGAACACCTTGCTCACAGTGCTCTCTATATGCCCATGATCTTTGCCTCTTAGCTACTCCCAGAAACATGCTTTAGCTGTCACCTATTCTCATGTGATGTCTTCTTTGTCCAGTGCTGTCAGGTGTCTTGCTGCTGCTTCTCCACAGAAGATGTACAAGTATCTTTTAGATCATATACTACTTGAACAGATTTGCATCTGTTTAAGGTCTTTGGGTGGTATTTTTCACAGCTGTTCACCTGATATGTCATTCAATTAGCAGGAATAAAATGTTACTACTGAAGTCAGGAGCCTGAACAAGCCTATGTGATTGCCCAGCCTTCAGCCTAACGCTCTGATTTTGTGTGCTACACGGTATGATAACAATTCCCATTATTCATATATGACTTCATCACCTATTCCTGAGGACTGGATGGCCTTCCAACTGTTATCATGAGAATAAAAAATTACTTAATATCCTTAGTTCAAGCCATCTGTTTTTGAATAGGTTTGGATTTAGCCAGATTTCTGAAAGATATACCTCTTTGATGAAGATTGATTAGCTTCACCGGAATCCACATAACTTGCCCCCTTGGAGAAATAACTCTTCCCTGTTTAGACAATCCATGACAGGGTGAGCTCTAGCGTAACTATCTCCCTAACACTAACTTTTATAATAATTGCTGCTTGTAGGGAGGTATGTGCCTTGTAGGAGTATATCATAGTAGAATGAAAGAAACAGAGAAAATACCAATGAGCTTGTTCCAGTTACTCACTGTCAGTATTGCCTAGATTTTAGTGGTCCTGGTAAGGGGAATGCCACCCTTGAATTTAAATATCAGTTCATGGGATAACAAGTATTATGTTCAAGAAATGAGATAAATTATCTTTTCATCTGAACTTCACTTTTTGCTACATGGTATGACTAAGTAAGCCACTGACAGTATAAAATATTTTTCTACTTGGGATTAAACATTTTTGAATTTTCTAATTCAATATATACGATAGTTGTTTCACAAGATTTTCAAGTAGTAGAAATAGAACTAGTAGTTTTATTCCTATTTTTAGAATATTGAACTTTTCATAAAAACACTAAAATATTGTCTGCCAAGGCTTCTTCAGGTTTTTCCTGCTTTTCCCTTAGTTATTTCACTTTCCTACAGACTCCAACATAGATTCACAGTTTATGTCTGCCCAGAAAGAATATCCACTAACATGAAATCTACTTTTTTCTTCTAGACTTTCCTCAAAGAGTCTAATCTTCCAAGAGTAATTTTAACCACCACAGTCTGAACTGTAGGTCTTCCAGGGATGCAGGTTATAGTCTAATTCATCAAAAAGTCAGTCATAAGTAATAAATAATGAAAGATTATTAGAAGGTATGATCTCAGCCACTTATCTTTTGAATTTACACTGAGTGATGAAAAAAAGAAGAAAGGATGTCAAACTAGGTAAGTACTACAAATAATGGGGTGATTCAGTGAAATTCTCTTTACTTCAATATGATTTTAACATAAAAAATACCTCTTTAAATGAATGCCTCCTGATTTTTATTTTAAAAAATATAAATTAATTGAAAAGTAGCCAAAGAAAATCCCATAACATTGCTCGATTTCATTAACATGTTGATACTAGAAGTGTCATACCATATAACCTTGCAGTTATGAATCTATCATATGATGGAGAAGATTCCTGGACTCCCAGAAAATATTATAGTTGGGAGTTAGCAGCTATCTAATTCAATAAGTTCTGGTCATATGTCTAAGTTATCCCCTGAGGAAGAGCATGGATGAAAGAAGTGAGCTGCGTCGGTAGTTGCGTGCTGAGTTGCATCTGGTAAAAAAATACCCGATTTGGATCAGAATGTCTTGGGGGAAGGTGTGCTTGTTGAATGATCATTGCACATTATATATGAGAAATATGTAAAAAAGTTGAATTCGACAAATTTCTGATTCTACATAGATTTTGACTGGGAAACTTTTTGGAGAGCTATTTCTCGACAGCTCACTCCCCGAATCCTTCTTAGTTTACCTGAAAGACTGCTTCTCAGGAGTATTTTTTCTGGATTTTGTTGTCTTACAGGTTAATTGGTCTGTTGATTTTCTAAGCCATGGGAAATGAACCGCAGGTGAGTACCAAGTAGGCTCTCAACTCCTGACTTCTCTCACCAGGGTGTTGAGAAAGACTCAGGGAGATTTGAGAGCCAGCTCCAGATCCATTTAGCCTGAATCCAAAAATACACCAAGGACAGATGGAGCCTAGAGCCCTGGTGTTTTAGCAGAGAGACCAGAAAAACACAGAGTATAAAAGCAAGTTCTCAGGACTGCCCTTAGTTTTGAGCCGAATTCAGGGGTCAAAAATAAACCTTTGTTTTTTCTTCTGAAAGTCTCCATCTATCTATTTTTTTTTTCTTTCATTTTCAGGCTCTGTTCTTTCCAATCCACAAACCTCAAGCTACACCATTCTCTCCCTTTCTTAGACCCATGGTGAAATCTTCCAGCAGACATGAACAAATAGATCTGGGTGTGCGTAGCTGAGACTTTGGGATAGTTAAAAACAACAGTAGTTTGGAAGGAAGCAACAATACAGCTGAGATAGAGGAGAGAGTTGTAAGGAGCTGCTGCTGTCTTAATGCCGATAGCTCAGCATCTCAGATTATAGATGTATGCGCACATATTATCTATACAGACTCAAAGGCTGGATTAATACAGGAAACCTTTAAAGAAAATGCTGATGAATGCAATGGTTGTGGCTCAACCCAATTTTCTTGTTGCCTCTCTCAGAATGGCAGGGGGTATTGCTTTCTGGATCTTATTCTGAAGGTATTTCTGAGTACTACTCCACTTTTTGTTTTGTATCAGGTCAGATATACTTCTTGTAAACAGGAAAAATATCATGATCACCTGTACTAATATGTCTGTCTGGAATGCCTGTATCATTTAAAGCTTGGTTTCAAGTGTTTTTAATCAGATGCTAGGTTCCTCACAGCAATAAACGAGCTATTCCTGAGCTACAGATTTTAATATAAATTTTATCCTTTAAATCTTAAAGGAAAAAAAAAAGATACAAAACCTGATTATGTCAATAATAAAAGTTAGTAGAGGAGTTTTCAGAGAGAGTGGCATTGCTTGCCTGGAACTTTTGATGGTTTTGGAATGTAGAAAAGACTGATTGCTTTTCCAAACAACTCACTATTTAAGAACAGAGATGGGAATTTTAAAATGTTATAGTTAAAATAGCCTATTATTGATGCATTAATGTTTTAGATTAGGGTTTTGAGTTTGTGGCTGCAGGGAGCTAATATGATTTTCCTGGGGATATCTGGCAAAATCATAGAATGTTCGGGGTTGAAAGGGACCTCTAGAGATCACGTAGTCCAACCCCCCTGCCAGAGCAGGATCACCTAGGGCAGCCACACAGGAACACATCCAGGTGGGTTTTGAAAGTCTCCAGAGAAGGAGACTCCACAACCTCTCTGGGCAGCCTGTACCAGTGCTCTGTCACCCTCACAGTGAAGAAATTTCTCCTCATGTTGAGGTGGAACTTCCTATGTTTTAACTTAAACCCATTATTTCTTGTTCTATCCTAGGCAACACTGAAAAGTGATTGTCTCGTTTCTCTTGACATCCACCCCTCAGATATTTATTTACATTAATAACATCCCCTCTGAGCTATCTCCTTTCAAGGCTAAACAGCCCCAGTTCTCTCAGTCTCTCTTCATAGGAGAGAGCCCCTTAATCATCCTCGTAGCTCTCTGTTGGACCCTCTCCAGTAGGTCCCTGTCTCTCTTGAATTGATGAGTCCAGAACTGGACACAGTATTTCAGGTGTGGTCTCACCAGGGCAGAGTAGAAGGAGAGGAGAACTTCCCTAGACCTGCTGGACACAATTTTAATACACCCCAGGATCCCCTTGGCCCTCTGGGCCACAAGGGCACATTGCTGTCCCATAGACAGCTTACTGTCCAGTAAAAGATAGATGTTTCTGTATAGAGACCTTCTTCCTAATCCATATCTGTTAATGAACAGATCATCCACATCAGTTCTTTTGCCTCTACCTTGATCATGAACATAACCAGCATTGCCAGCATTCTGGTCTCCTTTGATGCTGACTGCTCATTCCCACCTGGTGCTATCCTGCCTCCTCCAGCTGAGCTTTTTTTTTGGGGGGGAAATCCCTACCCTGGATTGTTTCCATGATCTTTTTCACATTGAGGATGTACAAATTTTTGTGTTCATTCATTTATAGATGAAAGAGCTGCTGACAATAAATGTCTTTGTTTTTTGGATGAGGTTTTCCACTGCAATGCTACAGGTCAGATGTTCTCCTCTCTCCCAGTACGATTCTCAAGCCCAAGCAGAACTCATGTCACAGCCACAGATTAAAAGCTGGAAGAAACCCCTACATTTGTCTTTAACCTGACTTCTGTAGTTCTGTCAGTGTGTACTATTCATACTATAGTATATACTATACTATCTTCAGAAGAAGGAGAAGAGCAAATGGAATGGAAATCACGGATAAACAAGCTAACCCACTACATGTGTACAACTACATCTATAAATATATATGCCGTAGCTTTTTTCTCCATTAACCTTTTCACTTTTCAACTAAAGAAAGAGAATTCTGGTTCATACAGTATTACCCCATTTCCTAATCCTTTAGTTTTGTCTATAGATCTTTTTAGAACCCTTTCCAATTTATAAATATCACTTTTATATTATGAGCACTAGACTTGGACATGTTTCAAGCTGCAATAATGCCTGATCCCTTATTACTATAGTAATAAGAGAAAAGAAGTACTTTCCCTTATTAAAATTAGCAATTTTATTAATTATGACAGAGATCATTGTCAAACCAAGAATTGGGTTCTTCTGCTCTGGGCTCTGCACTGTCCTCATAGGAGGATGCTCCTGTAGCCTAAATTTTTCATTTTTCAGATGAATGCCTTAATGTTTAACTGTATGAAAACCCATATTTTTCATTTATACCCAATTTACTGAGCCAGCGAAATTCTGTGGTATCATTTTCTTGTCCCCTTCTCTATGTTTCAGGTTTACGTCATTTCATCAACACAGTGAAATGTCACTTGTGTATTATAGAGCACCTCTGACTATTTTAACTTTCCTGAATATTCATGTCAAATTTGTCCTTCTGCTTTCATTATAGTCTTATAAGGAGACACTGAGGGAGCTGGGAGTGTTTAGCCTGGAGACTCAGGGGGGACCTTATCACTCTCTACAACTGCCTGAAGGGAGGGTGTAGTCAGGTGGGTGTCGGGCTCTTCCACCGGGCAACCAGTGACAGGACAAGAGGGCACGTCCTGAAACTGCATCAGGGTTGGATCTCAGGAAGCACTTCCTCACGAAGAAGGTGATCTGGCATTGGGATGCACTGCCCAGGGAAGTGGTGGAGTCACCGTTCCTGGAGGTGTTTAAGGAGAGGCTGGATGTGGCACTTGGTGCCCTGGTCTGGCCGATGTGGTGTTTGGTCATAGGCTGGACTTGATGGTCTCAGAGGTCTTTTCCAGCCTCAATAAATCTGTGATTCTGCGATCCTATGATCCTGTGATTGTCAGTTACCTAGTCATTCCTGTTTCCTCATTTTATTCCTTATACGTATTGATCAGTTTATGTGCATACAAATACAAATATTGTATACATATGTATTTTTAAGAATGGCTTTAATTTCCTTTCTAAGTCAACTTGGCTTGTTTCCAGAGCAGTTGTCCTCATTTATTGATTGTGGTTTTTGGACATCTAGTAAAATATTCTCGAACAGTTCCTAATTATTCATATTTTTTTCTGTTTAAATTCTTTCTCCCAGTAGATTTGTCCTTATTTGTTCTCAGCTCTGGAAGATCGACTCCTTTAAAGCTTGAAATAATTCGGTAGCTGCTATAAAATTTTGAAACAAAGCCCAAGGAAAGATCCGCTTGATTCATTTTCAGAAGGAATATGAAAAGGGGATCATGTGCCATCTTGACTGAAATTAGTCTAAGTGAGGAACATTAAATTTTAGACATTACAGTAGATTTCCATGGACAAGAAACTTGAGGGGCATTTAAAATCACCATTTGTAGTGGTGGGTATCTCACGAGCAGCCCTATTCAAATGGGAAGAGTTGGTATCTTGGAGAACTCTGAAATAGTTTTCTGTGCTGGTCTTGCACAGGTAGTGTGAACTCCCCAGTTTTGAGCCCATTCATTAGTACATCTCATTATTACTGAAAATATCAACCTTATTGTTACGAAAACAAAGATATCGTTTGATTGTAACTCTTCTGCACCGTGATTCTAAGGAAGGATACTTTCCTTCAGTTTGAAAAGTCAAGGTATAGTTTCAGAGAACTAAGTTGTGTGGTTTCATTTTCACTTACACAATCTTAAAAACTCTAAGCACCAGCTGTGTTGGGTCACGAAATAAAAGGGCTTCATAAGATTTGGACTGCAGACTTACTCTAAGAAGAAACATACTGCACTTTCTCAGCCTGGTGTTTCAACGTTACATTGGGTATGAGCCTTCCGAAAATAACTCATCAAATATGCACTTCTGAGAAAATACAGCCAATTACGGCAAAAAAATTAGGAAGTACAATCTAATGCTTCTTCACAAAAGCAAAGTCACTTCTTGCTCTTTCACCCCCTGTTAAGTAATCATTAAACGAATTGAAAGTTTTCTCCAAAAACAATAGATTTTGAAAATTTAGATTACTGTTAACTGGGAGTTTTAACTGGAAGTCTAAGGACACCAAAATATGGTGTTTCTGTAGGCATTTTTATAGACATGATGCCATGTCTGGTTGGGCTGTTTCTATTTTAGAAAGTTCTACAGATAAATTCAATATATTGCAGTAAGCCATGGTAAGAATGAGAAAGGCCGTGCTACCACGGGTTTTCATAACTCGAAGCACTTCTTGTGAGTACTTTGACCAGTAAGAACATTGTGTAGAGAATCAGCTGATACTCTACTTGACTTTCTTTGAAAATTTAGTTCCATCAATGTTTACTACAAGCAATCAGAGTGAAAATTGTGTTCCAGATCCCATAAAACCTTTCACTTCGTATAAAACAAACTCTTGTGGTTTTATTGATTTGGGGTTTGGTAGTGTTTTTTGTGGGTTTTTGGTTTTGGTTTCTTTTAGATAGAAAGTATAAAAAAATTTAATTTCTTTTATTCAGCTGAACAGTCAGAGAGGATGTCTGAAATAGTTATTTTCTTAGCTCTTCCTCGAACTCTTGGTAATTGTCTTTATTTTGTAGATTCATTCTAGTCCTCAGTACATCAGAATTCCAAGGGTCATCTTGAGTTTTAGAGTTATTTTCCTTATGTTGTAAAACTTCATTTGGAAACGTCAAATGAAGCTGCAACAATAAACTATGGAATTATTGATGATGAAGTGAAAAAGAAAATTTGATTTCCTTACATCTGCTTCTTATAACTTTTCTAAAAATTATAATAGTTGATCAATGCTGAGTTTTTAATTTCTGTTGAGATAGTGGCACCTTACACCTTTTTTCATCTCTAACCACTGTCTTACTGTCTCCATCTTGCCTACTTGTCTGCTGGAAAATAGTTTTTTGTCAAGAAGATTTTGCCAGCTGCTCCATGGTAATCTGTTGCACACTAATCTTTCATTGGCTCTGAGCATAGACAAAGTTACATTGTAAAAGTCCTACTTGTACCCAAATTTCCCTGTAATGTGAATTACTTCAGGATGGAGACCAAGCTGGGTGTTCTTTCTATGTTGCAGATCAAATGGACATGTTTTACAGAAACACAATGAGTCAAGTTTCTTGGAGCTATTCTGAAGTCTCCGTTCCATCTCATTCAATTTTCGGCTGCCTCCACTTGTTTAGCCTCTTATCAGTTTACATATATCGCAAGGATAAGACACTCCTTTAGCCAAGTTAATTACACTGTCTTCATCCCATGCAATCACGAGCAGGCCTGGTTATTTTAATCATCTTCACGCCTACTTTCCTATACACACTTTGCTTCCACGGTAGCCATTCTAAAATGTGTGAGCTGGACTCTTGCCTAGAAGTAAGCCAATCCCTGCTTTACCCTGAAATGTTCTCACTGCATTTGCTTCTAATTGGGTAATGTGCTGCACTGTTTTTATATGACATTTCGTTCTTTCCTATCAAACATTCCATGCTTTTTTTCATGACATGATTTATAAGACTTCCTTGTCACCTACATTCCTGCCAATTCTCCCAGAGATTCATCTCTAGATTGTTCTGTTTCTTCCAAAGTCTCACCCTCTTACTGCTGCTAATTGAATATTTGCATACCCTGTTCCTTCCGTCTGGAACTCCCAACCCTTTTAACTCACTGAATGTCCCTTGCCAAACACTTTTAAAAGTCAGGCTGAAACTTTCCACTTTGAATATTGCTTTTTGTGTTCATATGTAATCCCTTTCAAAATGTTTGGAGCCCAGAAATGTTTCCACATTCAAGCGATCAGAAGTGAAAGATAATGGTGAGGTTTCAGGCCAAATCAGATACAGACTGATCTGTGAAAGTGTCATTTCCTTGTAGAATTATACAACAGTGACAATCGCACTACGGTTAAGTCACACAAGCTGAAAAAAATCAGGATGTCCTCCTAGTAAAAACAAATCCAGGAGGTCCTTCATGTTCCTGAGCAAGTACAGGCCTGTTACATTTCTATGTAAAGAATGGATTTGAAGCAGCAGTACGTTGAGTAGCCTAAGTTGTTGGAAAATGAAAGCCTGCAATTTAGCAGCAGACAGAAAGTGTTTAGTTCTGTGTTATCAAAGCAGTAAGTTTGAGAATTAAAAATGTTTGTTCGTGTAAATGCTGCATGCTCAGCAAGAAGTTAACAGACAATATTCTAATAAAATGAAGGATGCAGTCTGATCTAGTTCCATCCCTCTCTTTCACCCTGTTTCCAGCTCCTTGCTGTGCCTTGCCACTTTAACTTATGTGCAATTCAGAGTTTAGGTCTTGTCAATCTACCAGTTTGTAGATTGTAGATGTCAATATAGATATTATATTATCAGCTTAACTTCAGAAACTGCAGTTAATATACCATTGAAATCTCAAAGATAGATACCAGTTTAAAAAGATGATCAATGTAATATATGCCTTTCGATTTCTGGAAGTAAGCCATAGCAGTATGCTTTTATGCCATATTAATACTTCTACACCAGCTTTTCTGCTAACTTGATTCTCTAGTTTAGTCTTTGCTAGAGTTGCATTGGAGAAATACTGAATTTCAGACAGATAAAGAAAATAAACAATGACTTTTATTCTGAGTATGGTGAAAAAACTAGTAGGGATGTTATCCAACGATTTTGATTTGTCTTCAAAGTATACTGTGTCTGGCACCTCCTTCAACAGATGTTTTTTTTTTGTTTTAGTTGGTTGGTTGGTTTTGTGAGGAAAACCATTATTGCTTTCTATAGGTAGACACAACCTTAAACTCCCACAACGATAACATTTTTCAGAAGTTTATTAGATACCATAATTATTCTCCTACACTAACCTCTTCTCTGCAGGACAAATACTGAGAGCAAGTGCTGTATATTCACCGTTTCCCTGGCTTTTACCACCTTGTGAAGTGCCTGACAGTGGCCATTCTCTGTACCAAAATATCTGAAGATGGGTCTTACAAAAGGTCCAAGAATGGCCAAGGTTACTGTACGATTGAGGTGCTGGTTTACCTCAGTGCTCTCCAAAAACAATGAAGAGCCATTTAAGAAAGTTAAAAAGTTAGAGGTGAAATTTCTAGCAGTGTAGCTGCTTTTACAAACAAGAAGGATTTTGTAAATAATTGGTATCAATATATTGTCACGGATGGAAATTACTTATACAGAGTGTTTTCCAGCATTGGAAGAAAAGCTTTGCTTAAATGCAATAATGTATTAAAGGTTTAGCAAGAGATAAACTGTGCAATAAGGACAGAGATTGGCTTCTAATTATCTAAAGATTTCATTGTTGGTGAATGTCCCTTCATAACCACCACAGAGGAGACAAAAAAAAGCACTGAAGTTATGTCCAAGGGTCTGAATTACCTGTCACACTGGCATATGTCAGAGGTAATGCTCGTAAGTAGCTGGAGTTACACTAACGTTAAAGGAAAGGTGCTTCCTAATGCAAAATTTAAATAAATAGAAAAGGATTTTAGATGCACTTACGTAATAAGAATAGCTTACTGAAGAGATGCAACAGTGAACGGCAATGTCTACTGCTACTACAGCTGAGGTTCCCTTTACAGTTTTGTCTCTTTCAGGAGTTTATTTCACCTCCTGAAGTGTCTTCCTTTGACTTTTCCTTGTACTTGAGGAGAGGTTTGTGCCCTTCAACATTTCTCAAGAGGGAGACGTGCCCTGAAATCTCTCAGAAGTACAGCCACCTGCTAGTCCTGCAGGCAAGCACCGATACACTGGCGGCTGGCTGCACACTCTCTCAAGGAATTAGAGAGGAAAAAAGTTGGGTTTCTATCTAGGTGCTGAAGTCAGAGTCAAGAAAAGAGGATGTAAATGGTGTAGACATGTAAATAAGGAAGTGATTTTTTTTTCTTTTAACAGGCAGATAATACAGAGTGTACATGCACATTTATTACCCTATTTGCTCTGTTGATTGTGTCTCTTGTATGATTTTGGAAGGGTGAATTAGGTCTTAGGTTATGAGTTCAGTTCTTAGTATGAGATTTGAGAATATAAATCTTTAAATAAATTAGTGCAAGCTCAGACTAGTATAATTTAGTCCCATGTGTTCAGTTTACCCTTTCTGGTACATGATGGCGCACAGGACTCATTCCTGGGCAGAATGAGCTGTTGTGATTACAGAGGAGATCAGGACCGTAGTTCTGGTTCAGAAGCAAAACATCTGCTAGGAACTGCTGTGGTCAATCTGATCTTATACTATGCATGTATTCTGGAGCTTTTCCTTCACACAGAAAACATTTTCCGAAGAGGAATAGCCTACAACATATAATGGAATGAAGGGAAAAGAAATTTCATTTTGCAGTTTTAAACCACAAAAATCTTCATTAGAAACCTTAGTGAGTTCCTACCTGGGTCACAGGTTTTGTGGGGCTGGAACACAGTTGAATGCCTAATATTGGATAATCTAATCCTAAGGTTTCAGATAAATGCAGGAAGTAACTACAGCTGATCTCTACTCACAAGAGCTACTGAGCACCCACAACACATATTTCCATTGTAGTTGCTTACACCAGTTTTTGTTCTGGCCCCCTGTTTAATCTTTTACATGGTTTTAAATGCTTGCTGCAAAGTCAGATCTTTGAGAAAGACATATGACTGGCAGAGAATAAATATTTTACATGGAATAATTACTTATTGCCTGAAGTCTTTGGCATGCTATCCAGCAGGAAAAAAAAACATTTTAATAAATGCCAACCACACCTACAAAAGATAAGTACCATCACAAATCATACTCACTTATTCCAAGATTATCATTTGATAACCGGTCCAAATTGCTGTTGAGATAATAGCACTTCTTTTGATGTTATTGGCAAAGTGCAGGTAAAAATATTTTTGTCTTTGGCTTTCACCATTAGTGCTAAGATTTTACAAAACCTAACAACAAAACAAGAGCCAAAGCATAAGAGGAAGAACACTTTCTCATAGTAGAGTAAATTAGATACACTTTGGCATACTTTGGAAACAATTGCCACCTATCAGAAATAGGCTATTAAATGAAAAGTGTATAAACACGCCACTTATTTTACTGGGTAAACTTTAGAAACATTTGGTACAATCTATTTAGTTTAAGCCTAGTTTTCTTAGAAGAGTTTGGAAAAATACTTGCAGCATATATTATATTATAGGTTCTCCCAACAATGAGAGAAGCCACGCTGCTTTTGTTGGAATAAATGCAAACATGCTATATCCTTGTAACAGATTTCTCTCCCTGACACCTCAAGTCCAAGTCCTTTCAAAGGCTGCCTTTATAATATCCCAGAAAACTTTAATCAATGTCAGGTTTACACCAGCACAGAGCAGAATCTCTCATTTATCAGTTTAAAACAATGGGATCTTTTATGCAGGGAGATTGTGACTCACTGCCTTGTTTGTCCTAGCTAATGAGAACTAACAGCACCAACTGTAATGGATGTGTGCCGTGGATATTACTGTGGGAACGTGCCTTCAGGAAGAGATCCAACTATCTTCGACTGTGTAGTCAAAGGTGATTGTTATTAAAATAATTTTGGAAACTCATGTACAAGATGTACTTGAATTGCACTGTGAATAAGTTAACAATTGTTCTAACTTATCATAGCTGTTCTGCATGTATGTTCAACATGCAGCTTGTTGGCATTTTAATGCTGTGTATGTGTGTGGGGAGAGGGGTGTGAGCAGACCTAGTCTGCTGACTCATCTTGATGGATGGATTGAGTTTTATCATCACTGAATCAGAGAAAAACCGAACAGTTTTCCAAGATGAAATAGCTTGAGGGAAAAGACTGAACATCCTGCATCAGACTTTACAGTAAATCAGACCAAGGAAATGCTCAATTCAAGTGATTGGGAGCTTGCTCAGAGTTTCTGCCAGAGTTCATTATACTGTAAATACAAATCCAGCAAAGCAGGAGGTGGAAATCTGTTTAAGACCCTTTGCTGTGTGGGAAACCAGCAGGGACAACTCGTCTCCCAGTATTCAGTGACAGCTTACAAGGAGTTAGCTGCTGTTTAGAAAGCATGGCTCTTCCCAGCTGTGATAAAGAAGATATCTTGTCCTTGCAAGGGACACAGTTGTAGAGAAACTTCCCTTCTGGTGGAGTCTGGAACATCTGCAAGTCCTAAAAGTTAGAGATAAAAATCCCCGTGACTGTGGGGAAATAGGTGGACAGGAAAAGAATGAGCCAAGTTTCAGGGTGAGAGGAGTTGGGAATCTTTTATTCTTCCTCCTCTCTGAAGGATTCTGGCTGTCTGATAAAGGTCTTGGCAAGGACTGAGGGCTGGTGTTGAGCAATGTGCACATGGTCTGTCAGATAAAGGACAGCAGGAGAGTGAATGTGTGGCTTTCTGTTCCTCTCTAAGCAGGCCGAGATCCATAGCAGAGCGTATAGACTCAACCGTTTTCTACAGGAGTACAGAGCGTTCAATAAACCAGCTGGGGAGAGAACAATTTGGTTAAGGTCCCCGAACACTGCAGAGTTGTAAATGAAGCTATTTACACAAAGCAACAACAGCAACAAATATTTGGACACCATCACTATTGTAATAATTTCTAAAACATTTCTTTTTAACAAAGGCTGAGATCCTGATAGTGTGACGTACTGATACATCCAAAGCAAATAACTACTGAGGGGGTACAGAAGCAGCACGGATGTGCGACCAAGGGAGGACATCCATTACAGATTATTTTGCGTGATGATGTTTGGCTGTAAAAGGTCACGACTGTGAAGTATTTAATAGGAAAAAAAAAATCAAATAAAGCTAAAAAAACAGCAAGTCTGACTTTCAGTTATTCAGAATGCTGCTTGTCCCAGTCATGCACATTATGTAACATTTGTATGTTCTCATGCATGTCCTATAAGTTTTTCATCTGTCAAAACACTTCTATATATTCTCTTAGCCACTATGCCTGATGGGGCCAGACGTGAAACCTGTCCCACAGGTATAGCTCTTAGCTCATGAGAAAAGTTTTTAAATGTGTCAGAAACTTCCTTAAAATCTCAGGTGAGGACTGCTACATTGAAATGCAACTGTCATAAAACATGTCAGGGGCTTTTCCTGCAGAAATTAGCAGAAATAAATCATCAGAGATACAGTGAAGTAGTGACATACAAATGCTCTGGGTACTGTTACAGACCAGCTTGGAAAATGCAATTTTCACAAAAATGCAATATATGTAAGGAAAAAGAAGAGTCACTGAAATCATCAATGGAAAACTTAAATTTGCAACAAGAGCATAAAATGTTTGCATTCTGAAAAGCAGCTAAGGCTGAAGCTGAAGTCTTCAAATTTCCATTCTTCTCTTCTGACATGGGTCTTAAGTGATACCACATCACTGATACAACCGTGACCTTATTTTTCCAACAAAAATATCACCATTTTCCATCAAAAAATTACAGAAACACTAAAGGATATTTTAATCATAATTCATAATCCACAAATTCCCATTGTTAAGAATTCCATTATTGCAGGGTGTTAGATGCTTATTAACCCTATCAGCTGAGATGCAGAATGGGAGCATAACAGAGAAATGAGGATGTCTGCAGTATCTTTACACTGTGCTCCTCCACCACAGGGCTGGTGGTAATATCCATATTGTTGCATAAACTGAGGTGCCAAGATCGTTTAATTTCCCCCATCTACTAGGGTTAATAAAGACATAATCATCTACTAGGGTTAATAGAGACGTAATCAGACCTCGGTCTGTGCCCAACTTCATGAAAGTTGCACACTACATATGTATACAACAATTGGGCAAACTGATTTTTCTTCACTCTCATTATAGCCTGAAAAATAGATATTCAATAATAGAAAATCACATGTAGCTCTAATTAGCAGGATTTCGAGTAGTAAGTAAATTACTAAAACTTGCAGAATATTTTACAGGTAATGTGGTTCAGATAACTGAAAATAAAAAGGGACTTTTAATCTGGTTTGGGAATGGATTAGAAAAGATTTCCTGAAAATTGTCCACAACCTCGACAAGATTATCGCCATTAAATCTCTCTCTTGTATCACTATTCACAGTCTCAAATATCCCTCATTTTTCCCACTAGAGAACTAGAAAGGCTATAGAAACTTGCCTAGCTGAAGAAAGACAGCTAGAAGCAGGGCTGAGGGAGGTCACTTTGCTGGTGCTGCCTTTGCCTTATGGAACAGTCAATGAACTAGGTAACTATGGAACAAGAAGAACATGTGTTGACACATATGTTTCGTGGCCTTGTGTGGGATGAAGATGTAATCAACCATTAAGCATTTATAACTAGTACTAATGAGCCATTAAAAGGAGAGGAAACCCTGCATTCTTCTTCTACTCCTCTGTACTTATTATCCTGTGAAATCTCAGCGGATTCAGGCTGGCAATATTTGCTTGTTAACCTGACATTTATCCCAGGCATGACATAGGCAGTCTTAATACCAATGGCACTGTGCCTCATGGAGCCCCCACACTGTGTGACTTGGCAGCTGCTTTTACAGGGAGCTGTGAGCAGTTCTGCCTGTACTTCCAAGTCAAAAAAGACTAAACAGTTGTGTTGATGGGTACCTTAGTCCAGGGCTCAACTAACAAGGCAACGGGCAGTGTCTGTTAGGTGGATTTAGCACCACATTGACACACACACAAATAGAATCATGGAATGATTTGAGTTCGAAGGGACCTTAAATATCACATAGTTCCACCCCTGCTGCCAGGGGCAGGGACACCTCCCACTCAAAACCCTGTCCAACCTGGCCTTGAACACTTCCAGGGAGGGGGCATCCGCAGCTTCTCTGGGCAATGTGCCCCAGTGTCTCACTACCCTCACAGAAAAGAATTTATTCAAAGCTCCTAGTAAGCTTGAAACACAGGCAGAATAAGCTTATAGCTTTCTGTCAGAGACTGTGTAGATACTCTGATGTTACCATCTTCCCTTTCCCCTTGGTAAGTAACATATTATCCTGCCTGAAAATGTAAGACATACCGAGACACACACCTTCTGTACTCACATGGGCTGAGAAGAGCCAGAATTTTGACATGCTTCTGGAAAGTGTGTTACTGAGCATTTGGAAAGTAAATAAAGAATTCTAGTACCCTTCTCCCTTTTGAAAAGTATTTATTTTCTCTGCATATTTCAAAACCCAATGCTCTAGATCTGTAGGTGCATGTAGTGTTTGCATGGCACCAGAGATGCTTGGCTCTTAGACATGGAATAAGTCATATAATCAAAATTGTGCTTTGCGTACTTGATATCTAATGAAGTTTAGCATTAAAGGAATCTAGACATTAGATGTTCCTACATATTTTAGACATGCCTTTGTATTCCTCTGAGAATTTTGTGATATATTACATTTTACCTGAGCAAACACTGGATATTTGCTCGAACATCAATGGGCAAAGATAGAATTTACAAATGCTTTATATTTCTGTATAGTCTATAGTCTACATTTCCCAAATGTGGGGTTTTTTTCTTTGTTTGTTTTTTTTTTTGTGATAAAATAACTAATATTTGCCACCTCCTGACACCAAATCTCCACAATACTCTTTCTGCTCTCTTTGGTAATTAGAAGGTATTTAGCTAAACCAACAGTCTGAGACTGTTTGCAACTAACCTCGAAGCTTCTGGGCAGTCATTTACAGTACTTCTAGATTGATTTTATAGTGCTAACACAGCTATGAATTTGATAGAAAATTATATTTAAATTAAAATCATTTTTTTCCAGTTCAGCTCTCTTGTAAGAAGTACCTGAGCTTCTTGATTCAATCGCCTCAGTAAGTCAGATTGCCTAGAGCTCATGATCAAACTGCTTTAATTCCCTCTTTTAAAGGTCATGTAAACATGTGTCCTTAGTGAATTAGATGCAAATTCAATTCCCTATTCACAAAGCTTCCTAGTTAAGTTCTCTACCTATTCCTCACATGCAAGCCTGCACCTGACAGCAGAATATTGACTTTTGAGCTGTGGCCAAAGACATGATTAAACAAAGAAAACAACTGCCCCTTGTACTGTAGAGAATATTGATAGGCAGAATTGGAGCTACATTTTTTCCAAATGGTGCTCATTTTGTAGGTTGACTAACTCACCTTTTAACATAAGTTTTCCATAATTTTGTTTTATATAAAAAAGGTAATAATGAATATCAGTTTTCAATTCATCTCCATCAAAGACTAAATGAACCACACTGAGCAGTTCACCATGAGCAAAAGGTTTTGTTTCTGGCATTCGTGTTCAGCTATAAATAACAGCTTCAGTTCTGAATTTCATAATTCTGCAAATAAAATCATTACAATTATGATCTTGTTATTAGATCTTTTCTTATAAGTAATGAGTAATGATCTGTGCACAATTCTCCTAACTTCTTATCATTAAGAACTCTAGTTCACACCGCAGGTCTATGCGGCACAGTACCTTACTTCTGACTGGGTTTGGTAATGGAAAGAAAATGAAAACCAGCACAAAAAGTGTGAGCTTCCCCAGATATCTACTCCTGTTTTTCTGGAAACATTAGTTCTGAAATAATCCTGAACTCACTGTTTAGAACTTGTCAGTTGTGCCAGATCTGAAGTCTGAAGATGGTTAAGTCCCAGAAAGTCACGTTTCTGTAATAATTAGAATCTGTAGATAATGAAATCTTGTTCTGTGATTTCCTCTAGGTTTTTCAGCCCATCTGAATAGTTAATATCTTTTGTTAAAATAAAATATTTCAGACCTTGAAACATAATACTTCTCACCTGAGGAATTTAAAAGAGTTAGTGAAGAAGCTCTCTGGACCACTACAGTTAATTTTCTTTATTGAGTCCTAGGAAAGAAAGGATATTTCAAAGAACTGCCGACTTGCCAAAGTAATCTAGCAGTTAAAAAAATGGCCCAGGAAATGATAGATCAGTTGTCCTGATACTAATCTTATGGAAAAAAAAAGCCAGACAAATTCAGTGCTCTATCAACAGGGAATTACATGCTAAAAATAAAGGTATATCATTCAACACAGCTTCACAGAAAGTAGTTCTTGTCAAATTATCTTCCTGAGTCTGGCTGATAAAGGTAGCTGTGTTGTTACAGTGTAATTAAATTTCTCCAAGGCATTTGACATACTACACATGACATTGTGCTTTAAAATCCTGCATTATATGTAATTAATAGAGCACACATTACATGGTTTAAAAGCTACTTGACTGATAGCTCTCAAAATGTATGCAGTAATGGAAAGGCATTAATTAGCTGGGCCATTACTAACAAGATACAGCAAGACCCTTGGTCCTAAACCATTTTAAACCCTTCTTTGGAAACAATCTGAACTATGGGCACAGTATGCAGGGGACAAAAAGACAATCATGTGAAAAGTAATCAGGAGTTATCTCTTACGGAGTTCGCTGCATCACCAGGATAGGGGACTTGAATTCAATGCAGGAATGCACTCAATGCATTTGAACGCACTCAAATGCTACGAATGGGGAAAAAAAGTGTGTTGCAGAGCGGAGCTGCCAGCCCACGCCCCCTGGCAAAAGGATCTGTGTGTCTTCGGATGCATGAAAAACTCATCCCAAGTGGACGCAGGGGAGACACCTCATCTTTCACACTGGGCAAAGAAACATAAGGTTGTATGAGTGTGAAGGTGGTACCAGAGAAAGCCCCAACGGGGCTGAGGGAGTTATATGGAGCCTGTGCAAGATATGAGTGGCCAGAGCAACTCTGCAGAGAGGAGGTTAGAAAAGGGACAGTGAGACAGGGAGGTGGGCACTGCTACAGTGTGGTTCTTGGTGTCAGCCCACCCCTTTCCACCCCGCTAAACCTCAATCCCCATCCTGCGGTTTCCTGACCATGACCACTTGGGAAGAAACCCAGCCCTCTCCTGTCCCAAGTCACCCTGTGCTCTTTGCCCTGCAATGACTGGAGTGGACAAGAGGGCTGATGGCCACCTTTGAGGCACAGCTGCCACCACTGTAGCATTGGCTTCCCCCTCTCTAAAGAGCTGCTAAGAGAAACAAAAAAAATAGGTCATAGAATCACAGAATGTCTTAGGTTGGAAGGGACCTTAAAGATCATCTAATACAACCTCCCTGCCATGAGCAAGGACACCTCTCAACTAGACCAGGTTACTCAAGGCCTGATCCAACCTGGCCTTGAACACCTCAAGGGAGGAAGCATCCACAACTTCTCTGGACAATTTATTCCAGAGTCTTGCCACCCTCAGACTGAAGAATTTCTTCCTGAGATCCAATCTAATTCTGTTTTTCTTTAACTTAAATTCATTTTCGCTTGCCCTGTTGGTGGACACTCTTGTAAAAAGTTCCTCTCCAGTCTTCCTGTAGGTTCCCTTCAGTTATTGGAATGCAGTTATAAGGTCCTGCTGGAGTCTTTTCTTTTCAAGGCTGAACAATTCCAGCTCCCTCAGCCTATCCTTGCAGCAGAGATGCTCTAGCCCCTGGATCTTCTTTGTGGCCCTCTTCTGAGCTCATTCCAACAGGTCTATGTCCCTCTTATGGTGGAGACACCAGAACTGGATGCAGTATTCAAGGTGGGGTCTCACAAGAGCAGAGTAAAGGGGGAGAATCACCTCTCTTGACCTGCTGGCTACGCTTCTCTTGATGCATTCCAGGACGCAGTTGGCCTTCTGGGCTGCATGAGTGCACTGCCGACTCATGTTGAGCTTCTCGTCTATCAACATCCCCAAGTCCTTCTCTTCAGGTCCTGTGGCAAGAGATTAAATGGTAATAATGGCCCTTTCTGGTTTCACATCCCATGATTCACCCCACATTCCTTGGCTGGGCTTTCCTGTTTGGTTCAAGGTCTAGAGGGAAAAAATAAAAAAAACCGCCCTGATTTGCAATCTCTTAGCAAAACTCAAATGCCCCTCTAGGTTTGATAGTGTTTCTGTTCTTCTTCAAATGGGATTTGGTACTCCCCAGGGAAAAAGGACTGGAATCAATAAAAGCATATAGGAACATGTTGCAAATGACTATATAAGAATCCTATTAAGAGTTATTTGCAACAGCCAGTATCTCTGTGCTTAAGTTCTCTGAGACATTGAAAATCATGATGGTATTGTATATCTACATAGGTTAAGATTTTATATATGAGGAAGAATTTCAGGCTAGAATATTAGTTTTAAATGTTCAGGTGTTTATCCAACAGCTAATGCTGAAAAAACCCCAACTAACAAACCAAAACCCAGACACCAAAGTCTTTACAGGAGTTTCAATTAGTGCATAGGGCAATTAGTTCATTGCTCCGTGTTATAGCAAATCCTTGGCTTGTTAGTTTTCAAAATCTGAACTTCAACATAATTTTATAAATAACTAGTACCTTTATAATGGGTGAAATTAAGCCAAAATCCTTCGTGCAAGGGGGCATAATGTTTGGATTTTAAAAATCCACGTGAGACCTGAATTTGTTGGTTAGAATCCAATACTAATTAAAATTAAACAGAATCCAACAGACCTTTGATAATTACATCAAAAGTTCACATTCATTTGATGTGGATTGTCTATATTTCATTGTTACTCTCTTAAAAGATTATTTATGTACAAAGAGTTAGAAAAGAATATTAATATTTAAAAAGTGGAACTATAAGGGCAAGCACTGATTCAGCATATGTTTTAATTTATTAAATGCTTGCTTTATTCTGCTCAAAACCATCACTTAAGACATTTTTTTTTGCATAAAGAATGATCTACAAAGATTCTTAGTATAATATATTTCTAGTGGAACAAGAAGTTTAGCTTGTTTACTGGAGACTGGATTCAACAGCATTTGTTTAACAAGCTGGGCATTAAGGAACCACATCAGTCATACTTTTATTCTGAATTTGCCATTGGTTTACTAAGCAAAGCTCCTCAAGAGGAAAAAATCTGATTTCATAAAAGATCACACACACCAGCCCAAACAATCTGAGATGCTGTACTGAAAGTTGTCTGGAAATTCTGCATATTTTATGCAGCTAAGCGCAAAGCACTTTCCTCACAGCTGAGTACATGGAAAGCACAGCAGAATTATAAAAGGGAGATATTACCAATGATGTCTAGACATGGAGAAAGTATGACCTCAGTTAGAACATTCCAGTATTTACTTTTCCTTTCTAGAGAGAGATATACAGTATTTCATGATTTCAGTATGCAAGGCAGCAAGGTTTCTGAGCAGTTCAGTAAAAACCCTCAAATAGGCTGCAGGCTGGGAAAACTTAAAAGAAAAAAGAAAGGATCTGAATGAAAATCATCTCTGCTAGAAAAATAAGAACCAGAGTGCAGCTACTTCTCATTTCCATCATGCAGACGGTGTTGATTGCATTTTAAAAGAATCCATATTAAAAACCAAACCAAACCAAACAAAAGAAAAAAGAAACAGCCACAAAGCCCCACCAATGTTGTGAAGTCCAACATTTAGACTTCAGGAAGCAGTTACATGGCAGTTGGCTGTGTAGCTTTATTGCAGCCTCAAGTGTACACAGCAAACAGAATTTTGCTCTCAAACATTCTATAAATATAGGTAACAATTGAATCCTCACTTAATCTTGGGTTCAGGGTCCCATTCTTTCTTACATACTTAAATGTATTACTATATTCAATTATTTTATTATTTTTAATGTTACTAAAATAAAATTAGCTTATTGCACAGATGTGAAATAGACTAAGATTGCTGTTCTCTTTCTTTGAAGTCTAAGGATGACACTGAAATACACACAGACAACCTGTTTTTGCATAAGAAATTGCCTGTAAATGTTCTTGGTTTAATGTATTTCTAAAAAAGTAATACATTTAGTTTGTTTGCTGATCACTTAGCATTTATAACAACTCACTTCAGCCTATGGCTCCCATCAGTTTTGCTTGCAGTTATGTATGCTGACCTCAGAGGCAAAAATGAGTACCCCAAACTGTGAGTTAGGAAATATGGACTTTCAAATTACTGACTGACCATCCTGGCATAATCTGATATATGCAACCAAGCAACACGGAAAAGTTCCGGGTATTTCCTATATTGCAATCTCTTGTCTACTCAAGCTAACCCAGCTGCATGAAGCAGTCTGGCTGTAGAAGCTTCAGCCAGCCCTGAGGTTAACTCAGAAGAGTGAATTATCCCATGCTGCTACAGAATTTTTGCCCATAGCTGGACTGCTCGGTTACCTCTACATTATACACTTCAATGTAAACAAACCTACGGTGTCAAAGACTGTGGTAGAACTTGTCTTCTTGGGCAATTATCCTTTTTTTTTTTTTAATCCCACAGTGTTTTTGTTTTGCTCACACACCTTGAACTTCTGTGAGGAATAAGGGAAAAGAAACTTCTTCTCAGTGAGGGTGACGGAACACTGGAACAGGCTGCCCAGAGAGGTTGTGGAGTCTCCTTCTCTGGAGACATTCAAGACCTGCCTGGACACGTTCCTGTGTAGCATAGTCTAGGAATTCCTGCTCTAGCAGGGGGATTGGACTTGATGATCTTTCGAGGTCCCTTCCAATTCCTAACATTCTATGATTCTATGATTCTATGAAAAGACCTATGAAATTTTGTTTACAATACAACACAACTCCATTCATTATATCGTCCTGACAGAGTCCCAAATGCAAACCACCCTGTGTTATGAGTGAGGTGAGGACACTGGTGGGGAAAAAAATATTGAGTATGTACAGGTAATTAAAGCTTGCATTACAACGCTTACACAAAAGGCTGATGGAGGCATGAATTCAGGCTAATGTTCTTTTAATGTGTTATCTTCAAATGTAATGCCTTGGGCGGGTTATGGGTGTCTATATAAACAAAGCAAAAGCCAGAAATACCAACATGTGGACAATATTGAACTCCATAAGGTGGCAAGAGGCAAGCGGGAAAGTTTACTTCCTTGATGTGTGATTACCAGGAGCCACACCAGATTTCAGTGAGGGAAACCTGTCAGAGAAGCCCTCTTAGCTGCAGATTGCAAGACCTGTAGGGAGTTCTCTAGGAGTCAAGAGGGATATTAAAAGGAGATCGCTTCCAGGCTGTGAAAAACTTCTTGGCACAAGCAAAAGGTGACTTTTCAGAGGTTTACAACTAGCTTGATAAGATTTTCAGACGGATATCCTTAAGCACCTCTTCAGCACTAAGGCTAAGCTTTTCTCAACCAGCAGGTTCTTGAGCCAGACTTTGAATGTGCCAGACCTTAAGAGAGTAGAATAATCAGCAAAACAATATAGTCTTTTAATCATAGTCCCGAAGATGGCTGAAGTTTTCCAGGAAAAAAATTTCATGTGCGTGCCAGACATCTGAAATGAAAAACTCCACCCTAAAATCTACAAAGCTAGCTGAAAGCAAGTAGCTCGTAATTAGAATGGTTGTCATCCAACACAGCAAAATAATCTTACTAGAAAGCCAGTTCAGTAGTGTAAGGCATCAATTTTGATGGCAATCTAGTTAGGAAAATTTCTCATCTCAAGACAGTGACTAATCCATATATATCAGTGAGAGAAAAAGAAGAAATAAGTTAAATCCTTCTTAGAGTGGGCAGTGGATATCCAAGTCTGACATTTTAATTGGGTTTTGTATAGAGGGGTTCTCAATTAGATTTTTAAATCTAGATTTCACCTCAGTGTATAAAAAGATTACTTAAATGTTAATTTTCAAAAATCAGGTACATCATTACTCTTAAACTGGAAAGTAATTGAAAACTAACTACTGACAATTCTGTTCATGCAGGTTCATGTGCCTCACTGATTTGTTGCTAAGCAAAGGAGGACTGATGGAGAACAGTAGTGGAAAATATATAGTTCTCAATAAAATAGGAATGAGGGCAAGCATTAATGTCTCCCCCAAATATGTACATTATCTATTTAATATTAATGTGATTTCAGTTCGTGCATGATAAAAAGATCAGCATTAGAATTCTAAGGATTAAAGATTTAAACCTTGACATGGCTTCCCTTCTTACACTCACAAATAACTGTGACCACAGTTTCATGGAATGCGTTATTTGACAACACAGGGACATTTACCTACCAGATTAACAGGTACCTTTATGTATATAAATGTTGACATATCACTGTTTGCACCCATAATTATTTGCAGACGTGGACTATGGGCACAAAAAATGGCCGTATTTTAAATACCATTCCTTAAGCGTACAGCACATTTTTATTCTAATTTTGGTGTAAGATTTTTAAAATACTCAGATTCCAGGTAGATTTGTAGTCCTAACTCCGGTAGATGTTTTTTGAAACTTCACCTTGAAAGCATGCTTGGAGTTGATGCTTTTTGAATGTACACAATGACTTTTCAAATGAACACGTCTCAGCCTTTGACTTTCTAGCTACAGGAAGGTTATTTTGAGATGCTTCTTCCTGCACTTAGAGGTTTTTCTCTCTTACTTTGCCCCCCTTGGAGCTCTTCAGCTCTTCTGTCTAATCATGGAGTGTTCTTCATGGTGCTCCAGTTACATGCAAAACAAGAACAAGCAAACTAATGCTGTTTGGGTACATCATCATATTCCTTATAAGTCAGAGAGAAAATTTAGATACATAGGTAATTTATTTCACTACGCTAAGAGACCCAAGAATCCCAAGCAGGAAAGTAAATATAATCCAAGTTCTGTCCTGAAAAGTAAGACCAAAGAGACAGTCTATGGCAGAGCAGAGAAGACATCAGACCTATGATGGTAACACTGCTTATGGCATTCATGATGGTGCTGAACCACATTAAACACCAAGACAATAGTGATTTTATGGTACCATGCAGTTGCAAAGAGACGTTCTCCAGTTATAAATATCTGCTTATGAAGCAATGATAGTTCATTCTATGTTTAACAGAACTCTGACTCTTAGAGAGTCAGTATAATTATCTCTACTTAAGAGATGAGATGCCTGAAAGCCTCCATCACACCTCTGAAAATATTCCAGCTTTCACTTTGCAGCTCCTTTTACTAGAAACATCACCAGAAATCTCAGGAGTTCCTTTTGAAAGCCTACAGTGGCTATTTGTCACCACCAGGTAAGGTGATTTCTGTTTACAGCTGTAAATCCTCAGATGCCACATGAAAGAAACAAATTCTCTGTAAGAACTCCTCTAAATGTCTCTCAGACTTTCTAGCCTGATTCCTGTCATGTACCCATTCATCCCTTCTGTTTACCCAATAAAAGCAAAACCAAATGGATTTGGTTTGCGCCTAATCGATCACCAAATGATAGAACCTGACAGAGACACTTGGGCCACTGATTAACTCAGGAAGTTGTTCTCTTAAAGCTGCCATTGGAATTGAATGTGGTGCAACAAATGACACCAAAGGACACTGGTGTCGTTATAAATCTCCCTCCTTCCTGTCATCATCACAATGAAATGGCCCAAAGCCTGATTTCTTTCAATAGTATGGTATGAGGACAGGGGCAACTTTGGTGACAAACGAATATGGAATCATGATATGAGGAACTTCGTCTTGATGTCGGTGCTTATTATGAAAGGCATATCTTTCAGCCATAGGACTTTCTTCTATTGAACAGGTTGGCAAAGTCCTAGAGATGCGGCAGAAGAAACACATCAAGGAATTAATCTCTCTGTTTCACCTGCCAATCAAAGTTAGGTTAGTGTCCTCAAACAGCAGGTGAGTTTCCTTGCTGCAACACCTCTAATAAGGTCAGAATCAAAATAAGAAATTTTCTGAAGAAAGATCCTAAAGCCCAATGGAGCCTGCAACTGGCATAACACAGTCACTAAAAGCTTATCTCTCTTGCAGAGGTGGCAGATGACATTCTTTATGACCCAATGTTTTGGTTTGGCCTGGCCAGATTTTGGTGGCGGGGGAGGGGAGCTGCAGGGTGGCTTCTACAAGAAGCTGCTAGAAGCTCCCCAAGTTTGATAGAGCCAATGCCAGTCGGCTCCAAAGAGGGACCCGCCGCTGGCAAAGGCTGAGCCTATCAGTAAAGTGACAGCAGAGGAACGCCTCTGTGAAAACATATTTAAGAACGGAGAAAAAGAACTACGCCATAACAGCTGGCACAGAGATGGAGGAGTCAGAATCTGTGCAGACACCAAGGTCAGTGAAAAAGGAGGGGGAGCAGGATGAGCTTCAGGTGCCGGAGCAGAGAGAGTCCCCCGGGTCCGTGGTGAAGACCATGGTGAAGCGGGTTGTCCCCCTGCACCCCACATGGGCGAGGTGCAGGTGTCCACTGTGAGGATCACCGCGTAGATGTCCACCGAGGACTCCACGCTGTGTGGGTGGATGCCTGAAAGAGGACTGTAGCCCATGGGAAGCCCGCATCAGAGCAAGTCGCTGCCGGAACCTGTAGCCCGTGGAAGAGAGGAATGCCCACGCTGGAGTAGGTTGGCCGGTGGGACTTTTGGGACGTTGTGGGTGGCTCACGCTGGAGCAGTTTCCCCCGAAGGACTGCGCCTCAGACTCACGAGGGGTGGGCTGCCCCTCGTGAGGTGTCTCACGTTGGGCAGTTTGTGATGAATTGCCCTTCGTGGGACGACTCACGCAGAGAAGAGAGCGTGAAGCTTGTCTCCTGTGAGAGGGACCCCACAATGGCCCTGGGGAAGAGTGAAGAGTCCTCCCCCGGAGTGAAGAAGCGGTGAAACCAACGTCGGATGAACTGACCGCAACCCCCATTCCCTGCCCCCCTGCGTCGCTTGGGGAGAGGAGGTGGAGAAACCGGGATTGATGTTAAGCCCGGGAAGAAGGGAGGGATGGGGGAAGGTGTTCTGTTTAAGATCTGTTTGCTCTTTCTCACTTCTCACTACTGCTCTCTGATTAGTTCTCCTAATAAATGTACCTAATTTCCCCAAAACTGAGTCTGTTTTGCCCGGGACGGTAAATGAGGGTGATCTCCCTGTCCTTATCTCAAACCCTGAGCCCTTGGAAATATTTTCTCCCCCCTGTCTAGTTGTGAAGGGGGAGTGAGAGAGCGGCTGTGTGGGTTACCTGGTGGCTGGCCAGGGTCAAACCACTACACCCATGCAGCCCAACAAATAGAAATAAGATAGACATAAAAATACTAAAAATGAAAACTGAAATGTTTTAACACTGCGAGGAAAGATAAAAGAAAGAGAAAACAAAGTGCAAATATCAGATGTTAGTCACACTGCTTACCACACCGTTGAAGCTGTTCAGATATTATGGTGATAAGTGTAGTAAAAGAATCTATATAGAACAAGGGTGGACTTGTCCATGGAATTTTGGTGTTTCTACATTCAACCTCCTCAATGTACAATGCACTTGCACCTTCCACCATTGCCATTAGTTATTTCATTGGTATGTTATGATAATGAATGCTTATAAATTATTTTGTGTTCATCAGAGAGAGGGAGGATTTTGAGCTACGCCCATTAGAGATGAAACCAAATGTTATAAACATACCAAAGAACAGCATTTCCACATGGGACATAGATATTCAAGGACACTTAGTCTATAAGAAGAAGAAATAATAAATGGAAAGTTGGAGCTCTAAACGCTGTTTGTGTAGTTAAAGAAATGAAGGAAAATGGTAATGAAATAACTTGTTTGGATCAGGAGAATTTTATGGAAGGATGGTAAAATAAATCTACTAGAATCAGAAAATAATGTAAGATCAGAACCTAGTTGAAAATACTTTCTATCAGAATCATTATACATGTTAGGATTTTGTATAAAAGTTGGTCACAGAAAAAGAACTTGAATCAAGCAAATACGAACTGATTCCATTTAAGATAAAATGGTAAAGCAGATACTCAGCTAAGCATTTACAATTCAAAAGGACAAGCTTTGAAAAATTCGTGCAATTTTTTTAATAAAGTCCGTTAAAATGAGAATCCCAAGGGATTTAGTCATGGAAGAAGCTTGGAATTTCAACGTCAAAAGTATTGAATCTTACAGAACATTTTATGTCAAGCTGCAGAAAATGTTGAAAGAACTTTCAAATGACCTACAAGAGTAACCACTGCAAGAAGGCTATTAGAAATGAACAGGAGAAGATTTAGCAGGAAAAAAAGCCATGAATCAAGAAATGAAAATGAAACTTAAAATTGTCTAAGTATAATCTAAGTTTGTCATTGAAGAAGATATTGAACTATAGGGTATTTTCTTTTTGAGCAGGGTAAATTGAAACAAAAAAGGCATGGGGAAAAAAGAAGGGCAGCTTTTCAGTCAGGATAAAACAGAGATTAAAGATAATCTAGGTGTGGCCAAAAAATGAAACAAACTTTGCCTCAGGTTTCAGAAAGGACAATTATGTTGAACTGGGAGGAAAAGTAGAATGTTTAATGGCAGCTTTCATTTCCACACCCTTGTTATCTCAACTGCAGTGGAAACAGAAGTCATGAGGCTTAATGCACTCAAGTCAGGGGGATTAGGTGGTGTCCCTTGCAGGAGTTATAAAAGGCATTTTTAAACACACCTTTCAAGTCAAATTTGGTATGACGGTAGAACACCAAATGCTGTGCCTACAGTCAAAAGAGGAAAAAGTAATCAGGCATCTGTAAGCCTAAAACTCTATATTGCTTTAGGACAGATTTTGAAGGAAGAGTTATTTAAAGACAATTTAATAGGATGTAAACCAACAGGAATTTAATCAATCATAGATCATCCTAGACAGATTTTCTAGACAAAGGATGTGCACTGGATTTCATGTATCAAGACTTCAGGAAATGGTACCAACTAAGACGCCTGTCATTTAAAATTGAAGAAAGGAATGAAGAATCTATGAAGTGAGTATGAAACAGTCAAGCAGTATTGGTAAAGGAACTGGAGATGAGCTTACTGGTGCAGTTCTTCAAGGCTCAGTATCAAGACAGGTGACGATTAATAATCTGATGTCTGTTTTTTACTCAGGAAGCAAGAGAATGAAATACCAATTTGCTTATACCTCTCAACTTTGTACTTTTTTCAGGAGAGGACAACTAGTATATTGTATAAAACAGCTGGCTATTCTTGAGGAATAACAGGATAGCAGCTCATAACAGTAAGTTCTGCTGTAAGGTTAGAGAGCATCAGCTGAAAAAAATGCAGAAGGGCCTGAGTGGACTAGATAATTGCAGAACTATATAAGTTGCCAGTAGGGTGAAGACTCCCGCAGTCTGTGATTGCCTCAGATTTATTTCCGGAAGAGCCCGAGCGCTGCATGAGGTCTTGCAATATTTTTGGAATTCGTATTACACATGTTCAAGAACTATGAATTAAAACTTAAACAAGCACAGAGAAGATGTACTAAGAGATCAAACTAGTGGGATACATGCATTGTGGAGACTGAAAGAGCACTGCTGCTTCTGTATTCCTAAATGAGCATAAGTATTCCTGATGAATTACCTATTATAATTCACAGGTCTGAAAGCCTGGTATCACAAAGCCCAAACTCAGGAATGGAACATTTCTTATTTACACACCTACCCACCTGGAGTCTTTTTACAGGAAAAATCCTCACAAGAATTGTTTCTGGGGTAATGAAAACACTGAGACTTTCTTTCATTTATGTTCTTCTGGAGAAACTTCTAATACGTCTTTCGTTAATGCCTGTCTTCTAAATCTTCAAACCTGAAGTTCACATGCTTGTCTAAAAATTGTTAGATTTGTGTTGAAATTTCACAGGTCGAAACTCTCTAAACGCAAACTTTCAGGAAGAAGGAGCTGGGATTTGTCCAGAATTTCCAGAATACTAAACAAATTAACTGTTTCTTGTGAAACAACAATAACAACAAAAAGACACATCTTTCAACTTGCTTCAGTAAGCTCTTTTACAGGTCAAACTCTTCTTTCTTCCACTGTCCTCTTAGTCTAGCCTGCTTCATCCCCAAACCATCCAACACTTTACCTCATCTCACACCACACATCCCTTATTTTTCACAGAGCCAATTAGTAACACTTCCTCATCGCTCTCATACAGAGCTTCTCTGCACCCTAGAATTTTGTAGGAGGATCAAGGACTTACTAGACTTACTTTATATGTCAGAGAGCAAACTTGTAACTGATATTTAGGTAAAATCTTGTATTGTATTATTATAATTTGCTGACATAATGCTGTATTAGAGTCAGACTTCCACATATGACTTTTTGTCAGAATTATAACCTGCAATTTTAAAAGGAAATAGTATGGAAACTGTTGTAAAATGGAAAAATCATAACTTTGTCTCCCCTGAAAGTCGTGTCAACAGACTTCACCATCACTAGAATTATATGTCATATATTTCATAGTTTAAACGGATCATTCCAAAATTTCAATATACTCTGTTCTCATTCACTTCCTCAGTCCCATTTCTATACTGTACTTGAAATTTTACCTTCTGTTATTTTAATGCAATCTTACAAATACAAGCACATTATAGAAGTTAGCAAATGTAATAATCAGATTTTTTTTTAGTATTTCCTTGAACTGTCAATAATGGTGAAAACTTTATATCTAAACCTAAAAATCCTCTAATCCTGAACTAAAACTCAAACAATCTGAAAACCGAAATAAGACAAAAGGAGGCAGTTTTCACAAAGTAAAAATATTAATTTTCAATGTACTCCATTTTGAGTAATTATAATTTCTTTATTTTCTTGGATATGATACTTATAAGCACTTGGATGATATAGCATAAACAGAAATAAAGTAAGTAGTCAATGATATTATGTGCACATGATCAGTTGTCATCTATTTCAGAGTGTCACCTTCATTTTTGTGGAAATTTGGTCCTTATTTTCCAACTTGTCTCTGGGGAAAGCCAATATAGTACAAGATGGGGGAAAATTGTGTTGGACACTGGGAAAGAGAAAATTCCAGTCTCAAAATTAGACTGTCTGAAAGAGCAAAAAGGGACAAGTGGTGGTACTGAGGTCCAGCAGTGAAGTCCATCAGTGACAGAAACTATGGAAGGCAGGCACGGAAAGCTGACTTGACCATCACACTCAGGATACCACTATGCTCTGGACAAAGAAAGATAAGTATGGTGGGGTGAATAAAACCCACTACAGAAAGTAAGGTAGAGAAAGTCAGCAAAGTTGATAAAAAACTCCCTGGGTCTGTAATGTCACCTGTCCCTTAACAGCTGAAGCGCTTCCTGGGTGCAGCAGCAGTGATAACTGGCTGCCCCTTCCTATCTTTCTCGGGAATAGGAAGGAACTGAGAAAGAAGTTTTTTCCTTCTTATCACCACTGTTGTCCATTTCCTTTCTGCTCAATGGACTGTATATTTTTCCTGTCCTGTTTCTCTCCCTTCTCTTTTAAGTTGCCCCTTTTCTGACTACAAGGACAAGTAAGAAAGAATCACTGAAATGTGGAGACTGAGTAAATTGAATGATGTGACAGTTTGAAGATTATTTAAGAAGTTCTTTCTGATATAGCTGGAAATACAGCTACAACATCTGGTGCTGTCAGATGTGATTTTTTGACTTTGAAAAAACATTGCTTACAGTTCCCCTCAAATCTTTGTGCTTAACAAGACTAACTCCAGTCACTGAGTAACAATAATGATTTATCCATGACCATTAACATTTATCCACCTCTGCAAAGCAATCTGGGCTGCACAAAAGCTGTATGAATGTGGAAATGAAAACACAGAAGTCCGGGCATCGATGCATGGTCTAAATTCAGATGCATTCTTAGGAATTCTGTAGGGTCATAACTGGTGAGCATGCATCTTTCATCAGCTGCAGAATGAGGAAGGAGTACTCTAAAGGATTACTAGCTTTATGTGCTATTTTGAAAGAACAATTATGGTACGTGTGAATCAGTAATCCAGTGGTGTTTTATAGGCAATCAGTTTTGTGATATTTATTCATTTCCTCCATCCGCTGTCTAAGCGGCTTAGGGAATTTCAGGAGAAAAAATGAGAGAACTATGAAAAATGCTTAGTTAAACATTCAGTCATGAAGCACTGAAGTAAAGGTTTAAACAACCCAAATAAAACTAATATGTATTCTTGGCATATGGATCAACTCCAAATCTGAGGCAACATATTTCTTTTCACCATACATCAGTACAAATCCAGTTTCAAGGAACAATGGCTGTAAGAAATAGTTGCTATGATAATTTCTTTGAGTTATTTTTCCTTAAGAAAATAATGCCCAATAAATAAACATCTGAGACAATATTGATTTTGTGAGGTATCTCTCAGAAAAAAAACATTTTAAAACAAATATCCTGCTGGAAAAAATTGGCATGCATTAGAGAAGCTGGCTGTGTAGTGATGAAACGTCAGTTTCCACTCCATTTCCAAGAAGAGGGAGATTGGTTTCCCAAACTATCTAGGTCTAAATCCTCACCACCAAAAATACTGTAGGGAGCCAAAGATGGCTGGAACTTTTCTTTCCAGGTCTGGAGTGGGTCTGATGATCATAGAAGATTCACAAGAAAATATTCACTAATCTCTTGTTGCCCTCACATCAGCCTCCCTAGTCACCCCGTACATCAGAGGAAAGGCAGAGGAAATGGTTATTCTGATCAGCACACATTGCTGCTGAATAGTTCAGTGAGGTGTCCAAGCCAGACCCATGAACCTGGGTGGCCTAATGTGTCCTGTGAGGTCATGGATCATTTCTGCTACATAAGGCCTCCACTGCTACACTTCTGTTTACAACCTTAGTCTAGGAGTAAATGAAATTATCCAAAAATAATTCAGGCATTGATGTACAGAGCTTGCTCAGGGGCTGAGAAGCAAAGAGGACACTACCTTTTTTTTCCCTGTAAATTTACTTTAAATCACCTCAATTATTAAAAAAAAATCACAACAATCATAGAATCATAGAATCATGGAATCATAGAATGTTAGGGATTGGAAGGGACCTCAAAGATCACCTACTCCAACCCCACTGCCAGAGCAGGATCCCCTAGGGCAGCCACACAGGAACGCGTCCAAGAGGGTTTTGAAAGTCTCCAGAGGAGACTCCACAACCTCTCTGGGCAGCCTGTGCCAGTGCTCTGTCACCCTCACAGTGAAGAAATTTCTCCTCATGTTGAGGTGAAACTTCCTATGTTCTAACTTAAACTCATTATTTCTTGTTCTATTACTGGGCACCACTGAGAAGAGATTGTCTCCTTTTTCTTGACACCCACCCCTCAGGTATTTCTATACTCTAATAAGGTCCCCTCTCAGCCATCTCCTTTCAAGACTAAACAGCCCCAGTTCTCTCAGTCTCTCCTCACAGGAGAGACGTTCAAGTCCCTTAATCATCCTCGTAGCTCTCTGTTGGACTCTCTCCAGTAGATCCCTGTCTCTCTTGAATTGGGGAGCACAAAACTGGACACAGGATTACAGGTGTGGTCTCACTCATCTAAAATAATTTAAAAGGTCTAGATTTCCCATTGAACTGAATGACTATGCACACACAGGCACGTATGAATATACATATCTATGCAAATTCAGAGAAAAGCTGACATGTCCCGTTACCTTTTGTGAAAGAATCATTAAGTTTTGTGTTCAGAGACCTCTGTTTTAAATCATCAAGCTAGCAGCAGAACTCCTTGGCTTTTCTGAAATCTTCCCTCATCCCTCAGCCTCCAAATAAAATACTAATTGCTGATGCTTTTAGTACAGAATCACTTCATTAATCCCAGCTACTACCCCCATATATGAATGCACTATAACTCAGTTCTGGGATTCATTAATTGACCTAGTTAATTTGATCCCTAATAGTCTGTAATTAAGGATGTGTAAAATAGCTTTAAAAAATTTGTTGCAAGCAGACATTCCCTGAATGGTGGGTGCATAAACCATCAGTAAACTTGTTCCTGCAATTTGTCTTTTTATCTTTAAAAGGCTTTAGAAAGTTTGCACTAAAAAGGAGGAAAGGAGAGGGAAATGCCTGAAAACCAAAGAGAGCAGATAACCTTTGATGCCAAGTGAATTTCATTTACCCATATGACCTAATCTAATTTGAAAACCCCACTGATATCTGTCAGAAAAGCACGTGTAGCAGAACAGGCTGAAATTGGGGAGAGAAAAAAAGAAGAAAGTTCCTAGCAGTGCACAAAAAAAGTGCCCATATTCGGCTCTTCTTGAATGCCAAACTACACTTTCAAGTGTCACAGCTTTGTCCTGTATGCCAGGCAGGGTACCTGTTAAGAGGAAAACATCTTCCACCTTGGATCAGAGCAGGTATCCTTAGTGTGTGCAGCACCCAGGGGGAAACAATGTTTGGGAAGGTGAACTGCTGGATATGTATGGGTTTTAATAAAGCATTTCATCTGAAAAGATTTTGAAACCTTCAGACGGATTGAGTTTTAGGGAGGAAGTGACTCTCCAGTCAGTGCCTGGCCTGCTCTACGGTCAGAGGAAATAAGTGAAACTAAAATGAAGTGATAATATACTGTAGGAAATTTAAGAGAAAGAAAGGCAGAGGAAAAATGGCAATCTGGGACCATACAGCTGATCCCCAAAATAGACACAATGACCAGTGCCAAAGTAGCTGCCAAAAACAGTAGATTGTAAAATTACCTAATACCTATGTCATGTTTACTTTATATTTACATTGGGCAACAGGCTCCCCAACAGACACAATACTCGACAGTATTTTTGTTCACTGTCACTATCATTATCCACCATCTGCTCTGCCAAATTTCCTTTCTGTTCTTTTTTGTGCATTCATCAGTGCAGTAGTAAGTAACTACCTTAATGACTGCAGCATATTGCTTCTGGATTAGCAGCAGATATTGTACTACTCCTGGTTTATGGACAGAGCCATAAGTAGGAGACCTGGCAGGGGGTTCCATTTAAAATCCTTTCCCCTTTGCAAAAAGAAACACAGTAACTAGGAAAGTTTTGTCACAACTCACTAGCAGGGATGTGATCTATGGTCTGGTTAAAAAAAAAAAGAAAAAGAAAAAAGGAAAAACAGAGAAAGTACCTCCTTCTGTGAAGTTCAGTGAGGTACCCGCCAGCTCCGCGGAGATGGATGAATTCTGACAAGATGTCTTAGTGTGATGGGTAGCCTGAAATACTGGCAGAGAGCTCTGCTTACTTTGCTCAAAACCACAGATAGAGAAACCACAGCTTTCAGAAAAGGGCAGCTTTTGAAAAGGACACGTGTTTGCTGAGTGAACTTTGTGGGTTAATACAGTGACCCACAAGCACAAGAAGGCCTTTTTGTCTGTGTAGTCTGTGGGTAGAAGTAGCAGTGGGTAATCCAATCCTGGCACATTTTTACTTATTCTTTCCTTTGAGGCTGTCTAAAGCGAGTTCTCCAAAACTTATCTCAGTGCTCTTTTTTTTTGTGTGCTGAGCAGACTTTTTGTTGCTAAGCTTAGTCAAGTACTGAGAAAGTAAGCAGGGATGCCTTTTCCTTGCAAAAAAAACCAAAAACAAAACACCATTTTAAACATTTTACACCGAGATGGGGGGAGGCAGGGGATGGGAAGGGAAGAAGCTAAAGAAATGTGGAAAGAAGGAAAAAATTACAAAGAAGAGCCAAAGGAAATTTGGACTAGAAACCTTCCTCAGGAGTATCACAGTATAAGGAAATACAGCAGAAAAATATATAGATGTATATAAATTTAAAATATATTATGTAATGTTTCCTACTAAAGTCACATTCAAAACCAATTACTTCTGATCCACAAAGAGAGGAAAAACGAAATGATCTTAAGCTTCAGAGATCCTAGGATGGAGAGCTGCCAGGCTGTTTGTATGCAGGAACTTTCAGTGTAGCCTGGAGAGGTGATTGGTTAAAAGGCTCAGAGAGCCTCATTCTGCTCCCACTAAATTTGAAGGCAAATTTCATCTGGACTTTCAAACAGGCATGGAGTGGGCATTGTGTGTAGGAATCAGGGATAACAGAAGTTAACAATGGTGCGAGAGCTTTGTTAGTATACCGGAGTCTGGATCTTACAGTGAGATATGGGTTCCTCCTGGGTAACTGTCCCTGAGGCTGATTCCATCAACCCGTGGACATGAAATCTGTGGCAAAAATGCCAGAGCCCAAAGCTTGCAATGAAAATAATGCCATAGCACTATGTTCTTAGGGCTTCCAGAGTTCAGAGCTGTGACATGACTACATCAGCACAAACAGGGAAAGACAAAACAGGAGGGACTTTAACTCTTCTGCAGTTGCATTAATACACTCTGATTTGAAAAGTACCAGCATTTTTTATTTTAGTTACAGAATGATTCCAGACTTCTGCCCATCTCCTCAGCAAGTCTGTGGCTTGGCTGCAAGAGTTCATCGAGTTTTAAAATGTGCATTTGATACAAACACGTAAGAAGCCCACTGTGTACCAGCCTGTAAGGTCTCCTTCAGGTATGCCTCTTCTGATTAAACCACATATTATAAACTGTGAAAGCAACTATTGCTACAGGATTATAGTCCAAAAAGTTACTCTTCTCTATAAAGCATCGTTTGAGGAATGTGCAGGGTTGTTTTTTTTTCTCTCATTACCAGTGATATGAAACCGGAAACTATTATTTTTTTCTTTCTTGGGAGATCCCCTGTAGTATTTTTGGTGCTTTTATGTGTATATATATACACATATAGAGAGAGTTGCCCTTTTGCTGTCAGACAATATGAAAGGAACAGTGCCTTTATAAAATATAAAATACAATCATGGGCTTAACTACAAAATTAAGTATCCGTTTAAAGTGCCTCAGGGTTCTAGATACCCAGCCCTGAGATTCCTTCTAGGGGATTTGATTTCATAGTGAGGTGCATTAACTGGACAATTGCGGATGGAGACAACTATTGATCACATGGGATAAGACAGAGAGTCTGGAGAAGTGAAACGCATACTCTCCAGGCTATCACAGCAGGAGGTAAAGCTCACACTAACGTTGTGAGCGAGTCTAAGTGGCGCAGCTTAGAAGTATGTGGTGTCGGCTCGTGGATATGCACTGGGAGGAGGCTCAAGAAGGAAGTCTTGCAAAAACCAGGTCCCTTAGCACTAAGAGCTTTGATAACCAGCAGGGACTGCTTAAAATAAATCCTCTAGTTTATAGGCAGCCAACATGAAGGGCTCAAGGGGGTGTAACATGAGCATGGCTGCTCAATTCTGTGAGTGAACATGATGCTGCATTCAGGACTAGCTGTAGCTTTGACGTTTTACTTGGAGCTAATAATGGAAGCAGCAATTCACTCTCTCCAGAGAGAGGAGCGGAAGGCGTTTTAACAGCCTGAATATATTTGTGCACAGGGCTGACAAAAATGGCACGATAGATTTGGAAACTCCTCATGGAGCTGTTTTTGTGCATACAGAACCGCAGCATTTAGATCCATATCAGAAAGGAATAATGAATTTTTTTTTTTGGAGCAGCTGACTGCAGAGAAGAGAGATGGTAGTACTCTTGTGGGTGCATCTTGTAGATGCAAGTTGAAAACTCAAATGATCGGTGTCAGCTTCTACTATCTCAAACCAAACCCATAAACCCTAAGACAGTCCTTCTTTCTAATGACTTTCTGAACTTCATCAAGGTTTGATAGCAGGAAATTTTTATGCAGATATATTTCTGAATTTTGCTAATATCATTGTTTATGTGCAAAGTTGAGAAAAAACCTCCTTTTGCATCCCTGGAAAAAGGAGAATATAAAATTCCCACCACTTATTTTTAGTATTACCGCTCAGGGACAGCTTTGTCAAGATATTCACGAATCTAGAGATTGAAAAGGCATCTGCAGTAACATTACAGTTAGACAAGTCCTTGTCTCTGCTGAATGAGTTATCCTCCAAATTTTTGTGTTATTAGAATTAGGATTTAGGAGAGAATAATGATGTACCCACAGAGTCAGATCACCAGAGGTCCAAACCTCTTCTTAAAACCAGAGTGTGCCTAGGAGAGGGAATTCAAATAAACTAGATGATGTAGGTTCATATCCCAATTCTTACTCAGGAGATAAACACACTTTAGCTCACCATCCCTGTGGTGGGTTGACCTTGTCTGGAAGACAGATGCCCACCAAAGCTACTCTGACACTCCTCTCCTCAAATGGGCTTGTGAGAGAATATGTAATGAAAGTGTCCAGGGTGGAGGTAAGGGCAGGGAGAGATCATCCACCAGTTACTGTCACGGGCAAAATAGGCATGACTTGGGGAAGTTAATTTATTAACAATCAAATCAGAGCAGGATAAGCAGAAATTAAAAAACCCAAATATTAAAACACTTTTCCTCACCCTTCCCTTCTCCCAAGGCTCAACTTCACTTTCTATTTTGTCTACCTCCTGCACCCCCAGCAGTACAAGGGGGTGAGGAATTAGGGTTGTGGCCAGTTCATCATTTGTTGTTTCTGCCACAACTTCCTCCTCAGGAGGAGGACTCCACACACTCTTCCCTTGCTCCAGCGTGGGGTGCCTCTCATGGGAGACAGTCCTTCATGAACTTCTCCAACATGAGTCCCTCAGAAAAGCTGCAGTTGCTCATGAGTTGCTCCACTGTGGGTCCTTTCCATCAGGTGCAGTTCCTCAGGAACAGAATTCTCCAGCGTGAGTCCCCATAAGGTTACAAGTCCTGCCAGCAAACCTGCTCCAGCAGGGGCTCCTCTCTCTCCAAGGGTCCACAGCTCCTGCCGGGAGCCTGCTCCAGTGTGGGCTTCCCATGGGCTCACAGCCCCCTTCGGGCATCCACCTGCTCTGATGTGGGGTCCTCCACAAGCTGCAGGTGGACATCTGCTCACCGTTAACCTCCATGAGCTGCAGGGGGACAGCCTCCCTCCCCATGTTTTTCACCATGGGCTGCAGGGAAATTTCGGCTTCATTGCCTGGAGCACCTCCTCCCCCTCCTTCTTCACTGACCTTGGTGTCTGCAGAGTTGTTTCTTTCACATAGTCTCACTCCTCTCTTCTGATTGCAATTGCTCTTACACAGTTTTTTTTTTTCCCCCTTCTTAAATGTGTTATCACAGAATTGATACCACCTTTGCTGATAATTTTGACTTTGGCCAGTGGCGGGTCTCTCTTGGAGCTAGCTGACATTGGCTTGACTGGACATTGGGGAAGCTTCTGGCATCTTCTTAACAGAAGCTACTTCTGCAGCCCACTGATACCAAAACCTTGTCACACAAGCCTAACACAATTCAAATTCTTGGTTTGGCAACTTATAGGGATAGTGTGGTGATTGTGAGAGCAGGATATAGGGAAGCTGTAACCACGACAGTGAATAGACAGTAGATACCCCTTCGGTATGCTTAAACCAACCACCTAGTTGATTCTTGAGCTAGTAGTACAGACTGGCATTCCCCTACTCAGAGTGTGACAGCATACTGCTCATACAAAGAGGCTGTGTGATATTCAGTGCAATGCTTTGTAATGAGAAACTTATTTGTCCTTTCTTCCTTCAAAACTAGCGTTTTTACCAAAATCAGTTCCTTTCTGTCCTCTTCATCCCCTACAGGTACAATAGGAGAAGAGTTGGTTTTTAAGTGAGTTCCCATTGAGAAACAGGACTGGTGACCTGGAAGGTTAAGCTAAGCATTGTGAGGTTTTTGTTTCTGTTTATCTTCTGTGTGAGCACAGTAAGATGAAATGTTCTTTAGACCTTTAAGTGTGCTTAAATTATACTCAACCAGTTGCCAGTCCCTGTTCATATGGGCTATTCAAGTGTAAGTTACCCCCGTATCCACTAGGTTGAAAGGAATTGTTCAAACATAGAATTACTGTAATTGAATTGTATGTATATGAGGAACTGTTTTCCTGTCATAAGGTTATCATAAAATAAACAACAGAATCGGCATGAAATACACACATGAGTCATGGCTATCCATGGGTGTGTTCTCTACACTTAACTCCTGTCCCTTCTCCTTCACGTGCTTCCATGGTGAAGAAAACACAAAGAGAGAAAACATATACTGATTATATCGCATCTGCTTAGAAGAAATATATTCAAAGTTTAGGATGAAAAACCTTTGAGATGCAAACAATACATCCAAATATCTCCCAGCAACAGAGACAAACTGGGAGGATCAGAAAACAAAAGTTGTACCACAAAAGTTCTAAGAATAATAAAACATCAAGTATTTGAATATGAATATCTGTGATTGCCTTAATCGTGTCCTTAAAGTGAGGATGAGGGTGGAATTCATTTGATGAAAAATAGAGATATATGTTTAATCTAAATACATAGGCTTTATTTCCAAAGTCATATTGACTCCAGTCAACAAAGAAAAGTAATGGTTCTAGACACACTTCTTCTGGCCTATTTTAAATATTACTTTCACAATAAGTTAACTGCTGAACTCAGATGCCCAGTTCTTGTAATTGAATAGAAGGGGAGCTTAGAAAGCTATCTCAAACACACATCTCTACACTTCAAGCACATATCAGTGAGATGAGTCTTACCATGGAGGTCTATAAGTTCTAAAGGACACAGGTTTGCTATTTATTCTCAGCAATTCTTGTTTTTGTATAAGGTTTGAGGAATACTCAGACGCAATTGTAACTTATTTTGCCTATAAGTTATACGGGGGAATATATTGTGAAAAAGTATAGAGAATTACTATTATGATTTTTTTTTAAGTTATGTTTGGTCATTTACAGAATACAAAAATACAAAACTAGAAAACTTGAGAAATTTTTGACTTATCATTTGGCCAAATATTCTTAAGAAAAATGAATGATTTTGTATGTTAAGTAACTTCTTGGTTTCATTCTAAAGAAGGAAAGAGATAATTTATATCACAGAATAGTTACCTTAGAAGTCTGCCATTTAGACTATATACTGTTCCATTTATCACTAAGAAATGAATGGAGAGCAACTCAGTATGTCCTGCTTCATTCATAGCAGCACTCAACAGCACACAGTGAGGAGTTTGGAGAAAATTCTCTGCATCAAGCAATAGAAGGGTATTATTGGCTGCTTCAGAGTATGAGCCATAGAAACCTTATTTATTAAAAGCATCTTACCAGTTTTACCAATGTCTCTTAATCTGCCTGTGGAAGCATCCGGATGATAAGCAAAGCACCCAAGGAAACAAAATTATTTTAAATTTCTTCTGATTTCTTTATCGGAAAACCTCACAGCTGAGCTCTGCCAAGAACCTAAAAAGCCAAAATTGTCACAAAAACTTCAGACATCAGCATAAATTTGCCTAGATTTTCTGTGAAAGGTGCAGCATTTTAACACGCAGTCATTGCAAAGGACCATCCATAAGCCAGATCTGTGCCTTATTCACCAGCAACTAATCAAAACAAAACAAGGAAAAAGTCAAACTGTCTTCAGGCTGTAGGATGCATATGGAATGTGGAGTTACTGATTCTTTCTCATCTACAATTTTTTTGCAATAATGTATTAACTTTTTAGGATTTATTAACCATTAACACTAGGATGAATCAATCCTCAAGTACTTTGCGCATTACATTGGTTTATCAAATATATGTAAGTCATGCTCCCCACAGGAGAATTCAGCAATGTCTTGAATGAATCTCCTCCACCCTTGGACTTTATTCAATGACTGCTCAAAACATTTTTGGCCAGATGCTTAAGAATTATTTTATTCTATTTGTACACATTTGAAAATTGTGGCTCCTTGTCTAAGGATAGAGAGGAAAGATGTTAAGATCTGTGTTTGCTTCTGTTTAGAATTCAGCATCGCTTTGTTAGATGTTTCTTTTCTTAAGAGTTGAGTAAATTTTTTTTTGAAGCAGAAACTTGTGCATATGCAGTTTAGATTCTTGTTCCTTTTTTTTTTTTGCAGATTAATGCTTTTCCTTTACTTACTATACATACCATGAACATTTATAGAAAACTAAATTATATTTTGTGCTGCCTTTTCCTCTTCTTATTGCTGCTTTTTGCACAACCTATTTGTTCTCACTTAATACTGGCGTGAGTGAAATACACTCTACATAAGAATAATATTGCTTAAATGTAGTAATTTTTAGTCTGTGTTTTACAATTTGTTTCCCTTTTTGTCAGTACAAACAAATATAACCAAGCTGTTTTCTCACTGCCTTTATTAACAAATTGTGATACTATGATGTTTATTCTGTCTATTTTATCTGAGTCATCAAGTTATAATGATATCTGAATACAGGTATTGGAACTTTAAATGCTGTTTCTTTCCTCACCCCTATATTTAGCTATACAGCATACAACTGTAATCCTTTAGCTTTTTAAAAAATAATCTAATATTTATTTTTAAATTAATTTCATCCGTTATGTGTCATATCAAAAGGAGAATTCTTTCATACAAATGACAAAAAAAAAGATAGATTATTTGAATATCGAAGGTCAGAAGGACATTTCAATTACCAGGTTTCCTGTTTCATCCCTAAGTTGTACCTGTATCAACAGTTCTGTGAGGTAAGATTTATAGACACTGAAAATACATTTTTCATCAAACCATCAGTTTGATTTGTGGAGAAGGAGCATGCCAAGTTGAAAAGTCTATAAAAAGTAGTGCTGAATGTCTGTTTTGTCCTTGTTGACAACGAAGAGATCTTGCATGGTTATAGCTTTCAGTATTTGAAAAGGACTCAGGGGCCCATATCTGCCAGGTGGTCTGGATGCCTGGTGGGACCGAGTTTTCCTAAAGAACTCAAGAATTAAGATTACACTTAATTTCACTTCAGATTAAACTTAGACTCAGGTGTTTGCTACTAAGTTTTTGCTTTGCCAAACAATACCTTAGCAACGTTTTCAACATTTAAATGTGGACCTATTAAAAGCCCAAATGAGTTTCTTGCCAAAGTTGTTGATGAGAACACGGCAAAAAACCATATGGACAGGTAACAGGGCTTCAGTGCCTTTACACAGCTCCGGGTCTCCACACACAGAGAACCAGAAGATTTTTTGAGCAGTGAACAGGGGATGGATGATACTTATTGTAGTACAGAAGAACAAGGGCCATGTGATGTGTCCACAAGAAACACAGCAACAAACAGGCAAACAGAACACTTGGACTGGCACAGCAGCACAGGTATGCTTTTGCAGTCCAGTCATATGGATGCCGAGACCTGAAAATTCATCACGCAAGTTGATGATGCAGTGACAAAAATCTGGCCCCAAGATGTTCAGTAGCCAGCAGTTTGGATAGACTACCCAGTGGCCTAATTTTTCAGGCATACCCAGTCTTGTACACCTGAAAAGCCTGACACAGAAGGCTTTTTCATTAGACATAAGATATAGCTGCCTCTCCATTGCACATAATTTCAAAGTGTGCTATGTTTCGAAGCATGACAGCATTCTGGTGACTACAGGGAAAGCCTTTCCAATAAAATATATTGCTATGCATAGGTAGTCTGGCAGTAGAGTAGAGGAAACAGAGCAGCAATGGGCTCATATATCCTGCATCTGGTATATAGAGTTTAATATTACTTTAGAAATTTACTAGAGCCACCAGAAATGATGCCTGCATTTTCTTACTTGCCTATAAAGTGCTTCTTGGTGCGTAGATCTAATGATCTTTCTGAGGTTTCATGAATATGATCATTAAAGGAATGTGTCTTTTCAGCAACTTAGTTATGGTAGATAATAATATTTGGTAATTTATACAACCTTATAGATGTTTATATAACTGTACTGCTTCAATTCATAATGTCCCTGGGAGGTAATGTAGGGAAGATGAAGTAGAAAGTCTAAGTGAATCAGTGTAGCCTTTTCTAGTAATCTTAAAGCACATTATAATAAAGAATATAATAATGGTAATCTACTAGTACTCACCAGTCCACCTCTAAGTCCTTCTTCAAAGGAGATAACAGTTTGACCATAGGAGCAAAGTCACCCAACAGCACAGCTACTAGCTGCAAATCTCAGGCTGCAAATCTCAACCTAAGTGCTTAAAACACTCAGTCATGACGGAGAAGACAGCTGAGAAGCTCATTTATTAAATCTCTGTCCTAGGAAGCTCACACAGAAAAAAATCTGCTTGAGAAGTATTCTATTACTTGAAAGGCATATCAGAGACCTGGTGTATTCCTGTGTGATGGAGATAAATGAGGAGCTAGAAAAACTTCACTTTGTTATATAAAGGGATAAAAAAATAAATCCTGTTGTTCTCATTTTGAATTTTTGATTCCTCATCTGTTACAAGATCAGCCAGGGAACAGATATTCCACACCAGCAATGGTCACACGTGTTCAGTTTGGATGTGCCTATGAGTAAAGAGACAATACTGGATACTTGTGGTAAAGAATGAAATAAATTTCAGGAAATAAGAAAATTGTACTTCCAATTTCTAGGAAGAAGAGTCAGTGTACTATTGTCTAAAAAATATACAAGGTTGATAGAACTCAACAGTTCTATGCAGTTTGATCTTTCTCAGTTGTTTAAACTTATATCATTTCTCCATAGCAGCTATAATCTCCATTAAGTTCCTTTTATTGACAGAAGAAACAGGCCACAATCCAGCAAAGCACTTAAACACAGTTTAGATTTAAATACACGAAGCTGTACTGAAACCAATGAGAATACTCTCATGCTAAAAAGTAAGCACATGCTGAAGTCCTCCACTGGATCAGGGCCATAAAATAATGCAGTTTTGCCAGTAAATAACTCGTCCATCAGGACAATTTCCACTGAGACTTGTGGAACTCATTTTTAAAAAAAAAAGCAAGCTTCTTACTGTCAAAAGAAAAAGAATTTCTGATTTCTTGTTCTTGTTTCTGATCCCTCACTTGAGTTGGTGTAACAGTGGTGTGAAATCAGAATCAGGGGTGAGGCTTCTAACAGGAGTATGTTTGGCGTACAGGAGTCGTTTTATGATCCAAGAGACATTTACTTCTATAGGCATTCACACAAGCAGAATCTGGAACATTTTCTTAGCTGACTTAGGAAAGTTTCCAGAAAACAGACATACAAATTAAAGCTTCTGGAAGAATAGACCTAATCCACTGCACATATTAGCCTGGGATTGCAGCTAGATTTTTTTTTTCCTTGTGTTTCTGTAAGGGGAAGAAAGGACAGCTTAAGCATGCTTGTCATCTGGACATCTCTCTTTTTTCAAGAGCCAGATGAAAGGGCTAAAATTGACAGGTTTCTTCTAACTGTCTTAATTGATTGCCAAATATACTTACTCTTCTTTATTGCTTTAAAAAAAAATAAATCTGTTTGCTAAAGCTGATATAATGTACTTTTATTTCTTGCAAAAACTGAAAAGAAAGGGAGGTTTTTTCCAATGGCATGAAAAGGCAATTAGGACTGCCAGGAAAGGATGTAGGGAAAACAGGAGTATGCAGTCTGGCAGAGTGGTACAGAAATTGGTATTATCACTCATCTAGAGCCAAATTTGGCATGTGATGGAGCTGTTCTCTCTGCTAATATATTAAATTTTTGCATGACTACTGGAAAGTTGTAGCATCAGCTGTAAACTGCCAGAGAGTGACACTGGAATTATAAACCCTTTAAAGCAGCATTCAGACAAAATAGCCAGAGACAACACCATAACAGGGATAGTGAGCTGGTCCCCCTTCAGTCAGCACAGTAAGATGTTAGAAATAGTTAACACTGGAGGGGAAAATTCAGGTATGTCATATTCCGGGGGACAACTACAGACTGATGAAAACAGAACTGTTTGGGCTAACCGGTCTGCGTCAAGAGAACTCCGTGTTTGAAATGTGCTGTGGGAAAATATTTTGAAGGAGCAAATATTTCTCAGTGTGAACATTTCTCATTCTACCTTTTAATTACTACTAAATATGTTTATACTTGAAAAGTTAACAATATTTCTAATGTTATCAAAGAACCAAATAGTTTACAATTACTGCAGCTACCTTCCTAGCAACTGAGGGTAGTGTGAGGTGTCATGGCAGCTGCCAGGAAGCCCTCTCACTTGAACATAATTTTATTTGTGAATATGTGTTGGAAAGGCAATGGAAGTGAATTTGATTAAAATGAAGAGTGTATCTGGTTTGAATGGTAATGTTCTGGTAGTATGGGAGACTACAGGGATGGCTTCTGTGAGAAGATGCTAGAAGCTTCCCTGATGTCCAGAAGAGACAATGGCAGTTGGCTCCAAGACAGACTCACTGCTGGCCAAGTGTCCTGGTTTGAGCTAAACAGAACCAACTCTGTTCAGTGAGCATAACTTCTCAGCTCGGCCTCTTCTAGATGTTTCACTCACTGAAGTTAGCAGCGTGTTTTTGCAAACAATGTGTGCTATTAGCAGCGATAACGCCTGATGTTTACAGTTACTGCACGGGATGGGTATGCCAAAAGGTGTTTGCTGAAAATTATTCCCAAAGTGACCAAGGCCACTGCTGAATTTTGTGAATCACACTGGGGATGCTGCGAGAGAGTAGGGGTCTCAAGGAAGTAGAAGGTTGCTTCTCTGGTGATTTACAAACAGGACAAATGACCAACAAGAGTATTCCATTCCATATATGTCATATTCAGTATAAAACTGAGGAATCAAGAGGGTTTAGTTCTCTTCTGTCTTTTCTGCAGTGGCTGATGCCCAGGGAGGACTTTGTCTGATCTGCCTTTGATCCCGAACCTGAGTTCCTGAATCCAGCTCCTGTATCCAGCTCCCCACTGCCACTGAGCCTGGGGCTTCTGCAGTGCCACCTGCTCTGCAGCACCAGTGAGGACTGCTATCAGGGAGGGGAGTTGGGTTCGATATCAGTTTTATATATATGTATATATATATAAAGTTATTTTTATTATTTCCCTATTCATTAAAGCTGTTTTAATTTTCTTTTTTTCAATCTGTAAGTCTCTCTGCCTCATTCCCTTTTCCTTCATGTTTGGGGAGGGAAGAGGGAGTTAGAGAGCTTCTGTCCATGTTTAGTGGTCGGCCCAGCCCTAACCCATGACACCAAGGCCAAAACCATCAATGACAGTGATCAGCCTCTGTGGTAACATATTTAAGAAGGAGAAAAAAAATCCCGTGTAAGAGCAATTGCAGCCAGAAGAGAGGAGTGAGACTATGTGAAAGAAACAACTCTGCAGACACCAAGGTCAGTGAAGAAGGAGGAGGACGAGGTGCTCCAGGCAATGAAGCCGAAATTTCCCTGCAGCCCGTGGTGAAAAACATGGGGAGGGAGGCTGTCCCCCTGCAGCTCATGGAGGTTAACGGATGTCCACCTGCAGCTTGTGGAGGACCCCACATCAGAGCAGGTGGATGCCCGAAGGGGGCTGTGAGCCCATGGGAAGCCCATACTGGAGCAGGCTCCCGGCAGGAGCTGTGGACCCTTGGAGAGAGAGGAGCCCCTGCTGGAGCAGGTTTGCTGGCAGGACTTGTAACCTTATGGGGACTCACGCTGGAGAATTCTGTTCCTGAGGAACTGCACCTGATGGAAAGGACCCACACTGGAGCAACTCATGAGCAACTGCAGCTTTTCTGAGGGACTCATGTTGGAGAAGTTCATGAAGGACTGTCTCCCATGAGAGGCACCCCACGCTGGAGCAAGGGAAGAGTGTGTGGAGTCCTCCTCCTGAGGAGGAAGTTGTGGCAGAAACAACAAATGATGAACTGGCCACAACCCTAATTCCTCACCCCCTTGTACTGCTGGGGGTGCAGGAGGCAGACAAAATTGAGAGTGAAGTTGAGCCTTGGGAGAAGAGAGGAGTAGGCGGAGGGTGTTTTTAATTCTCAGTGTTCTACTCTGATTTGATTGGCAATAATTTAAAATAATTCCCCAGAGTCAAGTCTCTTTTGCCTGTGACAATAATTGTTGAGTTATCTCTCTGTCCTTATCTTGACCAACTAGCTTTTCACATTTTCTCACCCCTGGATGAGGAGAGGAGTGATAGAGGAGCTTTGGTGGGTACTTGGCATCCAGCCAAGGTCAAATCACCAGAGAGAGAAACCACCAGAGAGTTTGGAGTTGCTGAAGACTGATGAAATAATGGACATGTCTTAAGGGGGAAGAATCATACTCCATTTCCATTCACAATTTAAGATTTCATGAGGAAACTTTAAAGGATACATTGTCCCTGTTATTTGACATGTAGATGGCAAACGATCATAACATCCTCAGGAAATATTCATCAACTTTCCTTTGTGTAAGTGGCTACCAAAATTTTCCAACTTCAGCGGTGTCAGCAAAGCAGACACTCAAATGACAAGGGAGAGTGGAAAATGGATCATGGAGCATCCATTAGAGAAGGATCACTGTTTACTCTCTCTGTGTGTACTCCTGTATGTTGAAGGTGAATGCCCATTAGGGGTATTTGCAAATACAAAATAGCAGATTTGCAGTTTAGTTGCCTGCAGAGGTAAAATGGTCAAACAGCTAATTTGCAAACTTTCCAAAAGGTTAATTAAGCTGCTCTACTATCCTATGAGCAGGTGATCTACAACTGTGAAACAGGATCTGGCTGGTCCTCTGGGTGTCGTGTCCTCCTACTTTGTAGTAACCAATTAAGCTACAGTGATTGGCTTAACGTAAGTCCTGAGCAAAGGCTCATGGAGAAACATCTCTCATTGCAGAGGTAACATCTCCTACCAAGTTTTATTATGTGACCAACATCAACGCTTAGCTAGAATAAGGGTTGGCAGGAAAAAGCTAGACCAGCCCAGTCAACAAATCACACATTCTCTTCAGGACTGTTGAGGGTTAGGGCTGGGTTGGTCACTAAACGCTGGCAGGTGCTCTCTAAGCCCTCTGCCCCCAGGGAATGAGGCAGAGAGACTTACAGATCGGAAAACTAAAATGGCTTTAATAAAACAATAATAGTAATAGTAAGGAAATAATGAAATATATGATTAGATATATGATGAAATATATACAAATATAAACAAATCCAATATCAAACCTGACTCCCTCCCGATAGCAATCACCACTAATCCTGCAGAGCAGCTAGACACCAGGGAAGTTCCAGGCTCAGCAGCAGGGAGGAATTGGATACAGGAGCTGGGAACTCAGGATTAGGATCAAAGGCAGAAAAATGGATGGAGTCCTCCTTGGACGACAGCCATTAGAGCAAGAGAGCATAACTCCCATGATCCTTCAGCTTTATACTGAATACGACATATATGGAACGGAACACTCTCGTTGGTCACCTGTCCTGTCTGTTCCTCCTCTGAGGTGCAACCTTTTACTTCCTTGCGACCTCCTATGCTTTCTGGCACTCTAAGATTAGCAGTGAGCTTGATCACTATAGGAGCAAGTATAAGCAAGAGCCTTTCTGTGTACCATTCCCAGTCAGTAACTGTGAACATCAGGCATTATCACTTCTAGTAGTAGACTGCCTGCTAAAGTGTGCTGTTAAGTTCAGAAAGTGCAGTCTTTTCTTTAGAAGAGTCTTAGCTGAAGAGTAAAATCACTGACCAGAACTGGTTCTGTTTAGGCTGGACTGGGACAAAGACTGATGAAGCTTAAATCTTTTAACTTTGCACAACATGTAAACCTGCCAAACACCTATATAAGAAAGTCTGGCATCAAACCCACTCATTTGGCATGTGTAAAAATCCCATGAATGGCTTTTGTTCATGCATTTCATGCACACAATACACATGAATTCAGCAGAGAAGATATTTGAATTTTCATTTTCTAAGCCTTGCCAGTGTCCTAAACATCGGGTTATTGACTGCTGCTGAGTGAATTTTGATCAAAAATCTCTGTAGACATGCCTTTGCCTACCAAGTTCTTGATAAAATGTATATGTTTCTCATGAAGAATTCTGGGTTTTGAGTGAGAAATGTTTTCAGAAATCTCATTTAAAAAAACCTGTAATTGTCTCTTCCTGAAGGATACCACACATCTGTATAGAGAAGCTTACAAGACACCTGCCAAGTAGAGCACTGCAGTCTGGATACCTCTGTCATTCAAGTCCTGAATAATATTTTACAGGAATTGTGTGTTGTATTGCACATATGAGCAGGACATACCATTAAAGCCATAGAAGTTTTCCATGACACTTGTGCAAATTTGATATCTTCTGCAGACTTATTATCATGTATCAGGCTGAATGTTGACATGAGTTCTGCTGAAAATGCTCAAGATGGAACAGAATTCAGTTTTTCTCTCTGTCTCAATTTTACAAAACTAGAAAAAAGAAAGAAACAGTAAAAATTAGTTTGGCAAAAGAAGAAAGTTTTTATTCTTCAATGTTAATAGATTTGTAAATGAGGAGAATTCCCATTTTAAGAGGGTCACTTTTTAGAATCAAACTACAGTTTCAAAGGCTTATGGATAAACTGTTATTTTTGACCCACTTCTATGGAATATTCAGACTTTGCTGGAAAGAGGGTCTTTATGTTCTTCCAGTGAGTTTGTGAGAAAGAGGCTGCTAAAGAAGATTTTAAAGCCAATGTTATATGTGCGTAGGCCAAGCCTGGGGTTCGCTGGGTCTCAGGAATACTGAGCGTGGACAGTGGGTCCCAACTGTCTCCCATTCCAGGAAACTGTTTTATCTTGTCTGATCACTCAGGAACTCTTCACCTTGGCCTTTTACATGCCATTGCTCCCCAGGGTCATTAGTCCTCCCACATGAACAACTTCTGTGCAAACTGTGTACCTTTATCCCTACCATCAGAACAGAAAGGAGTCTGCAGTCCTCTTGTCCTTAAGCATTATTGAAAGAGCACTTAAATCAAAATAGAAGGAAAAAAAGCAACACATTCTTTACCTCTTCAAGTTGGCAAGCTTTCAAAGGCAAAAGAATATTAAGTATGGTTAATTCTTGTTACTCTTGGCTCTCACCTTGCAGCTACTCCGTACATTGAGTTTCCATTGTGAACTATGTATGTTAAGAACTGTGCAGAGGACAGGGAAAAAAAAAAAAATGTGGAAGAAGTGAGAAGGATTGCAATCATGAATTAAGCAAGAACACTTCTTTCAAGTAGATCATCAGCAAGACAGTTTAACAAATCAGCACAGGTATTTTCAAAGTTTAGTACCTGTCACTTTTCAGAGGATGAATCAGGTTCTGCTATCTTCCTTAACCCCTGAAGCTCCTCCAGGAGCACACTGACTGCCATTCCCAACAAAAATTTGTCTTCCCTTTCACAAAACTGATTTTCCATCTCTTGTGCTAAGTGTTTACAAAGGCAAGGGGTGAGAAGTGAACTAAACTTTTTCAGTAAGGAGGTTCTCATGGCTTGTTAGCATACGCTCCCCTGCCAGGGTCTGACTGGAGAGCACACCCTGTTCCTCCTGCATGTGAACAGCTCCACTGTTTCTGAACAACAGAACTACCTATCTCAGTGTACTCTTGCTCAACAGCGGCATGTAATTTCTGGAAGGATGGACTACAGCATGGTGAACTATTCATATTGCTTCTTCTCAGGACCTTTACACCATAGATTTTGTTAAATAATTTTAAAATTTATTTCCCCTCTGTAATTGCTATACACTAATGCTAGGCTTTAGAAACAAGTTTTGATTCCTTCTTTCTCACATCATCATCACTAGCAGAAGTTATGTTTTCATTATCACTAGACTGACAAACTAACAAGAGAACTATAGAAGTGATGTACTAATGGCTAACCTTAAAATATCTGTATCTTACTGTGAACACATTGTTTTGTCTAAAAAAATCTATATTAAGTTCAAAGCAACTTTTCCCCCTCTAAGTATCTTGTGAAACATTATTTTAATGAGTAAAACCTGTGATAACAAAGAATTTTAAAATTGTTTGTTCCTGAAAAAAAAAAAAAAAAAAAAAAGGCCTTGATTTCTTGCTGCAGTTGGAACAATACAGAAATGTCTGTGTCATCTGGCACAAAAGTCACGCTGGTACATATTCAGAATGATCAACGTAACTTAGTTATTTTCTTTGCTGCCCAAAAAATACAGGCATCACAAACTCACGATTAACACATTTTTACCAAAGCAATCACACCTGATTTCCCTTGCCACACCCCTTTATTAATGGGAAAGGAATTTGGGAAGGCAGTCTCTTGCTGAGTCATATGCTTCCCATACAGTGTGTTTAGTCAAATGACTGCTAGGACCCCTGGGTAATTTAAACACATCCTGTTCTCTATTGCCATTCTGCAAACTGCCTGTGCCACATCTCCTGTAATACGGCATTACAAATGTTGTGGTGAGTATATACATGCACATGCAAAGAGAGGCTACTTTCAAACCCTTCCATCTGTGTGCAGTTCCGGGCTCCACAGCACAGGAAGGGCATCAAAGTGCTGGAGAAGGTACAGAGAAGGGCAACCAGAATGATTAGAGGACTATGGAGTAAGTCTTGTGAAGAGAGGCTTAGGGAGCTGGGGCTGTTCAACCTGGAGAAAAGGAGGATGAAGGGAGACCTTATCGCTCTCTACAACTCCCTGAAAGCAGTTGTAGTGAGACAGGTGTTGGCCTCTTCTCCCTAGTGAATAGTGAGTGATAGAACAAGGGGGAATGGGTTCAAATTGCACCAGGGGAAGTTTAGATTGGATATTAGGAAAAACTTCTTCACCGAAAGGGTGGTGAAACATTGGAATGGGTTGCCAAGGGAGGTGGTGGAGTCACCATCCCTGGACATGTTTAAAAAGCATCTGGATGTGGCACTTCAGGAGACGGTTTAGTGTTACAGTGGTGTAGGGCTATAGCTTGGACCTGATGAACTTAAGCTCCTTTCCAACCGTGATGTTTCTATGATTATATGATTCTATGATCTTTACCCACATGCTTTAGAACTGATATTCAGAAAATGAAACACTGACGTAAATACCACTGGTCTCTACAGCTATAGATCAACAAATAGTAACAGCCTATGCGTTGCTGTGAACACTAGTTGCAGATGTGGGATTGAACCAAGGTCTATTGTAGGCTTGAAAGATGCCCATATAACTATTCAGAAGCTTTGAGGGTAGGTAGATGTCTGAAGGCAGAAAGAAAGAACACTTCTCTATCAAACTGGTTTACAGGAAATGAAGATGGATCTGGGGATTTTTAAAAAGTTAGAGAAGCATAATAAAGTCTAAATCAAAGAAATAGTGTGCAAAATGCTGTTTCAGTGATCAGTGTTGGTTAGTATCACAACCATTCATCCATGGGTCTACAAACACAATCTCAGTATGGTGTGAGTATCCAAGTCTTACAATTTCACACTGGTATTTTCATTGTACTTTTATAGCACCATGCCAATGAGCATCTGTAATTTCAAATCCTTTCATGGATTTCTACTTGCTTTAATATGATAAAAGTATATATGCAAACCTTCAGCAAACCATCAGGGATTGTTGCGCAGTTTTAAAGGTTACCAGATACGGAAGAAATATTTCACTTCTAATAAATATCCAGATACAGAAAAATGACTTTTTTTACAGAAAGGGAAAAATATCATGAGAATAGTAATAAGTGGAAGACATATCAAATCTGTGTAAAGGAATAACAGGAAAGAGTCAGTCTTATTTTACAACTTTTTAGCACTCTTTAATAGATCATTTTTTTTGTAGTGTCACACATGTGGTTCTTGTCACTGCAGTATTTTCACATTGACAGCACAGGGACATACAGATAGTTTTGACTAGGTTAGCACCTATGGATGTTATTATTTAGGAGGGATGGTTTGATTTTAATTGATACTGTCTTTCTTCTTTTGTTTAATGCAAATAAAAAGAATATATTGCTTCTGTGACTCATTCTTCTCCATAAAAATCCTTGTCTTTGATACTTAATAATCATGCTCTCCAGTTTGTGGCATGACGGGTAGTAGGTATGCATTTGTAATCCCAGCGTGGTACCTTTTGTGCAGATAATTCAATCCCTCAGCACAAGAACAGTTGAGGAGTTGGAGGCAGTGATTTGTAAAAAGTCACGTCTAGCTCACACGAAAGCTCACGAAGGGATCCCATGGACGTTGTAGGCAAACGGATAAGCCCAGTTGTCTCCTTGAGAGGGTAGCTATATTGCTTCTGTACAGCAATGAGTAAGTGACTCTAATGACCAAATTAACCATCATAACGAAAACCAAAAAGTCTTGTTCCAACAAGCAGTTTTTCACTTGGTGTTTGATTTGCTGGGGAGGTCTATTGTGCCTCCTTTTGTAGTTTCCAGTTGCTTTATTGAATTCTTTCTAAATTTAAAGGACTCACAAATCTTGTAGGTTACAACTCTTTACATACAACTGAAAACTGCCTCCTGGCAGCAGTTGCAGCAAGAGTTTGCTGGGACAATCCATTTCGCAAAAGAACATTTAACTCCATTTGTGGAAAGATATGGATTCAGGAGGGGGAGGATGGGCAGGAAAGTGTCTGTGCACATGGAATTTATGAAAATATTAACCCTAACAATATGTGTCCACTTCTACTTATTTATTAGATATACCTATTGTTTATTTTATATCATCATGACCCGTGATGCCTATCAGGTAGCAAATTCACGTATTCTACCAACCACCAGGAGCACAGCAGAGCTAAATTTAGTGGGAGTGGACATAAATAACTAATGTCTTTTTGCAATTGAGAAAATTTTCCAGTGGCTCAATTTACTGTCAGAAAACATCAATTTATTGGGATTGAAACAGTGAGACACAACAGGTTTGTGAATCTTCTGACAATAAGCAGGCTCCTGTTAGGGCCTGGCTCATTCTTTGAGCAGCTAGTTTCTTGGCCTGGTCACCTGGTTATCTGTCTATTTTCTTCCTTGACTTTTTAAATTTTTAATCCTTTTCAATTTTCTGGAGAAGTAGTTGTGGAAAATGTCAGCGTAATTTTGTGCTGATTTAGAAAGAAAACAGGCGTTGGTGCTCCGAAATTTTACATGACGAGAGATATCCATTTTTCAACTGACTTTAAAAATACAAAATAATGTATTAAAAAAAAGTAATGTGTTTTATAAGAAAAGGTGCTAAAACTCCCCAGCAAAACCCAATGAGAGAAACTACTTGTGGTTAATTATGTGTACTCTCTGTCCATTTTATGTAGGGAAAAATGATGCTCAGGTAGCTTATGGAGGTCAGGATGAGTTTTTTTTGGGATGGGATCAATTTCCCATATGTCTTTGATACAAAGCCATGGCTGTTCCTTCATCTCCTTTCCCAACTACTGCTTCTCGTACTAGGTAGGTTATAGCTCCCCTCCCACACTCTGCCATGGGTTTCTGCAGTATCCCAGTCCCTGTAGATTTTGTGTCCTTTGCTCTGTATCTCCTTCTCTTTTCCCTGCCTCTGATGTATCCCACACACTGGGGTTCAAAAGACTATCTTTAACAAGATGTCAAGTGCCCCTGTTTCTTTTTAAATTCCCTTACTGAGGATCTAGACCTCCTATCTGTCACCCTGGCATGCTGGATTGGCTCTTTTGTCGGCAACAAAAGACAGGATTCATCTCCAGTTCTTAATTTCACCATTACACAAATCAAGCATTTAGACCACATTATTTTAGGAATGGAAAATTGACTGGTACCAAACAAGCTGATGTGCCCCTACCTACCTCTCTGATGGATATTACTGCTGTAGGGTAAGAATCTTTTTTTTGCTTATGAATCAGCTCCTGAAAGACTACTGTTTCTAGGATGGTTCACGATGGAAAGCTAAAACCAGTGTCTATCTATGACTCCAGATTTAGACTTACGCAGATGACAAAAGTGATTGCTTTATTTTTAAAAACACCAAGGTTTTCCTTTTCTTCAGAAGTGATAAGAAAATCTTGAGAAGATCTGGAAAGAAACCAGTTGCTGTAATACTTTCCAAGTAAAGAAAGTGTGCTTAGAGTGAAGTCAGACTGCAAGCAATTCTTATTTTATTTAGTGGCTTTTTTTTTGAATTAGAGAAGATGAATTCTTATGACATGTTGCCATAAGCTCAGAAAAATCTTTTACTGCAACACTTACAGGGCAGTAGGAGATAGCTAATCAGAAATGCAGAACTAAGTGATTCGACTAAGTAGGTGTAAAAATGAGGATATAGCAAAGCATAATGATAATGAAGAATAAGGGGTACACAGAGAAATAATTCTATAATCATGAAGATCAGAGTATTTTCTGAGCAGAAGAGGTGAATGTCATGCAGAGTTTCAAAAATACAAAGTATGATATTATGAATTTTCTTAATGTTGATCTAGAATTTTTATTCAAGCACATCATCTTCCTCATTTTTTTCTCTTTACTACTTACTCCCTCTTTCCATCTGTATTTCAGTAAAAGCACAAAACTGAAACACTACTCAGCTGACGAAGAACTGAGTTGCTATAATAGTTAAACTAGATATTAATGATGGATGATGGCCATATATGATTTCAGAGCTGTCTGAAAAAACTCCATCAGAAAATGGGTCTGAACACGTTCTCATCTTCGCAAAGCTCCACCTTATACTTCTCGTTAGATGAAACATAAAGCACAACAGCTTCTTGAGATTAGTAAGCAGGGAAACAAGACTGCATCTATCTTAATTGTGCAATTGGCTTCTCATCATTAGAGCTGAACAATGCTATGAAAATACAGCATCAGTGAAAGAAAGTTGACTCACAGCTGTGAGGACACTTTGAACAGAGGGCTTCTTGAAACCCTGTAATTCTGCTGCACTCAATTTAAGCCCAGCCCTCAAGGGCAAGGAAGCATGATGTCATGGAATCCACAAGAGATAAACAATCAATATGCAAGAAAGACCCAGTGAGTTAGAGGGGACTGCACAGCCATCTTCAAAACGTCTGATAATAGGGGAAAAAAAATGAAGCCATCCTAATGAGTCCTTTAGCGACAAGCCACAACACAGACAGGAATCAGGAGAGAGCTTTATAAACAGATGAAGACCTGTGCAAGGCCTTTCTCAAAGCCTATATATAGCTTTGCCAGTAGTTATTTTCACGATATAATTTTCTCATACAAATTCTACAAAGTCAACAGTGGAAGTTTTAAAAGTAGGAAGACAAGCAGACTTTTTGTACTAGTGAGCTCCCTGTGGTTTCTTTGAAGATCCCAATCTAGTTCTAGGCTGAATAAACTGTAATTCAGCTCCATATAACTTCACATGATAGAACTTACTTAGTCAACAGACCCTAGTGAAGGAAGCCAATGCAGAAAGTTAGAACAGTGTTTGCAATAGCTTTTGACCATAAACATCCACAGATCTGTAAAAGTTACATGCAGAGCCTCTAATTCTTCATTTTGTTTCTAATAGATAAATAAAACAAACTCATCGAAACAATATCTATGAAAGTAACAGAAAATGAATCTACCCAAAACCCACTTTTTTTTACATTAGCCCTTCACCTAAGTCCAAATATATGAGACAAACACAACTGCCATAATAATAGTTGTATTTGAATTTATATATAAGTACTACATTTTCAGCAGTTGTAAAATAAAATACTATAGGAAGACCATGCATCAACTTTTGCATCAACTACATAAGTTAATGACATGAATCTATCATTTTATTAATGAATCAAAGCTTCAATCAGCATCTCCCACTATAAAACTTAAAAAGATCCCTAGTTAGAAAAGAAGTTAATTTGCTTGGAAGTTAGTAGTTTGCCGAAAGCATGTATACTAGCCAATGGGCTGGAGGATGCTTTGATGTTTTTTAGCTATCATTAGCCAGGTTTGCTATTAATTATATGTTACTTTACCTTTCAACGCATAATTTCCCTATATTAAACATAAAAATATACTTTATGTTGTGATTATACCAGAGACAGACTGTTTTACAGTAATTTTTCAGACCTGAAAGATGATAAATGTATCTGAGCTAAGTTAGGAACTGAAAACAATCAAAATGAACTAAGCAGGCTACAGTAAAGTCCTTAAAAAATAAGGAAACCAAAAATGTTTGGCAAAAGAAAAAACGAAAGAAAAAAAATTATCATCACATCATCCAGTTGCTGCAGTCCGAGATACAATTATTTTGATGTGAGCATAGCAAACCCAGAGGTTTTGGTAAGATTTGATGGAGATTTTAGTGGTAAATCATTGGGTATATCGAGATAATTCAGTACCACATTTTTTCCATTTGAGATGAACACAGATACTATCAGCAGACCTGTACACTAGTTCCACATCTGCAAGAATGAAAACAAAGTTTTTGGTACTAGTATTTTACTGATAATGTTGTGGTTTAAACAAAAGTATTCCATGAGTAGCCAAAGAAAGTGTTGATATTTTCAGTTTCCAGACTCTAAGGATAATCTGAACCACAATGTTTTACGAGTGCATAGGTTAGATAACGTGGAAGAAGTACATTTCTGGTGTTGCCCATGCGATGTGCCAGGGGACAGCAGAATGCTTGGCCATGTCTTACCACTCTCACTGGACAGGTGAATGAAAATCTTACCACCCTTTGATTTGAATACATATACTAATTTTTATTCCTAGTTTATTCATAGCTAGTTTATTCCCATTTGTTTTGTACCTGTCCTTTAGCTTAAACAATCCTTTACCAGGTCTGTTACTATACTTTCAATCTATTTATAGCTCGTTTTTCAACTTTTGCTTTACTAGGTAAAAAAAATGAAATCTTTTTAATATCAGCATCCTGTAGGTCACAGGGAGGATCAGAGGAAGACTGAAAAGTTTTCAATTTATCTTTTGTACAAGAGAGACAGGGAACTGCTTGAGAGAGTCCAGCGCAGAGCCACGAAGACGATTAAGGGAGTGGAGCATCTCTCTTATGGGAAAAGGCTGAAGGAGCTGGGTCTCTTTAGCTTGGAGAAGAGGAGGCTGAGAGGTGACCTCATTAATGTTTATAAATATGTCAAGGGGGAGGGTCAGGAGGACGGAGCCAGGCTCTTCTCAGTGATGTCCAGTGACAGGACAAGGGGCAATGGGTACAAGCTGGAACATAGGAGGTTCCACAAAAACATTAGGAAAAACTTCTTCACTGTGAGGGTGACGGAACACTGGCACAGGCTGCCCAGAGAGGTTGTGGAGTCTCCTTCTCTGGGGACATTCAAAACCCGCCCGTCCGCGTTCCTGTGCGCTCTACTGTAGGTGTTCCTGCTCTGACAGGGGGGTTGGACTAGATGATCTTTTGAGGTCCCTTCCAACCCCTGACTTTCTGTGATTCTGTGATTCCGTGTGATATTCAAAACTGTGGAAGTATTCCAGATGAGGTCCTATCAGGACCCTTTAGCACTACCATTTTATTTGTATGGAGAACAGCTGTTAATGAAGGGCATTTCCAAAACACATATATAGATTTAATCTATAAAAACCCATACCTAAAATCCATTAAAAACCCAATAGTTTTACCTTAAAAAAAAAAAAGAGAGAGAAAAAAACCTCATTATATTTATTTCCTATTCTCTTGCCAAATTCTACAGTTTTGTTTTGAGAAACCTACTGTGGACTTTGGTGGGAATTTTATTTGGACATGATTTTTGATCCCCAAGCAGAAAACTGAAGACATTCAGTTAAGATATACTGATTATATATTCAGATAAGATATACTGGATAATGAAGTTAACACCTATGCCTGTACAGCATTGAACTAAGCAATAGAGCTTAGAAGAATGACTACCTTTTCTTCATTTCGTTAGCTCTTCTATGTAAGAACCTGTTCATGCCTTTTTAATTTTTCTTTTTGGTTCATTCAAAAATTTAGTAAAAAACATAATACTCTTTCTTTGATAGAAAGGGGTTCAGGGCTGATTTTCACATGTAAGTTTTTCTGTTCAGAAAGGTAGCAAAAATTATATCAATCGATATTCTAGATTTTGAGTGTGTAACTTACCTGGAACTTTGCATGTCATCAGGATACTCAGTTATGAATCTCCAATTATCATCCAATAAAATCCATACATTGGCAACTCTGAAAATTTGGCAATATGTGATTGCTAGTAACCTTTCTCTTATTCTCACAGAATAATCAGATGATTCTCTTTAAAAGATCTTCCTTTCTGTCTACGGTCTGGTTTAAAACTGTCAGTTACATCTATGTCCTGTGATCTCCCATTCACTTTGAACTAGGGACTGACAACCAGCTGGGTAACACACTGGCTCCTACAAATGCTACAATGATGAGAGAGTATACTGAACATATTCAGATTGATTGGTACCTAATTAAATAGCTAGAGTTACATATCCTGGGACCAACCCACTGTGTTATCATGTAGTCAAATGTAGTTTTTGTTTTGCACTTTGACATCAGCTAGTAAGAGACTATAGACGAGCAAAGAGCCATTATGAGTCAGAAGGCAGGGAGAGACCACAAAATATAAAAAATGAAAGCTTTTACTCCTTGAGCTAAACAAATAGTACTTATCAGCTCAAAAGCTGTATAATCTCCACGGAGGAGAGGTAAGGAAATGCACACTATGAGTCATGAGTTGTATAGAAGCATTAACTCTCTGAAATGTTTCGGTGGCATAGCCCTGCTTTAAATGTTGTAGCGAGTGAGGGAGGAAGAAATTCTAAATGGAAAAACCCACCCCAGAATTCACATCTCTATTAATGTATAACTCCACTCATATACATATATATGGGTGGATTTAATTTTTTACTTGTTTATTGTGATGTAATTAGTGTTGGCCACTACTGGATCTGGCAACTGCCTATGTCTGTACACTGAGCCCTGGCTCACCGCTCAGTTGGTGTGCTCTGGCTCATACCCACACTATTAAGTGCTGGAACTGTAAGGTACACTATTAAGTGCTGGAATTATAATTCCCCTCTGGTCTTGAAATACAATTGATAATTTTATGGTATTTTTCATTTCTGAGAGCCTGAAATTATGATGAAGCTCTGCTGTAGCCTTTCACATGGTCATTTTGATGCCAAGGAGGCAAGTTGCAGGACACAAGTCCAGAAAAACATTTGAGTGTTACACTGCTGGAGTCAGGGGACCCAAACTAAGCATGATTTGAATACTTTACCTGGAGCAGACCCTGGAATGAATTGGCTGCTTCTCTGGAAAAGAGACCTTTAGCTGCCCCAGAATAGACTAAGAACAAGGCAGAACACACACATGGACCTTCTGGGAGAAAATGGGAAGTGAACCAAGCTACTAAAGCATCCTGCCACTAAAGCTGGCTGTACAGTCTTACCTTCGTCTCACCAAGAGAAGGGAAGATGGTTAATTTCTTTAGATCAAAGGCTGTGTATTTACATCAAAGCAATTCAAGAGGCAAACTATGTATGGCACAGATAGTGAAGATGCTTATCATCATATTGCCTACTCTCAACATTACTTGGATTCTTTCCTTTCCTTGTTTTATGTGATAGGATTTGTAATGATGGTCCCATTCTTTCTTTTTGCTAGAAGGAAGTGCTATCTAACATAGCCTTAAAGAATGATAATAACAAAAAAGGACTAGGTGATCTTATCTACTACTTTTCTCACTTTGGCTTTTAACACCTACAAACAGTAAAAGAGCAATAAAAAATGTCTGAGAAAGTGTTTATAACCAATTTAAATGTCTGTATTCTGTTTTGGGTACAATGGTACAGAACTTGTGGAGTTAAACAACTCAGGGCTTGTGGAATGTCCTGTTAATTAGCCAAAAGTGGTAGATTTCTTCTGATTTTACAGAGAAAAGGCAGAGCTAAGTGAAAAATAAGTAGAAGTGGAAAAACTTTCAGTGTTAACACCACATGTTTTCACTAAAAGACTATCTTAAAACTCTGAAAAATCAATCAAAAGGAAGACAATAGTACCTTAGAGATAAAATACATTCTAGATTCATCAGGTTGAATTAAAATCTCAAGGCAAGATACCTACTTCTTTAAGGAATTTCTGCAAAATGGAATTTTTGAATTGTCTGTTCCTCGTGAGTATACAAGTCCCACTCCAGTGGCTATCAACGTGATCATTCGGCAAAGAAGGAGTTGCATCTGCCTGCACAATGCCATTGCCCAATGTGATCAGGGTGCATATAAGATGCAGGACTCAAGTGACCTTAATGGCCTATACAACCATGCAGTATGTTAGACAGATTTTAGGTGTGGCAACTCTACAACACAGATACAAGGACTAGATGTGTCTGGTAAATATCACAGTTCCAGTGCCTGTGCTGTTAAATTCAGCACATCCAAGATAAATCCACTACACACACATTTTTGAGTCAATCTGCGCATGTGCAGTAGCTGCTTGGCCAATCTGCCAAATATCAAGAAATTCTCAGTAGATGAAGGGCCTACGTCTTCGGTTTATGCTTGAAGTTTCCAGGGAAACCAGACACAAAGTAATCTCATGAAGAAGACATGACTCAATAATGCTACCGGACAACAGATCTAGCTGCAGATTTTCAGCAGGACCTCCCCACACCACAGTGGGGATAAATGGCTACAGTTCTGCCCACTTGCTTTGGCTAAGAATATATGGACAATTCTCAAGATCCTTGGAAGTGCAAAATAACACTTTAGGAAGCAACTAACACCAAGGTCAAGCCTTCTTAAATCAGTAGACGAAGTTGCTTCAGTCACTCTCTAGACATGGAACTGAGCTGTCAAGTCTCTTGCTCAACCATGTCATTTGCTGTGCTACTGAATGAAAAAGGAAGGCCTTGGTTCATGGGACATTCTGCATGAGACTGAAGAAATTCATGTGCAGTGAGTCCCAAGCAATAAAGACTTGAGCTGAGTCACTATGAAATACCTTCAAAAGTTTTGACTGTTGTAGTTACCTCTGTATGTACCAGTAGATGATTCCTGAACTCCAGTGGTTCTGGTATCCTAAATAAAAAAGCAAACATGAAATACACTAAAAAACCACATTAGCATACTAGAAAGACTACACAAGAGGGCTACAGAAGTGAGCCAAGATCTGAGACAGCTGCATTACAGTGTGCAGCTGAAGAAATATTTCTGATAGTAGAGGGATCTTTTGTTTAGTAAACAAAAGCATAACAGTATCCAATGGCTGGAAGCTTTAGCTGGACAAATTCTAACTAGCAATTAGGTTGGGTAATTAACCATTGGAATAATTTATCTAGGAATCTATATATTCCCTATCATTGGCAGTCCTTAAATCAAGATTGGCTGTCTTTCAAAAAGATATGCCCTATCTCAACCAGCAACTGTTGGGCTTGGTGCAGAGGTTTTATACAACAGGTTAAATTAGAAGTGCATCATGATCTGGATTTAATTTCTGTGAATATATCCAACACTGCTACTCAGGCAAAAATGTCTGGCAGAAGAGTAGTAGCATCTTAAATCACCAGAAGTACTTGCTCTGAGAACAAGGATTGGAGACCTTTAGGATATTCTAGGATTGTTCTTTGGCCTCTAAAGCATTTTTTTGCAGCATTTTTAAAGGCTGATTATGTTCCAAAAGCCACCATTATTTCTGGTTTGTTCCCTCAATTCCCCAAAAAAACCCTATGTGTGCAGGAACTCCATCTACAAGGCCAGACCTTTCTCTTGTGTCATGTGGGAAGCTTTTACTATTCCTGAACTGCAAAACTATAAATTAAAGATGTGGACTACCTGGAAAGAGTCCAGGTATGGTCAGTGAGAGTGATCACAGATCTAGAAAACATGGCCTTCTTCAGTCAAGAAAAGAGACATCAACCTTTCAAGTACATAAAAGGCTGTTGAAAAGAGCCTATTTTTCATGTCTAGGATAGATAAAATAAGAATTACAGGAAGGGGGATTCACTTTTGCTGTAAGGGAAATCTTCCTCAAAGTACAGTGGCAGATTGCCTGGGGAATTCTTGGAGTCTCCATTCTGGAGATCCTTAAGAGTTTTGTCTAAGAGATTAGGCTAATTTGATTTGGGATTGAAGTCCTTTCAGTGTGATTTTTCTAGGATTGCATAAAATCAGGTATAATGACATAGTGCATCTGCAACATCCCTGGAGATCTATAAATAAAAAGCCTTCTATAGCAACCACGTAGTATAACTGCAGTGATGTATGTGAGTGGAGAGTCATTGCACGTAAATTAGTTCTGTACCAATGAAAACCAGAAAAATCCAGATTTTTTAAAATCTTATTATGAGTCAATTCTGCTGTCTTCCACTAGTCCTGTACACACTGTCTAGCAGATGTGAAACTCATACAGTTTATTTTCTTCATCAGTAAGAATATAGGCAGATTATTCAAACAGAACAATCATTGTGCTTGTTCTAAGGTTGATTATTGTTATTTTGACAGACTGGCAGAACAGCTGAAGTAAGAAAGCAGCTCTGGTGTTCATCTAGTCCAGTCCCATGGTGCAGAGCAGGGTCAGCGAGAGTAGGATGCTCACAGCTTTGTCCAGTCAGGTTTTGAGTATCTCCAGCATTATTCAAAATATCCTTGAGTCTCCACATACTCTCTGTTTCTGTTCCAGGATTTCACCATCCTCACGTTAAAAAAAAGGTCTTTTATGTTTAAATGGAGCTTCTTTTATTTCCATTTGTGCCCATTGACTCTTGTCCAGTCAGTGGGCACCACTGAGGAAGGTCTGCCTCCTCTCATTGGGTACTTGCACGTGTTGATAAGACACCATACGTATGAGAAAAGCAGTCATCTCATCACCTTGAGGGCAGAGGATAAGCATTGCAGGTGAAGAGTCATCATCAACGTAAAGCACAGGGACTGTCAGGTGGGACCTTAAATCCAGTGTCTGTGATACCATGTCACTAATACCACCGGTATCAGACTCTCCTGCATAGGAGGCAGCGAAAATGCCACGTTTTTAATAAGTTGTGCAGACAGGAGAGGGTCTTCTCCCTTTCTGATTTACTTGATGGCCAGCTGCGGTAGCTTTGTGTCATAGGGATGAGAGGAGTCTGCTCAGGTTTGTGAAGTGTGTTGTGATAAGTGTGAGAGCTAATGGGGGAAAGCTACATCCATTTAGATCCCAGACCAGGTCACTTTTCTCATTCCTCCAGATATCCCTAAAGGTTTTAACAGTTTGTGTTGATGGAATAAACATCTGCATATGAAGTTATGCATATGCATATTTTTGCTTATGATTAGAAGCTTTTGTAAAATAACTAAAATCTTTATTTCACTCATTCCTGTGACAGGAAGTTCCACAAGCTCATTTCTCCATATGTCAGAGTATTTCAAATGTTAATATAATTTTCTGATTTTTTTTTTCTACCTTGTTTTTGATATTTGAGGAAGAACTACTTTTTCTTTGCTCATATAAAATTCTTCTGGATCAAAAAATGACCTGGTTTTCAAACTACATGAGTCTATCTGCCATAGAAATGAGCCTCAGGTATTTGGATTCCATGATGCAGAAACAATACGTCCATAGTTCTCCCTGTGACAGGTCCGTTAGTTTCATGCTAGGATGGATGTATCTTACCAGTGCTTACTAACAGGCCAATTACTTACTGATAAATGTGCTGTTTTGGTGATAAAAATCACATCACCTCTCTCTTTCCCTTTCTTTCGAAGCCAGTGAATAAAGTACAGTCATTTTAACTTACTCTCAGAGGTGTTTTTTTCTCCCTCTTCATGAAACTTTATGGCTTTTTTTCTCGATTTTAAGTACATCTATCCTTGAAATTCTTATCCTTAGTGCCGCTTGCTGAAACATATGGAACAGCTGCCATTTTTATTTACTCTAAATTAAACTTTCCATCCTCTTATACCAAAGAACTATTCATGCTTGGAAACCCTTCTGTGAAGTTTACTAACTAAAATCCTCATTTTATAGCTTGGAAAACATATCTTTAGAAAGATGGAGTGGCTTTCCCAAAAGGGACAGTGGCCCTGCTGCCCTGTGAGTAGGTCCTCTTCATTTGCTTGACATTGGGAAGCTGAGCGTTGTCCTGTGGGACCCGGTCGAGCCTGACTCCCTGCTCACTCTGTCTACGACCTGCCACTCTTTACAATTGTGTCAATAAATCACAGAATCACAGAATATTAAAGGTTGGAAGGGACCTTAAAGATCATCTGGTCCAACCCCCCTGCCAGAGCAGGATCACCTACAATAGAGCGCACAGGAACGCGTCCAGGCGGGTTTTGAATGTCTCAAGAGGAGATTCCACAACCTCCCTGGGCAGCCTGTTCCAGTGCTCGGTCACCCTCACAGTAAAAAAGTTTTTCCTCATATTTTTCTGGAACCTCCTGTGTTCCAGCTTCCACCCATTGCCCCTTGTCTTGTCAGTGGACGCCGCTGAAAAGAGCCTGGCTCCATCTTCCTGACGTTCCCCCTTGACATATTTATAAACATTAATGAGGTCACCCCTCAGCCTCCTCTTCTCCAAGCTAAAGAGATCCAGCTCCTTCAGCCTTTCCTCATAAGGGAGATGCTCCACTCCCTTCACCATCTTTGTGGCTCTGCGCTGGACTCTCTCAAGCAGCTCCCTGTCCTTCTTGAACTGAGGGGCCCAGAGTATTCCAGACTTTCAAGTTACTTTGTTTTACTGGCTTTATTCACGTTTGTCTCATAATCACAATAACAGGACAGGTGTGCTGCTTTCCTCGGCGGTGATCCTGGTCCCTTGACAGAGCCAACTCTTCGGCCTTTGACCTCCCAGTTGATCCGCTCAGGAAACCGGTTTACTGCCTTGCAAAACAGCACACCCCTACGATTAGCACTTAATTACAGTGAAGCCAGTAGCAACTCTGCTAAAGTGAAGTTGACTTTTTGTCTATGGATCATATTTTTGTATGCGTTTAAGTTGCTGGCAATGAGGTTACCTCATGCTGAGAGCGTATAGACAAATGCGTTTTATTACCTGTTATATGCATCTGTGGATATTAGCTACAGAAAAATCAGGGCAGCAATTCAGTCAGTTTTACTTACCTTGTTCTTTTTCCTTCCAACATTTCAAATAATGTATAAGGCACCCAAATTCATAATGCTGTTTGGGCATCACTCAGACAGGACTGTGTGTGCTTTCATCTGTGAGGCAGAAAATTATCATCTCTTTACAAAACTAATGCAAACTCACAGGAATATTACCATATGGGCTCTTAAAAAAAATAACACCTATGTCTGTCAGAACTCTGAATTAGATACCTTTGCTCAGTCCAGGATGTCAGTAAAGGTATAAATATCACCAAGTTTAAAACACAAAAACAGAACTCCAAAACAAAATGGCTGGGAATTTTGAGAGTAGGAATCTTAGTAACCTTTTAAAGTGCTTTTGGAAGAGTCTAGTACATCTCATACAGAGAAGTTAAAAAGCTACTAATGAGCATTTCAAACCCATTTTCCTGAAGTGTCAACTCTACTTTCGGTGCTTTTGAAAGAACTTTGCAACATTATGAATTAACATCTGACAAAAATATCTCAGGGGTAGCAATAAAATAATGATACTGTAGCCTCCAGTTTATCTTACATTATCAAAAATAAAGAAAAAAAATATTGTTGCCCCAGAGAGACTTGGAAGACATTCAGATACAGTAGATCTGGGTGTGACATGAGAAGATAGATAGATTAGACAGATAGGACTGAACTAGTTAAGAAACTTTTGGGTATTCAGCTATCCAGTGTAATATCCACTCTGCTGATTGAAGGCTCTACAACTCATAATGAGTTCATATCATAAGACTCATTCCATAACATGATAACTTCTTAAAAATTATTCCATTCTGTGGTAATTTTTAAGGACAGATGCTCCGTTGTTTAAGTGTTTCTGAAGTGAGCAGATAACATATCTGCATGTTTAGCAGATACATATCTTTCCCCAGAATGAAAGAATCTTGAGTGCAGAGTTACATCCCTCATAATCACTGTTCTTCTGTGGAATAGCAACAGTATTTTTTAATCATTGTTCCAGATTTCAGAGACAGCCCATTCTGCCATCACTACAAGGTGAGTCAAGCTGTCTAATGGTTCTGTTATTTTCATACTACCCAGGTATGTACTGAGAGTCTAGCAGTTCAGTATCAATTCATCTCTTGGCTGAGACATCAAACTAAGATTCTGACCACTTATTGTAATTAAAAATCCCCATAAGCTTTTCACAAAGCATAGGTGCTCACCACAGTGTCCTGACAAAATTCCAGCTTTGCATAATTATATTCTGCTTGTATATAATATAATTATATGAAATAATTATATTCTGCCTGAAATCCCCATGAAGTTTCACCTGGATGTAGGATCCTTCTCATTTCCAAACTCAAGGTGTTGTGCAATGCTGCTGTCTGCTCAGAAATATGAATCACAGACAGTTGATGGGGTTTTCTGTTTGTTTGTATTTTATTTCAGTACATCAATTTCTGGAAATTTTAAAACATTGTAAAATGATTTAGTCAGACACCTTCATAATGTCATTTGTTTTCTGAATAACAACAGAACAAGCTGTGTTTTAGAAAACTGCAAAACCGTTTTGAAATCTTTGCATGTACTTTTTTTATTCTTTTCACCAACTGCATTGGGTTTGCCCGACAATATTTTGGTAGCGGGTGGCGGCTACAGGAGTGACTTCTCTGAGAAGCTGATAGAAGGTTCCCCTTTCTCCAACAGAACCAGTTCCAGGGCTCCAGGATGGACCCACCTGTGGCCAAAGCCGAGCCCATCAGTGATGGTAGTATCACCTTGGTGATAATGTATTTAAGAAAGAAGGAAAAAGAATGTGCAATAACAATAGCACCACAGAGAGAGGGGTGAGAAAGAACTCTGCAGACACTAAGGCTAGTGAAGAAGGAGGAGGAGGCAGTGGAGCAGCAATTCCCCTACATGAACACCATGGTGAGGCAGGCTGTCCCTCCGCAGCCCATGGAGCTTAATGGTGAAACAGGTGGATACCTGAAGAAGGCTTTGAGTCTGTGGGAAGCCCACGCTGGAGCAGGCTCCTGGCAGGACCTGTGAAAGGAAAGGCTCATGATGAAGTGGCAGGACTTGTAACCTCATGGAGGACATCCGCTGGAGAATTCTGTTCCTGAGGGACTGCACCCCATGGAAAGGACCTACACTGGAGCAATTCATGAAGAACTGCAGCCTTGTGGAATGACTCATGTTGGAGAAGTTCATGGATGGCTATCTCCCATGGGCAAGACCCCATGCTGGAGCAGAGGAAGAGTGTGTGGAGTCCTCCCTCTGAGGAGGAACATGTGACAGAAACAACATGTGAAGAACTGACCACAACACCCATTTGCCATTTCCCAGCATTGCTGGAGGCGGAGGGGCGGGAAGAGAGAGAATTTGGGAGTGAAGATGGAAGAAGTAAGGGGTTGGGAGAAAGATGTTTTAAGATTTAGTTTTTATTTTCTCATTCCCGTACTGTGATATCATTGGTAGTAAATTAAATTAATTTCCCCAATTTAGGTCTTTTTTGCCTGTTACAGTAATTGTTGAATGATCTCTCTGTCCTTATCTTGACCCATAAGCCTTACACATTTTCTTTTCCCTGTCCATTTGAGAAGGGGAGTGATAAAGCAGCTTTGGTGGGCACTTGGCATCTCACCAAGGTCAATCCACCACATCAACTTTAATTTTTCCTCAGAGACAAGCAGAGTAATTTTATATTTGCAGTTGGTTTATCAACATGCACAGATTTTGAGGATAATGTAGGACTGATCCTGCAGGATTTTTATGTGTATTACAGCAAACTACAATTTCATTTTCTCTACCAATTCAGGGCACAGCAGACAACAAGCTAAACTAATTTCATTTTACCTTTCTCCACACTGTAGTTCTATTAGACATGGTTTCACAGCATTAATGCAAATCCATGAAGGTCCACTTAAAATGGCAACTGAACTCAAGTGAAATATTGCCGTGTCATTTCTGGAAATGGCAATACAATTTCAGGAGGAAACAGCAATGCACGCAAGCCAAATTTAATTGAAGTGAGAAGATCTCTGTGGGGTTTTACCATACTGCCGCTATGACATCACAAGAAAAACAAAAGCAGAGCAAGTGGAGAAAGTAGGGAGGAAGGAATATAATGCTAAAAGCAAAACAAAATGGATCAATGCAAAACCAAGCAGATGATATCACAGGAAAAAAATACAAGTGGAAGTTAGACTAACATTTAAGCTAAAACCTGGGTAAAATATCAACAAATCCTACTTGAGAGATTAACTTTCTCGTTGCTTTTGTATATGCATGGACATGATAAAATACAGTGATTATAACCATCTTCTCTGCTCTCATAGTACTCTGTTCTCTCAGCCACATCCATTACTTCTGCAGGACACAGTCCCTAATCCATGTTCTTGGCAAAATGGGTGAAAAGACCAAACTTATATGAGGAAAGCCAATAGAAAAGATACATCAATTAATACAGTGAAATTTGTAGTTGTGCAGAGCATGCATGAACCAAGAAATGTAATCCCAAGATACAGTGGATATTATCACAAGGTAGAACTCTTCCACTCCGAGGTCTGCAGCAGCCACAAGAGCATTGACATGACAGAGAGCAAATAAGAGAAGTACAAAATGCAGCATTCACTGCACATGACACAAGTGTCCAAGTCACTGTGTTTGTTGGGAAACATCATAAACAAGTGCCAAACGCCTAGGGAGAGTAGGAGATTGATAGCCAGAAGATTGTGGTCTGTGTGCTGTAACCACCTGGATAAATGAGTTAATTAAGCCCTGGGAGTGGTGTCCAGCACTTGAGATATGTGGCAGAAATGATCACATCCAGTCCATTCTGGAGACATTCACCCAGTCTCTAGGTCTTATGTGACATCCATTTGGCTATATACGTAATTTGGCTGGTATGATTGATACTGAGTCAGAGTATAGAAGAGAAGTGAGGGCTATATGCCAAAGCAGTTCTTCAATGGCACATGTCTAGATGTACATGGCACATGAAAGCTCATGGGGATGGAAAGCTTACTGTAGCAGACTGGACCAGAAGGTACCAAGACAGGTACGTTCATGTCCATATCTACTAACAGGAGCTGTCTCTCGAGTGAACTGTTCCCAGAATCACATTTAGGCTTTGTTTCAGTCAGATTTACGCTATTTCAGATGGGACTAGTTCATTCCAACAGAAAGCACAAGTGTGGATACACATTTCTGCAATATAGATAGTCCAGATGCAAGATGCAAGAATGCAGATGAGAGATCAAGTATTTTACCATCTGGACACATTTTTCTCCCATGTTCCAGATTCCTGTATAACTTCTAGTCAGTGAGGAAAGTACAAACATATATAAACTATCAGTTAGATAAATGTTTCTTCACTTTATGCTGACTTCCACTCATATTTAGCCACTGGGTCTCTTTTTGCATCTCCCTAGCCCTTCTAATGGCTGTTTCTTTCTAGTTATTTGATGAAACTATTCAATAAAGACTGGGATTATCTTCTGTTTAAAAAAAAAAAAAATAAAATATGACTTCTAGGAATTAGGATGTAGTAGTTACCACCTCATGGTCTGTGATGCCCTGGGAGGAAGAAGAGGGTTCATGGTCTGTTTTTAGGAGATCTTACACGTTTACTTAAGAAAACCTAAGAACACAGTACCAAAGGACTCTTATGCAGGGATCTGCACCTTTAGTGGAAATTTCTGGGGGACCGAAGTTCAAGACCTGTTGAAACCTAGTGGGAGATAGGAAAGGAGTCCATCGTGTGTGCAAGTGATCTGAATTCTCAAATCCCACTCAAGCATTCAACCAGAAGAAAATCTATTGCTCTCAGATTAAGTCAGATCTGCACAAGCACATGGAATAGGCTTCTGTACTCTGCCCTGCCCGTATTTAGTTGTTGGCTTTGTGGGTTTTTTTTCCGTCAATGTGTTTTATTACTGCAGCCCTGATATACTACCTCATAGAGTTTTGGTTTTTACCTCGCTACTGACGCATTTTCTCTCCTTTATTTATTTCACATAACTCCACTTGTGACTTTCACTCAATGATGTTAGATTTTTCTCCAAAAATCTCACTGGCTTTCTCCCTCTTGTACTGATACATTTGTGTATTTTATGTCATCTTTAATAGCCCTGCATAATGCTTAGACATCATCTGTCAGTTGCATGTCAAATACGCAGCAGCCTTACTAAAACATAGCATTTTGGTGCTATATAATTGACATTTCCAAAGGAATATAAAAAGAGATAAATATAGCCTGCTTAATGCATTTTCATCAATCTTATGCAAGTGCTGTGATGAACATAAATTCAAAATAAGATCATGCTTACTGTGCTTTAAATAATATTAATAGTCATAAAACAACTATTCTTTTCTGTTCAGTTTTCTGTACTGAATATCTCAGAAAGATTTAATGCATCTAATTAAAATAATTACAGAGAAAGCATCTGTAATATTTACTAAAAGAAACAAAAATGAACGTAATCAACTTTAAAATACAAGTAAACAGTTCCACCATTGAATTATTCCATGTTTTATCAGACTCCTTGAATCTGAAGATCCCTATGAATGCGCATTGTTAACACTTGCTGTCTAAAGTTTTTGATACTGTAATTCATAGATAAATCACAAAAGGGACATCATTTACTTCATAAAAACCTGTTCCAGTTTTCCAAGAAGAAACCAGCACTCAAGATGTTTTGTGGTTGAATACTTAACTTTTCAGAGACACAACATTAAGGCTGTATTTTAAAATATAACACTGACATCATTAAAAGAATAAAGAATTTTTTAAAAATTGTCAGTGCAGTAGCTTATATTCTAATAGCAATAGTACTCTTGTTAAAAAACAACTAATAGCTGTTGGCTTTTTCTTTCTTCCAACTGTGGAGTCAAAGAGTAGACATCTAGCAAATGCAGACTGGCTACCTAAGCATAACTCTTCGTCTAGACCCATCTGTACAAAAATTAAATATCTTTTAGAAGAGACTGACCTATCTGAAGACCTGGAAGTATGGAAATGAAAGGTTTACTTTCAGAATGTACACAGCTGCAGCATGTTATAACTGACTACTACTTCCTATGAAAAGCAAATTTTGAAATTTTAGTGGAAGTATTCACATAAGACAGCTACAATTTATTCACCCAGTCAAAAAGCAGAAAAATGCTGTATAGCCTCAGCATCTAAAAAAACTTGAGCAGCAACACCAAGCTCTCGGTACTCATGTCAAGCTGCTCACAAACAGTCCACAAACAAAGCTTTGCTCATTAAGTTATTCATAGAAGTTATTAAGCAAATAGTTCTGAATAATGAATAAATTCAATAAAATAAAAAAAAACAGCTCATGGACAATGAGCAAAAAAAAGTCTAAATTTGTTCAAATAAATTATTCACTGTGAATGATCTGATCAGATCTAGTGTTAAAAATATAAGAAGTATTTCTCAGAGCATATGTGACTGACAACAAGAGCCTAAAGCAGATGGAAATGTGTCTGTATCTACGCAGAATTTACAAAACAGACTAGTTTGAGCATGACTAATATTAGAAGAAATAGATGCTATTGAAGCACAGTAAGTCAATAGACTTCAGACAAAATGTTTGGGGATATTGTCATTCATAGAAAAATTCCTATTCTCAAACAGCCAATCTTTAGAGTGAAGTTTAAGCAAGAGAATTTTATATGGTGACACAAAAATAAATTTGAATGACACCAATCTGATCTATTTCAGCATGACACATGACAATATTCAACATAAATACTCTTTTGGATGTGTAAGTAGTAAGTGATAAATGGTTCAAGGAAGACCACCAATGGCATAAAAGTTGCAGGTTAACTTCCCTTCTCAGTCCTAGATATGTCCTACTTCTCACTTAATTTGAATCCACGTTGGTGGAAGAGAGTGAAGAACATGTTCTGTAGTTACGCTAAACAGAGCTTAGTGAAACCTAAGCCCTTAAATCCAAAACTGAAATTCTAACGCCTCCTGTTACGTATCCCAGTAAGCACCTAAGATCCCTAACTGCTTTACTTTTTGTGTTTCTCAAGCAGTGGTATGCCATGCACACCCCAAATTCCATGTCTTGAGAGAATTGAACAGCCCTGTGCTTAATTCTTGTTTAAGTCAACCCAAACCCCAAAATCAGGCATTCCTCAATTCCTCCCACTCTGCCTCAGTTCCCTAAGGCTTTGATCTGGAAAATGTTATCAAAGCATACCTAACACATACCAACCGTATCAGGCTCTGCATAAAAAACAATTCTGCTGCCTATTCTTTGTATAATACTCTTTGCTAGGGAAGTGGGAGACCTGAGGGAAAAATATTCTTTCTCTCTACGGATATTTTTTAATTAGGTGACCTGGATTCAGCTAAAGGAAGGTTCAACATGTATTTCTCACTTCTTCCTGAAGGTGAGAGACCAATTTACTCAGGGTAATGGAAAGAAAGACGTGTTTCCTAGAAGTACCTACATGACCATATGTGGACAACAATTCAGGAGTCACTGGATGGAAAGGGAGAGCTATCAGTCATGCTTCATGCTACAGCCTAGTGATGGACATCCATCTTTGCAGGAAAGAAAGTCTGGTTCTCTGTGAGTTCCCAATGTCATACCTGGATTTAATCTTGTGACTTTAGTACTGTGTTCAGTTTTGGGCACCTCAATGCAAAAGGGATGTTGAGGTGCTGGAACAAGTACAGAGGAGGGCAACAAAGCTGGTGAAGGGCCTAGAAAACAAATCTTATGAAGAGCGACAGAACGAGCTTGGGCTGTTTAGTTTGAAGAAGAGGAGGCTGCGGGGAGACCTCATTGCTCTCTACAACTACCAGAAAGGACATTGTAGCGGGGTTGGTGCTTGTCTCTTCTCACAGGTAATTGGTAGTAGAACTAGAGGGAATGGCCACATGCTGCAACAGGGTAGATTTAGGCTGGATGCTAGAAAAAAATTTTTACAGAAAGAGTAGTCAGGTACTGGAATAGGCTGCCCAGGGAGCTGGTTGAGTCACCTTCCCTGGAGGTGTTTAAAGATCGTTTAAATGTGGTATTGGGGGATATGGTTTAGGAATGGACTCTGTAGAGTAGGGTTAGATAGGACTTAATGATCCCAAGGGTCTTTTCCAACCTAAATGTTTCTATGATTCTATGACTTTTATCTCTTTTAGCTTTTAAAAAAGCTGTGCTCATTTTTCCTCACATCCTCTCAATCCATCAGGAATCTTTAATTTTGGATTAATTTACTTTTTAACATTATAATGCAATTCAAATATGTTTGAGGAGAATTCTTGTAAAATGAAATTTTCCATATTCTTCTGTGGGAATACGGAGTGGACAGGGGCCTCCTGCATCGGATGCAGATCCAATTCTGCCTGAGGGATCCACACAAAGCACAGGTCCCTAACTGTCCAATGGATCAGTTGGTTAGATCGTTTAGGGGATACAATGTTTTCTACATCCCTCAGGTATCTTTGTTCTCTCAAACACTTCATAGACTGACTGCTTAAATACTTTCTGGGGAGGTGGAGGATTTGAGCTTTCGTAACTTCAAACTGGGAAAGAACTAATGTGGTTGTTCCCCAGTGCCTGTGCAGTTCTGCTGACAACCCATGGCATCAATGAGGGTAGCACCAGCAGCATTTCACCAGGGCAGGGAAGGACACCTTGCAAGCTGACCACAGCTTATGGACTCCTGGTGGACTATCACCAAACACCTCAGCCTTCTGCCTTCACGTGTTTCCCTACTAATACACTATAGATACTACTCTGAAGGACTTAACCTTAACCTAAACGTTAGTATTCAACAGAAGCAAGATGATCCTTCTTACCTACAATAAGGTGTCAGCTTATAAAAATATAAAATCAGATACATGGCAAGTCTTGTTTTTCCCTCTACAAAATCACAAGCTTTTTGACTTGGAAAAGAATAGTAAACATTACATCTCTAGGCATGCCTCACTTCAGAGATGCTCTTGGCTGGAAATCAGGCTCAGGATTTAGCTTTGGGTGGAATATTTACATACTCTCAGCTCTACCTAGTAAAATGCCAGTCAATTTAACTTCTTGTGCTTGAAAAAATAGTTTATTGTGCAACACAAAGAATTTAAATAGAGAACTGTGCATGACACCTTGCCTGAATATATTGCATACAAGCCATGTCTGCTTGCAACTTTGAAAATTTGGGTAGATAGATAACACTGGAGTGTTTGCAATAAGGTGTTCGTTTTGGTAAGAAGACCATTTTTAAACTATATATTTAAAGGATACTCAGGTTGTTTTTCTTCAAAATTTGAAGAAAATTGAAATTTGTTTTTGAAGAAACAACTCCCTATTCTATAACTTTTAAAGTTTAGTCTCATCTGTTCCTCCCTCCATTTCCAAAATTCTTTAAGAAAAATTCTTTAAGAAAAATTCTTTAGGAAAAAAAAATAGAGATACCCCAGGAATTTGTTTGTATGTCCAGCTGTAGATCATAGATGTGTCACTACAGACACATCTGTGTGCTCAAGAATATATGTAATCAGATCCTTTTTTCCTGAATGAGCTGAATTTTTATAGATTTTATAATTTTTTTCACCTCAAATTACCATTTTAACTGGTAGTGACCAGGAAGGGCAGGTGTGCCAACTCTACTTCAAAAAAAACCCACTTCTGCAGTTTCCCCTTTTCCTTCTTTGCTTCAGTTTAGCAAAGCAAGAACAGCAGCAGATTGGTCAGCTCTGAGTGTCTCATGTGGGAGGTCAGGCACTAGCCACCAGTTCTTTTGCCCAGATATTGCTGTGACAAGCCATTTGTCCTTGCAAAGAACGGTGGTCTGGTGGGATCATTTGGTTCCTCATATATAGCAGGTTCCCACCTTTCTCAGGGGTTTATCCTGGAGGCCACCTCTGTGAATAGAGATTTATTCTTCCTTTAGTCAAATGAAGCTTAGCCAGTCTTTGCTGCTGGGATAATATCTTTGTTTATTTTCAACCAATAGTACTTACTAGAGCTACTAGTGGAAGTGGCCATCTGTATTCTAGGAAGTTTTTCTAGCTACTTATTTATGTTTCTGCTTCCCTTCTGTTTTTCTGGCCCCATAAATCTTGTGCTGGTTTCTGCACTGAAGAACTGACTCAGTGGAAGCTGCAGAGATTGTTTCTCCCAAGACCGGAGCACTGGGTACTCTCTCAAACAGCTGGAGTGTTGGATTTGAACTCCCTCCATGCAGAATTAAGTATTGTATCAGACCTTCCCAAGAAGTCATAGGGGAGTGATCTAACTACCAGACCCTAAGCCATGAAAAAGAAATATTTATCTTCTTTAATTTGATGTGGTGGGAAGAGGTGGAAGGCTGCATTATATGAACTGCTTTCTTGATTTATTGCAGAAACAGAACACTCAGCTCCAGTATCGTTAGTTAGTCTCCACTGGACTATGAAATTGTAGCAATTACATTAATTAATGTTGGATAAAAGGCAACAAGACAAAAGAAGGGAACTGAGAAGGCACTTGGAAACTCACTTTGTTTTCATTCTATTGCCAGTGTGAAAAAAAAGAAATGAACAAAAAAGTCCCTTTCAGACCGCACTCACAGCCCCACCGGTTTGCTGGTTCTGCTCCTCAACTGAGCACAAACATGGGCACAAGAAGGAAGTCCAAGATTAGCAGCTTGTTAATGTGAGCAATTCTACTAAAGCCATGAGTGGAGTAAAATAAGAATAAGTATTTCTAAACTTAGTAGCTCACAGTGATTAAAATCTGGTGCAACCAGGAGCAGAATCAGCACTATGTCCTGATGTGAGAACTTGCAGAGTACAGCTACTAACAGGAGGACTTCTAGGATCAGGCTTGGATTAGCAAAAAATGAATCTCCTGCATATTTTTTTCACAGTTTTTTATCTTTACTAACACTTAGTGTATGCTGTTCCCCTGTAGTTTATGCTTCTTTATACGATTCAGAACAGCTGTTGACCAGTTGATGGCTGAGGATTATTAGCTTTTAATTGTTGTCAGTTATGTTTTCACCTGTTCTACTTACAAATACTTCCATTGTGTCAAGTCTAATTACTGTATTTGGATCATTCTCTACAAGAACACAGAATGGTAAAAAGCTCTTTATCAGAAGGAAATCAACTCTTTGTGCAGCAATGTTCCAGGAACATTTCAACTCGTGTTAAACTACTACTAAAGACACACACGTGCACATAGAAGAAATGAGATCGGTCTGGAAAAAATTCACATAGTGCCTAAAAATTCTCTACACCAAAACCAAAAGCCGTGAGCATCTATCTTTAAATACAAATCATGATTTTTCTCTTTTGTACAATTCTGAGTGCACATTTTAGAGAGGTAGTTTCTTTTCTTTTTTTTTTTTTCTTATAGGATTTACCGACTAAGAATCCAACACTGCAATGAGTTTACAGCTACTATAAATAGTATTGAATTTCGGTGACTATAAATACTAAGATACCTCTCCAGGTAAGCCTGTCAGTGAAGAATGATTAAGGTCTGTCTTCAGAACTAAATATGCAATATATATTCAATGAGTACAATTATTCCTCAATTATACAGACTATCAGAATCACACCAGTGATGTTAGCCTCCTGAAAATATCACATGTAGACAATTTACATACTCCAAACTATAAAAGGACAAACGTTGTGCAACAGCACAGAGGTAGAATTAAAGAATAGTTAGGGACAAGGTGAAATTTTAGATGAAAATTCTATGATGCAGTCATAACTTACTGGATACTAAATACAGAGACTATTGGGTGTCCTAATTTTGAATAATAGTACAAGATACATGAGTTTTGTAATACTTGAAATTAGCATTGGTAGTTGAAGCAGAACTTAGGAGTAAACATTAACAAAATTGAATTTTCATTGACTCTGCTAAGCTGAGCAATTATTAGCATATTCTAAGGTTTACTTGGATGCTAATATCATCTCTTCTCTTCTCTTCTCTTCTCTTCTCTTCTCTTCTCTTCTCTTCTCTTCTCTTCTCTTCTCTTCTCTTCTCTTCTCTTCTCTTCTCTTCTCTTCTCTTCTCTTCTCTTCTCTTCTCTTCTCCTCTCTTCTCTTCTCTTCTCTTCTCTTCTCTTCTCTTCTCTTCTCTTCTCTTCTCTTCTCTTCTCTTCTCTTCTCTTCTCTTCTCTTCTCTTCTCTTCTCTTCTCTTCTCTTCTCTTCTCTTCTCTTCTCTTCTCCTCTCCTCTCCTCTCCTCTCCTCTCCTCTCCTCTCCTCCCCTCTCCTCCCCTTCCCCTTCCCCTTCCCCTTCCCCTTCCCCTTCCCCTTCCCCTTCCCCTTCCCCTTCCCCTTCCCCTTCCCCTTTTCTTCTTACTTTTTATAATCACAGGTGGACGTAGTATTCAGGTTTTCTCTTAAGTCAAACTTGCAAAAATTTGAGCTAACCTGGGCAGATTTATTGTGTTTGTTTTATAGAGGGAGAAAGTATAACTTTCTTCAGCAGTGAAGACAAGCCCTTAGGTGGGGAGCACAAGGATGCTCAAGAGAGGGGAAAAGAAATGAAATTTTCAGTTCTTGCTCCTGTGGGCAGAGATCTACAGTGTCAGAGTCCCTAGAAACCCATTAGCTATAGTAATGGTTAGAGAGCAGTAAGAGTACCAAAACTTTGAGAACTGATCAGAGTAGATAGTTATTTCTCATTTCTGTGAATTTTGGAACTCTGGAAGGAAGCCTTTAAAAGGCATTTTAATTTGTGTTATACTTTTTAAAGTGTTTATCACAATCAATATACAGTGAATATATAAGTTACTCAGAACCATTCAAGAATCAGAATACCCAAACCTAAATCAGGTAAATCATACTTAATTCTTTCTAGTCATAGCACTAAGTGATTTTCCAATAAATGTGTGACTTACTGGCAATAGAAGCAGCAAAGCTTATAAAAACTAGGGTGCATCCTCACTGGGCTTGAACAACAGGAGGACTGCAATATAATTTTTTTACTGCTCAAGTAAAAGGACGCATCTGGCATGTGCTCCTGGGACGTGTGTCTGAAACGCTGCTCAGAATCCAGGAGAAGGAAAGAAGCCATCAGGAAGTTACTGCTGATTGCCTTGGTGGCTGAGAGGCTGAGAGGCAGCTCTCTGGAATTTTGAAGCCTACTTTCTGTGTTGTCATATCAATTCAGTCTTCTTTTGAGTATCAATTCTCTCATGTGTTTTTTTGCAACTTTATCAAATCCGACTGAATCCGAATGGCTTCAAGAGAGAGTGTGGGATTAGCTGAAGTACATGTCCCATACATATTCCTAGAGTGAACTTCTTCAGCACCTGTCTTAAACCGGATGTCTCCTACTGCTCCAAAGGGCTGGGATGTGTCCTCACACCTTATCCACTGCTGAGTATCCCCAATGCCCATCACAAAATGTGGCTGCTGGAAAGCAGTTGACTTATTTCTAAGGCAACTCTCAAAAATGTGCAAAGGTACATGCCAAATCCTGCACACAGGGAGGAGTAATCCCATGCAGCATTACAGGCTATCCAACCACAAAATAACCTTGGTAAGAAAGGACCTGTTGAACAAGAAGTTGAATGTGACCCAACATTTTTGACCTTCATGTGTGGATAAAGTCCAACATTACACTGGACTGTATCACAACAGTGCGGCCATCATGTTAAAGTAAGTGATTATTCCTCTCTTTAGCACTTGTGGGACCATCTTTCAAATCTTATGTCAACTTCTGGGTTCCCAGTAAAAAGACTGACAAATTGGACGAAGTCCAGTGGAAGATCAGCAAGATGGTTAAGGGGACTGAACATATAGTATATGAGGAACTGTGCACATGCAAGGTCATGATATGTGAGGAGGTGGGTTTGTTTAGAGATAGGAAGATTAAAGGAACATCCAGCTGCGGTTTTCAATTACCTAATGCGTAGTTACAGAGAGACAATCTTCTCAGTAGTGCGCAGCAAAACTTAAAGTGCAACAGGCACAAGTTGCACTAAAGTGTTTAAAAGCACTTCTCATCGACAGAGGCAAAACATTGGAACAGAGGCCTAGAAAGGCTGTAAAATTCCTGTCTTTGGAGATACTACAAAGTCAACTGGATGTAACCCTGAGGAAAGTTCAGTAATTTCAAAGTAATATCTGCTTTCACAAGGAGTGGTAACAGTGAATCTCCAGAGGTCTCAATTTTGCTGAACTTGTTCTACCCCATCAATAAAGAAGGGCTACCAGGGGTCTTCAGGATACCAGGGAGTCCATCTGCATCTGGAAGGAGTTTATGAGAATGTGCTGGTTTTGACTAGATTTATTTTTTTCTGTAATAGTTTGTGTGAGGCCATGTCTTAGTTCAAGCAAATATGTCGTAGTTCAAGCCGACTGGGGCAAAGAACCACGCAGTCTCCGGTTCACTCGTCGCTTCACCCCCATTTCCACAGTAGATGTGGAGGGAGACAATTCAACTAAAAAGACTCCAGGGTTTGATATTAAGGATAGGGAGGGTAATAATCTACCCTTTAAGATGATGGGTTGTCCTGGGTTTAGCTAAAAACCTCAATTCTGTGTAATGATTTTTACTTTCCAGTTTAATCTCTTCTAAAAGGCTACACGTTCTGAAGTCAGCAGCATGTTTTTGCAGACAGTGTGTGCTACTGGCAGTGATAACACCTGATGTTTACAGTTAGTACCTGGGACTGGGATGCAGAAAGGCTCTTGCTGATACTTATTCCTATAGTGACCAAGGACACTGCTGGCTCCTGGGTGCCACGCTGGGGGTGCCAGGTAGTAAGAGGGGTCAGAAGAAAGTTGCACCTCCAGGAAGTAATAGACAGGGCAGGTGACCATTTCATATAAATCATATTTAGTATAAATTGAGTGATCACAAGAGTTCTTTTCATTTTCTGCAATGGTCAGTGTCCAGGTAGGACTCTGTCCAATCTCCTGCTTTTGATACGGATCCTGAGTTCCCGAATCCAACTCCTGTATCCAGCTCCTGCCACCGCTGAGCCTGGGGCTTCCCCAGTGCCTCCTGCTCTGTAGCATCAGTGGGGATTGATATCCAGGTGGGGGAGGTGAAGGAGAGTCGGGTTCAATATCAGGCTTATATATAGTTGTATACAGTTCTTTATTTTTATCATTTCACTATTATTGTTTCATTAAAGCTGTTCTAGTTTTTTCTTCTCGAACCTGTAAGTCTCTCTGCCTCATTCCATTTTCCTTCCTGTTTTGGGGGGCGAGAGGGGATCAGAGAGCATCTGTTCGTGTCTAGTGGCCGGCCCAGCCCTAACCCGCGATACTGGTAAAGAACCAGGGTAACTTGGGGAAAAAAACATTGATTTGATTCACCACCACCATTTACAAGGTGGGAGAGTAAGAGGAATACATCAATAAATATGGCTCACTCTTAAATATCCTTTGCCTCCCCACACTCCTTCCATCTTCCCCGCTACCTCCTTCCCCCCCGTCAGTGCAAGGGGGGCAGGGGGTGAGGGGTGTAGTCAGTCTGGCCATTACATAGTGTCCATGGCAGTTTCTCCTTGAGAAAGAGGGCTCCTCACAGGCTCTCCTTCCTGCTGCATGGTGTCTACCTCACAGGAGGAAATCCTCCTCCTTGTGAGTCCCTCAGGGACACACAAACTCATCCCCATTGGTGGTCAGTCTCTCTGTCCCCTCTGGCATGGGGCTCTGCATGTAGCAACACATGTTGAACACTCTCACAGTCGTTGGTCCCCTCAGCTGCCAGGCAATCACCTTCCTGCCATCTCAGCCATCATGGGCTTCAGAGAAAGGTTCTGCTCTGGCAGCCTTCTCCCTCTCCTTCTCCTCTGGGACTCTTCTCCTGCTCATTCTCCTCAGGGGGATGTTCATTTGTTCTCCTCTCACTGCCCCCTCCTTCAACAGAAAAAGAACTCTCCAACATTAAAGACAGGACAGCTCAACACAAGATGAAACCAAAAGAGAAAGAAATAACAATGGGGTCGCCTCTTAAATACCTTGATGGCAGAGGCACTGACTGGCCTGGCCCTCACCAGAGACAGGTCCAACTCTACCTGGGGAGGGGGAAGGCTCCCAAAGTTTCACATGAGTCTGTCCCCACCATTTTACAAAAAAAACCATCAGACTCAAACCCATGACAGGCCATGTTTTGGTTTTGTGATGAAATCAGTGTTGATAACACAGGGATATTTTAGTCACTACTGAGCAGTGCTCACACAGCGTCAAGGCCTTTGCTGCTTCTCACACCACCCCACCAGCCAGGAAGCTGGGGGTGCACCAGAAGCTGGGAGGGGACACAGCCGGGACAGCTGACCTCAACTGACCAACGGGATGTTCCATGGCATATGACATCATGATCAGCAATAAAATCTAGAGGAAGGAGGAGGAAGGGGCAGATGTTCAGAGTGATGGTGTTTGTCTTCCCAAGTCACCGTTATGCGTGATGGAGCCCTGATTTCTTGGAAATGGCTGAACACCTGCCTGCCGAAGGGAAGTGTTGAATGACTTCCTTGTTTTGCTTTGCTTGCATGCGTAGCTTTTGCCTTCCCTATAAAGCTGTCTTCATCTCAACTGATGAGTTTTGTGACTTTGACTCTTCTGATTCTCTCCCCCATTCCACCAGGGAGGAGTCAGTAAGCAGTTGTGTGGGGCTTAGTTGCTGGCTGGGGTTAAACCATGACAGAGCTACATGTTTCTGAGGTTAACAATCCTGCGCCCTTTGTAGAGGCTATGAATTACCTGGAAGAGCCTTCCTGGTTTGGGGGATGTGCCTCTACAGGGAGAGAAAATCAAGGAAAGAAAGAGCCAAACAGTTCCTTCCTCTTTCTTTTCCTTGTATTTTGGGTATCTACAGGGTGAGCTTTGCTCCAAATACGATGGGCTTGAGGCGGATAGGGGAGTCAGTGCCATTATGCTGCTAAAGAGGTTTGAGAAATCTACAACACAGAGGAGTGGGTTGACGTGTGTGCATTCGAGAGGCATGTCATAACTGAATGTGAGGATGCACGTAGGAGAGCTGTTAAGCTTGACTTCAGTCTTGCCAAAGCATAGTGTAGACGCAATCAGCATGAATCAGTAACGATCTAAGGCCTATTGTACAAAGGAACTGGGTTAAGTCACTGTGCTCAGAAAACACAAGCCTCAACTGAGCCACTTGTACCAAGTACACAATGAAAACAGCCAGAGAGTCAGTGCTGTGCACAGCACCATTGTTTATCAGCTAATTCACAGAAGAATGTGTGGGCAGAGCTTCACTTCCAGAGGTAATAATCTGCCAACAGCTAAAGCATGAAAGGAGATACTTGTAAACTTTTACTGATGGAGGCAACAGGCACTGCCTGTACAGCACTGGATTTTGGTACCCATGCGTTACATGAGAATCAAGTTGGTAACACTGCTTAATCTTCGATAAGACTTGATCTCACATAAACAGCTCTTTCTATATTCTTATCCCTTGGGGTCTGCACCCAGCAGCCAGTGCAAGTGGCTACTACCAGCAACAGTCTCCAGACACACAGCTGATGTGCTTAGAGACTTTGTGACTCATTGGGATCTCCAGTGGTACCTTAGCAACCTTTTCAGTGAGGCAGGAGGCTTTAGAGACACAAAGCTGCTGGGGTGAGGTGTGTATTTAAGGCCAAGATAGGTACTTTTAAACACAGGAACAAATAATTGGAATGCTTTCAGAAGGCTGATCTGGAAAAACTTGAGAAAAGCAACAGAGTAGGATAATAATGTGGTAAAATATGAGTAGAAAAGCGAGAAAGTAAGGAAATATCATGTGTAGCAGTGAGTGCTCTGACGAATGTTATCTGTGACTATTTGAATTTTACACCTCTGCTTAAGAACTCAAGGAAGATATTAACAAGAATGGAAGAATGGGAGTACTGACAGATGGATGGACACCTCCAGATTGTAGAAATATACTACAGGTCTCTGTGTGCCAAAGACAGTTCTAAAATGAGAGCATAGGACAGCTCTAGTGATTTTTCAGCTAACAAGCAACCTGGTTACACAAGAGCAGGTTTGGACAATCACAAAATCTGCAGCTGAGGAGGATAGTTTTGTAGATCAGCACTACACTAGAACATCAAAGATTTGTTTTCAATAAAAGGCCTATATGATTTTGGGAAAATTATCCAGACCTTTTGCATCTTAGTTTTTTATCCCCAAATAGTAGAAATAAAACATGATAGAAGAAAATAGCATTGGGTTTTTTTCCTCTTTGAAGTACAATTTTCTGCACAAAAGCAGTACTTGCGCAAGTGCAGGATTCAAGTCTTGGATTTAATATTCTTCAGAGTAGAAACTGTTCAACAGAGAACAAAATGAGGCTTTGATTTTACTTGGAGTCTCTAGACATTATCACAATAGCATTGTAAGCCCTTGTCCTGGCTTGCTGGGGGAACCACAGTGATTCTTCTGACTCCATGGAGCAGTGACACAGACTGTCGCCTTCCTTCTAAACTCTAGTGAGAAAAAAGATTTGTACATTCTATTTTCAGCTCTTAACTGGTTTGCTATATGTCTGTAATTGCAAGAGAACACCCTACCACAGAGAACATGAATGAGCTCAGAGGGATTACTTAAGGGTAGCTCAGAAAAATATTCCAATAAAATTAAAACCCTTCCATAAAATCTTACGTAAAGCCCCAAGGGAAAAGATATAGAAAGAGAAAACTACTGTGGAGTGGGTCTCCTGTCTCCTCACTTTATAAAAAACAAATTCTTAAGAAGGAGCAGTTTATTATTGTGAATAGGAGAGTCCCCCAGACTCACTGCTTTGGCAGCAGTTGCAGAGGATTGCAGTTCTACATCATACAAACAAGCTCCAAAGAAAAGCAATTAATAGCCTCAAACAGCACCATATAAACAAAACTACACAGACTATATTTGTACCATGCCGAGTTGAGCAGACATGCAAGTTAACTCTCAGTGTGTTAGCTCTAGACTCAACAACAATAAACTCCAATCACTATGGTGCTATGTGGAGGCTACATGAGGCTCAGAGCTGTGCACGCCTTAACTGTTCAAGGATGCTGACTTCTCTCTTTGCACTCTGTTATGCTTTGAAGATACTTCAATAACTACTTTGCATGGACCTGTGCAGTGTGGTGCTATTCCTGATGAAGCCTGGGAAAATATTAAGAAGGGATATAATGCCAAAAGGAGGTGAAGTTGTCCTACACTAATAAGGCAGGAAAAGTAGACAGAGCTAGGGCTTATCAATAGTGCGCGCCTCTAAGAAGTTAAGTTGATATATACAAGGGCTAGTTTTAGGCTCAAATTTTCCAAATATTTGGGTGTGTCAGCCTTTCGACTATGCAGCCTAAGGCATTTTTACAGTTTCTTTTCTGAAGAGCAACCAACTTGAGATTTCACGCTGGACATGTTCAGCTGAGGCACCTGATACTACTGATCGACTTGAAAATCCCAGTCCAATTTTTAGTAATAACTTATCATGTAAATAAATATATACATATATATGTATATATATGTGTATGTATATAAATATATGCTATGGTTTAACTCCAGCTGCAACTAAGCCTCACAGAGCAGTTTGCTCACTCACCCCTGGTGAGATGAGGGAGAGAATCAGAGGAGTCAAAATCATAGAACTCGTGAGTTGAGATGAAGACAGCTTTATAGGGAAAGCAAAAGCTATGTGCGCAAGCAAAGCAAAACAAGGAAGTCATTCAACACTTCCCTTCGGCAGGCAGGTGTTCAGCCATTTCCAAGAAATCAGGGCTCCATCACGCATAACGGTGACTTGGGAAGACAAACACCATCACTCTGAACACCTGCCCCTTCCTCCTCCTTCCTCTAGATTTTATTGCTGATCATGATGTCATATGCCATGGAACATCCCGTTGGTCAGTTGAGGTCAGCTGTCCCGGCTGTGTCCCCTCCCAGCTTCTGGTGCACCCCCAGCTTCCTGGCTGGTGGGGCAGTGTGAGAAGCAGCAAAGGACTTGACACTCTGCGAGAACTGCTCAGTAGTGACTAAAATATCCCTGTGTTATCAACACTGATTTCATCACAAAACCAAAACATGACCCCATACAAGCTACTATGAAAAACATTAACTTTATCTCAGCCCAAACCACCACCTTTTTCACCCCTTATTCCATACCATTTATGTCATACTTGGTTCCCACACAGTCCAATAAATCCTCATTAATCACTATGCTCTTCCCATCCTTTGATATAATATGAAGTTATCATTCCCTTAGTCCACAGATTACTCCTGTTAAATGTCTGTAATAAGTCAATTGAATTCATTTAGTCCATGACTTTGGGCTCTGTTTTTAAGGACATGGTGATCTCAGAGGTCTTTTCCAGCCTCAACAATTCTGTGATTCTGTGATTCTGTGTGTTGCATGAAGTTACTGGGCACCAAAGCTAGCTCAGGCCGGATCACTGCTGCACTTGCACTGCATCTTGTAAGTCGTGTTCTCCATTGGTTCATGTGGTTCTCGTTGTAGTAATTCCTATAACATGTAATTGAAATCACGGGTTACAACAATTTAAAGGTATTTCCATAACAATCTCCATCCCTTTTTGTTTTGGGTCAGGTTGCATGGTGCAGCTTTGCAATGAACTCTACCCCATTGTTCCTAGTCTGTCTAGCAACAAGGGTTTCCTGCTATGTTGTGGTCTTATCTGTAGCCACAGGCTTTGAGGTGCTTATGGGCTTATCCACTGTCACAGATCCTTCAAGGTGTCTTGCTCCCATGTGGACTCATTCACAGGTCACAGGCTCTTCAACTCGAGTTCACACTAGAGTTCTAGCTTATCCAGTACAGCAGCACAGAAGCAGTAGCAATGCCCTGGACATCTGTCAGCCCAGAGACATCACTATTGCTGTTATCAAAATGTTCCCAGACACAGCAAAGTGAGATGATCAGTAGAGCAGTAAAGAAAGCAGTAAAAGTAAAAGGCAGCCACTAATAAGCTCTAGTATACCCTAAAGCAAGCAAGCCACATGGCAAGCACAGGAGACTGTTAATAGCTAAACAGCAACAAAGGCTATAAAGTCAATCTACTACATTCCAATCAAATCTATTGTGAACCCTTTCAGCCCTATGCTGGGTGCCAAAAAGTACTGTCATGGCTTAAACTCAGATGTAAACAAGCCTCACACACCAGCTTGGTCACTCCCCTCGGGTGAGATGGGGGAGAGAATCAGAAGAGTCAAAGTCAGAAAACTTGTGGGTTGAGACAAAGACAGTTTTATAGTGGAAGCAAAAGCTGTGTGCACAAGCAAAGCAAAACAAGGAATTCCTTCACCACTTCCCATGGGCAGGCAGGTGTTCAGCCATCTCCAGGAAAGCAGGGCTGTATCATGCATAACAGTGACTCGGGAAGACAAACGCCATCACTCTGAACATCCACCCCTTCCCTCTTCTGCCCCCAGCTTTATATGCTGAGCATGAAGTCATATGGTACGCAGTATCTCTTTGATCAGTTGGGGTCAGCTGTCCCGGCTGTGTCCCCTCCCAGCTTCTGGCTGGTGGGATGGTGTGAGGAGCAGCCAAGGTCTTGGTTCTGTGTAAGCACTGCTCAGTAGTGACTAAAACATCCTCGTTTTATCAATAAATCCAAAACACAGCCCTGCACTCACTATTAAGAAAATTATACATTATCCTATCAAAACCAACACTGTGTATTTTAAATAAAGTGTTCCTCAAGCATCCTTTCAATAATTTGAGTTTATGACTCATGAATTCTGTATTACAGAAAAAGCATCTCAATATTTTGAAGCTCACTTATCTTTTTGTGCCTCAGCTCTCTCAGACATAAAACAGAGAAAGTAATAACTGCCTCATAAGGTGTGCCATAACTCACTAGCATTGCAGATAGTCACACTTGGGGAATTTCTGGTGTATATGATAAAGATCAATACTTAACTTTCCTAAAAATGTTACATAAAATTATAAAGATAAAATACATAATATAACCACTGAAGGCCTCATTGCAGTTTCATAATACTAAGTTCAAAATGTATGGGCAGATGGACAGATATGCCATTTCTCAATAGAATCACTGACTGTCAAAAGGGTGTTTCCTTGAAATAGTCTTTGTGTCATGCATTGGTCAGCTTTTATTACACAGGCTACATTCTTCTTTACTCAGTTTTATGCCCTTCACACTTATTTCTGAACAATTCACACACCTCCAGCTCTCCCTGGTGCTGAGTCAACATGCAAGCCATGTTGTGTGTCTCTTAATTAGTTTGATGGTTTTCTGTAATATACACTTTTGTGTTTGTGGAGAAACAAGTTTATTAAGTAATTACACGTGCTTAATATCAGAACCCTCCAAAGACAGACGCGAATCCTAGTGTTGTATGATTGTTTCTGGACACCAGTGTGTTAGATCTATTGGGCTCCCCAATTCAAGAGAGACAGGGATCTACTGGAGAGAGTCCAACAGAGAGCTACAAGGATGATTAAGGGACTTGGACATCTCTCCTATGAAGAGAGACTGAGAGAACTGGGGCTGTTTAGCCTTGACAGGAGATGGTTGAGAGGGGACCTTATTAGTGTATATAAATATCTGAGGGGTGGGTGTCAAGAAAAAGGAGACAATCTCTTCTTGGTGGTGCCCAGTAACAGAATAAGAAATAATGCGTTTAAGTTAGAACATAGGAGGTTCCACCTCAACATGAGGAGAAACGTCTTTACTGTGAGGGTGACAGAGCACTGGCACAGGCTGCCCAGAGAGGTTGTGGAGCCTCCTTCTCTGGAGACTTTCAAAACCCACCTGGATGTGTTCATGTGTGGCTGCCCTAGGTGATCCTGCTCTCTCAGGGGAGTTGGAGTAGATGATCTTTTGAGGTCCCTTCCAACCCCTAACATTCTATGATTCTATGATTCTATCTCAGGTGAGTGGCCAGGCAGACCCACATAAGACAAGATGATGTATTATGGCAGCAGGAGAGGAAAGATTGTGAATCAGCTGGTCAGTCTATACTCTGCATTGTCCTTTGCACTTCACTGAGAATACAAGCCCATAGTGCTCAGGCCATGAGATAAACTAAAATGAAGTGCAATTTCTGACTCGGCTCCAGAATGTCAGGACCCATGGCACATGCCTCAAGGGATATGTGGCTTTATGCTTCGTGCACAGTAAGACTCTACCTGTACAATCAAGCTGCAGGATCTTTCTGGGAGGGCCCCTCAGCTGACCTATCTGTTCAGCATCAATTATGTGATATTGCCACCAAGACAGATAGGCCATATGTTGCATGGGTATGGGCAAAGCTTGTCTCAAACTGGCATCTGAATGGAGGTGAGTTTGGCCTTGACTGTGGCCCACAAGTGTAATAAAGCCAGAGAGACCTGTTTGTGCAGTCAAATTACAGGATCTCTTATTTCTATGTGTAATTGTAACCATTTTGTTCCAGTCCAATACCACTGACTGTGTCAGAGGCTGTTTCCTAGAAATAAAGATGTACTTGGTAGTAATGAAGGTAGGACTTTAAAAAAGGGAATAGCAAACCTAAAGCAGCCAGGGACAATATCTGTAGAAACCTCACAAGGACTACAACCTGACAGTTGCTTGTGAAAGGAAATGTCCTGTGTGATTAAAAATAAGAACCATAACATGAACTTTCACTTAATGTGGATGAATTATATAGTGGTCCAGAAGTAGAGCTCAGTATTCCATGTACTCTGAGTTAAACTGATCTTATTCAGCCCAGTCTTCTAAAGGAGGAAAATGAGACAGATGGGAAAATGTTGATTTGTCTGTTTTTACATTCACTAACCTTACTTTAGTCTCTATACCTTTAGATTGTATCATTTCCTAATAACGAAATGGTTAAGGATGCTATCTAACCCAGCCAGGACAGATAACAACCATGAACATTTCATTGTTAATTAGAAATGAATGACAAATGTTTGGTAGGAATGGTGACAGTGGTGACACCGACAATAGGAGAAGGACTCCTCTGGACTTTGTTGAAAGTAAACGGAGGTAGGGAAAGGTCTGGATGAAAACAGCTGGAAAGGGCATGCTCAAGTCAGCTGGGTACTAGCTATGGGTCAGAAATGACATCTGGAGAGTAATTTCTCACTCTGAAACAGACCCAAATCTAAAGTGTGCTAAGGTGAAAGGTACGGGGCCGTCACATTTGAAATAAAAAATTCCTGGAAACTTGATTTGACTATTTATTTTATTGCTGAAGACTTATTTAAAGTGGCAGAGCAAGCTTAATGTGCAGACACCAAAGGTACTTCAGTAAAGGCACAGAGGGTGGTTTGGGCGCTCTGATGTCTGGATGCTGTCTGCAAACCTAGAAAAACCTAAGACTGCTTCTGCTCTTGGATCAGGTCAGTGACTGGTGAGTCGAAGATGACTACAAGAGACTAGCCAGCAACTGAATTACAGGCAGCAAGATCCCCAGGATCTCTCCCATCCCTCACTGAATACCTTATATTTACTAGGTGTCAGCTCGAACTTTAAAAATTTGTATCTGTGCTGGCACAAACATTGCTTAATAGTCACTGATTTATCCTTTGTTGTCTATTACTCCCATTAGGTAAGATTTATAAATAGCTCTTGCTGAACTTCTTTATTTTTCTTTTCCTACATCATCCTTGTCCATCAAAGCACCCAACACACCCATATTATTTTTATGTAATTAAGTTTTCCTTTTTAATTTCAGTGACCTCCCTCAGATTGGCCCTCACCCACAGGCAAAGTGATTATAAGGCAGACAGTGCTACCTCAGCATAACGTTATTTAGATGTGGTCACTAGCCAAACCCCCAGATACCCACCAAAGCTCAACTCAGCATCCAAATTCACTTCTGAAACTTAGGAAGAATAATCATGAAACGACCTGAACGTAGCCATCCAAATCTACTAGCACCTAGGTCTGGGGTGAATTCAGTAAAAATCTGGCCCTGAGAATACTTTATTTTTCCCTTATAAAGTACTACTGAGACTACTATGAAACTCTTCTTAGTCTCTCAGCTGCGTGATTTCCCATTTTTTTTGCCACCTGTGTCAGGTTGGGCATGAACTGCAGCTCTTCTTTTGGTGGACACTTGGTGAATGCTGCTCAATCCCTGATACTGCCCTCTCCAAGCAACTAGTTCAGGGATGATTGTGATCATGGCAGCCTGTGTTTCCTTCAGTTTTCTTTCAGCATTCTACTCTTCCTGTGGACAGGAACATCTAGTCTTGAATCTCATATCAGATTTATTCGAAACCATGCATACGCCCGAGGTAATGATATGCTCTTACTGTGGAGTGTCGGCTGCTGTTAAACACAGTCTTTCTTACAGACTCTGGTATCATAGCCATTTTGAATCTATCACTTCTTGGGTTTTACATTTTGTCCCTTGTTAATAGAGATTAACGTTGTCCCTTGTTAACAAAGATTAACATTTTATTTTATTTTTTGCCCCCTCCCAAAGGGTGGCTGTCCTGGCATGAAGTTTTCAACATTTTTTTCCATAAATAATCTTGCCAGATAAATCTTTCCCCCAGCCTGCGTGCTGATTCACAATGGTTCTTTTTTAGCACATTTTCCCCAGAGGAGCACAGCAAACTTTATTAATGTTCTTAAGCACATTTAGTTTGTATTCGGATAGTATTTCCGTACAGTCAGTACTGCAAGAGAATATTCATTTAGTGTGGGGTGGCAGTGCAGATGCAGAAGGATGTTGTTCAGAGCCTGCATCCCTGTAACTGTAGTCAGTCGGCCTTGTGTTTCTAGAGCTTTCAGCAGCAAACTAGGTCAGTGGGGCCCTCTACATCAAAGCTTCTCCTTAGACACTGTAAATCGCATGCTTTTATACCATTCCTACTGTACACTGTGTTCTTCTGTAATTATAAATGTATGTTTCCCGTCACCACAAAGACTTCATATTGCTCAAAGGAAATCTCTCTTCAAAGGCTTGAAACTGTTGAAGGGCAGGCCCCCTTCTGAGAGCTACCATTGCTTCGGGTGATTCCTTCTTTAACTCATCCACAGTCGAACCACCAGCCAATTCAACTGGCCTGCATCACACCGTGTCTGAACTGGCCTCCGGGTTGCATTTCAGCTTTGGAAAATGGCATTGCTGAATTGAAAAATGCAGACTTAAAAAAAAAAGAAGAAGAAAGAAAGAAAGAAAGAAAGAAAGAAAGAAAGAAAGAAAGAAAGAAAGAAAGAAAGAAAGAAAGAAAGAAAGAAAGAAAGAAAGAAAGAAAGAAAGAAAGAAAGAAAGAAAGAAAGAAAGAAAGAAAGAAAGAAAGAAAGAAAGAAAGAAAGAAAGAAAGAAAGAAAAGAAAGAAAGAAAGAAAGAAAGAAAGAAAGAAAGAAAGAAAGAAAGAAAGAAAGAAAGAAAGAAAGAAAGAAAGAAAGAGAAAGAAAGAAAGAAAGAAAGAAAGAAAGAAAGAAAGAAAGAAAGAAAGAAAGAAAGAAAGAAAGAAAGAAAGAAAGAAAAGAAAGAAAGAAAAGAAAGAAAGAAAGAAAAGAAAGAAAGGAAAGAAAGAAAGAAAGGAAAGGAAGAAAGGAAGAAAGGAAGAAAGGAAGAAAGGAAGAAAGGAAGAAAGGAAGAAAGAAAGGAAGAAAGAAAGGAAGAAAGAAAGGAAGAAAGAAAGAAAGAAAGAAAGAAAGAAAGAAAGAAAGAAAGAAAGAAAGAAAGAAAGAAAGAAAGAAAGAAAGAAAGAAAGAAAGAAAGAAAGAAAACAATGAACTGCAGTACTTGTACTTGGCTTGTCCCAAAAACGCAAAACTTGAGCTATTTACTATTCATAACTCAAACTTATGATGAGAGAACACTCAATGTATTCATTTGCCACTTGGGCCTTAAAGAAAGTGAGAATTAAGATGATGTATTAGTGGGGGAAAAAAAGCAAACTTAGAAAAAGGCAGCAAGGTATATATAGAGAAAAATGTTGTTTTAGATTCATCCTATGAAAATGTTTGTGTGTGTATATATATACAGGGTATAGTGATCTATATATGTGTAAAGTAAAAACTAAAGTAAAAACTCTGAAAACATTTCCTTTTATGATAGCACTCAATATCATGGTAATTCTGCTGAAGCTAATGTTTTTTTCTGAGCAATGACTTACTTATGACAGCAAAGACTAATAAATATTTGCAGGATTGAGACTCAAAATTAAGGTGTATTTAATGCTAACACTTTAAACTCATACTTGAAAAGCAGTCATGAATGAAGATAATTACGCATATAGCAGTAGCCACACACTATATTAGTTTTTATAACTAATTATATATGAAAATGAGGAGTTATCTGCCTCACATTCTTTGCAAAACTGGGCCTGTGGATTGCTAAGGTCACACAGGAATGTTATGACACATCAATAACCCAGTTTTTCATGTTTCGTTTCAGCATCTTAACCCTGAGTAGGCCTGCTTCTCAGTTACCTTCCTTTTGGCCTACAACGTGGCTCCCCTCAGCTAAACTCTCTCTACTGTACACACTCTCCCCATTTTAAACACAAAATATGTATTAATATTTTGTTCACCATTGCAATTGTTTCTTAGATTGCACTTCAGCTGGCATCTTGAGATTCCTTGATATAATTCAACTGACATCAAAAGATCTCCAAACATCGATGACTTGTCTATATCAGAATATCTGACAAATATGATTAGATGTGGGTAACCATATTATCACTATGATATCAAAACCATTCCTGGAGATAAAATCTGCATTCCAAGAAAGATACACAAGGAAAAAAAAAAAAAAGAACTATTATTCCAGAAAAATAATATCTTCACCAGGAATTATATGGTACAACAGTAGTTTTTAAATTAATTTAAAAATTGAAAGCAAATAAGCCTTCCTGACCTTTGGGGCAGACTTTGGATTTACATGCTCTGTAGGGTTGGAAGAATGACTTGTGAACTCTGTCTGAGGGAGCTGAAAGGATCTACCTGATGGGAACTACCACGTGTCACAGCTTATCGAGGTGGCATCCTTCTCTTTACAACCTTGTAAAAAAACAGCTGTTGAAACGTAAGCTGCTATAGACTGCTACTTACGGGAACAGAGTAACTGGTTGCGTATTGCCAATTGCTTTTCCACAGAAGGAGAACATCACTGTCTGTCTTTGCACAGTTAGTCAAAAGGGAAAAATACCAGCATAATTTTTTTATGCTTCACTTCAGACAGTTTGATAATTGCAACATTCTTTCCTTTTTTCCAGACTTGTTTATTCTGATTGTGCAAGTGCCAAGTTTCTTGCAAGAACTACCTCTTCCATGGTGTCTATATGTGATCAAGGCTCCCAGTCTCAGTGGGAAACCATCTTTATTAATTGAATTGTGGGAGCACTCTGGAGTTCATGTAAGAAACCAAGAGTCAGAGTGTAAAGTGCTGTTCAACTGCAGTCAAAATGTCCCTTTCCTGAAGATTTCTGACCTAAACCCGAAGAGTCTTGTTGTATCTCATACATACATCTAATAGCAAAAAAAAAAAAAAAAAATCTACTCCTACAGGATTTGTTTCAAAAGCTCCAGAAAGACATTTCTACGATTTCTGTGTAGAAATATTGTGAGAATGGGAATTTTCCCTGACCCCTTGTTTAAACTGCAACAAAAAAGGGCAACAGAGGGTCATAGTTTCAAAGTTTTCAACACTTTTTAAATCATCATGGGTATTATAAAGCCTCTGTATCATATAATGGATTTAGAAAACACATTCATCCACCTTGAGTGTACTTCTGCATACAGTTTACACAATTTCAGATACAGTTTTTGTGGAAGCCTGTTGTTAACCCACTCCTGGGAACTCAGAACAAAATTTAATAAGTGAAAACAGCATGAGAAGCATGAATGGAAACCTCTTCTCTGCTTTCTGCTTCTGTTTTTCTTTTGATTCAATAAGAAAAAAATAAACCCCTACTACAGAAATTCAGGACAACTCTTTGAGCTTTGAGACATCAGTTTTATGTCTTTTTGTTTCTCTGATTTTTACCCTGCTCTTTTTCCAGATGGTATTAAATAAAATTCAGGGTAATGGTCCTGGTATTTTTGAGAATATTTACTTTATTTCAAAAATGTCCATAACTGAGCATGTCTAGGACCAAAAAACATCGCGTTTTTGTGGGAAGAAAGATGTTTTGTATCTTATGATGTTAGGATTAAAAAGTACAAGACTCAATTGTATAGAGCCTCCAATTATACTTCTGCTCAGCAGAATCCTTGCAAGAAGATATATGCAAACTAGAAGAGGAATTTCATCTTTAACTCATTAGTTTTCCATGGAGAAACCACATGGCTGGACATTAAAGAACAACTCTATCATTCAGTACAAGCTGTGCTTTCATTTTTTTTCTGAACTAGAGCAGACAGCAAACTTTATTCTATGTGTGTTCTGATTTTAATAACATAATAAAAAGAACTTAAAGTTAAAATTAATTTAAGTCAATAGGAAAAAAATCAGAGGCCCCAATCAGGTTCCAAAAATTGTATTTTCTGGGTTTTAACTTTTCTCACAGACATATTTTCTCTAGGCTGCCATGAATAGTGTTACTATGCTTTCCTTACTGTAATCAATTGTTGTAAGGGGAGGAATGGTGGGAAGACATAAAACTTTTAATTACAAGTTATTTGGGCATTTACTATTCTCTTCTATAGGAAAATGTTGTCACAAAACCTCTTTCCTGTAAAACCCCAACCCTGTATGACCAGTGAAGTGTAAAGATAGCAAATAAACAGTAAGTGTGTGAATATAAGTAAGTGTTTCAAGTTTGATAATCTGATTTCTGTTTAGGTCCCCAATGGACTTAGTGATTGCAGAAAAGACTGATATTCCAGAATACTGTTACCTATATACTTTGGCTTTTTCTCTAATCTAATATATATTCTTACATTTGAACATGACCTGTTGTCCTTTTGTGTACCAGAACTTGTTTGTTGGGGTTTTTTTTAACCTAAACAACTTTGTTCTCCTCAAGGTGCTCTTACTCAAGATCCCATCTACAGTTGTACTTGAGCTACTGTCATTACTGGGTTGCAATACAATAGTACCCTAAAGCATCTCCCATATGTTTAATAGTACCTGTCTGATATGTAATTTCATGAAATCCTGTGCTAGTTATATTAGTCATTACAGCATGCTATCATTCTGATGGTAAAGTATGGGGCTGGGGCAATGCTGCTAAACCCACATCATTAAGACAAATTTTTCAACAGTATGTAAAAGTTTTGCCACGTAAGATAAATTTCAGTAGTAGGTAAAACTTCTTCTGAAAGCTCTTGGGGTGGGCAGTCGTGCTTTTAAGCACATTCAGAATTTTGCTTTTCTATATATTTAAATATTTATTTATTTTTTAAAAAGTGCATAAGAAAATCAGTTTAGTGGCTCATCTGGAGAAAAATACATTTGCCTTGGACATTGGAAAGCTCGTCTTGACTGCTGTTTTTCGCTGGACTTATAAGTCCTTGAGCGTGCTGGGGGAAGTGCAGAAAGAGATCTCCTCCAGCTCCTCATCAGACAGAATTCCTCTAGACAGAAAGCATCTGTCATCTAAGCAGTGAAATGCTGCTCACTTGAAACTCTGTATTTGTTCCCCGATGGGATAAATAAGCCCGGGAGACAGAGGGCAGGAAGGCTAAGCCTGTATATGTAAACTGTGAGCCATGAACAGCTTCCACTATGGGAACACTCTCCTGATGTGTTTGTTTGTTTTGTTTTATTTGTTCTTCTGTTTGCATTTTAAATCAGATTCACTTCCTAAAATGCCAACAAACTCAGTCTAATGTTCATGCCAACAAAATGAATCTGTGCCAAGAACATATGAAAGGACACTAGACCATATACTTGTATCCAGTCGACAGATGTACAGGGAGGGAGCTGAAAATCCAACTCAGAGAATGGCACATTCATGAACAAAAGTGATGATTGATTAGGCAACGGTCAGAAAAGCCAAGTAGCCTGCATGCAGGTTCAACTATTATCACCACTTCTCGCCCAGAAACACTAACCAAAGGTGCTGATCCTAGCAGGTTTGTTGGAGTTACGGTTTAAGTAAGCATCTTTCATGCTGTAGTAAAATACAGTTTTCCATCGCCACAAAAAAAAATAACACTTAGATTTTTCTTTTTATTAAACTCTTGGCAAATATGTAGAGATAGGATGTTGTAGAAATGGTGCAATCACCAGTCTTGCTGGGCCTTGTTAACTCCAGCACAGGACCAAGGATCTGACCGCAGTCATCCAGCTTGGGAAACCATGAGAAAACCCTGCCTCTCTCTGCACCTTCCATCAGAATATAGGCAGCCAGATATAATATGCCTCCTGTATGTGCACCAGTGAATAACGAATAACTGAAACATGGAGGTCAAGGAAGGTGTTAAACCTCAGCACTTTTCTGTGACATTCGTAAATCCTTTGGGGATGTTGTTGACAAATTACCAATATAACAGTAACCTCCTCAAACCCAAGATTTATTGAAACATGGGGGGAAATTACACAATGCCAAAGAAATGGTTTATACTTTTCAAACTTCAGAGAAGGTTTTAAAAATTAAAAAATGAAAAAACGAATGGTTTACATGAACAACTCTTGAAAACATCTCTCTTTCTGACCATACTATTGCTATAGCTTCCTACCTAGATATTTTCCTGAGTTCCCAGGGTGTTTTGCAAGTCCTCTCGTTTGAGTCAGCAAGCTTGCCCTGGCATGCCAGCCCTGGTTGGCCACACACCTCTGGGCACTCGAAGTCAAAAAACATATCAGGGTGAGAGTTTGCTTTAACATCTGCATGAAGAGTTGTGCCCTATTAAATGGGAAACCAATGTAACTAATGCCTCTTAATTACATCTTAGAGCCTTCTTTAACCTTCTGAACCAGTCAAAGCCCCAGCAATATCCATCTCATTAGACAAAGCCGAGGTATCAGTTGTTCATTTGGAGGATTATTCTTCTCTGTGGAAACCAATTCAAACCTCTATCTTTCCTGCTGAACATAGTTACAACCTTTGCACCAGCCTCATAAAATATGTTTTATCGATTTGTCTTTGCATGAAACAAAAATTATTGACAAACACAGACCTCCATCAGAATCCCAAATGACATTTTTTTTCCATTTAAAATATATTTCTGAATCACGTTTTGCTGACTAAGAAACAATTGAGGCAGAGTGTGTGTACGCATGTATGTGCAACTCTATTATGGATGTCTGTCCTGTTACCAGTCAGATTAAATTAGTTTTAATTCTCCAACTATTTATTTACTCCTATTTAGTGTCAATATGGAAGTATGCCATTTCAGTTCTCCCACCTCTGCCAGTTCACTGACAATATTAAGGATCCAAGATCAAGTATTAAAAAAGTCAGGAAATTCCAGTAATGTTAACTCAACCTCATCTATATCCTGTGTATTTTTTGGCGCACATTAATAACAAAGAGTAATACAGTGGGGCCATTAAACTGGACATTCCCCACCTGCAGTAGTAAAATTTACCAGACTATTTGAGGCATTTCCCATTCTAAGTAAAAGGAGCACTACAAGCAGAGTCATAAAGGTGATTACACTGGAGGAGAATGTCAATAGCCTAGTGATGCCAACTGGAAGATTTACCTTTAATGGGAAAAAAAATTAAGACTTAGGTGCAATGTCAAGGACTGTGCTTCATTCAGCTTGAAATTGAGCAGAGCCTTGCTTAAAAAACAACAAATGCAGTCGGAAAAAAAAAAAAGGAAAATGTGAAAACAGTGGTTCTGAGTTTTGGAAAAACTACAGTATTTGTTACAGTTCAACATCTGAATTAGAAGGAGGTAGACTTAATTGATATGCAGAGATAATTCACTCTATTCAAACGTACCTGGACACCATGAAACATCAGGATATGTTTGACCGACTGGTCCAGCATGCATTCTTCGAATGTATGTTTCTTAGTTTTGTTTTCCAGGCCAATGAGCTACTATCATTTGGATCTCTTCCAGTAGCTGGTTGCTACTATACACTATTTTTGTTCTAGTTCCACCCAGAAAGACAAAAATGTTTCCTTGCAGCAGCCAAAGGCAATAGACCACAGTTCTGTTCAGCGCAGACAGCACTTTTGGAAAGGTTTTATATGTGTGTTTATGTGGAAAGGGGGTAGTGGTAAAACTGTAGCATTATCAACTATCAAATTCTCTCTAGAACTGGAGTGAATATTTTCTTTATCTCTACTTTCACTTCTTAAAGTCACATTTTGAAATGGAGCTAAGAACAGCTCTGTATCTGAAACCAATACTAAGACGTGGTTGTCCAGTTTCACCCAGAAACCTGAAACTGTTATAACACTGATAACAGTAATTAAGTAGTTTTCTGCAAATTAATTTCATGGTTTAACAGTGCTTATTAGCAAAATTTTGACATGCTGCTTAAAACAAAATACAATACTGTAAGAGGAAAAAGAAAATTAGAACAAGGGAACAAGGAGAATGGAAAGCAACAAAAAAAATAAAGGAGACTACTGGAAACAACAAAAAAAATCAATAGTAGAGCAGCAATGGTCACACTGCAGATTAAAAAATAATCTTTAGTCTTCCCTGACTGTGGAGGGAAACTGGGTAAGGCAGTATCCTCTCTGCTGGGTTTTGTGTATCCCCTACTGATGTCCATTTTAAGACTTTTTAGACATCCTCGAGGGAACTTCTGCACCTTGCTAAGAACTGAGTATACCAATGGGTGACTAAGCACTTAGAGCTGAATCTGAGCATCACAGCCATCAAGGTTTATGCTGTTTCTAGCCTCTGGACACAGTCAATTGTAGGAATACTAAAACTATTAACAGTAGTTAACAGCACAGATGAAGAAACAGCTTGATTTTGTTGATGTGGTTGTTTGTCTGCTGTATTCTGCCTTAGCCAATAGGCACTTCATTAACCTGTACTCATTTTAGTTTGAGTTTGGTTTTAGCTCCAGTCTTTTCACTGGTTCACCTCTCTTATTAGTTGCAACTATAAAAGAGAAGCCATAATATGTTAATTTGCTGATGAAACAAATAGTTAATGTAAAATTAAACTATATTAGAACAGAGGGATAATTTAATGAATAAATAGGATAACTGAAGAATATATGAGCTATTTCTGCAAATTTTCTACCTAAAGCATTTCTCTCTGCCAGAGTTACTTTCCCCAGAATATGCACACACACGGAGAAAATACAAAAGTTTGCTGTGATCACTCAGAATTGTTAAAATAATTGTTAAAATACAGTTTATTTCTAAATGCAGTCAGTAGCGCAGGAAAAGGAATAGCTAAGATGCCCAGAACATGGAAGCCATGTGGGGTCATGCTGACCAATCTTAGCACTATAGATACTAAGAGAAAACTGTGATTCAGCATCTCTTGTGAAAGCAGGTCTTAAGCCTTGCATCATCAGAGTCTTCTGTTCTTCGATATGGCTCTGGGGTTGGGGAAGGCTTTGCTCCAACTCTCCCCAGCATGGTTGTGTCTGTAGGTTCCCACAGTGAGGGCAACTTCACTGCAGCTCCCCATCGGTGTTCTTGCTGGGGTCCTGAGTGGTCCCCACTGCTATGTCACTGTTGTAGCTCTACCACCTCTCCAAAGAGCATCTGAGGTCCTTCTGACCACTCCCTTCCAGTTGGCATTGAAAGCCTGACCTCTGTGCACTGTAATCATCTAATGACTCCACCTTGGTGACCTACCTTTCACTGCCCTTCAGCATCCACACTGGTCCTGCTGCATCAGCTTAATTAGAAGAGCTTGTACTCATGAAACTGAGTGAGAGAGGTGCTGAAAAATCAGCAGAGGTCACACCAAGGGTGTGACAAGCAGAGGTGACAACCGTGGCCTACAGTCGCGTTAACCTGCACATCAATAGACTCAAGTTCAACTATTTTCTGTATCACAAGGACACTCATGCTGGTTATCAATACTTGGTATGTCTCAAACAGTCGCCCGTATATTGGGAACATGACCAAGATGCTAATGGCTGCCACTGTCAACTTTTGGTCTATTTTTCCCTCTTTCTATCACCAGTCTTCCATCTCTCTCACTCAGACACAAAACCCCTTCTTCTCCAGATGAGGAATGACCAACAGTGGGCTATGAGTTTCAGGATATCCATAACCACCTTTATCTTCCTTGTGACAGGCTGGCACTGGCTCAGACAAAGAACATTTTTGTTTCAATATTTCCTCACCCTGCTCTCTGTCCCAACGCTCCAAACAATGGTCAGTATCTCATAGGAAATACTTATTCCAGATTCATGGTACAGAGGTTCAGTGTTGTGAACCCGCTGTCGGTGTGGAGACATGCATGGTCACACTCGTAAGTTGGTGCTGAGTTCCATGTTAGTTGTCATTGTTATTCTGGTAATTACATCAGTAATGCAGTGCTAATAGGTCAGCTGAGGTTATTATTGCCATAGAGCTCATGCAAGGCCATCTGTTGGCTGGTCAATCCAATGTGTTTGCTACTCGTGATGTCTCAGAAATGCTGACACTATTCAGAAGCAGTGGTTTGCCCACCTGGGCCCCTTGGCCACTGGTGGAACACACATTTTAATTTGGTGACATTTTTGGTCCAGGTATCTACAGTATCTCACAAATGCATCATCTAGAAATGACCTGTCTTTTAAAGAGAGGCATGTTCCAAGTTCAGTAGGTGGTTTCCTGCATCAGAGGCAGAACACTTGTAATCTACCAGTATTTGTATTTATTAGTAGTATTAGCATGGACTTTTCTGGAGAATACCGAGTCATGAGACCAGACTCTCAATGTGAAACCAAAAATTAATTTACTTTTAGACAAAAATCAATGATTTCTGAGAGGTACAGTACAAATAAAATTTGTTGTCCTCAAAGAAGAGGGCCATTTGGCATAATGTAAAGCTAGAAAGTCACTCTTCATCTAATAACACTCAAAGCACAGTGTGTCACATTGTAAGATTAAAAGAACAAGAAGAAATAATCCATATGAAGATTTGCATACAAACTGTACCTCCTTCTGGGACAAATTGTACTAGACAGATCCCAAAGTTGGAAGTTATTTCCATAAAGGTCACTCTTGACTAACTGAATGGCCTTTTAACACCACATAGGAAAACTGTAATAAACGAATCAGTAAAATGTAATAAGCTGATCAAGACATTAACTTTTTACAGACTTCTCCAGTTGTACCAAACCAAGAGTTTGTAGGGTTTTGTTTGTTTGTTTGTTTGGGTTTTTTTTAAGTCTTTCTTTGCTGTTTTTTCCTGAACTCCTTAGTTATGTGTATACTGTCCATTTGCACTTAGTTTCTGGATCAATGAAAACTTTGCCATTAAGGATTGTCTTGATCAAGAAAAAAAAATTAGAAAACATAGATCTACCTCTTCCCTCTCTTTTGCAAAATAAAAATTTGTTGGTTGTGTGGAACTGTTATTAAGACTGGAGGATCCATATGAGACAGCAGTTTGACACCCCACTGTGGCATCCTATGCAGTATGAGCAGCAGCAGCTGAGCCTGTGGGACTGGAGAGCAATGTGGGAATGTTGCACTGAGTTTCAAACCTTATAAAATAATTCAAAGTTCCACCATGTTTCCAAAATGAAAACACCCACACAACTGTCAGAAAGACTAATGCTTCTGAGTCACTTTTGATAGTCACTCTCAGGGAGATCAGATGTTTTAGAGTACAGTACCTACAGTTCATGCTCTAGACCCCATATCATTCTGGCTTTTCTTTACACCAAAACCAAGATCTTCTCTAACTCTGTTTTTCTTCGTTCACTGTCAAACATTTCACTTGTTCTTTGCATTTCTCTTCTGCCATATCTCAGTGGAAGTATTTGTCACGTGTTGCACTCTTCAAAAAATATCTCCTCTATAAGGTTATTCTTCTGCTTTATTCTAAACAGAGCATGTCAGTTCCAGGGCACATCAGCCTTTCCCAGACCTTTACTATCTTACAGTTTACACCATCTTCCACCTCCTTTCATTCAAGTGTATCTGAGGCAGAGAGTATCCTTATGGTCAGTGTAAACCATATATATCATTAGTGCCACTGCCTGCCTCTGTAAAGAGGGAAAACAATAATATAAACAATACAACACTTATTTCTTTTATCTTCCTCACGTGCATCCTCCTCCTAGCACTGGTTAAGTGGTTATATGACACTTTATCTCTGTTCTACCACAGATAAAGGAGTGCTCCAGTTCCCAGCATCTTCCACAGAGCATCCCTGTTCCAGCTTCCACTGGCCATCTGTCCTCTAATACCCACTCCTACTTCACGTAGAAAGGATTATTTTCAACAGCAATTTATCATATTCTTCTCATTCTGTCTCTCTTTATCTCTGTCTCTCATTAGAGAACTGACGGCTGAATCATCTTCTACACTGGGGATAAAAATAATTATGGCAGGGCTAGGAAGCTCCATGAGTTTCAACTTGCAGAGTTTCTGTTGGGTTTGCCCATCAAGGGGCGGGGGAGGGAGGACAGGGTGTGGTTATACCCGTAAGCTAAAAATACAAAAGGCAAACAGTGGTTCCAATAAGTGTAAACTACACATTGTACCCAGTATTATTATTCTCTATTGGTTTACAACCTGCCTTTCATGAGGATATGATAGTGATGACTTCACTTCACCCATCACTATTACCGTGGGAATTGGTAACAATTTTACTGATGGCAAAGATAATTTGGGTCCAGGCAGAAAGGAGAAATGACTTATCCAGCCAAAAAGAATGGGGTTCCTACTACTTCAGGACAAGATTAAAGCCTGGAATTGGAATCAAATCTTTGTGGTCAGGGAGAATCTGGACACAGCCATGACTGAGAGGCAAAGAAGCAGACAGCGTGGCCTGGCAGGTGCCAACCAGCCTGCTGGCTTAGGCTGGGCTACAGACTTGGCAAGAACATCAAGGGTTCAGGAGTAGGAGGAAGACAAAAGTCCAAACCTGGGGTGAGGGCTCTCAGAAGGAGCCTGAGAATCTTTCCGAGGGTAGGAGAGGAGGCCAAGGTAGAGACACTGTCTTGGGGTGGAGACTGCCACAGCAGAAGATGTGTCTGTTCAGGGAATGTAATATTCTGTAGTTTCCAGGAAATAGGAAGAGTATTTTGAACTTGGGCAACTAGTCTTTGGGAATGTGTGTTTCACTGATGCTAATTTGATTGTTTGGTTTTTACAGATAGAGACAAGAAATACTCACTTCAGTTTGGTTTCGTTTTGTAAACAACTTGATACTCTAGCAAACAATAAATATCAGACAGTGTTGAGTTGATCAAAAGTTTTAAAAAGTCAAACTCTCAAATTACATTTTTAGAAACTCTACTATATTGTGTAATTTGTTAGAAATCGTCATTATCAACTTTCAGTCCCCTATTTCCACTGTACTGATTTTTTTCTGAAACTTGATATTTTATGGATCTAAAAAAGTAGCACAGAAGGCAACAAAAGTATTATTATGTTGTTTTACATGTTGTGTGCAGGAAGATCTTCCTTCTGTAGGGAACCTTATAATTAAGCTGAACAAATAGTCTCATTGTGACAGACCTAAACAACTTTTTAAAATATTAATTTCTGCCCCTTCAATTAGCCCAGACTGTTGTCATCAAAATGATCTTTCCTACCTGGTCCTCTGACTATGTCATCTCCCTTTTTATAGTCTCTGAGTCACATAACTCAATCTCTTCTCTAGTTTCATCTCGTGTTCATTTTTTCTTGTGATTGTTTTTAAGGTTGTAAGCCACACAGTCTCTGCCTGTCCTCTGTACTAATTCCTTTTCACACTTACTCATTACAAGTTTCCCTGCTCTGCTGATGGTTCCAGCTTTTATCTCCAAATCCCCTTCTCTTCTCACAAATGTTTCCATCATTTCTTCCACTCAACACCTAGGCTGATAGAGCTCTCACAACATAACTTTGTCAGTCTTGCCCTCTTTTCTCCTTCAGATTGCTCCGAATTCCAACTTCTACACAATCACATAGAAATAGAACTATTTTCACAATTAAAAAAATTAAGTAACTAGGGCGTACAGAACAGGGCATGAATTTGTGACCCATCCTATCTCTTTCCTCTCTTATGGTGCAGCCATATTACATATTCAAGTCCTATGTATAGACTGTAACAACCTCAGTGCAAATATGAATAACTGATTTTTCCAGGCTGCCTTTAGATTGGTACAGGACAAACAACAGTAACAGTGCATTGTATGCAGACATTTTATGTGAATCAATCATTTTAAATCTAACAATAATTTGTGATCTTGACAGCAAAATCAGTAGATAAACCAAAACCTTGCCTTACAGTGGCCTCATGCTTTGGAAAACATGTTTGTTTGGGTTTTTTAAATTAACAAGTGCAAGTTAAAAAGAAAAACAGAAGTGATTGGAAATAGTTATTTTTATAATAATCTGTCTATTCAGATGTATTAAGTAGGTCAAGTGTGTCTGTTTTACATAGGTTTTGAAAGCCACATGCTGTTAGAGGACAAAACAAATGAGTAAGATGCAATCCTCTGAGTCCTTCATAACATTGTGTGAAAATATAAGCCACCTGCAAAAAGAAAATGAAGAAAATCAGAAAGTGAAAAAGAAATCAATTCAACAAAAGGTTTTTAAGACAAAGGCCTTCAGAGAGACTTGAGAGGCTCATATACGAACAAAAATCAAAAAAAGAAAAAGAAAAAAGAAAGTAAACATGGTAATGTAGTAGGCTTCAAAGGCTCCTAGAGGTAGGATAAATGGTACAACATTTCAAATAACCCAATTTTGACATTTTGTGTGCACAGCCAAATAGTTATGTTATCCATACGAGGAAGACTGCAAAAAAATATTAGTCTTTACATAGTTTTTAAGTATATTCATAACTGGATTCTTTAAAGGTCTGAAAAAAATACCCTACTGAAAGTTATGGGTAAAATCCAGCCACCATGGAAGTCAGTGCTTATAAATTTAGACAATATTTGTTCTGATTCGTATCTAATTGTATAGTAGTCTATTAGTAATGGAAATTGTGTCGTATTTCTGATTTCTGAATGTTGTACATTTTGGTGCTTATAGTGTGTTATATGCGACAGAAGCTGTAGTTCAAGTGCTAATTCCAGTATACAGATTACCTTTATATTCAAAACTGCAAAAAAAATTTTGCACATACAGTGACAGCATTTTTGCAAATTGTTGAAAGATAAAATGTATGTTGGACACGTCAGCTGATGGTTGTGGTTTGGTTAAAATGTTTAATAAAAGTGTTCTTTTTTTCCAAATAAAATGTGTTTCAGATTTTAGTTACATGAACATAATAGATATGGCAAATGACACCTATTTTTAGCTTGCGTTTGTATTTGTTCCAGAACTTTTTTAATAAAAAAGATATGTAGTTCTGATTCCTATTTTCTTTGCTGTTGTAAATGGACACAATAAGAATTTTAACTAGTTTTATAAATTACTCATAGAGCAACCTTTCTTGATGAACTTCTTAATCAACTCTTCTAAAAAAGCTGTCATGGAAAACATAACTTCGTCTTTGGAAAAACAGAGAAATAGCTCATATCGTTGTAGTCATCACCATAAAAACCGTCAGAACACCAATCTTATGACTGAGCTTTTCCTAAATAAAATAAAATAAAATAAAATAAAATAAAATAAAATAAAATAAAATAAAAAGAAAAATAAATTTTAAGCAGAATTTAAATATAGGAGGAAGAAAAAAGAAAACACTAGCAGTAATCTGATATCACTAATTATTCATTTATTTAAAGTTCTTTTACATTATGCTCATTTTTGCATATGCAATTGAAAAAGTGCAGTACATAACTTTATTTTCACTGAACATCATAAAGTAAAAAAGATTAATCTCTAATATTGGACTGAGATCTGAACTGACCAGTCTAAGCTAATGTCTTAATCAGAATAGCAAGGCTCTGCTGCAGATCTCACCAAAGAAAGGATTTCCCATAAAAGAACCAGACATAATAAAAGAAAATTACTTTAAATTACCCTGATCTTCCCTCTGACTCATTTTAAGATGTTTTCTAACAAGCCAGGACAAATCTGAAAGAAAACCCAAATAAATATTTGTTGTCAGATTTAATATCTGCTAGATACTATTTCTAAAGAAACGAAGTTATTTAGGTAGCAGAGATTCCAATGTAATTCTCTGAAGAAGACATGTTTAAGACAAGTGAATGTAAAGGTAATTGTGTGAAACAAAATTAAGCAAGAACAAATTAATAAGGAGAATTACAGGGTCACATTAAGAACTTAACCATAGGAATAACTTGGTGATTGTTAAGAACAGCAACCCCATTGGCTAAGAAAGTATCTCATCTTCTGAAATAATGCCTCTTAAAATGTAGTATCTTCCTTGCTGATGAACATTGAAACTTGTATGCTGCCAGTTGCCCTTTAGACTTGCAGACAAATGTTTTTTAAATAAGTTATTATTAACAGTACGTACCACTAAAATACCTTATTGAATTTGTGTTAACCTAACACAGAGAATCAAAATTCAAGTTCCTTAAAAAATGTAAGCTGTCAGACATCAGGCCATTGAATATGAAAATCTAACCCTGTGGATACAAGCTAATGCTCCCTTGATGTAAATAGCCTGCTTTTATACTGAAGTAAAACATGGTACTAAAAGAAAATATCCAGTTCTTGGTTTTGTTTAGCTTTTTTGATATATTTTACAATGAGACTTTCAGACGTTCACTTTTGTTTTATTACTGACAAAAAAGACAGAGACTAGACATCTGAGGAAAACAGCAATATTTTTTTTATAATGTAAGCATGCCAAATTTGGTAAAACATCCCAAAACACCTGGTGTTTTCCCTTAAATATTTCAACAGCAAGTATCTCTTGATGTTAGCATTAATGAAATTAGCTTAACAGCTGAGACTAGCATATTATCCAGTCATTAGATTCTTTGTGTACCTGAGACAGTGAGAGAGACATGGGAACACATCTTGGGAAAACAAAAAATAATAAGGATTTAGGAATGAGACACAGAAGACGGCTAAAAGACTCTGTTAAAATCTCCACTTACAGTTCTCAGCCTTTTACAGAGCCTTCAAGGGAAACCTATTATACACACAGTTTAATTGGCTACGGAGAGTGTTAGTGTTAGGCTATTGGGCCAGTACAGACTTACTATAATAAACAGTGTGCTTAAAGAGGTCAGTGCGCCCGGTGATGTCTTGAGAGGAGATACTGACTCTGTATTTTTAAGAAGCCGTTTATTTGTAGGACAGCTGATTAAACCAGCCAGGCATTGCATGTACCCTGCCCCTGGGAAGGATGGCAATAGATTTTTAATAAATGCATAATATTTACTGAGCTGTATGAATATTCAGAAGCCAAGGTGTTTAAATTCTGATTATCCTTGGTAACTGCTTACCAGCCCCAGAGTTTTAAGGCTTGTCAGCATTTATGAGTCACGAGGTTGGTAGAGCACAACACTAAATCTAAAGAAACCCCTCCAACTATCATTAGCTTATAACTGTAGGTTTTGAACTATTGAGTACTGTTGTGTAGCCATCTGCAAACAGAATTCACTTATATATATATTTATGCACTGATTAAGATGATTATTAATGATTAATGTACAACTCAGCACAAAATTCCTTTGGAATGCACCCGTTCTCCCTGGAATACGGAGAGAGGGCTGTGATGTGCGCTGGGACCGCAGCAGCAGGACAGCAGGAAGACAGCAGCTGTGTCATTCTCTTGTGCTCCTGCTGGAGCTCATTTCTGCCTCAGCATCGTGGCCCCTCTAAGTTTCTGTTTTGCCTGTGCTCCTAAAACTCATTTTTTCTAGCCCTGAGACTGGAGGCTGCAAATAATTTCTCCATGATATCCAGGAGAAAGCAAGCAAAGACCAGGGCTCAGGCTGGGCTCCTGTTGCCATTGGGTGTAAAACTATCGCCCTTCCTGCCGGGATGGGAAGGTGTCCCTGCAGGACCCACCACGCACACAGCTGGGAAAGGCGAGCACCGACCCATTGCTGCAGTGGCTGTGTCGGTTCGTGCGAGGGTTGTCTAAGGAGTGTCTGTGGCGTGGACCTTCCAGTGCCAGACAGCCTGGTGGGGACAGGTGAGGTGACCCTACTCCTTGGGCTGGGGGCAGCTGGGTGCTTCTGGGCACCACTCATTGAAAGACTAGGGGAGCATGATGAAAACGTGGCAATTAGGCTATTTAGACACTGCAGGATTAAGGAGCAAATGGCAAGGAAATTGGAAGTTCTGCCTTTTGGAGGTAGGTACAGCAGCAAGGGGTCGAAATGATTTTGTGGTTCTAGCCCTTGGGGCCTGTCTAAAGTTGCTATTCTATTAATTATGCAGTTTTTTACAGGTATACAGAAGATGAGAGAGATTGGCATTTTCTTGCCTGCCCTGCCAGCATTTATTCTTTGACAAGACCAGCCTTGTGTAAACAGTCTGAGCCCAATGGTATTTGCTTAACATTTTAATTGGGAAATATTTTAAAGGGAGGGAGCTCGAGGTGTCTTTGTTTTCTGCCTGGTGGTTTCCCATGTTTCTCATGAAAGGGAACAGACTCAGCTCTTTTGTCTTTTCTCTGTTTTCTTCTTGCGCTAGCATATTAATAAGACATCAGAAGACACTTAGCTATTTGTAACAATCCGCCATATAGCCATCTTTGTGGTAAAGGCAGACCTGCTGTCTCTTGCTCTAATCATGCTGTAACTGTGAAAGGCATTGCTAAAGCAGATTGTTATATTACCTACAAATCTGTCATTTTCTTAACAGCCAGGAATAATCATCTACATTTATCTTTCCATTTTTGGGAAAACAGTGAGAAATATCTGTTCCGTCACAACAAAACTGAGTGTAACTTCAGCTTTCTTTTCTTTTTTATTTTCTTTCTTTTCTTTTCTTTTCTTTTCTTTTCTTTTCTTTTCTTTTCTTTTCTTTTCTTTTCTTTTCTTTTCTTTTCTTTTCTTTTCTTTTCTTTTCTTTTCTTTTCTTTTCTTTTCTTTTCTTTTCTTTTCTTTTCTTTCCTTTCCTTTCCTTTCCTTTCCTTTCCTTTTTCTTTTTTGGTAACATGTGATTTTCATCTTGAAGTTGCTGTTTAAACATTTGGAAGGCACATCATCAGGTGGAGTTGTTATTTTTCTGGATTGCTGTTGTTGTTAAGGCAGGCAGAGGTGCTGCTTGTTGAGGGCCGCGTTTTGACCAAGGTGCTTGGCCCCTCAGGGAGATGCTGGGCACATTCAGAGCAGTGATCCCACTGTCCAGCCCAGCCACTTCTGCTGGCTGGGTTCCCTTTGTGCACACCATGTATTAACTGCCGGCTACAGACGGCAGAGACCGGGGTTTGAATCTCAGCTGTGTCTCCAGCACACGGCGAGCGGGTGGACACCACTCCTTGGAGAAGTCCACTGTGGCACGGGGCTGCTGGCTGGCAGGCACAGCACCTCCCCGCTGTCACGTTAATTCCCCCAGCACCGAGCAGGTGTTTTGTAGAAGGCGCGGTTGGGATTTCCTAAAAGCAGGCCTGAGAGAGTTACAAATGCCAGGATCATCGCTTGGGTCTGCAGGAAAGGAGTTGTTTTCACTTTCTCACGCTCAACCTTCTTGGAAGGGGCTGCAAAAGCTGCGGTTGAATTCTGCCTCCTCCCTAGACAATTCAACCTGGTACACAAGAGCAGCAAAGACAAGGCCTCCTGCTAATCATATCGTTACAAATGGATCTTTTCTTTATCTTAAACAGAACAATTATAGCCTATGGATATCTTTATTACCTCTGATAAGAAAGATTATGTTTTCATGTACAGTATATTGCAAGTGTTTTATGATATGTAGGGTTTTACAAAGCACTCAGAACTAAAACCTGTGGGGGGATGTAAATCAATGTACTTGCACAAAAATCAGCTGGGAATTTATCCCTCTATATCTTTATAGCTCAATCTCTCAGTATCTTTATAGCTGCATAAAGGGCAAACACACTGAAATAAGTACATATCTTTGACTTCCTAAAGGTAACTAGTAATTGTCAGAAGAAATTCCCTGTAACCTAAATATTCAAATCAGTTAAAGAAGATTTTTTTAAGCAAAAACTGCAGAATTACTTGAGATTTTTTTCTGATTACTGAACAATTTTCCTGCTATAACTTTACTGCAGGAATTTTTGTTTAACAGCTTGAATCAGAACTGACTGGAACAACTTTCAAGCTCCGAAAGAGTTTGGAAGATGTGGGGTTTTTAACTTCTTGCCTTTTGATTTGTGGGGTAAAATTAGAACTAGCTTATTAACAGTTTTGTTAATTAACAGTTTTGTTGCTCTGTGGAGGACATCAGAAGTGTATTTTGCCCACCTAGCCAATGTGTTAAGAAGTTGAGGACTTGCTAGAAACCCATGATAAGAATTTTTTATGAAAGAATCTTACGAATTTACACCCAAAGATTTTTGTCCCAGTTCCAAATCCTGATTGTCCAGTGTCTTGCATTCTGAATCGTTATGTTAAATTTTAGCTAAGCATGTACAAAAATAGTGTACAAGGTATCCATGCTAGTGTAAACAGAGGACTATATTTTGCATCCTCATGTATTTTACTCTTACAAATGTTAGTGAATCGATGTGAAGGTGATGTGAAGCAATGAAGAAACAGAACTCATACTTTTGATAGTTAGCTTTCCACAGCATGACTCTAACACAAAATTTTGAAATCTTTCATAAAACCAGGCAGAAGAAAACCAACTTCATAACTCAGCAACAGAAACTACTTGAAGGCCCTTTGAAAAGTCAAAGGATTTTAACTTAGCACGTGCTTAAATGTTGTGTTTAAAGCTAAATACATTCTTGAAGGCATCACTGAATCCATAGTCAGGAAACAGTGAGACATAATTATTAAAATGGAAGCCTCTTTTCCTATTTTAAATAATTTTGTCTCATAGTTTCTTAGGTATGGTTTTAATGACATACTTGAAAAGCAGTTACATTTTGAGAAATGTCTACTGGAAAGGCATATGGAAACTCCCCCAAGATTTTCTCACATGTTTAAATATTAATTGTCTTTCCATTTAATATCAAAACCTTTCATGCTGCTGCACATCAAATACATGAAATATATGGATGTCCCTTTTTTCTGTTTTATCATGATACTAGTTTGGTATTGCCTTCCCATAGATATGCTTTTTTTTTTAATTGAACTCAGTGTTGAGCTCCTACAGATCTTTCCTAATTTTCTGATTAAAAAGCAAAGGTCATATTAAACTGAGTCTTGCATATAACTTCTGGGAAATGTAGTTTGAGCAAACCATGAGTTTATCCTCAAAGTGGAAAGATCCTCCTCACAGAGCACTCAATTGTGGTATCCCAGGTGCTTTGACATGTAAATGGAACACCACAGGCATTAAATAATTGGGTCAGATATCTTAAGATCTTTATTTTACTGTCAGACACAATTTAGATCAGATAATTTCCAACATTAGAAGAACTTGCTCCTCCTCTCATTAAAATTAAGAGCAAAATTCCCCATTGGTAGCACTCTGGACAGACCAAAACATAAAGACATTATTTTGTAGAGTTGTGGTCAATGGGGTGGAGTCTGGTTGGAGGCCTGTATCCAGTGGAGTCCCTCAAGGGTCGGTACTGGGACCAGTATTATTCAATATATTCATCGATGACTTGGATGAGGGACTGGAGAGTACTATCAGCAAGTTTGCTGATGACACCAAGCTGGGAGGAGTGGCTGACACACCAGAAGGCTGTGCTGCCATTCAGCGAGACCTGGACAGGCTGGAGCGTTGGGCGGGGAAAATATAACAAGGGTAAATGTAGAGTCTTGCATCTGGGTAGGAACAACCCCAGGTTCCAGTATAAGTTGGGGAATGACTTATTAGAGAGTAGTGTAGGGGAAAGGGACCTGGGAGTCTTGGTGGACAGCAGGATGACCATGAGCCAGCACTGTGCCCTTGTGGTCAGGAAGGCCAATGGCATCCTGGGGTGTATTAGAAGGGGGGTGGTTAGTAGGTCGAGAGGGGTTCTCCTTCCCCTCTACTCTGCCCTGGTGAGACCCCATCTGGAATACTGTGTCCAGTTCTGGGCCCCTCAGCTCAAGAAAGACAGGGAAGTGCTGGAGAGAGTCCAGCACAGGGCAACTAGGATGATGAAGGGAGTGGAGCATCTCCCTCATGAGAAAAGACTGAAGGAGCTGGGGCTCTTTAGTTTGGAGAAGAGGAGGCTGAGGGGTGACCTCATTAATGTTTACAAATATATCAAGAGTGAGTGTCACGAGGATGGAGCCAGGCTCTTCTCAGTGACAACCACTGATAGGACAAGGGGTAATGGGCTGAAACTGGAACATAAGAGGTTCTGCTTAAACTCGAGAAGAAACTTCTTCTCAGTGAGGGTGACGGAGCCCTGGAACAGGCTGCCCAGAGAGGTTGTGGAGTCTCCTTCTCTGGAGACATTCAAGACCTGCCTGGACACGTTCCTGTGTGGCATAGTCTAGGCATTCCTGCTCTGGCAGGGGGATTGGACTTGATGATCTTTCGAGGTCCCTTCCAATCCCTAACATTCTATGATTCTATGATTCTATGATTCCATTGTTTGGTCTTCTCTCACACTTTTTGAAATGGTCAAAATATTATTCTCAACATATTTTTAAGTTCCCTCATCGATTCTTGAATTCATTACTATCTGATTCCTTTAATCTCCTGCTTTCCTTCAGTGGCACAATTTGTTGCAGATCCTTCAAACTCGTAACATGAGCAATTGATCCTCTTAATCCTGTGGCTTATTGGTGGAAATCAGTAAAGTCTTTGGAGAAATCAAAGGCAAGATCACCACGTCCTACATGCTCATAAAGATCACTGCCCTGCAAACACATGATAATGAGTTTATGCACAGAGCAATTTCACCAAGTTTAGTGCTTTGATGCTACAATTTACTTCATGTACCTCGAGCCACTTTGAATATATTGGGTTTCCTCACAAGTCCGTGAATAATAAGGATTGGGGCATAAGATGACTTCTAAAGGAGCAAATGAATCAGTGACGTTAAGTACTAGAAGTTTACTCTTTGCAAAGCTCCTTTGAAGTGTAAATGTTTGGGCATCATTTTGTTATGAGCCTGTTCTGTTCTCCCAAGCTCAGCTGGTGCGATAACATTGAGTTTTAGAAGAATGACTGAAAGTGGAGAAAAGCTCAATAGATGTTTCAAGAAGTCAAAAGTGATTTTCATGCCATTATGAGTACTGACAATCCTATTGTTTTTTTTTAATTTTTTAAGCTTTTTTTTTTTCCCTAACGAATGTGCCAAAGCTACAGAATTCTGAAATAAATATAGTAACCTAAGCAGTCTCAAGGCATATTGTAACAGTACGGCAGTAATATATTTTTTAAGAACTAGGAGGAGATATTCAACATATCTCAGAATAAACAGCAGTCACTTTCTATTTAACATTCATATTATATATTTGCAGAAAGACCTATTTTGGTAAAAAAAAATAACCCAAACAAACCAGATTTAGAAGAAAACCCTTGCAAGGGAAAAATTTAACACCATCTATAGTCTGTCTTATGTCACTCCCTCACAGCTGTTTCATGAAGATTTTGTTGCTAAAATTTCAAATAGTTGAATAAATTTAAATGGGCTGAATTAAATATGTGATAATTATATCAGGCAATTTTATATAATGTCAGAAGAATTTTGTTAGAAAAGTTGTAAAAATACTTTCTTATTCAAAATATTATGATGGTCTACTTCTATTTTAAAATTATAATTTATTTATTTCTTTACTTTGAGCATTAATTTGATTTCTTCAGGAGAATTGCTTATATAGAAAAAAGTAGGGAGAAAAATGTCCCAACATTATATCAGATCAAGCTCTCCTTGTAGTTAACTGAGTTGAAGAATAAGTTCTAATTTTGCACTAATATAACAGAGCACGAAATGTGCCACATCATTATTTTCCTCTGATATTCAAGGACATTTTAGCTTTTAATTTTTACAGCATTTACAGCACTGTTGAATACTTGTGCAGACAATATTTTACATTCTGTTGAGGAAAGGTGTCAATTTTATGTAAACTAAATTATGCATGTTAAATTTTGGAACCGTTGATTTTTTCTTTGAATGATACAATGCTCACATTAAATATAGATTGACGCCAGAGGAAGTAGCATGAGCCAGTGATTTTTGTGTGCTGTGGGAACTAGAGGACCTGAGTCTGTTTCCAATTCTGCCACTTAATCATTACATCACCTTGAACAAAGTCCCTCTAACAAAGGCAAATATAAGTGTTTCAAGTTATACGTCCAGCTTTATATCTGGCCACCTAAATATGCAGATACCTTTGAATAAGGGAATTAAGCCATACAGAGAGTGAGGCTATTTATTTTTATATCTTAATATGACTTTTGGTACACAGTGTTGGCTTTCAGATTCCAAAAACTTGTCCTGAACCTTTTAATGCCTCATGCAGAGTAACATTAAGTTCTTACCTAGTGGGAAGGGGTCACTGTAAAATAGGAAAAATTCTATTACTATGAATGAGTTTTGCAATGGCGTTCTCTTAGTGAAGCATTTCTATCCATAGCAGAGTGACAGTAAACTAGAAACTGGGAAGTTATAAAGAGAAGATTCTGCATGAGACTTCAGTTTGGAAAATGGCTCAGAAGTAAGAGAGAGGGTATAGGAGGAGGACAGGAAAGTTGAACAGTTGTACGTAGGGGCTGGAGAAAAGAGAACATCAGGAGTAGGATCAGGGCAGAAGTACTCAGAAAAAGATCAATGTATATTTAATCTCTAAAAACATTCAATCTCAAAGTGAAAAAAATAAATCACAAGAAATTGCTTTCCTTTCTCTGTTACAACAAAATAATTAGCATAACCACTCTATTAGCCAGACCTTGCAAGGGAGCAGTTTCTGCACTAAATGGAAAAATCAAAATCCCTCCTGAGAAAGGAAAGGGAATCTGAGGGAGACTGCCCTTACAGCCAAGGCAACGCAGTGTTTCCCTGCCTCTAACCTGAGCCACGCTGGGCATCACAGGGAGGACACAGCCCTGAAGCAATGCAGTACAGGGGAACATGGAGCTATGGATTGCAGGCAACTGTTAGAATATGGTTCTAATTTGAAAAATCCCTTTCATTCTGCATTCAGGCCGCACCAGGATAACAAAGCCATGTGGTTATGCTACTATATCAGGATGAGAACAGATTGAACCTGTTAAACATATGATCAGTCCTTCTGTGAACAGAAAGTGTTGTTCTCCCAACCCCCAGTTTGATTTCTACGCTCGCTATGCCCTGTTCTGCCCTAAACACATGTCAGCCCATGCTTGAGTGCTCATTTCAACACCGGTGTTGTGTGAGCAGCTGTGTTCACATCTGTTGACAATGAAGGGATTTGAGTTGTCGAGGTGCTGTACTCCTTTGCTTTCAGTCTGCCTGTAACGAGGACCACAGCCAAGATGAATACTCTTCTAGATCACTTTATTTGGGATTTAAATACTGCAGCACTTATGTTACTGCTCTGCTATGCCATTTGTCTGCACCTCTGTGACTTCTTACTTCCACTAGTGTGAGGATGTAGTCCTGGACTTAAAATCCAGAACTGAATCCATTACGCTCTGCTGTTACAAATCTCAAAATCCCAGACACCGACAAAAGCAGAACTGTTCTTTCCACAATACCATGTCAGCTGGTGCGTACCCAGGCTCTCTTCTCTTTTTGCTCGTTTTGCGTTACTTGTGCTATGTGCTTTAGCCTCCCTCCTCTGCAACCAGTGACCTGAAGGACAGACAAGTAGTCCAGATTAGCAGATGGCACAAGTCCAGAAGGGCTACTACATCCAATAAGCAGAAGAGAATTTCAGTGTTTCAGGGCCTGGGGTTGAGCTGTTGGTGGAACTTATGAATTTCACACTTTATGTAGCGTGTGCACAGCTTCAGTCTTATTCTTCTGCAGCCAGAGATCCTTAGTCCTAATTGTGGCAAGATGTGCCCCTATTTGAATCAAACTCAACATTCATGGGTCATGTCAAATTCAGTCAGAACAATAAAGGAATTTGAAGCTTAGCCATTTTGATACAAAACCATTGAATGTTCAGCACATCTAAATTTATGTGTCTTACACAAAGCAAGATAAAGATTGGTTTTATACACCCTCTCCTTTAACTGAACTGAATTTTCAATCTGTTAAACCACATACATCTCCAGAATGGATTTCAAGGACATGATGCAAGGACCAAACAAGTTAATAGTTCAAGATTTCACCTTTGTGCATCAAGTTTTGCAACACACTTGCTGTAACTCTATATGACTTCAGAACCAGGACCTGCTTGGATGTACAGCTCAGCATCATGTATAACAAATGCGATTTCATAAAAAACATTCAAATATCACTCAAGGCAAAATGTAAATTGTCAGAACTACCTTTCTATCTGGGATCTAAGGTGAACCTTGCAGGTTAACATGACGTCTCCTCTCTGCCATCTTCCCCACCACACATACAAACACACACCTGTTTCCTACCTTGGATACCATTCAAGAATATGAGTAAGGATAATAACTCATACTCTCCTTGTAGCAGAGATAAACTGAATAATATATAGTTTGCTTATTGGACTGTTTTATTCATAAGTGGGTGTGGTGTGACATACAAAGGAGATGCTCAACCAATGCTAAGTCAAGGTGAATCACAGATTTGATTTTGAAATGGATGGGTTTGTGGTCACTTTTGTCTCCTGATGTAATTTATTTCATGGTTTGGGACACACAAAGCTGTGAGTATCAGGAAGTCGATTTGGGTAATATGTTTGTCAAGGAGTGAGACCTGTTTTCTTAAGCAGGTTGGTCATCTGCATTTTACACCAAAGACAATACTTATTTGTGGGTATTAGATAAATATTTTTACACATATTTTTACACATATCTCTCCCTCATCAGATACTTACCTCCTGTATCTTTGCATATTTTTTGAGGCTAAGCCATAACCTGATAACAACCTTATGTTTACTGTACTTTAATCGCGGTTTCATGGTGTGCTTGACTTCTTTCTTCCAGCAACAGGAACCTTATTGTGTTCTCATAGACAGTAACACTAATTAATGAAATATCATTATCTGGTGGGCACGTTGTTTTGCCATTGGCTTTTAAAGAAACATGTTACACCATGCCAAGGTGATGGGCCCTGGGACCACCTCTGTGGTCTGCGTTAGCACAGCACCTAATGTAATGGGGTCTGGTTTTCTCATGTTATAACGTAACACAAATGAACAAGTGATAGTAGTAAAAAGGTAGCACTGAGAAGTTCCAACTGCCAGTGATCAGAGCTGAAATTGACTTCAAAGCTCACTGGCAGAGAAAAGCCTGAAGTCACAATGTATAGTAAGTGAACAGGAGAGAATCAAGCTCTTAATTTGTAATGCATGAACAATGAAAATTTGATTAAATGAAAGCTCCTGCTACTAGGTTTTGACTTTAAAATGATTGCTCCAGAGGGCTAGGGTAGGCAGGGTAGTTCATAATTAGTGTACTAGAGAAATAATGCAAATAAATAAACAACATTCTCAAAGGCAAAAATCCCAGCATTACATAACTGATACTTGCGAATGACTGCTGGCTGGAAAGGTCTTTGCAAAGTTTCATATTCATTATCCTTGAGGCAAAGAGAATTAAAATAAAGGAGAAAAGAGATCCTCAAGAAGACTTCAGTGCAGACAGCACAGACTCAATTTCCATCTAAAGTAATGGTGTGAGCAATCTCACACCATTACACCCAGCTCCAATAAGTTCTTTGTGTCCGCATTACTGCCTACAAGCTGCACACACAAAAGGAGAAACTAAGGTTTCTCTCATTGCGCCATCTCATTTGGATAATGGAGTTCAGTATGATGGGAGTTTTCATGTCATGGATGAGTAGCCTAAGTGATAGAGAAATGAAAAGTCATCAGCAGCCAAAGGCGTGTGTTGGACTGACACAGCATTACCACACTAAGCCAGAGACACTCCAGGAAAGTAAGATCCTACTTCTAGGGCATATTGGTCACATAGGCATAGGTTGACAGAAAGAAAATATATTTCTTTTGTGCATTTGCTGCTATAAGTCATCTACAGAAACTAGAGAATCATCTATTTAAGGAAGATTTAAAGGGAAGAGAAAACCCAGACTGTCAACACACTGTAAGTTTTAACTGATTCTTCTCTGCTTAAGCCAAATAATGGCTTATATAAGCAGAACAAGGTATATAAACTTCCTATATGTAGTACATTGAGTTGAATAAACAGTTTGCATACTAATGTAAACGTCTTAGGTGTTTTAATGTCCTGGTGCTACAGCAGGTTCTTAGTTAGAGACTTCAGAACTCAAAAGGGAATGTGTATACTCAGGTTTTTCGATCAAAAATAAATATACCCAGGGACTGTGAATATTTTCTCCTCTGATCTTACAAATTCTTGTCTCAGTGCTATCAGTCAGTTTCACAAAGATATACTTGGTTTGTAAAAGCCTTTATTTTTTCCATTAGAAGGTGACTGGAAATAGCAGTAGTGTGTTTTTTTCCCCCCTGTATTATGAATCAAAACATGGATACTTAAGGTTTATGACAGAGGTAATGTCATTGCCTGCTTTCTAGGAAAACTAAACAAAATAAAGGAAAATGTCTCATGAGATATTTGCAATTTACCTAATAAGGAAGAAAATATTTCGCAGAAAATTGAACCTGGTAATTGATTCTTTGGTGTTACACATCAGCTGGGGCTGTGTCTACAGAATTTCATCACTGACTGCCCTTAGACTCTGTGTTTTAAACCTTGCTGTATGACTGGTTACATTAGATACATTCTCTTCTTTATGTACAATAAGAAGGGAATCTCAGAAGAGGCCTTCGCAAGTCTGTCATCAGCTAAATTAGGAAATGAAAATTGATTCCTAGGGGCCATGTTACAGAAGTTATGGGTTCTTTTAAGAAATTCAGCATTCAAAATACAGCTTCGTGTCACTAACAACACAACTCGTAAGCACTGCCAACACGATTCTTAAAAAAAACCCCACAGCGGGGGTAAGCCATGATGCTGCAGCATTTATTTCTCTCTTAATTACAGGTGTCGATGTCTCTGCCATCTGGCCTGCCTCATGACAAAATCTCAACAGCCAAAGAGTACTGAAATAAATAGACAATTAGTAAAATGCATTGACTGCATGCACTGCTGAGTAAGCAATTGTTGCCAGCACTAAAGCAGTTTCCTCACCCACGGATCCTAGAGTAATTTCTCCAATTGCTTTGTTAACATATAGAACTAGAGTTGCCCTTCTGTCAGCTGAATGAGGAGCTCAGGAGAACTAGTCGAGACATCAAAATTTTAAGCCCAGACTCAGAGAAAGACTGTCACTCTCTCTGGTGCTCAAATAAATGTCACAACTGGTTTCAGCAACTAATTTATTTTCAGATCAGATATGCAGTACATCTGCGTAACGTCACCACTTTATAGCTGGTACTGTGGTAGGAGATTATAGCGTAGTAAACACTCAGTTCTAGTCACTAGAATCCAAACTCTGGTACCTCCATTACGAGTTTAGTTCCATTGTCCGCCTCTAGAGCAGATGAACAGAGCCAGGTCCTTTGAGGGAGAGATTTAGCTCAAATATGAGATGAAGCAGGGAACACTGATCACCAAGTCCCAGCTTGATGCCAAAACCTCATAGTGTGGATTACTTGTGCAGGTGATGCTGTCTGCACCCACAAGTACTGCACTGAAACATGGCAAGGAAAACAGAGATAGGGCTCCTGAATCGCCAAGTGAATTTGGGTGGACATCAATATATGAAATACGTGCTGACAAGGGTTCATGCAAAAGCCTCTGGACTTGTCCCTACAGTGTCAATGAATGAAGCTGGTCCAGCAGAAAGCCAGGAGAACTGGAGTATTTCAGACATGATTCATATCCCTTCCACAATATACACAGAATAGCAATACCAGAATACTAGAATACCAAGCTCAAAGGGGCCTCAGGGATTATCTGGTCCAAACTTTCTTGGCAAAAACAGTCCAGATAAGATGGCCCAGCATCCTGACCGCCTGAATCTTAAAAGTGCCCAGTGTTGGAGAATCCAACTGAAAATATAGAAAAGGAGAGATATTTTTTAGAAGGCTGCTCTGACTGCTAAGTAACAGAATAATTTGTGCCTGATGTGGAGCTAACAAGTCCTCAGGTTACCCCTTGCATGACCTCCAGCTTCTGGTTTCATTAAAACTTTATTGGTTCATGTGTTCCCTTGCTATGATAAAGGACATATCTGTTTTCAGATATATTCATGAAACTTCCATTGACATCATGAGGAGCTGTATGTGAGTGGCTGATGCCAGGATTTGGGCCTTAAAACTTTGTGGCACCCTAAGGAGTTGTTTTTATGTATTTTGCTTGATTTCATCTGTGACTATCCTGAGATAGAGCTGCTCAACAAAACAGCAAACACATTTCAGGAACTAGAACGGTTCATGAGACACTATCTAGTACAAATAAAGGTGTCCACAGGGCATGAAGTAAATATATGGAATTTATGCAATATTCACGTATTTGCTTTCCATTGCTAATGTTCTTCTCGCATGTTCAATGAATTACTCCATCATGATATTTATTCATGAAAATATTAAAGCAGAAGTAAAGTGTGGGATCAAGGAGAGGAAAATATCAGGAAATATATGAAAGTATAACAAACAGTTGTAAAAATAATCATAACAGAACAGAAAATGCTTCTGCATATCTCCTCATATTCTGACTATAAAAGATTGATTAAACCTACTCTGTGCCAGAGAATATTATGAACATGATACCATTTTCCTCTTAAGTGGAGCAATCTGTTTTATGGTAAATGATTGCCAAAAAAATTGCATTAGATAGCTATTTAGTCTTGATAATAGATTAAAAACTGTATCGTATCACCAAAGCATTATCAATCCGGTGTACAGAAATATTGCAGGGCCAATCACGGATGAGAAATGTGACACTACAATTCCCTTTTTGGAGTAACTCCTCCCTCAGCTGCCTCAGAGACCTGAGCAGCCACACCGAGTTTTCATCCATTCTCTTGCACCATTAGAAAGGTGAGTCCTACCCAGTCTCACACTTACCTAAGAGGAAAGACTGTCACTACATTTCTACTTTGTGCAGGTGGAACAACAAAAGGAAAACATCAAAACCTGTTGTTCTTGAAAAGATTCGTAACTCTTACGGCACAAATTTATCTCCAGGTGAATTAAACGCAGTCTCTGCGTAAAATTCTGACCCCAGAAGTTACTAGTATAAGTGAATCCCAAGTCCTATGACTTCTGGGGGATTTTGTAGGACAATTAAGATTTTCTGTAGTCAACTATCACAAGACTCAAAAGCAAAATGCAGATTTCAAATGCTTTCTGAGCCTGCACATAAACCATATCATAGTTTATGTTGTCATGATATAGCAAAGATATTAGAGACTAATATTTTTGTAGATATTAAAGCAGGAATAAAACTAACAAGAAACAATGGCTGGACTATAAAATCAGTGGCTGGAAGAGACTCATAGTGCAAGCAAAACACATACTTTTAATTGATTAGTCACTGAAAGAAGTTAATGAGGGAAGACATCTACATGTCTGAATTCTTGCAGTCAGTGCCTTTGATCCAAGTTAATTTCTTCCGGTTGATGCTTTTCTGGAACATACACTTCAATTAAACAGAAGATAGTGACTATACGCAGGTATCAAATGTTTTATTAATAAGGCCAGAGGAATTTCTTGATTTTTTAAAATATTTTTGGAGATTTTTACTTTTTAATAAGGAAAAAAAGTTTCATCTTTGTGAAAACTGTTGAGAAGGATTTATTTTTAGGATCATTTTTTATTTTTCTTTGGTCACAAATTATCATAACCTGAACTGTAGGTGAGCTGACTCTGGTTTATCTGTAATTTCATGATTGTGACAGTACAGGTGAGGTTATGATAAATCAGCACAAATGATTATATTAATGCTTTACTTTGTGTGCTCATGCTGTGATATTAACAATAGCTATGACTGCTGAAAAGTATTTGCTACATGACTTTTGTTTCTAGTAACACTTATCATGACCTACACATAAGTCTAGGACAAGAGAATGGGCTACAACAAAAATGGAGAGTTATTAAATAATGACTAGGTATTTCCTGATGACAAACTGATAGCTGAAGCTAGAAGGACTGTTGTGAACATCTAGGTTGCCTCCTCAGTAACACAAGCCCTTGCTCTAATAAATTGCTGCAGCAAATTAATTTTTCTTAGATCTAGAGTATGTGTTTGAACTGTGTTGATATTTTCATTGAAAGATCTGATATAACAAAAAATCCTACCACAACTTCATGCAAGTTCTCTCCATGCTTAATGACCCACATCATTAGGAAATGAAATAAAGGAGTTTTTAGTTTGTCTGTTTGTTTTATTTTTTTAATATGCCTGCCTTCAGCTTGCAGTCGTACTTCATCACCACTTTACCTGGGCTACAGAAACTCCTGACAATATTAAAGTCCTTGTAGGCTATGGTCACAGTATTTCTTTATCTTTTGAGCTAAATCCATCGCAGAAGCTGTCTCCAGTGTCTTTCTGTGAAGTAACATGACTGTAGTTACCATGACAGGGGAACTGAAAACTCCCTGGAGCCACTGAACAAGATCTGCAATGTCCACAGGTGACATGAGAGAAGGCAAAGTAAGGAAAACAGTATGATGAGCTCAGAGCCACAGGTGAAAAAGAAGGAGGGGACATTCCATCAAAGTAACAAGGCTGCATGAAGAGGAAATGGAAAAGTGAGAGACCCTAGTGTTCAAATAGCTGTAGATGCTATGATTCGTATACAAGTGTCTGCAAAAGTTACCTGAACTGAATGATGACAGTGTTGCAAATAATTCAAAAATAGAATGGGATAGATTAACAAATGTATTAGTAGAATATTGCATATTATCAATATCTTTCCTTAACTCCATATTGCTGAAAGAGCAGTTGTCATTATAGCACGCATACCATACCTTCTTCTGCTTTTGCTTTTTGAAAGACTTTATTCCCAGTTCCCATATTCCTGACACACTCACACCCTGGAGGAATCAGTAGATTGCACAGTGTGTAAAAGTCATCCCAGTCTCCTGACTTCAACCCCTTTAATGTTTGCTAAAGCATGTGGGTACACCCTGATGCTTATCACAGTATCACCCAGTGTGGTTTAAGACCTGGTTGAATCTGTTATGTTAAGAGGGAAGGAATAAAGAAGGCTGTAACCATAAGTGTTTGAATATAATGTATATGTCCATGTTAGAGGCAGACAAAGATATTATACAGCTTATATCTTTCAGTAAATAAGGTTATTAACATTTCTTTGCTTTTCATACACAAGTCAATTAAAGTATACTCCTCCTACTGAGAATGATATAATACAATTTCAGTGTTAATTCGTTCTCATCCTCCCTCATCATAAACCTTTCTTGCACAACTGAATCCACTCCAGGCTGTTCAGCCTTGCTGCACATCTTGCATTTCTTTAGAGTTTTCAGTACAGAGATCACCTGAGCTGTGAAATAAGGTATTTAATAAAAAGTTCTGGACTTGCTGCTTGTTAATAGAGAAGGTCTTGTGGGGGATGTAGTTGTTGGAGGTTGTCTTGGACAAAGTGATCATATAATGCTAGAGTTCTCCATTTTTGGCGAGGTAAGGAGAGGGGTCAGCAGAATTGCCACCTTGGACTTCAGGAGGGCTGACTTTGGACTCTTCCAGTCCATGATTAAGGGAGTTCCTTGGGAGGCTGTTCTGGAGGGCATGGGAGCCCAGGAAGGCTGGGCATACTTTAAGGAATTAATTTTAAAGGTGCAGGAACTGACTATACCTAAGTCACGGAAGATGAGGCAACGGAGGAGGAGACCAGCCCAGCTGAACAGAGAGCTTTGGCTGGAACTTAGGAACAAAAGGAGAGTTTATGGCCTATGGAAGAGGGAGCAGGCAAACTATGAGGATTACAAACAAGAAGTGAAGCTGTGCAGGGAGAAAATTAGAAAGGCCAAAGCCCACCTAGAGCTAAACATGGCCACTGTGATGAAGAATAACAAGAAATGTTTCTATAAATACATTAACAGTAAGAGGAGGTCTAAGGAAAATCTCCACCCTTTGTTGGATGCAGAGGGAAGCACAGTGACCACGGATATGGAAAAAGTTGAGGTGCTTAGTGCCTTCTTTGCCTCAGTCTTCAACAGTAAGATCAGCTGTTCTCTGGGCACACAGGTCCCTGAGCTGGAAGAAAGGGATGAGGAACAGAATAGGACCTACATAATCCATGAGGTTATGGATCTGCTTCATAAGTTGAATCCTTATAAATCTACGGGGCCTGATGGATTACGCCCTAGAGTGCTGAGGGAGCTGGCGGATGTGGTTATCAAGACACTCTCCATCATCTTTCAGCAGTCCTGGTTAACTGGGGATGTCCCAGTGGACTGGAGGCTGGCAAATGTAACACGCACCTTCAAGAAGGGCAGGAAGGAAGATCCTGGTAGCTACAGACCTGTCAGTCTTACCTCAGTGCCAGGAAAGATGTTGGAACAAGTAATCTCAAGGGCCATCACACAACAATTAAAAGCCAACAGGGAGATCAGGCCCAGTCAGCATGGATTCATGAAGAGCAGATCCTGCTTGACAAATCTAATCTCGTTCTATAACAGGGTGACCTGCTTAGTGGATGAGGGAAAGGCTGCCGATGTAGTTTACCTGGACTTCAGCAAGGCCTTTGACACCATCCCCCACCACATCCTTATGGTTAAGCTGGCTACCCATGGCTTGGATGGGTACATACTCTGCTGGGTGAAACACTGGCTGGATGGCCAGGCCCAAAGAGTTGTGGTCAATGGAGTTAAATCCAGTTGGCGGCCGGTCACAAGTGGTGTCCCTCAGGGCTCGGTACTGGGGCCACTCCTGTTTAACATCTTCATCAATGATCTTGATGAGGGGACTGAGTGCACCCTCAGCAAGTTTGCAGATGACACCAAGCTGGGAGGGAGTGTCGATCTGCTGGAGGGTAGAAAGGCTCTACAGAGGGACCTGGACAGACTGGATCGATGGGCCCAGGCCAACTGCATGCATTTCAACAGAGCCAAGTGCAGGGTCCTGGATTTTGGTCAAGGCAACCCCATGCAATGCTATAGGCTTGGGGAAGGGTGGCTGGAAGGCTGTCTGGCAGAAAAGGACCTGGGTGTTCTAATGGACAACCGGCTGAATATGAGCCAGCAGTGTGCCCAGGTGATCAAGAAAGCCAACAGCATCCCAGCTTGCATTAGAAATTTTGTGACCAGCAGAAGTAGGGAGGTGATTGTCCCTCTGTACTCAGCACTGGTGAGGCCGCATCTGGAGTATTGTGTTCAGTTTTGGGCACCTCAGTAGAGGAAAGATATCGAGGTGTTGGAGCGAGTGCAGAAGAGGGCAACAAAGCTGGTGAAGGGCCTGGAGAATAGATCTTATGAGGAGCGATTGAGGGAACTGGAACTGTTCAGTTTGACAACGAGGAGGCTGGGGGGGGACCTCATTATGCTCTATAATTGCTTGAAAGGACATTGTAGAGAGGTTGGTGCTGGTCTCTTCTCACAGGTAATTAGGGACAGAACCAGGGGGAATGGGTTCAAGTTGCAACAGGGCAAGTTTAGACTGGACATTAGGAAGAAATTCTTCATGGAAAAAGTGTTAAGACACTGGAACAGACTGCCTAGGGAGGTGGTTGAGTCGCCATCCCTGGATGCGTTTAAGTGTCGCTTAGATGTGGTGTTGGGTGATATGGTTTAGGGGTGAATTTGTAGTGTAGGGTTAATGGTTGGACTTGATGATCCCAAGGGTCTTTTCCAGCCTGACTGTTCTATGATTCTATGATTCTATGATTCTACTCATAGTGTCTAGGAGTTGAGACACTAAAAATTCGTCTTGCGGTCATATCGTCAGACCATTCGGAGAGAACATTTGTTTAATTTTCCTGTGAGACACTCTTATCCTACTCAAAGAACACGAAGACCAAACTGTGTCTCAGTTGTGACTGGATAATAAGATAAAGGAATGATAGACTTTACACACATAGACCAAACTCCCCATTCTTGACAGTTCCAAGTGGAAAACCAGTCTTCATGTGCTACACCAATATTATTCTCACTTTAACTATAACGCACAACCTGAATAGATGTTAAAAAAATCTAAACCAACCCAAAACGAATCAATGATTTCAGTGAAAGTGGAGGCTGTTCAGTCTTCCTAAAGACGATCAGCACCACTTAAGACTGGCTACTGTGTTACTCTCCATCCCACAGCGTAATAGAGGAAACTTACATTTAATGATTGAATACTTGTAAGTCTCAATCAGCTTAGTCTAAATTGCTTCATAATGAAAAAAAAAAGATTTAAATATTTAGTAAATATTTTAATGGATAACTGTAATTTTTATATTAAGTAGATGGCTAAATATACAGCACATTAGTACTTTTGCCATCTTAATGAAGCATGAACAAAGATAAGAAGAAGCAATGGAACAAATATTTCCAGCGACTGCTGAATTACGAGAGTTCTGGGTATGAAGTGCAGTGTTTGGTGCAATATAAATGGGTAAACTAGAGGGCAGACTTTGCTCGAACTGCTCTGTTTTTTTCACCATCGCACTACTTTTCATGCCCACCGCCTGGCTAGAAAAAGAGAGAAACACACTCAGGAGCTGTCCAGTCTCCAGAGACATTGGAACTTCGAAAACGGACTGTACTGACCTGGAGGCACAAGCCTCTGGAGATAGTCACTTTATCACTTCATAAATATGTGCTTTGATTACAATATCCATTCACTGCTCCCATCAGTACAATGATAGATTTATTTTACCAAGGCTAAATATATTCTTGGCTTGAGGAAATAAAAATTATTATATTTCATTCAGAATACAATTTGGACCACTTTCCTAGGCCCTGTTACATTTTGGTCCCAGAAAAGATGGAATTAAAATAACTCAAAATCAACAGTAAAATAGTGCATTGGATTTTCAGTTGCGTCCACTCATCACATCTTTCTCTTTCTCCACCATTACCAGAAAAAAAAACATTTTTGCACTAGCCCCATCAGCTGTTTCAATTTATGCTGTCTCTGAGGTCTCATTTGGACTGTGCCTACTGTCAGCACTGCTCACTGTCCCCAGGTTACCTTTCTCCTGCTGAAGGTCTCACTGTCCCTGGTGGTATCACCTACTATGGAAGTTAAAGCAGTGGCCCTTTAGCAGATACATTAATAAAGTCTATCTCATATTATTTCAATTATCTTTAGGTAGGTTTTTTTGCTGGGAGACCACAGCAAACTGTCTCAGGTAGCTCAAGTGTAGGTTTTTGAGACCTCCAAAGTAAGTGTAACCAGTGTCAGACTTTTTTAGTAACTTCTGTGTTGCAGATGATAGCCAGAGATGGAAAATATGTTTCCATGTTAGTCTGTTTCAGCTGTAACAGAATGCGGATTGTCCAAGGTCAGTTGGTGTCTATGTCTTTACACTCATCCCAGTGACTCAAAGCATCCAGGTCCTGTGGGTCTTGCAGGCACTTGACTGCCTGGTTTGCTCAAGTTAACAAGAGTCCTTTCTCTCTTTGAGGATCCTCGGTCATCTCAGTCATCAAAAGGACGCAATTGCCTTCAGCATCCTGCAGCATGTCAGTCACCTCAATTACTCACCTCAGCCTGTTGTGGTTTACAGGAAAGTGCAGCACAAATACCGTGGAACTGATGGAACCTGTTTTGAAAAGGTTGTGTACAAAGGCAATCTTCAGAGCCCATATGTTTTGAATTATCTCTGTATTTCTAAAAATATGATCCTTCAATACATATAACTGGAGCAATTATTCACAATTTTTTAACTAAAACTAAAAATTATCAAAATTGCTTTCCTAGTAAAAAATTAAATCAAATAAATTCAATTGACCCTTTAATTACCAGGTCAGCAAATGCTTGGCATTAGAAGAAAGTTTTATTCCAAATAGCTATGACTACCAAAGTTTCCCATTTGGATTTAATGTAGGAAGCAGTGTGTGACTGACCATACTTGTAGGTTACTGCTTTGTGAAATGTTCATTTCTTTGTAACAAATCATCTGATTCGCCAAGGTACACAGCAGGATAACCTGGAAAAAGTTGGTAATTTTGTTTACAGACACTGTGGAAGAGACATATAAATAATAAAGAGCATGGACAATAACTTTAATCATCCTCATCATCTCTATGGCAACTAGTTCTAAAGTGAACAGGTTCAAAAAAGCAACTGCTTCTTTAGGTGCCTCAATCCATTAATTACTTTATTATCAATTGTATATCAGTAGTCAATTAGAATTATAATGTTTTTTATTCTTAATTATTCACACAGTTTTTAGTAAACCTTGACCACAAGCCAGGCTGCAACGTTAACCTTTGTATCTGTGACATCTTTCTGGTTTTGATCTGCTCTTTAATGCACCTTTTTGGTTTTCTTGTACTGTGCTCTGGCTTCTAAGTTGTCTCAGAGAAATACAATTTACAGAATAATATTTGGAGTATCTTTAACACAAGAATAATGTGTATTTTGAATTTATAAATAACTGAGACCAACCTTAAATACCTATGACCTTTCAGTTATATGCACAGACATCCAGTACGATACTGTGAAACACAGCACAGCTTGAAAGTACAGTGTTGCTTCATGAAATTAAATGCAGTAATTGCAGGTAGAAAAGAACAATTATCTCTAGACTGTGAATTCCTTGACACCTCCTACTATTAAGAATACTGCTACTACCATATACTGTATCTATTGATGAAAAGTTATTTTACATTCGAATTATGGGAAATACGAAACCAAGAACTTCAGCCAACTAAAATAATAAAGATAATCTTGTTCCAAATGGAAGTTCCAATCCTGTGTTTTTGAAGTAAACAGGATTTTTCTCATCAAATCTGAAGGAGTCCAGGACTGGACCCTGTATTTTTCACTGGTTCAGAATACTCACACATATGCTATATAATGTAATTGACCATTCCTTAGACTTCTTAAATTTGCTCCTGTGTTGATTTTTTTTCTGATTTTTGTTTGCTGCAACTCCATTTAAAACCATGACAACTCTCTTGGCAGTCTTCACACCTTTCATTATCTCCTTTTTAACTTGAATGTTATTTCACAAAGAAGGCAGATGATGGAAAGAAAGATGAAAGGAGAACTGGATTCCCTGTTTCTGCGTGTTCAAAGGTAGCTTATGTTAACTCTCCTTTGGAGTACATGCTATTTCATAATTTTACCCTAACAACCAAAAGAAAAGCTGTCAAAACTGCAAAACAACATTTTTATCTTTCTCTAGACCTTCATAAACAGTGCGAGAAAATGCTAAATGATAAACCTTAGTTCATTTATTGCTTAGAGCACAAGCTATCAAAATATTCTGTGTTTCAGACATTTATTGAGCTGTGGAAACTGGGAAGCTACTACTATTCCCATTCTGAATTTTTCTTATAAAATAGATAATATCAACAACAACAAATGATTAAGCAAAACTGAGAATTTCACCCAGGGCAAAATTTCTCCACAAGTTCCCAAAAGAACAAAGATTTTTGTCATGGGCAGCGACTCAGCCATTTTACCAGACAACGCAATTATTTTGTGGCAAAATCTGATAGGTCGTTGCTCTGGAATGGAGAAAAACTGGTTTTCTTTGGTGCCTGAAAAAATAAATATGTAAGTTAACTGTAAAATATTGTGTTCTATGAGCGGCATTATCAGAGTGTGTAGCAACAAGTGCTTTGATACAAATCCTTTTTATCAGAAATGCAGTAGTATAGCATCATTTAATTCTACCATGGTAGGAAAAAAAATAGCCCTTTGGCTGGTTTCTCAATATTGAATAAATTAAGTAATGCAGACAGTGCTACTAATGTAATCAAGAATGGCAATATCATAATTTGCATTAAAATGTTACTTAGCTGTTGCAACAAAAATGAGGTCCTGTTTGCATAGCACATTAAAAATGTTTTTCCAAAAATGTACAGGCCAAGTTATGCAGAGGCAAAAAGGAGTTGGAAGGCACTGGGAAAATCAAGAAATCTAAAGACATTTGTCCCTTTGCTGATGTCGGCAGTCTGTGGCAGAGCAGGGACAGAATCTCCAGAGTCTTTATTTAGTACCTTTAAGATTATTCAGTTCTAGTTTATGTAAATGTTGTCAGAAGCTAACATTAAGTTTTCCTCAAAACCACAAATGCTCATTGCAGTGTGTTTTACACCACAGATGCATAAACACTAAGGAATGCTGAGTACACTGAAGAATAGTAACTGAAACTCTTTCTAACCTTTCTTACAATAAAGAAATCCTGGTATATCTCTGACAGTTCATGCGGTTTGTAGAGTGATACATATCACAACACTACAGCAGATAAAGCACAGATTTCTGAATTTTCAGGGTCTTCACTCTGAGAGAGAGTCCTTACATTTCCGTCATGACAGAACAAGTTAAGGACTTCATGCTTTTCGAGGAGAGAGAAGATAGCTTCTGCTAAGGCACTTTAAGGAAAAGAAAAAGGAATATAAGATGGTGCACAGTCTTACATGTTATTCTCAGAGAAATCTCTCCACACAGAGATCTTAACATTCAGCTGCTGTTTGCACTACAAGAACTCGACTAAGGCCAGTGGACTAGCCCAGATACAATATCTGAGTAATTACTGTGTTAATCTAGAGCAATTTCTCTGAACTTGGTAAGGTTCCTGTGGCAGAAAGCTGAGGGAAGTGAAGGTGTCATTACGTGCTCCGGTCCTGGTTACACCTGTGTGATGCTTGGCGTAATATGGGCTTGTGGCTTTGGGTCTTGTGTTAGTCAATGGTCCTTTAGCACTCCTACAGGTTGCATATCGAAACCAAGGTCAAGCGGTTCACACTTGCTTGTTCATAACATGAATAGTTGTGCCGTACACTTTCTTATGATCTTCCCAAAGCATTATTTATATGTATAACATTATATATCCATACATTAATCTTTTATGTATACATATAGGTATGCATATACTTATTCCACCAACACCTACAAAAGCTCAATTTTGCTCCCGTTACATCACTTAAAATATCATCAGACTCCGCAGAAGAAATAGTGACCTACAGTTTTTATGCAGTGGCTGCAGGCACGCTAAGATCTTGAGCTTTGTTTCAGGGCTTTTAATGATGATCAACACTTAAATTAATGTCTTTGAAAAGCCACTTTACCTGTTTGATAAAACACATTGTACAAACAAGTCTAGTTAATTGTTGCTGTGAATTCAACTTTATGCTTGCTCTAGTAAAAATCTGTCTTGTTTAAACACAACAGTTGTGGATTTAATTAAATATGTTGTTCAGTGGAGCATCTGTTTAAAACATTAATGAGTGGCAGCTCCTCTGAGACCTCTGCATGTAAGGGTTTTTTACTTCATAGCACAACCCTAAAAAGTGGTTTAGAAGTTACAATTAGTTGATCCTTTTCGGGGAGCAGATTTTTCATCATTAAAAGACACTTCTCTAAATCTGTCTTAATTATTTAAAACAATTTATGGAATATAAAGAAATTTAAAACCATCAAGGATCTCACTGACACTGATATTAATTCAGATATACTCCCTAAACCTGCATTTCTTTTTTATCACATGGTGGTGCAACCTGATAGATTTGGGAATACAGAAGTTTCCCTGACTGCAGTAGATACACGCCACCACTATATGTAATAAGATCATCCAAAAATGACTTGCCTGTAGACTATCATGAAAAGATTCTCAATAGAATTTTCACTGACTTCATTGTGTGTAAGAACGAATTAGAAATGAACGGACATAGACATTATTCTCACACTGCAAGAAGAGTTTCTTTCTTAGTTGCAGGTAAGAAACCCTGGTATTCCAGTTTGTTGAAGCTCACTTGGTTAATAAGCAGAGTTGCTGGTCTCCAGAGCTGTTTATGTGGCCCCTTTTAAGAGCCAAATGAGTCCCTAAGACATAATAGAGAGAAATCTCTGGGTAAAAAAGGGAAATTTGTTGAACCACCCAGGCTAAATTTAGGAACATATTTTGGTAAAAACATTCATACTTAGCTCCAGCCAAGGCATCACCCTTTCCTCATTCAAGTCCTTCCAAACATCTGGATTTCCGAGAATGTCTGGTCTTTCAAGTGTTTACCTGTAAAGCTCTTCACGAGAAAGTCTGTCTTTATTTGTGCTCAGTATAGCACTCATGGCTTTCTTTCAAAAATAGGAAGGGTAAAAAGATATAAGAGGTGTTCAAACTCTACTTTGCTGACTCAAAAGCCAAGAGAGTCAAAGTGATAAATAGACCTGCTTTTGCCAAGGTCAGAGGAAAAAATGGGTGGGCAGCCTTATACTACAGGCAAAAAGAAACTCTCTTCTTTACTGCTTGAGTATTACGAGAGCAATCTATTTCATGGGATTTTTCCCTGAGTACTCAAACTCGCCCTCAAAAAGCCTTTCCATGAAACGTTATAATCAAAGTGGACTCTCATTTCTTAGAGAAAAGCAGCAAATATATAGTTCAAGTCTCAGAAACATCCAGAAACAGAAAAATTGCCTTCATTTGAACACCAGCCAATTTACAGTAGGCTCTGTAAAATTATTCTCCCACATTTTCTCTGCTATGGAAATAATGATAATAATTTAATTATTCAGAACAGGTAATAAATACTGTTCTTTACTCTAAAGACTATAAAATTATGGGAGGCTCTGGATGTGTATTTCATTGTGCATATTTTTGTTATATTAATACAAAGTAGCACACCAGGATAAGTTCCAGACTTTTACAAGTCACTTAATTGATTACGTTCTTATTGGGGTAAAGACGTGGGTCTGAAATAAGAAAATTTGAAATGTTTGCCTTATTTTTTTTCATGCATGTTTTATAAAACTAGAACATTATCAAAATATATGCCAAACAATGCTCTGAAAAATGAATGTTTCCATCTTTGCTTGGTAATACATTCTTTTGTCTGGTAGATATCAAATCAGTTTACTAAGGAATATGATATAGTAACCTTTATTTTGCAAATATACAAAATACAAAATTTTGTAAAATACCAGAAAGCTGAGACACAAGAATATAGAACGGTTTACCAATAGTTTCCGGAAGGTGTGAAAGAGGCCAAGCCTTGTGAGCTCCATCTCAGCTATGTCTGCTGAATGTTGCTGAGATTTTGTGCAAATCAACTATAACAACATACTCAGCCATGGAAATTACAAACATCTTTTCACTATCAGCCAAAACCAAAGATATATTTATTATATGAGAAAACAAGTCGGAATATAAACTCCTTTTCCATTGCTAAAATAGACTTTCAGAAGGTCAGAGGATTCACACTGATAACATCTGATTTGTAGTTAACAAATTTTTATAAAACAAACCATTCCCTCCTCCGAGAAAGCAAAAATCAAAACTCCAGACAGCGTCTTTAAAACATTTTACAATTTGACCTCAACAGACAAAGAACAGAAACTCAATTAGTGGTGAAAATCTTGGATTACATTTTGGCATCTACATTCCGGGAAGAAGGGAAATATGTACACTTAGAACCTTTTATATATATAATCTCCCTACTCTAATTTATGACAAGAGTATCAGCTTGAATTTTAATTTTCACTGTATATGTCTTGGTTAATCCAGGCTTAAAATTAAATTCTCAAGAGAATCTTGGCTTGTAACGCAACTATCCATGCACCATGTTCACATCTAGAAGGCATGCTCTCCTACTCACAGCTATGACCACGGGGAATGTGTGAGCAACTGCCAGTAACAGAAGAACGAGGACTGTGCCATCGAAGCCGTCCCATGGCACAGTGGAAGAAGATCAGTAGGCTGCATAAGCAATTTGCTACACGCCTCAGGGCCTCCTGCTGCCAACAAGAGAAAACTAACTGAAAATACGAGATGATTCTGTTAGAAACCTGAGTGGGGAGCAAAACTTTCAGCATTTGGAAGATATGTCAGCTCTGTGACTGAGCAGATGGTGCAGGTTCTCTTCTGAGGACAAGTACATGATGCAGTACAGGCAAAGAAGTAGTCTCAGGTTGCTAAAGAAATGCAACACAAACCCTTGAGGTCCTTAAACAGTAATGAAAACTGTGCCCAGTCAGCACTTCTAAACGCTGGTAGTGACATTCTTAAATCTAAGAGACTTATTAAACACGACTTCGCTGGGCCCACCGTACTGAGGGATCAACATTTTCCATCCCTAACCTGCACAGCAAATTGGTTGCTGCACAAATCGTAAAGGCTAGGCCTGAACACACTGACTGAACCTGCAAAAACTTACCCTTCCAGATTGTCAGAAACCTTTCTAAAGTTTTTTTTTTTTTACTTGATTCAAAAGCCTCATTGCAAAACGTAATTATGAATATTCAGAGCTCTAAGGCTTTGTTTGTTTGCTTTTTGATGATTTTCTAGAAGACCCATTAGGGATCTAAGGTGTAATTATAGACTACTCCTGATTTTAATTGAAAAAACAGAATGTTAAGTCCTTCTCAAAGTCATCTTTTCTTTCTATGTGTAACAAATGGAAAAGCCTGTTATTTAAGCCACAATTAAATATATACTTTTTCCTCGCATATAATTACATTTGCTGTATGGCAAAATGCTTTCACTTATCCGTAAAGTATTATAAAAAACAGACTGCTAAAAATACACTAGAAGAAATAATTTTAAAATCTTAGATAAACCGCAAAAGGAACTCTGCAGAAACCATTTATCTCTTTTCTAGGTCACTTTAAATTTGACTGTTAAACGAAAACAAAGAAAATTTTCTTTTTCAGTTGCTGTAGGGCAAGAAGAGGCACAGAACTGATTGTTTAAAATTGTTCAGAACCAACGTTTTGGTTGAGACCCATCTCTTACTGAAAAATTTCTGAGTTATCTTCAGTGGAAATAAAAACATTTACTCTGTCACAGGGATTACTTTTATAAGGACAACTGTCAGGACTGATATAATACTGATAAAACCAAATATTGATGTGAATTTATGGACTAAATTCACAACACAGTTTCACAACATTTTGGTCAAGATGCAGTTTTATAATTCAGGAGACACCAAATCCAGTGACTACATAAGCATAAAGTGAAATTTACTTTACAGGTCAGGGCTAAAGTACGTTGGCAGATCTCATCAGTGATGTACCAATCATCTTTGCCTAAGCACACACAAATGACTTGGGAATTAAAAGAAAGCAGTTTACTCCTCAGCTAGAAACTCCAAGACATCCTGCCACAGCCATTCACTCACACCTCAGTAGAAAACTATATATCTAGAGCACTCAGTACTTTCCTGATGTTTCTTTTCAAAATGCGAATAGATTATTGACTCCATTTGAAATTTTAGTAAAACAATAAATCTTTTTGGAGAGCCAAGTCTACTTTCTCTTTTGTTTTGTTTTGTTTTTTTTTTTGAAAGAAGTTCTAATGGCCAGGCATAATTTGGAAAACAAAATGAATTCTTTACCAGACTGGCCTCATGCCTTACCTTCATTGGAGCTGTGGGACCATTTTACTTCCTAGAGTTGCATTTAGAGAACTGCAGGGTCTGTGTGTATCTCGTTACCCTCTTACTGTCTGGAACACCCTGTGTGCTGCACAGGAGAGAGGCAATGAGTTATGCTTGGAGGTGGAACACAGACCAAAGCAAGGGACACAAAATTCAGTTTTAAGACAGAATATGCCTTTCCTCACCACATAATTTGATATATTAGTTCTTTTAACCCACATGCACCATCTGTCATTCAGGAGGTAGAACAATGAACCATTGGTGGAAGAGCTGAAGTTCTTTGGGAAAAACTACTTGAGAAAGCCAAACAATTCCTGACTAATCAGCAAGAGCAAGATTCTGCTTAAAAGGAGAGTAAAAAATGTAAAAAAGAAAAATTATCTCGGGCATGGCTACAAATAAGAGGGCTTGCACAAAACTGTATGGCTGGAGAATAGGACCGGAGAGATCACTGACACATCTAATGTAAATTCTCGCAGATGAAAGACCACAGAAATACATCCAGTTTCTAAATTAATCTAAAACTGACTGTTTTTCTTCACTTTGAAATGGAGTTTCATGTTTATTTATGTTCAAGAAAGAATCTTACTATAAAAGTTATCTATAGTAACTATTGTGTCCACACAGACTTGATCACTGGTTTCCATATGTTCTATGTAGAATGGAATTAATTAGTTATGACTGTACTAATGGTCATCATTTTACTATCTTTGCTATCTTTCGTGGCTACTCAGTTCCTTTGCCACACAGAATTCCAGGTGAACAGACCCCTTTCTCTGGCAATGCAGTGTTGATCCTGCAGACAAAATTCCCCAAACGGCCATAATGAAGGAACACAAAAGGGAAATAACAAATTTTTTTCCCGTGCCCTTTTCCTCTTTAAGTAACTATCTATATGAAATGGTAATTGGTAAGTATTCCTTTGGCAGGAGGAGAGAGAAGAATCCCTTTGAAATGTCTCTGCAAGAGGACACCACAGACCTTCTAACAGACCTAGAAAACAACGTGAAGGAGGAGGTCACAGTGGCAAGAGCTCCGTACATTTGTCCTACGTGGCTCACCTGCCACGAGAAAGAGTAAACGCCTACAGGCCAGACAGACCAGAAGCCTTACACCAGAGACTTCGGTAAATCGGACAGGCATATTTTTGCATTATTTGGGAATATCGTGTAGGAGCTGTGGTACTGAAAAAACTTAATATTTATTTTGGATCACAGTGGTAGGCTTACCCCAGCCAAGCCCTCAGCAGCTAAGCCCCTGGCCAATTTCTTGCTCTTCCCAGCAGGATGGGGAAAATCATAAAAACAAAAGTAAGAAAAAACTTGTGGGTCAAGATAAAGATAGTTTAAGTGAAGAAAAAGAAAATGTAAAAACAAGTGATGCAAAGGCAATCATTCACCAGCTCCCACAAGCAGATCAATCCCAAGCCAGTCTCCAAGCAACAGCTACTTTGGAAAAAAACCTTCAGTTTTATTGCTGAACATGATGTTACATGAAGTAGAATATCTTTTTGGTCAATTCAGATCAGCTGTCACGGTTGTGTCCTCTCCCAGTCTCTTGCCCACTCCCGGTCTGTTGGCTGGTGAAAATCTTGATTCTGTGCAAACACTATTCAGCAGTAGCTAGAATGTTTGTGTGTTCTCAACAATATTTTGGTCACAAATCTCAAACATAGCACCATACAAGATGCTATGAAGAAAATTAACTCCATCCCAACCGACCCAGTGCAATCACAAAAGGTAAGAAATCAACCACAGTTAGAATTTTGCTAGAGAATATCAAGTACCACATTTCATTACACAGAACGTTATACCAAACCCTACAGATACTGACAAGTTTTTCCAAAATCATAGTTGCCTGTAATAAAATAGCTTCTAATTACTTTTTAAAACTTACTGTACTGTAGAATAAGTAAGATTCGAGTACTTGATACTTGTTCAAAGAAAGAGAGATGAATGCTGATAAGTTGATTAAATATCCAACATCCAGAGATGTTTATGAACAAAAAGAAGCTTGTGGTAAATTTGGATTCGGAAAAAGTGAATACTCACAGATACTACGTCATACACCTCCGTTGTTATCACTACTGTTGCAAAACGTCTCTCACTAGTGAGTGTTGCAGAATTATTTTTTTTCAGACACATTTTTTGAAGCAGCACATACATCATATGTTACTGCCAACAAAAGCAAAGAGAAAATTATCTTTACTCTTGATGTGGATAGGAGAAAACAAAATGCATTATAGAAGGATGACATGTAGCTGTAAAGGCCAGTCCTGAACACCTGATTTACGCATTTCTTGAATAAACAGAATAATTCACAAAATCAGCAAATAATTTCATATGCAGCTGTGGATGGTTGAATCAGTTACACGTAACTTCAGAACTTCTAAACTGTCTGGTAAGTACACAAACTTCTCAAATTTACAAAATCCTCCTCTAAGATGATCTACCATCAATGGCAGCTGAAAAAATAATTACTATCTTCTAGGCACATATTCTTTCTTATTTTGCATCTATGTCAAATGTCCTTGTTTCTGCAGAGCGATTGCTTTTCCTTGTATCTGCATGGAAACATACGATTCCTATCACTATATCACAAAACCACCTATAATTACCAGCCATTGTTCTCAATGCAGGCAGTGTTAGAGCACTGTTATATTCATGACAGAAGTAAGGAAGCAATGCACAGGTTGGAGGAGGAATTAGAATGACACAAAAAAAATGGTATGTCCTATACTTAGAAGTTACTTCAACTATGTTTATACCTGCACCTCTGTCAGCAAACAGGTCCAGCAGAGTTAAAAAACTGGATCACAGGATTCTTTATAAGAAATCTATGACATCCAGGAGTGCCAAAAGCAGAAAACTCCTTTCTAGAGTTGTGCCAATGCCAGAGGTTTGCTGGGAAAGCTCTGTCATTTAGAGAATACACCAGGCATCTAAAATCATCATCAAATCTTCTTTTCAGATGTACCTAAAGCCACTAAGGATTTAATTTTTAAAAACTAAGGCCAAGTTTCCTCATCATCCAGCCTTCTTAGTATTTGGACCACTTTTTTGGAGCATTATAAGAGCTATGAAGATGGGAAAACCTGAGGCTACAAAGATGGGACACTCAAGGGCAGAGAGGGAGGAGGAAGTTGTCGAAGGTGGCAATTCAGTCCAAAGTAAAAACATCCAAAACCAGCTTGTTGCTATCATAGAATCATAGAATCATAGAATCATAGAATGTTAGGGATTGGAAGGGACCTCGAAAGATCATCAAGTCCAATCCCCCTGCCAGAGCAGGAATGCCTAGACTATGCCACACAGGAACGTGTCCAGGCAGGTCTTGAATGCCTCCAGAGAAGGAGACTCCACAACCTCTCTGGGCAGCCTGTTCCAGTTCTCCGTCACCCTCACTGAGAAGAAGTTTCTTCTCGAGTTTAAGCGGAACCTCTTATGTTCCAGTTTCAGCCCATTACCCCTTGTCCTATCATTGGTTGTCACCGAGAAGAGCCTGGCTCCATCCTCCTGACACTCACCCTTGATATATTTGTAAACATTAATGAGGTCACCCCTCAGCCTCCTCTTCTCCAAACTAAAGAGCCCCAGCTCCTTCAGTCTTTTCTCATAAGGGAGATGCTCCACTCCCTTAATCATCCTAGTTGCCCTGTGCTGGACTCTCTCCAGCACTTCCCTGTCTTTCTTGAACTGAGGGGCCCAGAACTGGACACAGTATTCCAGATGGGGTCTCACCAGGGCAGAGTAGAGGGGAAGGAGAACCTCTCTCGACCTACTAACCACCCCCCTTCTAATACACCCCAGGATGCCATTGGCCTTCCTGGCCACAAGGGCACACTGCTGGCTCATGGTCATCCTGCTGTCCACCAAGACTCCCAGGTCCCTTTCCCCTACACTACTCTCTAATAAGTCATTCCCCAACTTATACTGGAACCTGGGGTTGTTCCTACCCAGATGCAAGACCCTACATTTACCCCTGTTGTATTTCATTAAATTTTTCCCCGCCCAACGCTCCAGCCTGTCCAGGTCTCGCTGGATGGCAGCACAGCCTTCTGGCGTGTCAGCCACTCCTCCCAGCTTGGTGTCATCAGCAAACTTGCTGATAGTACTCTCTAGTCCCTCATCCAAGTCATCGATGAATATATTGAATAATACTGGTCCCAGTACCGACCCTTGAGGCACTCCACTGGATACAGGTCTCCAAAACTACTTCCACAGTGGAAGAATCCGTCATCTGACAGGATAGGGATGGCAGAGAACTCATCCTTGAGAACAAGAAGACAACGATGAAATACGTGTCTTGTTCACATTAAGTACCAGCCTCTTCCATTAGCAGCTGGGCAGCTTAAGAACAACCTTTGCTGCTCTAAAATCTACTGTAAAATAGGTTCTCTGCAGGATCTTGAGGTTCGCTGCAAAAGAGAAAACAGAGACAGAGTTCCTTCCTAGGATCAAGTTCAGATTGAAGCTGTACCCTGGCACCTTTATTTCTTGCAGACATAAGAGGTGTGGAGAACATAACCTTGGATACAAGCTTGGAGTGGGACAGCTTCTCCTCAGATTTTTTAGTAAATATATATATATGCAAAGAGAAAGCTGGGACCCAGGACTTCCATACCATTTCCCTTTGCTTCCTCAGCAGTCAGCAAAAAAAAAACCCAAAAAACCAAACAACCTCTGAAGCACCCAGCGTCATCCTGACTGTCGAAGACCACAGGGACAATTTCAAGAGGTCCTCTCCTGAACAAGGAATGACTGACTGAACACACCTGCCTGTAAGCTGTGGTGTCTTTGTTAGGAGAGTGGAGATGCCAGGGACTGCTGATGACACAGGGGTCGCCAGACCTGTAGATGCAAACCTGCAGGGTGTGAACTCCTTCACTGCTGCCTTTCCCATGGCCAGACAGTTTCTCTTGTCATACAGGCCTTCCCCTAGTCCATAAGAGGTTGACATCTCTGACACTGAGGTACACAGACAGGTACTTGGAGTAGAATGAGAGGGAACAAGCTTATTGGAAAGATACTTCAGACTGAATCATGCACTTGAGTGGAACAGGTGAGGGCAGAGAAGTGTTTGACAAATGACCATCAGTGGGAGCAGAAAACCACGGGAAGGCAAAGCCTCTGTGAGAAAGATGATGGGATTTCTTTCACATTTATTTATTTTTAATTGGTTTTTTTTTGTCTGGAGGAGAGTCACCAGTGTCATTCCACAAACTGTACTCAGGCAGAGGAAGGGATTGAACCTAGGCTCCCATGAGAATTCAGTAAATAAACACCTTAATTATTTGGAGGAATAAAGGTGAGGATTGGCTACAAAGAATGAGTGGGAGATTAAATGATTAAATAACAAATGAAATCCAAAGTAGCTAAACGTAAAATGATTCACACAAGGAGAAAAAAAAATCTAATTTGACATGCATTCAGTGATGGACAGAGAGAGATTTTTTATAGACAGAGCTTTGAAAAAATAGCAGCTCAGTGCTCAGGTCCAGAGGCCCACTCTTGATGTTCCTCTGATGCGCATGTCCTGGCCTGCGCTGGTGAACCCTGCATTTGATGACTACAATCTATCTCACTATTAATAGTTGATAATGGAATTTATAATGAGATATCAGTAGTACAACAAGCCACAAAGGCTAAGATCATTCCGATTTAAATGCAAATCAACAAAACACTGCTATGAAACTCACTGATATTCAGTAGTCTTTTGAAGTCTCCATTTGAAATGTAAAGCTCAAATAAGGTCTCCGTAAGGCCAAAGGACACCTTTGAGGATTGCTCCTTCAATATGATCCAAAAAGAAACAGGGGTCAGGCTGTTTGGATATTTAAATCACACTTTTTCATGACTTCCTGGGAGATACCTGAAGTTTTTGATAAGCGAAGTAATTCAATTCTTAAAATTGTATCCAGTTCCCTCAAAGCAGAAAAAAACAATATGTTAATACATCTCATTTTAAATGCTTACATTATTTTCATGGTGATGTAATGCATTGTTGTTAATCTAAAAGTATTTACACAAGTAGGTACAAGAATATTGATGGAAACAACTTTTCAAAGTTCTAAATTAATATTGTTTTTGATCTTTGAAAGAAGTATTTAAATAAAATAACTGATCATTGCTGACTACCTCTACTAATATTTGACCAGTTTACCAGCTTATTTTTCACCTTCTTCAGCATCCTATTAGTTGCTAATAGTTCATACATTTGCCTTCTGCACAGGTTTGCTTGAGTGCAACATTAACACCTTTTGAGAGTAATGTAATTTTTAATTGTCAATGAATAATATTTTCATTTTTTATGCTCACAAACTCCTCAAGAATTCCTCCTTCAAAAGTCCAGCACTGTCAGGGAACACTGCAAAAGGAAATTTTCCTTAATATTCTGTTCTCATAAAGGGTATGGGACACTTAAGAGCACAAATGCAAAATTTCCTTAACCCAGCAGTGTCATAATTTCAGCCATGACCTCAATCCCAAGGGGTTTTCGAATTAAGTTCAGGAGTGGCACAGCAAGGTAAAAGATCTAAGATACAGTTGACAATAATATAATATATCATTTTTTGTTTTTTTGAATCTGAATGGGGCTATATTATTCAGGTGCAATATAAGGGGTGAGAATGTGAACAGAAGAGATAGTTCAGGTATGATATATGTATTTATTGTCATGTTTTAGTTTAATGTGCCATTATTAGAGAAACACAGTAAACACTCCTTGGTTTAAGCATTTAAGACATATTATATCCAGATCTATCTTAAATACAAGCAGGATAACAAACCCTACTAAACAATTGCTAATGCACAAGCGTTTGAGGTGGAATAATTGGAGTCTAAGAGCAAGAACAAAAGACTAAGTAATTTTCTATTGGTCAAATTTGAAGCCAGTGGCAGACATTCTCCAGCAGGCATTCTTCTTATACTGCTTACTCAGCCTTCCACTGTTGACGAAAAGTTTTATTTCTAGTATCTTTCCCAAAGAAGGCAACATAGGAAAATGTCTTATCTTAGTTGTAAGTTTAAAATATTTTATTTTTCAGCAGGAGTTAATTCTGTTCTCCTACTCTTTTAGATATATGTATATATATGTGTAACAAAATTATTCAAAAGTAATCCCCAAATGTAAAGAATTATCGGCTTTGTTTTTTTCCTCTTTTCAAGTTATCTTTGATGTCTGTGACCAGAACTCCAGTGCTGCTGCAGCCACGGCTTGAAGTGTTTTCCCCAAGACTTGTGCCATTTAAAACATTCCCTTAATATTAAAACAAATGAAAATCAGGAGGGATCTAATTTTCCTGGTTTTGATTTTGTTAACAAAATGTGAAAGGTTAAAATGGAGCACAACCATTCCTTAAAGCTAAAGTCATAGCAACACCAAAGCATCAAAGATGACTTGGAAATGAAAGGCTCAAAAGAAAAAAAACAAGTTACAATAAAGCACAATGTTATAAAATAATTTCAGGCCCTCAGTTTCCACTGAACATGATCAGAGTTTTGTGATGACTTGCTTCTTTATAGGATCAGGCCCAGGCTGAATAAAAGCATATGAGGATTCTACAGCAAGGCCAGCATCTGTGCATGTGCCTGTGGTGCAACAAGCGTTTTGTAAAGGAACGGTGCTTGGACAAAAAAAAGTACCCAGCCCAAAATGTAGGGTCAAATTCAAACTCACTGAGGATCATCTGAATGTTTATTTAGCTCAAATCATATTCCTAGTTTATTTTATAGTGACAGGAGTCAGGCATTTCACTACTCTCTGTGGTGTCACTGGCTCCATCACTTCCCATTTTCACTCCCAAATGCCCCTTCCATTGAGTCAGTGGGGCGATGTGAGTGCCTCTCTTACTACTCAGGGAAGCATCTGGTTCGCCTAAGCAAGATTTCCTGAAAGGGAAACCTATTATAACACATACAATAACCCTGTCCATTAAAAAAAGAAAAGATTAGTTTCTTCTTCACAGAAATTAAAAGCAAAAAAGAACATTGCCTATCCTTTCACTGCCTGAGTCGTCAGATCCTTTCCAACACTTGCTATATGCAAGTTAATCCTGTACACCAGAATCAAAGTTAAACCTACAGAAAAGAACCAAAGTCTAAAGTTGCCACCACAGACGCATTTTGTATTTTGGTGTATTCAGGCAGCATTCGTCTCTTTGAAACAATTGGACAGAAAATAGGCACCGAGTTCTGCAGCATGCTGATAAGGTGTCATTAAAATATGAAGGAGGTTTGTGTGAGCAAAATCTGAAGGCTTTGGCTCTATATGGGTGATAGTCTAGGTGTTTATTATTTTAGCTATACTCTTGGATTGGCACTCTTAGTTCAGTGAAATGGATGGAGATTATTCAGATGGCATCAGCTGGGACCTCTGCCATATAGAGTCCCCTATATATCTAAACAGGTGCTTCAAATACTTGTCTTTCCAAGTAAAGTTCATTATAAGGTATCAGATACATTATTAGCAGCAGAGAACTTTTTTTTTCCCCAGTTAGCTATGGAAAAGCTTACACAGATTAACTTTTTGAGAAAGAGAATTTAAATATTTGTAGAAAACCAAGTTCTGTTCTGGTTCTGTAGTCACTGACAGTGTGCTTGACTTTTATCATAAAAAACTTCCTTTAGGATATAGGTAACCACTTATTACAAAGGGGTGATTAAGTGGCTGAGATAATTCTGAGGCAGAACATGGTGTAGGTATTGTGTTCTTTTTAATCCCACAGCATGCTTCCTTGTAAGTGAAGTGGTAATTTCTTACAGGTCAAGCTGAGTCAACAAGAAGTGCTTTGAAGCCCCTGTAGAAAAATGCTCTCTACAGTGCTATTTTTATCTGTTGACACTTAGCTGTTCAAATAGTTCTTTTAAAGTACACCTTTGCATATTATTAGGAAAGCTCTGCTGCTTCTACTGGTATCCATCTTTTAACTATTTACGTGGCTTTTTGGTGAGGTCTGAGCAAACCTCTCTGCCATTACAGTCAAATAATTTGCAGCATCTCTGAAAAGCAAGTGTGTTGACAGCATCAATAATTTTCTACCTGGAAAATTTTTCAGCTCTTAATCAAGGTAGAGATTTAGAAAGAATGCTGACTGCAGAAGGACTGCTAAGTATTACCTATTAAGCAAGTACTCAGAGCTCATGGAAGGAATCATAGAATCATAGAACTGTTCCAGCTGGAAAGACCTTTAAGATCATTGAGTTCAACTGTTAACCTAACATTGGCAAGCCCACCACTAAACTACATCCCTGAGCACCACATCTACACGTCTTTTAAATATCTTCGGGGATGGTGATTCAACCACTTTCCTGGGCAGCCTGTTCCAGTGCTTAACAACCCTTTCGGTGAAGAAGTTTTTCCTAATATCCAATCTAAACCTTCCCTGGTGCAACTTGAGGCCATTTCCTCTTGTCCTATTGCTTGTCACTTGGGAGAAGAGACCCACATCCACCTCACTATAATCTCTTTCAGGTAGTTGTAAAGAGTGATAAAGTCTCCCCTCAGCTTCCTTTTCTCCAGCCTAAACAACCCCCGTTCCCTCAGTCACTTCTCATAAGACTTGTTCTCTAGACCCTTCACCAGCTTTGTTACCCTTCTCTGGACACGCTCCAGCACCTCAATGTTCTTCTTGTAGTGAGGGGCCCAAACCTGAGCACAAATTTTGAGATGCCGGCTCTTCAGTGCCAAGTACAGAGGCATAATCAGAATGATGATGTCTGAGTCCCAACAGAGTAGACTAAACTGCCTATTAGAGGAAGATGTTCCATGAGAAGAGGTAAGCTTCTCCTTGCTTGCTTGTCAGCAAAACTCCTATTACAGTTCCTGTTTTATTCAAAACACTTAAAAACCTCTGTCATAATCCTATGAATTCTAAGGGGGTATCTCCTCCTGTTTCTGTTTTCTCTTTTAATAAAAGAGCCTTCATGCAAGCAGCAGTTTTACACAGGAAGGTAGTCTCCTCAGTAACAGAAAACATGTAGGAATTATAGGAATTATTTTTCAAGTGATCCATATGGACAGTATTGGAACCAAAATTCATTCTATATATGATGTAGTCAAGAGAAATTTCTCCATGGTGTGCTAATGTTCTGTTTCATTGTCACTCTGGAGGAGGCATCTTTCTGGCAGAACAACACTCCATTTCGAAGTGGCAGGTAGAAAGACAAACGCTGACACTGTTCACAGGAGTTCCAATTAGTGCCAGTGTTGATGGGTTTCATCGTCTGTGTGAGCTTCAGCTAAACAGCTAAGGCCCTAAATGGCATGCAAGATTGCAGAGTAGTTAAACATTTTGTTGTATACTGCAAATAGCTCCTTCTGTCTTCTCTTAACAGTATATGCACTGGGAACATAAAAAGAGAGATAGAAGATTTTGCACTTTTCAGCTGGCTGTGAATACAGACCAAGACCTTCCAAGTGAAAGAGTCCGTATTCTACCAGCAATCCCTGGAGCCATCAAATGCCTGGAAAGAAGCACACAGGATGACCAATTTAAAAGCAGTGATTTACTTGACAGGACATCAGGCAAATACATTGTAAGCACAAAACCTACTTTAACACATTGGCAGCCGTTAGCTGTAAAGAGGTGATTAAGTGTTTGAGATGGTCCTGAGGCAGCACATGGCTCAAGTTTTGTGTTCTGTTTAATCCCACAGCATGCTTCCTTGTAAATTATGTACTTGCTTTTGGGGAGACAGATGTAGAATATTTGTTCAATGTCAGAAATTCTGCACAGATTTCCTACACCATAGCTGAGAGCTGACTCCTTTGAAAGCTGATAAAAAAACTGGATTGCCTTGATATTGCTAACAAATTTCTAATCATTTCACATTGTTTAATCATTTAGAGGAATATCTCATGTGGGTAAATTAATTGATAAGTCTAGCTCATTCCATTAAAGAAAATAATTGAGCCACTTTTCTAAAGCCAGATAGGTCAGGCCAAATACTAATAAAAGTAGACTACTGTTCCTACCTATCATTGACTGTGTCAAACAGTGCTTGAGTCAGCTTATTTTTCATAGAAAGAATTTTTTTTCCTGTTCATTAGTTTGATCCATGCATTTTATATCCATTTACCTGTATAGATAGTTCTTTCTTTCTCTTACATTTGGCACAATACCTCAGAAGATCACGACCGAACACCTGGCAGTTGTCTCTGCAGAAACCTACATTTACTATGAGAACTGATTTCCCTACTTGAAAACCAATTTGGTTTTATTTCCCTGCTCTACCTTGACTTCGAGTACAGTGTGCTCTCTTTATCTGAGACAAGATGAAGACAGGACTGTCATCCCCTCCCAAGACCTATATGTGCACACAGCTCATGTGGGTATGTACACAGGTGGAGTTAATTCCTCCACCCTAAGCATACATATCTCATACTTAATCCACTCGCCTGTCTGGGCAAAGCTACACTTCTGCCTTCCTCTCTCCTCCCCTAACTGTCTGTTACAGGTCTATGTGAAGAGAAGATATGTGAAATGTGATGGATTGTAAAATCTGTGATCCTTGATGCCATCCAGCCATCCCTTCCTCCAGGCAAAGAGCCAGAGGAGGGGTTGAAGGAAGGTGCTGGAGAAGTGTATGTCAGAGGGACAGATGAAACTATATGTCCCTGGTATTTAAACCACAAATGATTTCAGATCCTGAGCCTGGCTGCTGTCCAACCTCAAACCATGGCAAGATTTGGGTACGTACCATTCTCTCTGTCCTGCTTACATAGGAAGGAATTCAGGTATGGAAGCTGGAAGGGAGCTGTGGTATGTTGTCATGGGACAAGACCTACCAGTATACTGCTGGGAACAACAGACCTCAGAGCAAGAAGCTTGTAGACAAGTAAGAGCTTGAAGTCTGCAGCATGCCAAGGGCCTTCGGTGGGAAACTGAGCTTGTTGACTTGAGTTATTTCAATGGATGAAACTCATTTCTCCCTTCCTTCCCCAGAAATAATTTGGCATCTTGTTTCACTGGACCAAGCCAATGACACTTTGCTACCTCAAAGAGTGATATGTGGGTATGCTTATATTTGTAAATGAGGTGGGGCAAAATTTTTAATGAATAACAAGTTTGCCAAAAAAAATCTTTTAAAGCCAAAACTAGGTGAGAAAGCCAACTGAAATTAAAAAATATATACCTGGGAATATTTTGAAATGCCAAGAACTTTGCTTTGACATTTTTCAAGTAAAACTTCTGGGCTTTTGTGTCAGGCAACAATTTTCATTAAGGAAAACAAGAAAAGTTTAAGTGAGAGAAGGAAAAACACAAGTTTTAAACAATTTTAGAATACATAACAAAGCAAAAATGGTGGCCTAAAAAACCCATGTTTTGAATTCATAAAGTCCTAAGGAGTTGTTTCTCCTCTCTCCCCAAAAAGAATTCCTGCTTTCATCACAACTGATTTTCTTTCCCTATTTTTTGCAGCTATATGAGCCACTAGACTGAAACATCCCATTATTTGCTCATCTAAGTTCATAAGGCATTTTGAAGAAAAACCAGAATATTACTGGCAAATTTCATTTATATATGTTTAATCACTTTGTTCATTCCAAATACAGGTGACATTATCCAATGGGAATTGCTATTATTCTCTATGGAAACAATTTCCTGTCCTAATAACTTTTATTAAACACTCAGATATCTAGGATAAACTGTACTAAATAATAGTAATGAAATGGTAAACTATTTGTTATTGAGCTCAATGCAAGCTCAAATATTTTGTAAAAAAACATTAATCTAAGATATGAAAAAGTATGAAGGAAGATGCTTCAAAAAAGAGCAGACCTTCAAATATAACTGCAAGTGTTTTATCACTACTATATGAGAGGCCCCTTCACACAGCTTTATAGCCCACAATAAGTCTATTGTTTAATGTAAAGACTTAGCTGTGGACAAAAATGTCCAACTGCATTGTCATATATGGTTAATGACAATTTTTTTGATGGTGGGATGTATTCTTCTATGAATATAGTTCTTAGTGCTTAGTCCTAACAGTGGTCCATAGAAGAAAATGAGTGAAAGTATCATGTAAAAGTATTTGTGGCCCTCATCTGCAATGAAAAAAAAAATGCTCTATATCAGCATTGAATATAACTTAAAGGTGGAGCAGGTAGGTGATGCCTGGAGAAGAATGAGAGCAGTTGCAGTACAGGGTGGAGGGACTGCTGGTCTGGTCTGCTTTGTGTTAGAGAGATGTATCTGAAAAGGCAGAGGGATACTTTTAAGTCTGTCAAGTGACTCTGTATGTATACCTTGGACCAGGGAATCTTGCCTGCTAGTTGGATCAACCATTGACATGTGCATATAACTGGAAAGTGGTGATGTGTCTGTATCTGCTCATTCAACCTTAAAATCAGTTAGTGTTCAGGAATCTTTCTGATGCTATCGTAACCTGTAATGGAGAAGAGACACTTCCATTTGCACAACTACACACATGTTCATAATCATATTACTGGTGTCCTTTTAGCTGGTCTTGTATAATTTGAGAAAGATCATGTGATTTCTTTTTCTCTTCGTAAACAAAAGCATTTTTTCCTTGAAATTTTATGCACTAGTTAAATAAGAGTAGTTTATATTCAAGTTAAAGTCCATCAAAATACCTACATCTTAGTGCTATTCAGTTTATCTAGGCATGTGATGGATTCTCTCACATTACGCTTCCTCTGAGAAATAACTTTTTGGCATCCAAGTCGAGACTGAGGTATAATTCAGTTACAAATTCAAATTGTAATTTGTGTTTTTTATAGAAAAAACCTCCCAAAGCCTCATTCCTCTGTAACTCTCACTTCTGTGACAGAGAGATGTGCTGCATTCCTCATTCTTCTCTTGCTGGAAGGAATCACTTTCAGCAGAATGAAGTTCCTTTCATCAATGAGCTTATTGTCTGATGCTTAAGACAATCTCCTCAGAAGCAGAAAGCAGAGGTTTGAAACTTACTTCACTCTAGAGTGAAGTGATCCAAGTATTCACACTTCCTTAGTGTAATAACCACCGGAGTCTAACATGAAAGATGCTTTTTTTTCTTGAATCATTTTTAAAAGAACCTTCTAAAAACAAGTCCTGTACAGGATATTTTTTCCAAAAATGTTTGTATGTCTTTGTGGGATCTGGTTTGAAGATTTTAAATTAATACCAGATGCCTTAAAGAAACACAAGAAATACCTGAAATACAACACAAAATTTTGTCTGATATTCTTTGGTCTGGGTTACATCAGAGGTCGAAACAATCAGTGATATTACCAGTATTTAGATGTAGGAGTCTAATGATAAAGAGCAAACGTGTGTAAAAAAAGAATGTAATTTCTTTCTTGTTGCATTCCCATGAGCAATAAAATTTTGAGAATTAACATGTAGTGTGATCCTGGCACACTTGGGTAGGTCAAGGTTTTACACTGAAAATATGTTCCTTTTTTAAAACAAAAAAAAACCAAACAAAAATTCTCTTTATCTGTAGGATGAATGAGCCTCTTCAACACATTGTAAATGTTACCCTGGCTGTGATCCAAGGGTTGTGATGTGGAAGGAATAAGTTGCTTAATTTCTGCATTTGAAGCCTTTGTTAAAAAATGTTTTAATCTTTTCTTGACTCCACTATAGTTTAAAGCCTGGTTTAACATTCCAGCCGGCCCACAACAAAGAGCATCATTGTTTGACATGCTTTTCCTACAGAGCCTGTCAGATGTGCTGCATTATCTAAACAATGTTGGCAGCAAGTACACAAGTAGCAAGTGTGAATCAAATCAAAGATGTCCACAGATCCAGACTCCAAGCCTGAAAGTTCTCAGACTCCGAGGGTGTAGAAAGAGTGTCTGGTTGTCAATAAGACTAATCAATGATAATGCTATCATTCAGGATTCGAATACATATCTTGATGGCTTCCTAGTGATGGGGAATAACCCCCTTTGTGTTTCCATCCTGCTTTGGAACCACCAAATTAGGAAATATTCAGCTTTGTTCTTTACCTCAAACACCCAAACAGAGAGTTGATCTCAGAAGAATCATAGAATCATAGAATCAATTGGGTTGGAAAAGACCTCGGAGATCATCAAGTCCAACCCTTGGTCCTGATCCTTGCTGACATGCAAGACTAAACCCCAGTGCACAGAATAAGCAGCGAAGCTACATGCTTGCCTACTGATTCTCTCTCATTGGCCCCAGCCTCACCTTCCAGCCTACTCCATCCTGCTTGGCACCATCCTGGCAGAAGTAACCACCTTGCTAAAGTCTGCCTACTCAGCTCTTTGGGTGAGTTTTAACTCATCTATTTCCATCTAAATGAGTTAAGCCAGCGAAGGCCTTCTATTTAAACTTTGAAACTGGTCTGACTCACAATGAGTAAAATGTGTTTGGGATGGATTGTATGAACAGTTCAGCTTGAAGATCTGAAGAAAGCCACACAGAGAAGCCAACTAGGCGCGTTCCAAATAGAGAAAGTCTCTGCAGAAGAACATTCCTACTTCCAATTTATGGTACTTTGAAAGAGATTTTTTTTTCAAAAACATGGTTTTGAAAGCATACTTTAATACAAGATACAGTACCCCTAAAATAAGTTTTAAAGGTCATTTGTTTCAGGGAAAGTTCCCCAGAACACAAAATCAAGTGGTGAAAATAAGATTCAACATATATATAGCGCAACCAACAAATACTAGTAAATATGAATTGTGGTTCCACATGTTTGTCATGCAATAACAATTAGTTTGAGGTTCTGTGAGAGTATTAGAACTTTTACTGTGGGAGGTGCCACCATATAACACACACAGATGAAGAGGCCAGGATGTGGTAGATGTTAACTGAAGATCCTGGTCTTTGCAATAGCATAAAATTAGGTTCAGCTGTGTGGTCTCAAAAGAGAGAGAACCTGCACTCAATTTCAGCATATCACAGCAGGCAAAGCTGTGCCTCAACAGCCTCTGTGAAAAAAAGGGGATCTTCCTTTTATCACCTCGTTACTCCATGTTGTCAAATATTTTACTTTCTACGCTCACAACAAGGAACCCTAATTAATTGATTGCTGTGTAGCTTTTTGCTGCTGTGACTAAACTTAGGTGTAAGAAGGTCTCATCTTGTACTGTCTTTTTGGCATTATTCTTCCAAAGTCAGCTCTCACCTTTACATCTGTATTTTCTATGAAACAAAAAATATATATACTTTATATTGCAACTTTAAATACACAGCAATAAATTTAGCAGGATTCTATACCATGGCAAGTATTTACCAGAAACCAGAGAAATCACAAATATGTCAAGTTCAGCTGTTTTTTGATATTAGGTCTGCAGTCTTGTAAGGAGTTAAAAATAACTTAGAAAATACTTATTTATTAAACAATTTCAGAAAAGGGATATATTTTTATCTATTTTTGTCACGTGCTTGACATACAAAAGTAGTACTCCATTTAAGTTTGAGCAAATGACAAAAAAGATGTTTCTTATGTTGTATGAAATTTGATGTGCTCAACAACAAAGAAAAAAGTAAATTAAACGGCATATAGATATGAAGGACCATTCTTGTCTTTTTTAAAAATTGAAGGACTAAAGTTGAAAATTTTGGTTGTTTCTTGGAAAAAGAAGGTGCTTCTAGGCAGTTAAGAGGGAAAGAAAATTTTCTTGCTAACAGTAAGAATATTAATTTATCATGGATTTTCTAACTCTTACTGATGTTCTTAATTTTTTAATTGTATTTTAGTGTAACAATGAAATATAGCAATATAGAAATAAAAGATTTTCACTCAAATGGAGAAAGACACAAGAAAATCTCCACTAGGATATAATAAAAAAGAATGACAGTAAGCCAGCTCGTGTGTATGTATCATTTCATTTGCTTTGTGAGCAGGGCAGCAAGTTCTGACTTTGCAAGACTTACTGGTTTTAAATTAAAACAGTATTATAGTAAAACTGGATTAATTTATTGCTAAAACTCCTTATATGTTTTAATATTGTAATTATTAGTTTAAACCCTCTAAAAGATTTTAATTCTTATTTTCAGGAACTCTGCATTTCAAATGACTTCTAAATACCAAATTTTATAGGAAGGAGATATTTCACTTGAAAAGCTATGTCAACATGAATAAAGCACGGCAAGAGGAAACTCAAATGAAAAACAAATGACATAAACAATAGTAAAGAGATTTAAGAAAATATTTGTTAATGTTGCCAACCTGATTCATTTTCTTCTGCCTGAGGAAAAAACATGGTTGACCATTGAATATAGATGAAAAAAATTGTTTTTTGTCTAAATTCTTATCCTAACTTCATGACAACTCACAGAGAATAAAGACTTGCAGCTTTGCTTTCTCCTAGCTTTGAAACAGGTTGCATTTCGCAGAGTTTTCACAGAATTAGAAATGTCATTATCTCTTCTCTTCAAATGTGCTTTCTTTTTCTGTTTATTTGCTAGAATTTTCCTAAACTCAGCTGCATACAAGAAACCAAAATTAACCAGAATCTTTTAAGACACTGACTAAGAAAATGGGCTTTGTACGGTGTGTCTGAAGGAACAATACATCTGCTTTTATCTCAGAACTTGAGATACTCTATCTAGAAGAAACTTTTACCTGTTGTGAGCTACATGTCGTCCAAGTGAGAACACACGCAGTCCACCAGGGCTGCAAATGCCGGTCTCACATCTGTGTCACTTTGTTCTCAGAGTAACAAAATTTTCATTTCAGGCTTCTTTTGCTCATCATAAAAGGACTAAGCAGATGAATAATGCAGCATGATCAATGCACGAGGCACATATTGCCAACTGTGCCATCTGCAAGCACCAGTCATGAACCGAAATTTGTCTGTCCTCTTCCACCCCTACTGATTCTGGAAGAAATGCAGTCAGATCTTGAACCACACGAATTCCTCTTCCTTTTCCTCCACATCAGTGCACTTATACCAAGTAGACATGCAGTTACTACTCCGTTTCTGTCAACCCGGGCAGAAGAGGAAAACAATCTGCAAAGCCTGCTCTTCTTCCTAAGCAAAAGCCAGAAAGGTGGCTGATAACTAAGTACCTGGAGTACTCCTGTCCAGCCGCCATTAGAAGAATCCAACATCTCCTCTTAATCACCTAGGGCTGCTATGTGTGATTTCCAATCAATATTTCAGCTCAAAATTATGTTAGTTAATTGTGACCAAAAGTTATTCCATTTTTCACATGACTATAAAATATAGATAATACATCCGCCCTCTCAGATGGCATCTCTAACAATTGCCATTGAAGAGTAATGCTTTATTGAAAAGGCTAGTTGGAGTTTTAATGAAACCTGTGTAAAATTTTAAACTGTAATTATTTTAATCTTGCTTCCCTGGCAGATTAATGAGGAGTGTTTAACATCCTTTCTCACTGATCTCTTTTAATTTATTCCTGCAATATTTGTTCTCATTCTGTTTTAAGGTTGGCCAGAAATGATATTGGATTAACTCAGCAGATAGGGAAGAAATCAGGTAACTGCTTTGATCCTTCTGATGATGTGTTAGGTTGCCTAATAACTGGCAGTGACCAGACAATGCTTTGTTTTTGAAGTGCTTGTAAACTGGCAGCAACCATTCATCTTACAAAACTGAGTCATTTTTTTGGGTCACAATCAACTTACACAGCATAATCTTCCTGGAAGAAGGTGGCACAGGCCTCCAGAGCCTCAAAGAAATTTTCATACTAGGACCCCCATCTCTGTCGGGAAAAAAACTTCCTTTTTTTACCTGAACTGCATTTTTCCCCTGATATTTAAAGAAGGCTCAGATTTCCAGAATAGATCATTAGAAGCCATAAATATCACCACATTTTTAGAAGTGAAAAACTTGGCAAGAAAATGTCACAAAAGAAACTCCTAGGTAGTAATGGCATGAAAAAAAAATAGTCTTAATCACAGGTGGGTTAAATAACTCCCTGTAAAGCTCATACTCTGTGATTTTAGTGGGCATGGTGTTCTGTGGTGACAGGAAAGGAAAGTGGGGAGGGAGAGGAGAAGGGGGAGGAGAGGAGAGGAGAGGAGAGGAGAGGAGAGGAGAGGAGAGGAGAGGAGAGGAGAGGAGAGGAGAGGAGAGGAGAGGAGAGGAGACCAGGAGAATAGCTATGCTAATTAACACCCATTTAACATTTCGTGCTTTCTACGAGAGTCTCAGTGCAGCAGATTCAGAGCACTCCTCTACAAGAAATCACCACAGAATGGGGACACCATTGAAAAGATGTGCAAAGCACAGCACTAACACTCCCACATGAATTTTGAGGTGTTTCATGATGGCAGCTTGTGCCAGAAGTGAAGAAATAAGCCACAGGACAGACACCTGTTGTGGGAGGTCATCAGAGTCCACCTGGACTTCTAGGAAATTCATGCACCTGGGCCAGTTATGGGCTGTCCATTGAACCAGACAGATCTCTGATAACATTACCTTACTTACATGTGCATGGATATCTGCCTGTGCCTATGCTTGTCAGACTTTCTGTTTATCTGACAGTATGCATAACTTCTGACCTTGTTTGGCCAACCTCAGTGAGAAAAGGGTGTCAGAGATAAAAATCTACATGTTTAGTAAAAATGCATTGTTGTCCAGAAGAAAAAGCACAAAAGCACTCCTTATTGCACTCCATTGCTTCAGATGATGTCGCACCATGGGGAAAAGCTGGCCTAAACGTCTGAAATGCAAGAAAAGCTTTTAAATGGGGCTTACACTTTACTAGACAACCCATGAGACAAAAATCCATAGGAAACCAAACTTTACTTGTTCCGCTCACTGTGCAGGGAGCTCTTTGGTTGTACTAAAACCAGGTATGACACTCAGTGCAGTTTCACTCTCCTCCAATGTTATTTATTTATATCACACTGCATACATAAGTGGCATTTTGCCTTTCCTTCAGTGTTTCCTGTCTTGAGAATCTTGGCCTATGGGTCAGAATTTTGTCCTCAAATTCACTTGCTCCAGGAATGGTTCACTATTAACTTGATACGAGAACTAATTATTTTCACTGAAGTCAGTCAGAGTATGCGTCTTTCACCACCATGGTGTGATAAGAATTCATCATGGAGACTAATGGGAGAAGATATCTGATGTTCCAAACTCCAAGTCTGGCATAGGGAGCTCTGAAACAGTTAAGATAGAAAGGTAAATATTTTTAACTCATAAACAACTTATCTATAATTTGGATTTTTTTTGAATCAAGTCCATTATTAAATATATTTTACAGAATAATAGACATGTTACCACCTCTTTCATAGATGGAAAAGACTCCTCCCGAAGAGTGAAACATTTATGGACTCAGAATATCAAAGGAAGTGTAACACAGTCCCACATCTTGACTTTGAATACTGCTTTTCTATGCAGGGGTCAGTCCTGCCAGATGTTCAGTGTCTCTGATCCGCTCTGCGATCTGAAGAATCATAGAATCATAGAATGTCTTAGGTTAGAAGGGACCTTAGAGCTCATCTAATCCAATCTCCCTGTCGTGGGTAGGGATGCCTTTAATTAGACCAGGTTGCTCAAGGCTCCATCCAACCTGGCCTTGAACATCTCAGATACAGGGCATCCACAACCTCTCTGGCCAATCTATTCCAGAGTCTTGCCACCTTTGACTGAAAAATTTCTTCCTAAGATACAAACTAAACCTATTCTCCTTCAATTTAAATCCATTTCCCCTTGTCCTATTGCTGGACACTCTTGTAAAAAGTCCCTCTCCAGCCTTCCTGTAGATTCTCTTCAGGCATTGGTAGGCAGTTACAAGGTCCCCCCAGAGTCTTCTCTTCTCCAGACTGAACAATCCCAGCTCCCTCAGCCTGTCCTCACAGCAGAGGTGCTCCAGCCCCTGGATTATCTTTGTGGCCCTCCTCTGAACTCATTCCAACAGACACTTCTCATCTTGTCTAATGCTCAGTGCTTTCCTCAGCACAGGCTATCTCCACAGTTTCTGTCCAAAGTAAACGGAACTATTAACTAGGCGCTATGTCTTTTCTTTCAGAAATAATACAAAGGCTTGGTCATTTTGCAAAAGAGTTGAAATTAGCACAGTCAATGTAACAGCAGTTCTGTGTTGTAATGAAAATGAGAAGTATTATTATAAATACAACAGTATATTAATGAGTGCTTTCATGGTGTTCATTTCAATTGCTCCATCTTCAAAGAAATATTCCTATTGCTAGGTCAAAATAGTAAGTAAATTTTTACAGGTCACTCACATTTTTATTCCTAGGAACCCCTATGTATTTGCACCCACAGGGACTGACTCTTATGTGTGAAGAAGAAAGCTTCTTCACATTGTTTTGTCATTTAAAACTATTTCAAGGCTCTTTTGTATGTAAAAGAGGTTATACAGTATTACTAAGTACTCCAGCATAACTTTTTAAGTACTGGGAACTCTTGCATGGAATTGAATATTTAAATATGTCCTAAATATATTGCTAGTAGGCTTCAATTAAGGCATGTGAGAAGCACAGATCAGAATATTCCTAACGTGTCTTGAACTTACCAAGGTGAGATTCTCTCAGAGTTTGCTCATTCCTTAACTAGTATGAAAGGCAAATTCTGCTATGTATTTAGACTTACCACATATAATAGCATGCCCAAAGCAGGGGAAGGAAAAAAAAAAAAGTATGTTCTGACTGTATGCCAGGTAAAAAAAAAAAAAACAAAACAAAAAAACCCTCAGAATCCTAGTGAAGATATAGTTTGCACATGTTTGACCAGAGAAGAACATTGGATAGGAGTTTAGGAATTATCTTGATTTACTAGAATTTAGTTAAATTACACCTTCGACCTTCAATACATATTAACAACTATGAAGTTAAACAACATAAGATAAAAATTTTGCTTTTATGCCTAGCAGAGACAAGGACTCAGAACACTGTAACAAGATTCCTCAAGAAGCACATCTGTATCATTGCATATGTAAGACTGAAATTTTCAGGTGTAGTGTCATCTTAGTATCCTAAACCAACTTCCATTTCTTATTCAGGCATCCAAGAAATTCTTAGTAATTAGGCATCTATATTAATGGGCTAACTAGTACTGATTTTCCAGTTTTAGCAAACTACTTAATTTCACTAAGGAAAGCTTATGTTGTCTGTGATGTGAAGATGGAAGGTATGTATACTGATATATACCTATGTGGCCATAGATGCCTCTATGGAAAAGATGAAGAGACAGGAAAATATCAGAAAAATATCTTCTTCATTTCAGGAATCTCTTATTACAAGGCTACCACCACAGAAATCTCAGAGTCCCATTGGCTCTACTCTGCTCTCTTTTTTTTCAGAGAGGGGAAAGGCAAGGCTGGTACCGCTTCTTTCACACTTAGGCTAACATTATAACAAAGCACTTGTCTGTTAAAGTTCATCTCCTAGCCTTCTTTAACCATTGACTTCACCTGGCTGTCTAGAGTCCTTCCAAAACAAGGGAAATGCTTTCTCCATAAAGTCCTTCTTCCCATCTGCATGAGCTCTCTTGAGTTCCTCAGCTTTCTTCAGTGTCTGCAGGGGAAGATTTTTAATAAAACTTTAAAAGATCAAAGTTAATTCAGATGAATTGCAGCCCCAGAATCCGAGGAGCATAGGTGAAGAAGGTCCACTGACATAATAGCTTATACAGGCATTTTCTGGGAAGACCAAGGAGGCTTTTCCAGTAAGAGGAGATGTAGCTTCTACTTTCAGCACATTGAAAGTGAAAAAAATACAACTTTTTTTTTTAAGTAGTAGAAAAATACTTATTTGGTGCTTAATCCAAGAGTATTGCCTTGGTAATATCCGATAATTCTTGTCTGATTTTGACCTTTAAAATGTTTTACTAAGCTTTTATATATATTCCAAGAAAATTAATTCTGTTGCAAAAAAAAGATCTTTATAAACGTAAAATTGAAACATGCCTGGTCATTTCTGACCACGTCAAAATGCTTTTTCCCTTTTTGTCTTTTTTTTTCAAACAAAATGTTGTAAAGAACACACATTTGTAAACATTTTGCCTTAAACCAAATAGTCATTTTCCATTGAGGAATGGTTTTCATTCTAACTTGAAAGACACATAAGTCAGTTAGTTACTGGGAGTAGAGGGGGAAAATGCAGGTTATCCTGTGGCACTTGTTTGGCTGGTTCTGCAAAATAATGTAGAGAACAATATTGCATCAGGATCAAAAGATGTCCTACTTCTTACAGAGAGCAGGTATTCAGGGAAACTCATCCCTGTCCTTATAGGAGATGTTCATGTGCTGCCACTTTGAGAAGAAGGGGTAGAGGAAAGCAGGAGAAAAAAAGTTTTCAAATTCAGCTGGACATGAATGCCACCAGGAAGTCTCTGAGAAAAGCGCATTTGGTGGACTTGGAAGGTTCAATGAGCTACAAAGAGATGATGCTTCAGCGCAGGCGCTGCCCCAGACTCCAGTTCAAAAATCCAGCAAACAAATGAGGGACTGGGGCCAGAGAGCTGGAAGGATCCAGCCAAAGTGGAACAATAACTTGTCCAAGCACAGATCAGCCCTAAAAATTAAGAAAGCTAAGGTTTTACATAATTAAAGGTGTGGCTGCTCCAGAAAAGTACATGAGCCCAGGGGGATTAAGACTGGTCTAGACCAAAAAAGGGTTACTTGGTGATAAATAACTCTTAGAAATGGTAATTATGTTATGCCCTAATGTTATTTACTGCCTAATATTGTTCACTGTGACTCCTTTAATTAATCTACTTGACATTCTCACTAACTCATTCCTTTTATCCTTCACTGAAATTAAAGGTCCTTTTTATCTTATTGCTTTTATGTTCATTCTTGGGTGAATCCAGGATGAAATTAGATGCCCATGTGCATTTTGAGTACCCATGGCACTCACTTTTGGGGTTCACAACAATCTTATCCCCCTTTCTAATATTATTGAAAGTTCTTGACATTCCTGGTCACTTTGAAATCAGTTTACCAAAGACAGGAAAGAAGGTCCTAAAGTATGACACCACCCAAATCACAGAGTCAGTTTTTAGTCACGCTAAGGCTAATGGAAGACCCCCATACATTTTTCAAATAAAGATTTCTCACTAGGCTCTAAGTCACTTTGAGAAGCTATCTAGCTAAATTACCCAATAATTTTCCTTGACTGGTTTGCCCAAAAAGTCTCACAAACACCCTTCATTATTATTTCCTAAGACTGGTTTTGCTTTCTTAGGATATCTTTGAAGAACGTTCAATTGCTCTGACTGGTCAAGCTCTTCACTGAAAATGCTCCAGCTCCCTGAAGCAGCTCCTTCTGATGACTTAGGCAAGAAATAAGTGTAATTATTTTACATTGTGGTAAATAGCCCATGATCGGCTCTATGCTGCAAAGCATCATCTCATGGCCCTTTATAATCGTGGTGGCTAGTTCACCAGCAACATTTTACTCTGTAGCACATACTCCAGGGCAGATTAAACAAATCACTTGTTTACAAACACTTTAATGAGGAATAGCTGTGACGCACAAAACTGTTTCATTTCCCTTTGCATATGCGAAGGAACTTGCTTCCTATTTTCTTTATACAGAAGGCACCAGCAGATTCCCCTTCAGAGGCCTTTCAATGAGTGACCCTGCAGCAACAGAAACCCACGTCCCACAGCATCTGCTGCTGAGTCCTCAGCAGTGGTGGAACAACGGCCAGGTCCAGCACTTCCCGGCTCACTGGAGAGTGTCTCATCTGCGTGCAGCATCCCCCCGACACGTTACACACAAATTCCGTATATGTTACAGATCTTTAACGTCCCTTCCAACTCTGACAATTCTATGATTCTATGACTGTTGACACGGGAGCCTTTTCTCTCAGCCCTCTTCCCAGCCCAGTACCAAGTTCTCAACAGTCGACATGCACACCCAGGCCCTTGTCTCTGCTTCACTCTCTCATGAGCCCTCTTTCTGCAGCCCTGGCAAATGTGTATGATTCCACCACCATTCAGAGAGTAACCTTCTCTCCCCACATTGCTTAATTGCCATTTCCCTCCTGTTCACCTGTAATGGTATTTTATACCTGTGTGGTATTTTAGCCATTTTAAACCATACACAATAACAATTTCTCAGTGGTTTCTTCACAAAATGTGATGGTGAGTCAGACTGTTGCTCATTCTTTTCGCTGGCTTGCCTACCAATGTTGTCTTGTGCTTTGATATCTAAGCTTTTGGCTAGGATACTTTTTTGTTCTGACTTAATATAGCACTAGGTGCAAAGGGAGATGTTGCCCAGGGGTACAATGGTTAGACATATATTGTCTGGAAGTACTACTAACAGTAATAATAATAATAATAGTATAGCAAAATTTCTTTAAGGATACCACATATGCAGAGTGAGACAGTAGTCAAAGGATAAGTGTTATTGAATTTCCGATTAAATAGTGAGGTGTTTCAATGGAAAAAAAATCATTTGAAGGAAATTTTTTTTTTGCACAATTTCTGTTTTATCACATATACAGAAAATCCAAGTTCAGTTCAAAATTATGTTTTGTATTATTATTACCATTCATGTGGGAGTTTTCTACAATAAGCATTCACTTAAGCTAAATTCTGTAACTTTCCTTAATGACAGTATTACTATTATATCTCATCAAATTGTTGAACTAAATCACACAAAGGCATCCAGGATTTTGATGTAAAAATGCAGCTGTTTGAAAATGTGCAATGAATGTCATCCTCGCAGCATATTTTGTGATCATCATCCCGCTGGGCACTTAGGTATCTTCTGTTTTCCATATTACATAGATTTAAAATATATAAAGCAGAATGAAATTCAGAAAAGATAGATACCAAGCTACTTGTGTGACATTACAACTCTGCATGACTACTGCTGTAATAACACCCAATACCCAAGGCTATGAGTAGTGATAATTATACTAAGCCTAGTATAGATTCTCACTAAACTGATGATCTCTCTTCTGATGCCCCTGATATTAAATACCAATAAGATTTGGGCCCTTGTTGGGAGATACTAATCAAACATATGTTCTGCCATTCTGATCTATCTCTGCTATTATCATGTAATGATGATACTCCGCAAGGCACAGAGAGCAGTACACAGCTTGATTCATTTCCTATTATCAGGTAACACACAAACTGTACTGACTATAGTGTGAAATTTCTGTGTATTAAAGGGGAAAGTAAGAAGCAAACTAGTGTTAAAAAGAAAGAGGAGGAACAAATGATACAAATGCCTGGCTGCGAGGGAGAGAACTGTGGCCTTGTATCCTTTAGCTTAGGAAAGACCGAGAACATCATATTTTATTGCTCACTATAACTGTCACTATGTAAGATGACTTGTGACAAGGCAAAGGTGATGAACAGAAAAGGCAGCTGTGTAGTAGAGCTATATTCCACTGATGTTTATTTATGCTTCCATGAAACAATAGAATAAAGCCTGAATGATTTGCATCAAGTTTAGAAATCAGAATGGTAAGGTTAATCCTAAAAGATACTTTGAACTGTTTTTTTTGAAGTATCCTGCTCTGTCTTGGTTTCAGGTTAATTTTTCCCTTCCCACTGTTCTCTTACACTACAGGTAATTGAATGTCTCAGTGGTAGGCAGGAACTGTTACAAACATCGAAGTCACGGGATAAACATGCAGTGAGGAACAGTTTCACGGAATGCTACTAGCCATTATCAGTTTGCTAGAAAGTTGACCCTCACCCACAGAGACATTAGTAAGAGAAAAAAAAAAAGATGAAAAGTATCTCTGTGCAAAAAAGTGAAACAAGGAAATGTACCTCTGTCTTGCAGGGTAACACAGATCTTACTAAGACCTCTGAGAAATATTAACCCAAGCTTGTGGCAGCAGAGCTACAATTTCTGAAATAGTATAGTGAGATGTTAACAACTTTTTATTCTGCTCGTCTGCATTGCACTTCATTCAGTAACATCGACAAATTAATATTATACAAGTGAGTGTTCTCGTAGGCTATATGAAGATTTCTCCTTTTCTATTTCTTTTCCCTTGGAAACAATAAATAACACTACTCTTATTTTTAGCTTTTCAATCCAGTGTTACTCTACCTCACGTGGAGACTTCGTCAGTTTTTGCAGTACTTAGTCATTATCTTCACTAACCAATATATTTTAGAATTTAACATAGCCAGACATTGCAAACAGATATAGTCTTGAAAAGCAGAATTAAAAATTGGCATAAGTTATGGCTACAGCTCCTCCTGGGGCCATAGATGCTTGTCTTAGTTTCTGCGCTTTGTACGGAAGAGATTAAAGATGTTAACCAGACAGAAAGCAGCAGTTGTAACAAGCCTGGGCAAAAAGGATGAGGGGACACAACAAGCCCAGGCAAACCCTCAGTCCCTCTCGGCACCAGTTCAGCAAGCCAGGGCAGAGACTCAGAGATACAGCACCTTCTCTGTGCAGACCTCGTATGGTCTAACATTAGCTTTCTACAGCTTCTGCATTTGGCATCCATGTTACAGCTATAGTTGGAGGAGAACAGGCTCTTGCAGAGCGTGATTCACTACTTTCGATAACCCATATATGAAGCACACACTTCCACAGCATTGTTCATCCCATTTATTTTTTCTCCTTTTTTCCTATTTTTCTCCTATGATACTGTCATTTATATTTTAATAATGTAGAAGTCTGCATGGAGAGTTTGCTAATCTTTCTGGTTGCACGGTTCTGAGGAAGAGCATGTGTTCTTGATACAACTGATCAGAGGTGTTTCATATTCTGAAGTTAACAGCTAGGTAACATTAGAATTGGCATTATAGAATCACAGAATAGAATCATAGAATGTGTTGGGCTGCAAGGCACCTTTAAAGGTCATCTAGTCCAACCGCCCTGCAGTGAGCAGGGACATCTTGAACTAGATCAGGTTGGTCAGAGCCCCATCAAGCCTGACCTTGAATGCCTGAAGCTCTTCCACCACCTCTCCGGGCAACCTGTTCCAGTGTTTCACCACCCTCATTGTAAAGAACTTCTTCCTAACATCTAATCTAAATCTACCCTACTCTAGTGTAAAACCATTGCCCCTCATCCTGTCACTACAGGCCCTTGTAAACAGACTCTACCCAGCTTTCCTGTAGCCCCCTTCACATACTGGAAGGACGCTATAAGGTCTCCCTGGAGCCTTCTCTTCTCCAAGCTGGACAACTCCAACTTTCTCAGCCTGTCTTCATAGGAGAGATGCTTCAGCCCTTTGATCATTTTTGTGACCTCCTCTGGACACACTCCAACAGATCCACATCCTTCTCGTGTTGTGAGTTCCAGCGCTGGACGAAGTACTCCAGGTGAGGTCTCACCAGAGCATTTGCAATACGCATTGGGGTGCCAAATACCTAATCCAGGCAGCTGGACTTTGTCTTAAGGTCCACTCATGAATTAGGGAATGAAACTCAGAGCACTACTTCCCTATAGCATCCACAGTCTGCAAGGGACTCTGGCAGCTGTGTGCAGAGAAGGGGCAAATTCACCATCAACTTTCTGTTGCCCATCAGTGCTCTCTTGTTGAAAAATAAACTTTATATGGCTGGATAAGAAAGAAAGATGAAGTTTCAAAAATCATCAAAGCTCAGACATTTGTTATAATTATATTTAAGTAGCTGTTCAAACTCATATTCGCAATGCAGAATGTCCTTTCACTACAAATGAAAATATTTCTTTACCCCTCCCCCTGCAAGATTTTTTCGAAAAAAAAAATGCATTCTCTTTGTTGAAAGTTGTATCCTGGAAAATATTTTCTTTTAATACTGAAAACCCAGTTTTGAAAAATATAATTAATATTTGAAAACTGACTATTTTCCTGTTTTCATTTATGGGAAATGTCAGCATAAATAATAAATTAAAAACAACCCTTTTTTCCTCCTTTCCCAACTTTCCCATGAAAAACAAATGGTATTTTCCTTCAACTCTACTGGCAACAGAAATGTCAATATAGCAAGCCTTCAGGCATCAGACTGGGTTTCTCTTCAAAAGCACAAGGTTAATGAGCATATTGAGAATCATCAGAAACAAGTCTGAAGGAACCTCAGATCCATCTGCTGGACTATTTGCTCAACGACTCAGAGGAGGGTGAAAGGTTGAATTGCGAGTCCTTCCCTTTAAGAAGATAGATAGCACTTTCTAAGCCTCCAATAACCAATCTCTCTCAGAACCAGAGCATGCATCTGGCTTCCAAGACATTAGAAGTTCCCTGGAGGATAAGGACCTAATGTGAATGTGTAGAAGGTCTCAGTTTTCTGCTGGTCAGAAATGTTTTTGTTGCTAATAAATGAAATAAAGAATGAATTGAGAGGCTTTGAAAATGTGTCATCAAAAAACAACCCCAAACAATACTGTCAATTTGCAAAAGAAGTAATAACTTCTTTTTTCCCCTTTATTCAAAAACATTGCTTATTTTTTCAAAATGCCATTAAAAAAAAAAAACTAAAAACGAAACTAAACAAAAACTGTGATAGATATAATTCCACATGCTAACAGATGAAGATAGCCTTATGGGAGGGAAATGGTAAAATAACTGATCTTTAAAACATCTTCTGAAGTAAGAAGCTGTTGCTTTGCCTTTTTGTAGAGGTGGAACCTCATTTTCACTAAGGAGAATCACATGTTGTCAGTGGTACCACATTTGAACAACTGTAGGTGTAGTAGCTGTAAATACAGAAGAAGATATCGTCCATTCTGAATAAAATGTCACTGCCCTGCTCAGTGACACTACACAGCCAATGTTAAAATCTGGATCAAAATTCAAGAGTTTAACTGAAACTATATACTTGTGTTAATAAATTTTAATCTTGTTTGAAAAATATGGAACTGCTTAAAAAAATGACTTACATTCTGGCTTTAAAATCTCTTTTTTTTTTTTGTCATATTGTGTGAGTGGCCACAATGTTCGATATGCAACAGAAGGATGATAATATTGTCAAATATGTTACTTGGTGTAGTTAGATGACAGTTATATTTGAATCACAGTTTGGCATTTCCATTTTTTTTTGTCTGGGTTGTATTTTTTAAGTCACTGTATTTCAAATTAAAACTGTCTTTGTCTTAAATCACAACACAAAGCTGCCATGCTTAATCAATTAATAACATTTGTGATCATCAGGCAAATTGTTTTTGTTACATTGATTCTTATCATGATCATTGTTCTGTATGTTTACCTGATTATTATCAATCTGCGGGATGTGTCTGTGCAGAGACCAGGATAATATACGGTAGATCCTTACAGACTGCAATAACAAAAACTGGCTTGAAAGCTTGAAGCATTGATGGAGCAGCATGACACAGAATAGAAACAAGCTAAAATGTCACACTAACATTCCTTCATGTAATCTTAAATGCTGAAGAGACTTGGGATACTGTCTTGTGTATCTGCACAAACTGACACGGTGAAAATCTCAGCAAATAATAATTTTCTGGATTTACTGAATGACAGGAACATCAGGTGGTAAGTTAAATAATGCAAGGCACAGAAATTGAGTAAAAATCTTCCTGGGAGCCTGCTCATCACAGACATGTGAGCAGCTGGTTCCCACTGCAATTCCTATTTACTTCTAAGCCTCCCCAGCTGGGATAAGTGAAAGCCTTATCACGGTCACTGACAATCTGACAGCCATCTGAGATGGGCTGCAAGGCAGCCCTGTGTGGCGGGGAGGAGCAGAGAGTTCCTCGGGATATACTAGCAGCAGGCAGAGCTTTTCACACTTTAATTTCCCATTACCGGGTACTGTGCCCAATCACGGAGAGTTCTGCACCTCAGCATGGAGAACGAGGGAAGATCTTAACATGTAATGTCTGAGCCTGTGGTCCTTCTCAGCGCGTAGCAGCTTCTCACAGGAAATGCAAAGGGATCCTCCTGCAAAATAAGGGATTAAATACTCTCAGACTCACAGTGCCTCAGTGAAGGTTGGTGGTAGTGTTTTTGCATGCCACACCATAAGTAATGTCTTGAATACAGAGAAAAATGGTCACAGGCTTGGACGCGTCAAGGGACAGATGCACAAGTGCTCAGCACCTTCTGCTGGGGCTGGATTTGTGAATTCGATCAGCTCAGGGTGAGACACCTTGGTGCAGGAGAGCAGGCTCCGTGCCACCACTTGCACCAGCACTGTATTTCATTCTCTGTGCTAAATTCTTCCGAAAGTAAAATGTTTACCATGTGCAAGAATGGTTTAAAAAACGCTTTTCTGGTAGACTAAATAACTCCAAGTGTAGAGAGAGGAACGGCTTACTGTGGAAAATAAAAATATCTATACAAGCATAATTCATCTTTCAATGATTACTTATATATTAATTCCAAGACAACCATGCATAGGCAGAAAAAAAAAAAAAAAAAAGAAACAAGCAAGAGAGAAGAGGATTCCCAGTCAGTAGAACAGTTTCTGTATGACAGTCAGGCAGAGGTATCTACTTATTGTACAGGTTGATGAAATGTGTAGATGAGATGTTAAAAATTCTGCAAAACGACCAAGCCAGCGGCCCTACTGTGTAAAGATGCTCGGTGGCATGCCTGGCAGGTAATCAATGGAGACTTGCTAAGGCCCAATGTCAGCAGGTACTTAATGTTTCTATAATCGCAGCTCGAAAAAAGCTCACCTCTAAACCTTGCTGCATGTTTGCAGTATGTAGCAGGATCCCTGCATACATAAGGGATGTAAAGATACCACGTTACAAGCGGGCAAGGAGCTGACCCCCTTTAGATTCATGTTAGTTGCGGAAATCCCTGGATGTCCAAGAAATGCAGGATTGGGCCTGAAGAATAATTTTCTAAATTATACCAAGTGGAATATTCTGTGCAACTGAACTAAACAGTCCAGAGATTTTCATCTGAAAATACACAGCTGGCAGATTTTTGTGGCATGAAAGATATATGCGCCCATGTGTGTGTGTGTGCCTGCATGCACAAGGAAATGTTAAATTGTTTTATATCAGAGAATATTTAAGCAGCAAGCATGAGTAACAGGTATTGCAACTAATATGCTAATCAGTTTAAATCTGTGCTTTTCAAACAAAACATTGCATTTCTTGAACAACCATAACCTGATACAGCATTTCATCAAAAACACTGAATAAAGTATTAGATTTTTTTTCCTGTGGTACTATCAGAATAATTTATGTCTCCATAACAAAAAAAGTTAGAAGCCTGTTCATCAACTAGATTGTGTCTGGGTGAGATTTTATGCTAATAAGTTAGAATTGCAAGTTTGATTTACTTGATTGATAATATAAAAAGAGTAACAGCGAAAGAGAAATACATTTTTAATATACTGCTCTGCAGTCTCTGCAGTAAACCAGCAGATGAACTATGAAATTTATTTTTTAGATTTCATTAGGATTGTATTAAAATGTATGAAAGATTATTATCCAATATAGGTAAAATAAAAAAAAAAGATCTGTCTATTGTGACAATTACATTTTTTTTTAAATCCTTTGGGGTTGGAGTTGGTTGGCAGGTTGGAAAAGCTGGATCGACTTAGTCTCAAACTACAGCAGATGTAATAATTCATAGCATCTGAATGGTAAAACAGTATTCCGGTATTTAAATTAGCCTTTAATAGATAGCATGAATCATTTTCATACTCAGGCTTTTGCACACTGAACTGCACCACTAGAAATACTATGTTCTTGGTGACATTGTTTAAGGGTCTAATCTTATATTGCTGCTTCAATAAGTTTCCAAGGCCTGCAGAAAATGAGATGGGGTACACTGAGCAAGCTAAGTGCAAAAAATACTTATTACAAATAAAGCATTGCTCGGCTGTTTAGATAACTCTTTTGGAAGAAGACAATTTTGAGGTACATTTCTATCACAGCAACAGTATACCAAAAAATATTTTTAATGAAAAATAAAAGAAATGACAAATTGTATCCAAATCTAAGTTTGTGACTTCTTGCAAAACAGTAACTTGGAACCATGACTGTTTGTAATGTGATAAAGTATAATGTAAATTTAATGACTTTCAAGACACAAGCTATTAAATACCACACAAATCTGGTAAATCTATTTGAAAAGTCAGCTGCTAGGCGCCCGGATCTTGCTACACTTTCAGAACCGGCAAGTTTAATTTCCAGCACCCCCGACTGGGATTCAGAACTACAGCAAAAACAATGACTTTCTTTAAGGTTTTACATACCAGTCAGGAGAGTCACTATTCCAGGAGATTGCCAATATACACAAAAAGAAATACATGCAAGGAGTGAAAGCCACATAGAGGGAGGGATGAAGGGCTGTCTCATCACCGTTAACATACCGTACCTCAGTCTGCAGCCAGCCCAGCTGCCATCGCAGGGCTGGGAAAGAGCTTTGCCTGGAGTCATTCCCCAGCCATTGGCTGGACTGAGACTGAGCTGAAGGAGGGTAAGAAATACACTGCATAGGAAAAAATATTAAACCTTTCTTCGCTGAGCAGCAATGAAAAACACCCAGTAGACAATAGCGCCAGTAGAGCAAGTGATTCATAAATATGTTTCTGAAAAAGAATCAACTGCAGAATATTTTATCATGCTGAACAAAATGCAGGCTGACTACTGACTGCAACGAAGCAGCCACAGGGTACCTGTCTCACCAGTTTTACTCCCACTGAGTTGCCTCCCCACTCTCACAGGCTAAGTTCCCTCAGCATCAGCAACTGAATATTTCTCTGCCTGCTCAGTTGAAATGTTTATGAATTTTTAAGATTTTGGGGTCAAGAAATGCACTAATGAAAATTCAGGAACAGCTATTAAGATCCACACAAATAATCAATGGCCATTCTGTGAAAAACCACAAATGTTTCGTACACCTGACAAAGGCATATCCCTCGGTACACAGTCTCTTTCATGCAGATACCAGCCTTGAATGAGCAGAGTGAAGGCACCCCCTCCTCTCCCATGGTACCTGCTCTATCGCCTCCTACAAAATAAAGTAGAATCCATGGTAAACCCAGCACTGGTATACTCCTGTAACTGCTACTGTGCATTGCAATCCTGCTTTTAGACTTCCTATCCATTTCCCGGAATTTATGATACAGGATGTCTGACTCTCTCACTATGATTTTTTGGACCTGGGCCTTCTTTCTCAAACACTGTATCTCTGGAATGATGTGTCCAATCTGCAAAGAAAAGATCTCCCAGAGAGGTTATATTTCTGCCTTGTGATATCATCAAGCAGTACGGTTGTAAAGCTACAGTTTAAAGCTGGATGCTGAGAAAAAACTCAGTTTAAATTACTCTGCTTGGCCAGTGACAACAAAGCCTTGGAGAGAAAATGTGGCTTCAGAAGAAGATAGTAAGTTTTGTCTGTTGAATTCGATCCACAGGCAGATTATTAGGTTGAGTGTGCCTAGATACCAGACACCACTACTTTCACTTGACTACTGTGCTTTATCCACACATGGGTAAGAATGTCCAAGAATATTAATGTTGATATTGTATGTCTTTTCTTGTCTTTTATTTAAACAAGTGTGTTATGTAAGCAAGACAGTGTAAGTCCAGATTGTCAAGTCAAAACAAGAAAAAAATCCCCATGAGAGTATATCTCTTCAAACACAGAAATCACAGTTATATTGTAAAATAAAACAAATGTCATTTTCACTCTAAAGCTCCTGTGTCTTTTTCACCATAGCGTTGTGCCTAGGATCCCTCCTAACACTTTCTAGTAACTTCTTGTCACTTAAAGAAGCATATCCTAACAAAAATCCAACCCATAAGCATTATTAACTCTTTCGTTAGCTGTAATAGTCTAGGAAGAGTAGCAACCAGTTATTCTGCAAACGTCCCCATTCCGTTTCCATGCTATAGTGTGGAAGTGAGATGCAAAATCATTTTGGAAAAGATTAGGAAAAAGAGGAGTATTTCCTTATGTGACATGAAGACTCATGCTGATACCTTGTCACTTCTGAGTTTGTGTCTCTTAGAGTAAGAAGGAGCACATTACACCTTCCGAAGAGCAAACTCATATTTTCTAAATCTGCCATTACCAGTATATTAAATAATTAAGAATGAAATAAATTACAAGAGTGAGCCAGAACTTTGTATTGAAGTCTTTGCATCTGAGTCCTAAAGTTATGAGGTTAATTCAGTCTTAAATTCAAAGTCTGAAGAAGTTTTCAACATTTGTATGTATCTTATTGATAATCTAATATCATCATATTCACATACCTGAAGTTATCAACTAAATGTACACAGTAAACTTGAAAATCACATTTCTGTCCAAATATTTTGAAGGAATTATAGTTGTAAGTAAAAGCTAAGGTTCCAGTTTAGAAACCTGACGCTGACACTCAGCTTTCCCTAAGCAAACCCACTGAAATCAACTCTTGAAGAATTTCCAAATTTGCTAAAAAATACTCTTTGGGACTTCAGCAGGAAAAGAGAAAAAACTCAGAACATATTGCTGTATTGAAGATCTATCACTAAATAGAAACTATTTCAATGACATCTGACCATGACTAGAATCAATATTTTCTTTAAATTTTGCAAGTCCACAAAAACAAAGTTGATGTAAAAGTGTCTGACCAGATCTCAGGTGCAGAATTGTAAGTTGTTGTGAATTATTACAAATATCTTCTCAAGCAAAGTTTGCACAGACAAATAGGTAACGAGACCAATTGATTTAACTGGGGAAAAACAAATAGGTTTTTGGATGCAGAGATATGTTTCAACTTTGAAACAATTATTCACAACTGCTGTGTGACCACTAAAGAATATTTATTCCCTTAGAGATAGCATCCAGAACTGCAGGGGAAAAAAAAAAAAAAAAGAAAAAACAGGAGAATTTTGTATATAACTGTGTTGAAAAGGAAGAGTAAGATGACTTTTTAGTTTTTATAAAAACACCTTACTTATGTAAGTAGGTGAGTTTTCTGAGACCCAGGAAACCTTTAATAAAAAGGCAGGACTAACTTGCAAAGGAAATACACTTGCAAAAAATTAATTTCTCTAAGGAAGGGTTTTGCAATAACTCTTCACCTCCTAGCCTCCCTGCAAATTGGGGATACCACAGTAGAGACTATTTCTGTGGTATTTACAACCCAGTCAGAATCAAAAAAATGTTGGAAGTCTCCCACTAAAGGAAGTCTTTACCAGGCAAAAAATAAAAGAAAACATTAAAGTCTGTTCTGCACAAACTAAATAAGTCTGTGGCCTGTGCATCTATCTAGAAACATTAATAACTCGGACAAGTGCTCAGTTAACTTTGAGATGAGGTGGCTCCTGGACTGCAGTGAAAACTGATTTGCCAAGCACTCGATGGATTGAAGCAGAACTGACATATTTCGCTCTACTTTTAATTCCTAAAATTGACTTACTTGCTTCAAACATCCTGGCAGAAGATGTATAATTTCGTTGTCAGTGCTGGGCAAAGTTCTGCTGAAACTCCATGTCTTATTTCGTGCCTTTTTCTGAGTGAAAGTACATCTATGCAGCTCCTTATAGAGAAGCTTCATGGCTCTGAATACTTAAAATTTCCTCTGCCAGAAGAAAGTTTTTCTCAAACCAAATAGACACAAAGTGCTCAACAGTATGATTCTGCAAAGACGCTTCCTGAAACAGCTTTTCTTTTGGAGGAAAACATGGCTAATCACCTTTCGCCTGTGCTCTGCAAGACATTTTTGCATTGCATGATCTTAAGTGGCAATTTCTGGAACTCCATTTATTGATTAACGGGTAATAAATCACGGTGTTTCTGCCTCCTTCTTTCCCCTGTAGATTGGTGCAGCAACCTATTAAACTTAGGAAGACAGCTTTCCATGAAAGTTCCTCTTTCTCTTTTTTTTTCTTAAACTCTGGAGGAGCAGTAATATGCATTTTGAGTCTGAAATAGAGGTTGTTATAAAATCAACAGCCCATAGTTTTGTTTCTCTGTGGGATTCAGCAAAGATCCACTGGTGTGCTTCACTCACGATGTTCTTTAGGTGTAAGAGATTTTTCACTTTATGTTTCACTTATATTTAAATTACGCAAATGAAATGCACCAGGTAACTGTTTTAATCTCAAAATTCTTCTCAGAGCCCACCCCAATCCCATGACCTATGAGGTATTGGTAATCTTATTTTTTGAGACTGAACAACTGAACGACAGAATCAGAGAGTCATAGAATCACAATGCATATCTTGTTCTTCATATCCCTCCTATGTATCAACCTCACTGCTGTTTCTTGAAATAAAACCTCAACCTGTTTGGGTGGGGCTGCAGCAATGCTTGGGAGGATGATGCCCCTAATCCAGGCAGAACCTCTGCTCAGTGCAAGGCAATAGATAACAGCTCTTTCTAACATGAGGGTGTTAAAATGGTGTCCACCTTTTCCTGAAATAGTATCTGAGAAACCATACTGTTAAGTCAAATAAATCCCTCAGAAACTTTTTAAAGGATCATTTAAAATATAACATTTATGCACTTGTAAGACAGAGGGATATTCACTGATTTGAAAAACTTGTTGGGTGAGCTAAAGCCTTTCTCACTATGCAGTGTAATATGTACACACATAACGACAAGATCTTTGTGTCATGTAGGGCAGTTCTTAATAAAATAACGACTGAGGCAAAATACTGCAATGCACATGATCTTGAACTCTACAACCAATTTAATAAAAGTGTGATTTAACATTGGTCTCTCTCCTCTCTCTATGGCATTCAGAATATCTCAAAAGTTAAAAAAAAAAAGGTGTTAAGGTGGTTTTTTTTCTCCTCAGTACATAAATTATTGCATTCCCAGGATATAAAATAGGATTTAGAAATTCTGGCTAGCTATTGGGATTAGCAACGAAGTGTCTCTCTGTTTGCCTGACGACTGTGCAGTTTTGCTCAATTCTCTTCCTCACTTTCAGGTCACTAATATGCAGCCAATCACTGCTGTTAGGCTTTCTGAGTTATGTCAGGGCTGTGACTGGAAGGTCTGAATGGACCTTTGTTGCAGTAATCACAGCATAGTTTCTGTCTCCTGGGGACTGTGTTTGTGGGGATGAGGCTGCCTTTCCCCTCTCCCAGGTTCCCTGTGCTTTCTGGGGTCTCCTAGACATCAGTGAGGGTATAAGAGGAGCCCACCATGCAGAAGTCAGTGCTGACTTTGTATGTAAGCTTTCAATAAGATTAATATTTCATATGACACCACCAGCTGGAGTGCCTCAGCTAGGTGAACGGACAGAGCAAAATCACCTAAAACCTACCACAGCCCATGGTCAAACCCACTGCAGAAAACAAAATACCAGAGAGGCACAAGCTAGCTCAGCCTTTTATGGCAGTGAGATATTTCTTTTCATTCTCTCTGTATTGAAAAGGACATTTTGGCTTGAGTCACAGCATAAATGTAGCACAGCAAGACAAACTTGACTGATGAGCATTAGAATAGAGCAGTGGTTCTTTTAATCAAATGCTTTTATAAGCAACTAATGTAAATTAAAATGCTGAAAGGAAAAATCAAAGTTACCCAGGCTGCTTGAACCTGCTTTAAAAGCATACCAACACTCATATCCACACCCTTTTTTTACTTCTTTAGTTCCTCCTGGAACTATAATGTAGTTTTTTTATAATTAAATAGTAACCACAAACCAGACCTTTCAAACAGGATTGTACTTTACATTAAAAAAAAATGCTCCCTCATAAGTGAGTCAGTCTGCAATGCCCATTAATGGCTAACAGCTCCGTTAAAAAGGGTGAGCAAAAAAACCCTAGAATGTTTTATTGTTTAACGTGAAAGCACCCAGAACAATGGATGGGCATTTTTTTTCTATGAATCAAAATAATCACATTTAATTAATTAAATGCACAAAACATCTGATTCTGTAGCTGTAGTTGTGCATGGAAGTCAACTGGGTTTAATAAGATGTAACACAATAGAGTCAATTAGTGCATTTGCCTCTAACCTACAAAACGAGGGCAGTTGGTTTGCTTGTATGTAAGCTTACTCCTGAATGAGTATCTCTGGTCTCCAATGACAGATACTCTAGACAGGTGGTTTTTTTTCAGAAGTGACTTTCGATTATGGGTATCTCTGACTTTAAATGCCACACCAGGAACCAAAGGAGGAGCTCACCCAAAAAGCCACATAATTCAGCAGAATTACAAGTCATTTTTATCTCTGAAAAACAGGACAAAGCGTCAAAAAGTAAATACCTCAAAACAGAAATCCTATTTCTGAAATATCTATCTTTAGATTATGTCATGTTCCTTCCACATTTAGTCAGGAATTTTGAAGAAACTGAAATGTTCATGCTGAGTGCAAATATGATCAGAACAGTACAGAGCGTGAAACCGGTCTAAGGTCTGGGGAAAAAAAAAAAAAGTTGTTTAAGAGCTTATATATTCATCTAGTCAATATCATTGCCTCCCTACTGAAAAGATACCAGAGAATTATAATACCAACATCCTGACGATGCAGTATGGCTACTGGGAAGTTTATTAATTGTGTATTAGTCTATCAGATATGTCTGTCTATAGTATGAGGGCAGAGACTGATTTTCAGTTTCATGTTCAAAAAGAACATTAGGTCATCCAAAGAGGAGAATACATTGGCAAAACTCTCTCATCTCGCCCCAAATAAATCTAAGCTTTGGGGTTTAGTTTATCCTGAATGAGAGGGTGATTTAACTCAGGAGAAGTAGGTAGGAAATCAGTAAATACCTTTTAGAGTATCTGTTGTCATTTGGAATTAGAGCATAGCAACCAAATATTTACAGGGAAAGAAATGCACCTTGGGACCAAGGTTTTGCAAATGGCCACTCTTAGAGATAATCTAACCTCTCTGCCTTTAATAGTGAAATGGTGGCTAAAAGAGCAAAGAGACAATCCATCCTGGCAGCAGTTTAGGCTTGGAAGAAACTCAGCTGAGCAGGGAAGATCAGAGCAGATTGCAAGGCATCATTTCTCGAAATCATTTGCAGAAGAAAGTTAGATTTATAACGTACCCCAGATCTGCTAAAAGGAAAACGGATCATGGCAAGAGGTGTTAGAGGAGACTCAAGTGCCGAGTTCTCTTTCAGGAGCAAAGTAGTCATGAATTATTGATTGTGAGTGTGTGTGCATGTACAAGTGACAAACAGGGAAAGTAGCTGGCACAGTTTGTTTTCCACTCACATTCAGCAAACACAGAGTCGTATCAAATGTCACCATGACAAAGCCCAGTAACAGATCTCACAGCAATGAGCAGAAGGTTCACCCTGCTTTGCAAGAACTGCAACAGTTTTTCTTGTATTAATGTTATGCTTCTCTTCAGAGACAAAGAGATCAGTAAAGAAACATCCACCTGGTGTATATTTTCCCCATGTTGGGATTGGGCCAGACAACCTCCAGAAGACTTTCCCAAGATAGATAATTCTTTGGTTCTCTCACCTAAAAATTTAGTCAATACTGGAAATTACTGTATTGTGTCAGTAATTTTCAAAGGAATTATAATAAAGATATGTATAGTAGTCCATTCAGTCAACTGTTCATGAGGCATGCTATACATTCTGAACTATCTACCACATCGTATCTTCTTGGACATCGTTTTTCTTCCTGCAAATTTGTATTTACACTATGTCTCTGCACTGGAAGTGCAGATGCTTTGATTTTCATTTACTTTATTTTCACAAACGCTAAATGCCACAACTGCAATTGAACCTTTGAAGTTTGGTGCAGGGTTACACAACCCGTTTTCAGGTTAACCTTCCTTTCTCTACAACACATCTTTTTAGGTGTGGGAGTTTTGATCATAAGACCCTCCAGGGCTGAAAGACACATCAGTCTTCTGCAGCATAAAAAAAAAATTCATTCATATTGGGAAAGAAAAAAAAAAAGAGAATTGAGATCTGAAACACTTTCATGATAAAATTCTGGTTTTGCACACAGACACCAGTCCTAGTGTTTCTGACTGGCATCATCAAGGAGCCATATTTCATAATTAAAGAAGGAGTAGATAATTCTCTGCCTGATTAACATTTTTAAAATTACAACAGTTTGGTAAATATAAACATTTGCCAAGTCTAAGGGAAAGATATGAGTAAGCAAAGGGCAGCTGAAGGGGACAAAGATAGAGGATAAATATTCTTAGAGTTTTCAAAGTTATCAAACAGATTATAATTTTTTACATATGGTAAGCAAGTTAACCTCAAGAACTTGAGTGCCCTGAATTTGCCAGAATTTTATATTTTAAAAAAACTTGGTTTTAAAAAAGTAAATGTTTTTGTTTATGTCCAGAATCAGTCTTTTTATTTCTCTTTTTAGACATTTAATTAAGAAATTAATCTATATTTTTTAAATAAGGAGAGCAAACCACAGGATTGCAAATTATGAGTTTTGCTTGAAACAAAATAATTGTATTTTCATTCCAGTAGAAGATTTTTTAAAAAAATCATTTGAGGTCTGTGTAAGACAACCTTTTCTTTTTCAAATTCAACAGTGAACTGCAAAATTGATTATTCACACAGCTCTGTTTAACCTATTCTGATTTCATGGATATTTTGGCTTTGGGGCAACTTCATATTTTTCTGATAAGTGAGGAAGCAAAAAATCAGTGGTATGGGGGAGATCTGCAAACTAGATACCCTGCTTGTGTGTTTATTGGTACGCATAGAAATATGAGATTATTTTGAATAGGAGCTATTATGCAGCTTGTTTATGTCTGCACTGAATGCTCCTAGAGAAAGCACATTTTTGGCACACACAAGCACCAAAGTGCTTCTAGTTCACGACCCTGTTCATTCATTATTGAAAAGCATCACACCAAGCACCTGGGAAAAAAATAACTTAGCCTCATGTCCTGAAGTTAATCTAACTATTAAGGTATCAAAGAATTTGGCACTGTGTTAATAAATCATTCTAGTAAGCATTGTTATGAAGTAGGGTGCAGAAAGAAGCAAATAACCCCATGGAAATCAATCTGTCAAGGGCTGAAGTGAATTACTGTAAAATGGAATATGTTTTAACTGCTTCTCAGCTGTTTGACTGCTGAGCCATAAAAACACAGATCTTTTCTGTGCACTGCAGACCAGATAGTGTCAGTATGTTTAACTTCAGGGCAGATTTTTTAGAACAGAACAAAAGCAGCACTGAAAGATATGCATATGGGCCAGATAAGCAAACTGAAATACTGATGAATCTCCTCAATACTATTGTAAGAAAGATGTGTTAGAAATATTTAAGATCAAAGATGGTTCTACCTGGCTTAGAGTTGGTTGTCATTGCTGGAGCAAGGAACAAAATATTTTCATCATAGTCTTTCTAATAGAAGGCATAGCATTATCAAACTCTGTATGTGAATGTAGAAAGCTGAGAAAGTTAATCATCAAATTATGCATAGGAGACATTCAAAACACATGATCTGCACACGTGTTCAAAACGGATGGATGATGCTCCTATTTCCCCATCCAGGGTGAGAATAAACTTTGTGCAAGGACTGACTTCATTATATAGACTTAATATGGATACTTGAAAGAACTATCATCAAGGGTCATTGACCTCCTGTCTGTTCTGACTGCACAGGCACTCCCCTGTTGAATTATGCATAGATATATTTATGTTCTATTTTAAATATTTAACTTGTTGTTGTTCATTTTCACAGTTAACTACATGGTCATCTGCTGTTTATTAGGCTTGCAGGTTTCAAGGTCATACAGCACAGCCTGGATTGACTTCCCTGTGAACTTCCTACCTCTGCTTGTAGGAGCTTACTTTTCTAAACCTGAAAAAAAAGATTAAATCATCTCTATACTTTAAAAAAAAAAAAGAGACTGATGTTCTATCTGCCAAGGACCCAAAGGCACTCCTTTCCCTTGGAAGCTCAAATTAAAGAAATGAATTTAGTTTTCTTAGGTTATTTAAAACTTCAATCATTTGGATGTTTATTAGATGCAGGAAAGACATTGTGAAGATTTATTTTTTATGTGTAGCGTTTTGTTAAGCAAGATATTAAATCAGCCACACGAGCAGGAAAGAAAGTCAAAAAATACTATCAGTCCACAGTATATCTTCTAGTTGGAGTCTGTGGAGAAGGAAGAAATGTTTGGAGGTCTCACCTTCCTAGTACATCCTTCCCATAGATGAGACAGAGAAGCAAATATTCCCTCTGGAAAATAAAGCATCTATGTCTACAGTGCACAGCGGAGAGCTGGTTTAATGCGGGCTGAGCACCAGGACATACAGGCTGTCAGCCCAGGGCGTGCTGTTCAGCTGTAGCTGAGGCTCAGATAACAGCCCTGGCCAAGAACCTCAGGAAATCATGACCTGTAGCATGATTGGCCCTACCCGTTACCACTGCCTCCAGCCTGAGCGCACAAGGGGTTGTCTGTGCTGAGGGAGCTCTAGAAGTGGGCTGTGGCTACCTTGTGCAACATGGATAATGGGCAAGTCTTGTCATGAGAGCAGATTTGCTCTCTCCTGGCTTCCCAAGTTACCCCAGAGGAGTGAAAAAGAGCCAGACCATTAATCCACTTACCCTTGCACCAGCCTGCAGAACTGGCTGGATGCACCAGAGGGATGGTGCAGCCTACGTGCGCGAACCTGTGTGCTGGAGATCTGCATGAGGGATTGTGCCCCAGGGGTCCTGGTCCCTTCTCGGCTTCTCTGGAGCTTGTCTGGCTCCACACCACTCTTCAGGAGCTCTGGGCTCATCTGCCCACAGCAGTTGCATGAGTCCCCGCCAAAATTTTTAGGATGTTCCAGGCCAAGATCAGCGACCTCCAACCCCCTCCCCCCTGCCATCTTCCCTCCTGCCAGGAGCCACAGAAGCCCAGAGCAGGGAGTGAGATGTGGGCTACAATACAAGGTAATGCGTTTAGACTAAACCTCAGCATTCCTCCAGCAAAACTCTTGGCCAGGCTGAAGCTAGCTGAACATGGGAAAACAACGTTAATATCATCAACTCTAAAACTGCAACAGGAATAAAATCAGTGAGTTGTTATCACTGCTATGAATAACACAAATTGTGAGCTTTCAAAAAGATCTGCACTCAAAAAATTACTGACAGAGGCAAATAAATAGTTCATCTGGCTGAAAATCTCTCATAAAAGCACAATTTCTTGACCATAACAAATAAGTGCTCAGTTAGTGTTTCAAAATGAGCAATACAGCAGTATATACACTTCTGCTAATGGACCTTCTTACTCTCAAAATTAATTACTCCAGAAAGCCTGTGAAATATAAAATACAAAATGTTTTGCCTTTTTTTTTGTCATAGCTGAAAATAATAACTATATTTGTAGAGAGTTTTTAATTAAAAAAGATTAAGCCCCTTTCATTTATCTTAGTAGTTTAATTAGCTATTATGTAAGCAGAGGGAGGTTTGTTATGTCATTTCCAAAACCAAAATAGGATTATCAAATCACAGCTGTCCCATGGCTTTTCTGCAATACTTTAGGAATATGATTTTCTGAAGTAGTTGTTGATACTTTTCATCTCATTTGCCAAGTTGCAGATCCTAAGGATGGGGGAAATTTGGGGGTTTTTCTGTTCAGGTGCTTTGTCGGTTTTGTTTGTTTTGGTTTTTTAAGAGACGCTCAAGTTCAGGTATGACTCCATGGAAGCATATTTACAATTCAAGACAGAGGGCTATGGAGGTAGACAAGCTATATCTAAATAAGCTGAGCTGTGTGGAACTTTGAAGCGCTGTGCAAGTTCATGCTCCCAGCAGTCTCTGAGCAGGCTGATAGATCATCTTCACTCTTCATCCAAGTTCCCCAGCTGGGACATTAACTTGGGCAGGAAACAGCCTCAGTATATTGATTTTCACACATCTGAATTGAGCAAATGAGGCCACTTAGGACTTTGTTTACTATTTTTTGTTGTTATTCCTTTGTAAGTCCAGGACTTTCAGAAAAAGCTGAGGAGCGAACCCACCGTGCAAAACAGCATTACGCCAGCAGGAAGAAAATGAGAAGATAAACCCATCAGGAAAGCCAGGGAGAAGATGATGAAGGAATCTTGTGGTCAGTTGTGTCAATAGCTGTATTAATAACAGCCAAACAGGGTAGATTCCAGCCTTGTATCAACATCAGACACTGCAAGACAGAGTACAGTTATTTTCAGTATACATTTAAACTGTTATTACATCTAATATGGTGACTTGAAACTTTTGAAGTGCCAAGCAAATCCAATTCAGCTATCATTTAGTGGAAAGAAATGTACTATTTGCTGAGGAATAAGTAAAGATATACTCATGGGAAATTATAACAATAAAGGAGGAGAGAAACATGGTTTCATTTTCTACCTTACAGAATAGTCATTTCAGCACTATTGTGAATTGAGTCCCCTAAATAGAAAATACCCAACAATATCAAATATGTGGAGTACTTCTAGATCTAAAAATAAAAACAAAAATCAGGATACGGGAACTCTACAGGAATGCACAGTTTGGTATGCAAGTTTCTTACCTGATTGTCTATGCCAGACTTTTCCCTAAGACACCAAAATCAGTTCGATTTCTTTTGATAAAAGTCTCCATTTCATATCAGAACATCCCTGGTTCCTCCCCTGATTTAGGTTCACCCCTGTGTTTAAGCCCAACTGACTGCTTCTGTCACTCTCAGTGTCCCTTCATTTCTCATGCTGTTTTAAGTGTTTATAATAGCTAGCAAAGAATTTGCTAAGAGTACCCTGAGCAGTGACTATCTACATCTTGAAAATATTCAAATCTCATTGACAAGCTGAGCTGAGTCCTGCTGGTATTCATGGGAATTAATTCTGGGAACTAAGTACGAAGCCGTACACACTGAGGCCAACGTGCAAACAGTTTGGCATAGCCAAAGGAGATCCAGTCAGCCCTTTTTACCCATCATCCACACTCCTGAACTGCACCTTCCTTCCGCCTATTCAGATCAGCTCAGCCAGTTAGCAGACCCTCTGTAAGTCAGTCCAGCTCATTAACCTGATCAAAACCTAACCTCATCCAAAATTAACCCAACTAAAGAAAGCCATGAGAAAAAAAAAACAAAAAAGGGAAAAAGAAAATAAAGGAAAGAAAAAAAAAAGAGCGGGGAAATGGTACACCAGTTTGGCTGCTGAAGAGAACTGGCTTTCCAAAGGCCTGAAGATTTTTCAAATCAAAATAAAGTGACTGTAGCCCACAGAAGGAAAAAGAGTGTGTTGAAAAGCCAGTAATATCTCTCCTTTTCAGTAGGGATTGTTACTGTGGTTCACCTTCAGCACAAAATATTATCCTGAGTTTATAAAGGGTCCTAAGATTTTTCAGGCTCATGGCCTAAGATCCACTTTTACTCTGTGTTAAAATAACCCAAATCAATCAAAACACCAATTTAATAAAAAGAAGAAAAGCTAAAAGGGAGTGCAGGCAGACTTATTGCATACTATTATTAAGTTAATGGAATTTAAATAATTAATGCTGGGATGTACAGAACATCATTTATCAATGACAGACTGTAACTACTTTGGAAAAAAAGTCTAAGAAGCTTCAAAAAACAGGTCAATGGAAATCTCTCTATCTCCCCCTTCCCACATTCTGCTTAAATGACAGTTTGCCACCAGAAGAAAGTTATCTCTATTAATTGAAGTGATCTGCGTCTCTGTCAGTGCACTATGAGGTTATATGGCTTTGCTGAAACCACAGCACTCTGTAGTGTGTTGATGGCAAAAGCCTAAGAGCTGTGCCGACCTCACCACAGGGAGCAGGGTGGACTGGTATGGATCTTGCCCGGTACTCACTGAATACACTTCCAAGAGTCTCAGCAGTCAGTTATAGGAACCACTAGAAAAGCAAAACCATTCTCTTTTACTCTAATGGTTATCCACATACCTTCAGGCTTTGGTTCAGTTCCACCATAGGTTGTCAGCAATAGGTGAAGGACAGAAAACACAATGAACCAGAACACCTCCTTGAACTGCCAAAATAACGTGTAACTCCACAGAACATGAATCAGCCAACTCTGATTTTTGCCTCAATGGATGTGCTGCCAAACAGCTGGCGAAGAAGTAAAGACTTTTTTATGGAAAGAATTTTCAAATCAGACCAAATCTCCCTCAAATTATTTGTTTTCTTCCTTTTTAAAGATGACTATCGATGCACTGAAACATTTTCCTGATCATTAGAAACTTAGTTTCTTTTCTTCTCTTTTTTTTCTTTCTTTTATGTGCTTACCTACCATCACAAAAATGTGATGACTCATTCTGGTTGGTTAGATCTTACTTAGAGTGCCTGGCTCATGGACTTTCTTTCAATTGTACAAAGACAAACCTCTACTTTGGTAGCACGGCTCTAAGCACTTGCTTAATTTTACCCTTTAGATTTGACTCTCTTAGACCATATAATAAAATTAGCCTGCCTAAAGAACAGCAGTGTAAGTGCTAAAAAATTAAATTGGTGTTATGCCTTTAAATTTTGGCATACGTGCACTTCTGTGGGCAGGCGAGAACTTTTAAAACCTCATTTTACATTATTGAAAGACAGGATGTAACTACAGAAGCCAGAGAAGCTCCATGTGTTGGTTGATGCGGTACGTACACCGTAAAAACAACAGCAAGTATAAAGACAATTGTGGCTGTGAAGTGGTATTGATATGGCTTAGATGATGGCACATTCTCAGCAGGGCTCCAAATTCTCCTGAGGTGCAAGCACGTTTAGTATTATGCATAAGGAATGTGTTTCATTAAAAACATTGTTTCTTTTGATCCTTTTCAGACTCACTTTTGACACAGCAAGTGGAAACCAACATGCAGCCATCTGTGCTGATTGTTCCGTCTTTCTCTGATTCTACTTCAAAATTCCCAGTTTGTGCTCCTCCACCCTTTCTTTTCTTTTTTTTTTCCCCCACATTTCCTGACATTCGACCCTCAAGTCGCACCCAAACCAAAAATAATCGTATTTTGAATGAGGTCAAGCCACATGATCTCATTCTGAACGTGACCAAATGAGTGCAGCAGTTCCACCGCTCCTGGTGCTTATGAGCAGTCCCCATTTCCCCATGGCTCTGCTGAATGGCTGAATGGCAGTGAACTCACACGCTCAGAGGAGACTATTTGTCAATGTCTAAATCTTTGGCAAACATCTCGCTGTGCTTCTCAAAATATTTCTGGAGTTACAGGAGATCTCCAGACTATTGGATCATTTTTATGTATTTGGAAACATCTATGTTTAAGAAGCTCTCGTCATCTCCACCAGTATCTGTTCTATGAGCCACTGGTTGATACGTAATCAAAGCCTGGAAAGTTTATTATACCTTATTCCAAGCAAGGCCACTGCAGAGTCCATAGCACATCAGACATTAATATTACAGCACATTACTTGGCAAACTAAATTTGAACAGTGCCAAATACATTTTAATAAGGCATAACATAGTATCTTAACTAGGTTTTATCATTAAATGCTTTCATAATCAATTACTATATATAATGTAGAAACTTAACAGTAGAGAAAGCATCGATCTTCTTTTCATCTGCAATTTACAACTCAGAGTTGAGGAAGAGATATCAGCCATAATATTGCTTTCTTTTGCTTATGCTGTACAATGTATTTCATTACTGGTTACTAATAACATGATGTAATGTCCATTCTAGTTTGGAGTTTTGTGATGCATTTCAGACTGTGTGATGAAAGGGTCACTGACTGTCAAGAAACTCTTTTACATACAGTACATCTCACTCCATAAAACTTACCATAAAATAGAGTAAATTTAAATACAAGGTTTTTTATGAGGTTTTATCTAAAAAGAATGACAAATTTAACAAGATTAATTGCCCTGGTAACATTTTGTGTTCTTGTAAGTCAGAGATTCTTGACAGTTTTGGAAGCCCAAAATGTGCGGATTTTAGCAATCGTGTCTGGTCACCCACCTGTTTCTCAGACAATTATTTTTTTTATATGCCAGAAAAAATATGTGTGTTTTACTCAATTTTTTAAAGACATGTGTCAGATGCACTACCATGTCTACACGCTCATTGCCAATGAAATCAATTGTCATCTGAAAAGCTTTTCTGAAGGCAAGAGGACAGATTTTTATCTTCATCAGGAGTATCTTTGTTTGAAGTGAAAACAGCTCCCATACTCCAATGGTGAACAATAGAAAGGCCAGTTCTCACCCTTCATTCCACCTGAAGTTTCTGCAGAAACCAAAGATGATTAACATCCTCATTTCATAATACGGACGTTGAACAATCTGTCTTTAAGGGTATGAAAATCTATTTTTACTATATTTGGCAAAGTTTATATTTTTATCTAAGTATAAATTTCTGTTTGTCTCTAAGACAGATTTTTTTTTTAACTGTTGTTTCCTTTCTACTATATTTTGAGTCTTTTTAAGTTTCATGTCCCATATTAATGCACCATATATCTCTTACTGGTATAAGCCTGGAGTTCTATTTTTTCTTTATATGCCTTTTATTTTCTAACAGCATCTGAATTCTGGGCCCCTCAGTTCAAGAAAGACAGGGAACTGCTGGAGAGAGTCCAGCACAGGGCAACTAGGATGATTAAGGGAGTGGAGCATCTCCCTTATGAGAAAAGACTGAAGGAGCTGGGGCTCTTTAGTTTGGAGAAGAGGAGATTGAGGGGTGACCTCATTAATGTTTACAAACATATCAAGGGTGAGTGTCAGGAGGATGGAGCCAGGCTCTTCTCGGTGACAACCACTGATAGGACAAGGGGTAATGGGCTGAAACTGGAACATAAGAGGTTCCGCTTAAACTCGAGAAGAAACTTCTTCTCAGTGAGGGTGACAGAGCCCTGGAACAGGCTGCCCAGAGAGGCTGTGGAGTCTCCTTCTCTGGAGGCATTCAAGACCTGCCTGGACACGTTCCTGTGTGGCATAGTCTAGGCATTCCTGCTCTGGCAGGGGGATTGGACTTGATGATCTTTCGAGGTCCCTTCCAATCCCTAACATTCTATGATTCTATGATTCTATGATTCTATGATTCTATGATTCTATGAATTAACCATAATGCAGAAGAAGAAATGGAGAACAATGTTATTCAAGAGGGATCCTTGTAACACTTACCTTTTATAATGCTTGATTTAGATATAACAAAACATTTCAGGGATCATGTTCTAATCTCTAACCACTGCTAGTTTTGCTAATCATTTTTAATGGAATGTCTCTTGCCTTACACACATATAAATGAAAACACAGTCAGACCCAAATTCCTTCCTCTGGTATTGAAAACACTGCCTGGACTAAGTGGGAATCACGAGTCATCACAGTTTACTATCAACAGTTAGGATGTGTGCTGAGCTTTTCTTTTATGATCATAATGTGTGTTGTATTCTCATTACTCAGTATTTGATAAACAACCTTTAATATCCTCGTAACATAAATTTTGTAAATTTAGTGCATTTAATCAATTGTATTAGACCTATATTTGAAACTAACTTTTTTTTTTTTTTTTTTAATTTCAAATTGGTGCCTGATTCTGTTCCTGCATCACAAGAACAGGAATAGAGCACAGCTCTAGTGTCAGGTGTAAAACATATACTTCAATTAGCTGACACCAGCAAAAGGACTTTGGTATATGTGTCTACCCAACACCAAACACCCACAATTTCAATTTTTTCTTCACAGATGCTTGACCTATGAGACATTGCAACGTTATGGGCATCTCAGTGTGATTTTGGAAACCCTGCACAGACCTAGAATTGCACATGTCCTGGTCAGGTATGCACAAAAATCCAACAGGGATTAACACAGCATTTCACCTGCAAGGTCTGCAGTCAAGATATTCTCAAAGAATCCATACTCTTTAGAGCTGACAAAAAATAATGTCTAAGATTTAGTGTTTAAGCTACAGAGTAGGTTAGTGGCAATGATCCTTCTGAAGATGCAAAAGACATGAGTTCAGTGACCTTGCTTGCCTAGGAAGACTTTAAACTGCATTTCCTAACTTTGTGAATATAAAAGTAACCAAGATACAAAATGCCTTGCAGCAAGGTGCTCTCAGCCCTCTTCTGTTCAAAGTCTTTAAATTTGCATGGAATAGTTAAATATGTACTGAGCCAAAGCAGAGCAGTATGTGATTAGTCTCCAGTAGACTTGTGTGTGCTTGGGGAAGCTCTCTCAAGGCAGAGACCTGTTTTTCAGTCCTTGTTTTAATTTATACTCAAGTATTCTAAGTTAAGATTTAATTGAATTGAAGACATTAGATCAGTGGCCAACACTCAGAAAAACCTCATCCATCTTAACTAACTGGGTGTAGGTTAGTATTTGCACTCCTGGTCAATGAATATTTGGTCATTACAGCTTCAAGAACAGGGACGGAGAGCATCCATTTGATAGGCACACTCTTGCCTCCTGATTTTAACAATTGTATAGAATGTGAAAGTGACAGGTTCAGCCCAAGAAGGAAGGAAGGAAGGGGGGAAGGAAGGAAGGGGGGAAGGAAGGGGGGAAGGGGGGAAGGAAGGAGGGAAGGAAGGAAGGAGGGAAGGAAGGAAGGAGGGAAGGAGGGAAGGAAGGAGGGAAGGAAGGAGGGAAGGAAGGAGGGAAGGAAGGAGGGAAGGAGGGAAGGAAGGAGGGAAGGAAGGAGGGAAGGAAGGAGGGAAGGAAGGAGGGAAGGAAGGAAGGAAGGAAGGAAGGAAGGAAGGAAGGAAGGAAGGAAGGAAGGAAGGAAGGAAGGAAGGAAGGAAGGAAGGAAGGAAGGAAGGAAGGAAGGAAGGAAGGAAGGAAGGAAGGAAGGAAGGAAGGAAGGAAGGAAGGAAGGAGAGCTACCCTGACTCTCATTCACCATTAGTGCAGGTGCCACACAGTGCTAACGTATGCACATCGCTTGCATACTGAGGTGACACTGTTACGCTCTCGGTGAGGTGTACCTGCACAGGGAGCCTTGCTCTTTCTGATTCAAGCACCAGCACATGCGGGATGGACTCAGAGGTTTTGGGACCCACTAGTCAGACTTGCTTTTAGGTGTCTACATCTCCTAAAGCAGGTTTTAGGCATACACAGGAAAAAAAAAAAATAAGAGAGAATATAAAAAGAAGTCAGAGCTGTGGCTTTCATTGAATGACTGGGTCCATAAGGCACTCCAAGTGCTCCTGCACTTCTTGCACTTCATTATAACTCTCATCCACAATTTTTGACTTCCTCTTTCTCAATATCTCAGCTTATTTTGGGGATCGGATTTTCAGACCTTTGGAGTTTACATGAATCGTGCCCATGCCCAATACAAACCTGAGAATTCAAACAGCTTCTTAGGAAAAGTTGAAGACAACCAATCTCATACATAATATTTCGGCAGTTGCCTTTCATTTACAATTACATATTTCTCACAAAACTATTAGTACTAAAAAGAAAGAAGAAAATCATACCATTGAAACTTCCTATCACTCTTATATCTAATATAGTTAGGCAAATTATTTCTAATACAGACTTACTACATAGCTTTCTCAATGGACAATCTGCTATACTAGAAGTGGTTAAAAGAGTCAAGTAATTAGTTGTATTCAGCTAATAAAAATGTTTTATTCTAAGTTGATTTTTTACAATGTTAACAATTAGTTGTGTTGTTTTAATTTGCTGTCTACGTGCCCTCAGTATCCTGGCTCAATTACTCTTGACTCTATGGTTCAATTACTCTTTTTCTCTTGACGGGAAACTAATCTGGATAATGTGATTACTTGTCTGATGGCTTTTGAAGGCTTCTCAAAAATATTGTGGATAGCTGCTAAGCTGCTGATGTCTTACAAGGTAAAAAAAGAAAAGAAGGGTGTAAACAGTTACTATGGAACTTATTTAAGAATTTTATTGATGACTTCTCTCAAATCATTTTCCTCTGTTGCTTTCTGAGGAGTAGCTTTCCTAAAATAAAACTTGATACTCTCTTACATTCTCCAAATATATCTTTTTTGTGGATATTTTATCCCTGGAAATTAGACATAATGAGGTCCTATTACATTTGTCTAACCATTAAGGAATTAAATTTCAGTATGAAACAAAGAAAGGGGGAAAAAAGAGGAGGAAATATATGTGTCAACGAAGTAACAAACACTGAATTGTACTTATTCAAGGCACCTAGACTGATTTTTCAACTATTCTCAATACCTTGGGCAAAGAATTCTTACTAAGTGTGACACAAAACAAAGCCTACAGATGGAATTAACAAAATTAGGACAAACAGTACCACAAACCAAAATATCCAAGTGCTTGTGTGTATTTGCATGTGCACTTACCTGGCTACATCTTTATTCAAAATTCAAAATACACTGATCTGTCAAAGTTTTTAAAAAGTCATTATAGAGGGTTGAATGTAATTTATTATGTCATGTGCAGACCCAAAGCCTCTTTTTCAAAAGTATTGTCTTCCAGAATGTCAGTGTTTTGCCCAGTTATAAAAGTTTGCCTTCTGTCCAAGTAATGTCTGCTTAGCTTAACCATGCTTGAGTCTTTTGGAAAACAAACCAGAAAACTTCACATTAACATCTAAGTATTTTATTCTGTTGTTTCTTCTCCTTCTTTTCTTTCCCACAAAGTACTTTCTCTGGTTTTGATGAAGGCGGCACCATACACCAGAAATATTCAACTAGAATTGCTAGTACTCTCACTTTGTTATTTTCCTAGCAAGTGAGTATCATGTTCCTAACAGGCAATAATTCTGTTCATCTGTGGCACTTCTAAAATGATTTGTGAAACTGATGTTTTGGAAGAGTTTTTAAAAGAAATTTGGAAATCTTCAGACAAAAGACAGTACTACCTCTGCTGTCTGGATCCTGTCCCAACAGAGAAGAAATGACAGCCTAAAACACTTCAGTAATAGTTCCCGGTTTTATATTTTAGCAAGCTATGTATCTTCCTACTCTTTCGTCTTCAAATAGGGAAGTGATGTCCTTTTAGCAGCACCGTTTTATGACGTTCTCTTTAACTTAAAATTACTGTTTGATTCTGTTGCTTCACAATGTCCTATAGCAGACTAACCAGTTTCCTCCTAAATTCTGTTCAATGCGTGCAAGTAACTAATCAGTTCTGCATCTTGTAGAGTGCAGCAATTCCATACCCAACAAGCATGGTCTTGAGTTATATCAAAGGTTGGGGAAGAGGTTAAGAGGTCACACATTCTCAGTGTGGCAACATCAGATTGACAATATTAGTCTAAATACTAGGAATTACCCTGCCAGGAAGTGAAATATGTCTTTAAGATATATTGACACCTATAACGAATGTATACATACAAATATGACTTAGGACACCTCAGGTGACTTGCAAGAGGTTAAAACTCAAGTCACTGGAAGGGTAGGAAAGTAAATATAACCCATTTCCAAAGTCCAAATCAGCTAACCTAGATAGCAGATTACAGATTATCTCTTCTCTTGGATGCTTGTCATCTGTTTTGAGAGACAGCAAGATAGATTGAACCTCTGGCTCTGTAACCGATTCATGAAAGTGATACCAAGAGTTTTCCAGGTCCCCAACACAAGCTTCATAGCAACAAGGTTTTGGCCTTAGTTATTTAGTCAAAATTTACATTTCCCGTACCCATGCATGTTCTTCAGGCTGCAAACTAGAGAGTTTCAAAATCTGGGTGGGCCACCATGCTCGCTAGAACATCCCCATTGTGTTTGAGACTGGATTTCATTTAAGTTTTGTCTCTTCTGTCTTGCAAAGGATAATACATGTGGACATCTTATGTGAGATGAAAAAGGAGTATCCTATGAATTGGCTGAGAGAAAACTGTTCAAGACCAGAGCCAGGCTAATCCTATTCAGGAATGCTTTCCTCACTTCTAGGACAATCTCAAGATCTGCCCATAAGGAAAGAAAAATTTGGTTTTATGCCATCTTTGTGCTACCCCATAATCAGATCTGCAAGGATGTGCTGGAGGTGGCTTCATCTGGTTTGGTTAAATCTGCGTCCCATAAGCTCTGCTCCCTACCACTGGTGCTTCTTTCCTTGAAAGCTATTCATCCAAGCTCAACTGAATGGTTTCTCCTGCCTCCACCAGCCTAGTCAACAGACTGAAGAAGTCTTTACTTTTACCTTATGTGAGAAGGCAACACTTAATAGGTCCTTGTCTCTGTATCTGTACTTCCTCAACCTTTCAAAATACAAAAAAAAAAAAAAAAAAAGTTACACATCCACTGAACAGCACCTCCAGCCACATCAAGACACCAGAACTCACATGAAAGGGCCAGGTCACAGCCCAGGGCTGTCACAGTCGGCAACAACAGCATCAAAAGTTGTGTCTGGGTCTAAAGTGAAACCACAGGCAGATGAATACAGACGAAACTAGGGATCAGTAAATGAAAATTTTCAAGCATTCTACCTTACATATGATTGGTACCCCTATTGGGTTTTCTTGTGTTTTTTTTTTTTAGTTTTTTACCTAATGTCTGTCAGAAGTTTGGCAATTTCACTTGAACTTGAGTGCAGCTATATCATGATTCAGGAGGACACTACAGTGATTCAGCTCACAGCCAGGACAGACACATAAATGTTGAGCAGAATTGGTCCTAACACCAAGGGCCTTCATTTTTAGCTTTCTGCCAGAAACATCTTCTTCACGTGTATTTGTACTAGCTATGTTGTCATACAGTTCATTGTTAAGCCTCTTCACCTTTCTGATACTGATGCTATCACCAGTGACCTTACCAGCAAGCTGAGAGGCATTTTGTCAAATGTTCTGCTAAAGTCTGAATAAATGATGGCAAGTCTGTACCCTTCTGTTATCGGCCAAGTCAGTGATTATCACTCTAAAAGAAAAAAAAATATCTGAAACATCTGGCAAGATATATGCTCATTTGGTGTTCGTTCAATATTTCTTTTCCCTCTGTACACTTAGGCTGTTTCATCTTTGACAAGTGATCTGACTCATTATACCTGGATGTTTTCCTCCTACCGTGTGTTCAAAGGTAGCTACAGTAGCCTCTGAGAAAGTTCCTGAGGAAGAAATGAGACATCAGGCAATAAGAGACAGAGCAGGCAGCGTTCAGGGCCTTGGAGATAAGATGCTGTTTCTGGTTTTGCCACTGTCTGACCCTGGAATCTTATGGAATCTTGTAGAATCCTACAACAGTTTGGGTTGGAAGGGACCGTTAAAGACCATCTGGTCCAACCCTCCTGCAGTAAGGAGGATCTTTTACAAGATTAGATTGCTCAGAGCCCTATCCAACCTGACCTTGAATGTTTCCAGGGAGGGGGCTTCTACCACCTCTCTGGGCAACCTCTTCCAGTTCCTCAGTCTCACCACCATCAATGTAAAAAATTTCTTCCTTGTATCTAGTCTAAACCTACCCGTAATCCAGTTTACCTATCTAATATCTAGTCTAAATCTCTTTTAGTTTAAAACCATTAACCATTGCCCTATTGCAACAGGATCTGCTAAAAAAAATTGTCCCCACCTTTCTTATAATTCCCTTTTAAGTATTGAAAGACCACAAAAAGGTCTCCCTGGAGCCTTCTCTTCTCCAGGCTCTCTCAGCCTGTCCTTATTGGCCGCTGATCATTTATGTGGCCCTCCTCTGGACCCGCTCCAACAGGTCCATGTCTTTCTTGGGCTGAGTACTCCAGAGCTGGACACAGTATTGTAGTTAGGGTCTCACCAAAACAGAGTATAGGGGCAGAATCACCCCCCTTGACCTGCTGATTACACTTCTTTTGATGCAGCCCGGGACAGAGTTGGCCTTCTCAGCTGTGAGTACACATTGCTGTCTCATGACCAGCTTTTCATTCACCAGTATTCCTAAGTCTCCCTTCACAGGGCTACTCTCTATTCCTTCATCCTCCAGCCTGTACTGACGTAGGGGGTTGCCCCAACACATGTGCAGGACCTTGTAATTGGTCTTTTTGAAGTGCATGATTTTCCCATGAGCCCACTCTTCAAGTTTTTCCAGGGCCCTCTGGATGTCATCCCATCCCTCAGACGTTTCAACCACAACATTTAACTTGGTGTCATCAGCAAACTTGGTGAGGGTGCACTCAATCCCACTATCTACGTCATCTTGAAGATAGCTTATAGGATTGCAATTTTCCTCTCCATCTTCTATTACTTTTAATATTTCATTCCCTGGATCAAGGGTTGTCTTATATTAGGTACATGTAAAGCACCTTGTGGAGTAGAATCTTAAGTACAACGGGGGATCACTAAGTTATACATAACCTACTATAAAGAACTGTTAGAAACAAAATGTAGATGGACACAGGGGAATAATCAGGTATAGTATGAAGTGTAGGTTAAACCATAGAAGAAGATGAAAGCAGAAACTAAATGTTTTGAGTGGTAAAATTAGGGAACTTAGGCCTTGCAAGTTGTATCCCTTAATACAAATATAAGGCCATAAAATTCGTCCCCATTGTTCATAGCTAAGGACCAGATCAAGGAAAATACTTTTTGTGAGGATTTTCTTGGAATTTTCTTTAAAAGCACAGTCTCAAGCAAACAATCTTTGCCTCAGCAGAGGGGGAATCAGACCCAAATATCTGTGAAATAGCCTCCGATTTATTGATTTTTTATTATTTTTCTTCCTGAATGACTCCTATACATCTGTAAAGATTGACCTAAACCCTCTGTTTTCCTTTATGACCAGGCACACTATTCTTTTCTGCTGTGTTCTGCTTTCCAACCATTTAAGTTCACACAGAAGAATTCTTTTTATTTTTATGGAGTAATTTGCTACGCAGAGGCTGGTCTTTTCATTTTCAGATTTCTAATGTTTTCAAGTATCTAAAACAGGAGGGGTTTTTTTTTTTTTTTCCACTTTATGGAAAAAAGCCACGCTGGCAGATTTCAGGGCTTAATTTCTTTATAACAATAGATTTAACAGAAAACACATTTTTATTGTAATAAAAAAATAAATAAAGGAAGCAATATGCATTTGAAAATTCTGCCAAACAAGGCAATGTTTGTTTATTCTTAACAAGAACATCTAATATATTTTCATGTTGGTGTAGACTTTTTACATGTATTACATTCAGATATACGTGTGAGTATATACAAAATGACTGCAATTTAATTTGATTTAACTATAAAGGCCTCTGTATATAGACTGTGAGACTAGAAATAAGATTTATGTTGAGGAGTTCTGTATGCTATTATTCTTTTTTTGTTGTTTTTGACCAATCATTGTGACAATTTTTTTTTCTCTTGTTACTGAAGGTTGTCTTTTCCTTCTCCTCAGACTATTATTCCTACCTTGTAGAATAACATTGGTGCTCTTCCTGTAGTCCCAAAACAATAGAAAGGGTTAGTGTCTTCCTCAAAGACCAAACAATTCAATTTTCTGAATAACCATTAATATGCAGTCATTAATTTTGTTGGAAACCAGCCTCCCATTGACTTACATAAAAGTTGGCCTTAAGAGAACAAGACTTGAGGAATCTTTAGACTCAAGTTTCTTCAATGCTCAGCTTCCTTGCCAACGGGGTTGCATAAATAGTTTGATCTCATCCAAATCAAAATGCATCCGTTGACTTCACAGTTCCGTGGCTCAACACCTTTAGTGACTGCCTATGAAATAGGAATGTGATAGTGCTGAAAGTGAGACATGTTTCTTTAAAATTACTTACCACCTCTTTCAGTAATATGACAGAAATCTAATTAATTTGACAGATTAATAAATATTATAAATCTGCAGGAATCAATAGACCTGAAGGCCTTATTAGACCTGAAGGCTCAGTGCACTGGTAACAGGATGGAAGATTCACCACTGAATCAAATCCACCATTGTTCCTTAGTGGTAGAATGTTATTGCCATCTGACCTGGAGTTATCTGAAACTGGTAAACAGTCTTAAATCTCTTTTCCAGTTGCCCAGCAGACCAATATTGGATCTTATCTGTATCAAGAGTGGCATCTATTGGTACATAAAAGTTATTGGAAGTATTTGTCAAAAGTGAGACGAAGTGATATCACCCCCTTAACTAAAAAAAAATATCTTCTGATTCCTTAATGTGCCCAGCAGAGAATAATGTGAGAAGGTGTCTCTGTCAGGCACAGTCATATTGTTTGTCCTTGGAGGAATGGGAGCAAAACCGACCACCTATCTTCATGTGTCCGTCTAGTGGTTATTGTAAATAGGTCCTTTAGAGGATGATTAATTCCACCTTAAAAAAAAAAAAAAAAAAAAAGGTAGGTCTGTGTTCACATTATTGTTATTGGAAGTATATTTTACAAGTTGATTGCCGGAAATTTTCTAACTTCCAGGTTAAATTTGCTGATGACCTAGGCTGATGTATTAGCTACATAGATGAATGTACACATACATTACAGTATAATATAAACCCATATGAACACTACAGAGCAATTGTCTTCCCTCTAAGATAATACTGCAACAAACTCAGTAACTTTTCATCCTATTGCAAAGGAATACATTGCAGCGGGAGGTAAACTTGGTGGAAAATAACTTTCCTGTTCCAGGAAAGTTTTTGAAATTGCAAAATTCACATTCTATGCTGAGCCAAACCCAAGACCTTTCAATTTTTTTGGTATTTTTTCCATGGGAAAATAAGAAGAAAACATGATCGGAATAGCTGCAAGTCCAGTAATTTAGGATCTTCCTCTGGGACTTAGGAAATCCAGGTCCAAGTCTATGCTGTGAAGTAATCTGGACAGAGACTTGAATTTCATTCTCCCACATCCTGGGAGATGTGCATAACAGTCAGGTTACTCGTGGTTCTGGCTCAACCTCTTTTTGATCAGAAATTCCACGGTAGACTCCAGAAAACCCTTCCTGTCTAAATGGCATATACTTTCAACAGAAGGGTTGGATATTGATGGACTGATACCTTTTAACAAGAAATCACTTTTCTGAAAAAAAAAAAGTAAATCTAAGTGAAGATAAGAGCTCTTAGATGTAATGAAAAATTATGTTCCTTACCACACTCAGTATTTAGTGTTTTGATGGCCCACTGTGCCAGAATAGCAGGGGTAGTCTTTGTGTTCTGATCATTTTACCAATTTGGGTAATTATTTCCCCCCCATCTAAGTTTAATCTTACATTTCAATTGGATACAGGATTATTCTTCATTTCATGACTTAAACTATAATGTGCTGTTGTTTTGTACTGTTAAACAGCTGCTTAGCTCTGTGAAAATAAGAACCATGTGTTCCACCCCAGAGGTGGCTGGCATTTCAGTGGTAAATGAATTCATCCTTGCTTTTTCAACTGTTTTTGGATTCAAGTGTTATGTAGATATAAGATATTTATTGTTTCGTTTTTATTAAGCCTTGCTTCCAGCTAAGAGGACTGGAGCCAGAATCTGGAGAAAGGACCACCCCTTATGATCAATAATAGGTCAACATAGGATTCAAAGAATTCCTCCATGGTAGGTAACTAAAAACATATTAGGGAAGAAAAGTATCTTCAGACATCTCTAGGCTACCAGCAAGGACCGTGACAAATCTCTGTCTCTGGAAAACATGGTATCATTAATCATGAAAAGATGACCTTGAGACCTTTGATTCAGGTACTTGTAACTTGCAAGCTGTTCAGGCTTGTATGTAAAAGGAAGTAACCGTATTGATTACATTAGTCTTGTTCCCTTCCTACAAATGAAAACATTTATAATTACTCCATGTAGTATTCCTCTGAAAAATAATTTGTCCTTCTCTTGTAAAATACCTCCATAGAAATCTTTTGAATCTCCATAAGGAAGTCATCCCCAGGAAAGGAGCTTGGAAATTAAGAATTCTTTTTTTCACAAGGGTTACAAATAGCCTACTTTTCTGTGTTCCAGTTGTATCTAGTTAAATTAGTGCCATTCATAAACCAAATACTTTAAAAATTGTATAAATTTTCACTCACTGCAGTGAAAATTGAATTAGATCTGTAGGTTTTGGCTAGACATAATAAACCTGTATCATTTTGAACCTATGGCAGAACCTCTTTCCACACCATGGTCCTGGGTTTCTGAAACCCAGAGAGGCAATAGAAGGAGCATCGTATAGTTAAACCTTGCTGTAATGGAACATAACAAAACCACACCTTTGCATATCAGAGCTGGAAAGCTCTGGTCAAAAGGTGTTGACTCCATAATGCAAAGGACTGATTGCAGTTTTCAAGTATGTTTTGGCCTGAACATAGACCTTTCATCAACAAGCAGGTTCACATGAAGAACTCTTCTTCAGGTTCAGAAGTACTGGGAAGCTTCATCTTATGCTGGAGTGAGGTACTGCTCAAGACAGCAAGTTCCATGGTAGAGAGACACTTTGTATGTGGTGAGTCTGGATGGCTGCAAGGCCAGCAACAAGTACTCGGGCCTAACAGCTGCTTCTAGTTGTGACAAAAAGGCAGAATACGGTTTGATGAAGAAACTGTGTATGAATCTGAGGAGAACCAGAATAAAGAAATTTTCTGCACTTTCTTCCTAGACAATTAGAACGCAACAGAATTTATGCCCTGTTTTACAAAACAGAGATAAAAATAAGTACATATGTGACTTTTCTCATCAATGACTATTCCTAAAAGATGTGTATTTCTGAATCTTTAAGTTCTATATGACTGACTACACTACACATGACGTAAAAGCCTTTTTTATTTATAAAATGCATCTAACTAACTACATTAGTCAGTTTAGTTGAAAACTCACAGAAGGGTGACGAAAAACAGTTACTTTTCTTCCTCTTGGCCATCATCATACCCGTAATTTTCTGGAAGCCTCCAGTCACACACCAGTGAAATCCTTACTTTACAGTAACTTATGCTGATTTACTTCCATATGTATCTTAACTCCTAAAAATTCTTGTTACATTTAAGATTATCTGGTAGATCATCCATTCTGAAAGAGGCTCTAACATAACCAGATGTGAACTGAATCAGAGTTATATCCTATCTTGGTAATCCTCAAACTGGGTTCAGTGGCCCACGGGTTGCTCATAAGGTCACAGTAAATCCTAAGCCACTGACCTGCGATATTGCGTTAAAATATATTTTCTGCTTTTAATCGACAATGCCAAAAGTGCACAAAAACAGCAAAGGACAATTTACCCAGAGGCGTTTCAGACCACTGACATATTTGTTAAAAGACAAAGACCGAACCTGTAGTTTTGCATGGTGATCTCTGTATATGCAGAAGTGTGTATCTGATAATCACAGGTAATGGTAAGCTGTATGAATATATAAGGGCTGATTCCATTTACAGTTATGCAGTGTCATTAACTCAAGTGAATTTATATAGCTTTAACTGCGGGCAGAATCTGTCCTAGATAATGTTATTGAAATGTTTGGAAACATCTTCAAATACTGTTATTTTTATTTTACAAAGAACAATGTGGTTCTCTGTTCCAGTTTCAAATCAAAAGTAGTAGTAGGATGCAACTCTACTGACATCAATGGAATCACAATTACTTACAGCGGGTCTGAATTTATCCCTGTGCATCTATATTCTTCTAGACTTTCTCCCCTGGGGAGAGGAAGAGGGAACTAAAATGTGACAGATATTCGTCATCTTGCCTAATACACTACTGGAAGAAGATCAGATGCTATGCTGATGAGTATGGTATAAACGAACCTTGAAAGAAACTGAAATGTTCACCAAGAAACATGAAGGGACAAGCAAGGACTCTTCAGACTACTTTTCCTTCTTCACTGAAGGACTTCCACTGTCAAAGCCATCAAGAAGGGTATGGTGTTTGATAACCACACGCTTGCTCCGTATTGTCTTCCATGATCTACGCGAAATCAGCAGTACAGCCTAGCATGAATGGGGATTTGTATTCCAGAGTGAATAGCAATCAGTTCTTTTCACATGCAGTGTCTTTTTTAAGACAACTCAGTAGGTGTCATGTTAATTTGCTCTTTACTAGGTAGATGAAAATGTTCACCTCATCTGTGAGTACTAATTATTCTTCATCTTAAATGAGGTAACGTCAGTAAGACAACGACTCACCTTTATTTATATTTGCTTCAGTAGCAAGTTTGGTATGTACGATACAATATTTTCAGGTGCATTACTAAAATGGGTGCTACCTTTTTTCTACTTCTCGAAGTCTGTGATTATTCCTCTGTTTAGGAAAATGCCAAGAAACAATTTCTATAAGAGAGTGAAAGAGAAATGTAGCAGAAAAGATAGGATGCTCTTTGTCATCTAATCTCATTTACAATCAGAAAAGAGCTATCATGAACTGTGGACTACCTCACTGCCTACTGCAGTTAGGAAAACTGGTTAAACCATTGATAACAGCTGAAGTAAACTGCTTGAGTTTTTCCCTTCTATTCTGACTTTATTCTCATTCTTCTATGATTTTTGTAAATAGATCTTGTCTCTGTATAATTGAACAGAAGTGTGTTACCGCCTCAGTGCTATTCTAGAGAATATGAGTTGGCCTTACTCTTCCTGCTTAATTTCAGCATTTAACAGTCAGCTCTTCAAGTCTAAACAGTATTAAATTTGAGAAGAAATTCCAGTATGTATCAGAGAGGTATTCCATTTACACATTCTCACCACCACAACCAAAACTATTTCAAAAGATAACACTTAACATTTTCATATGACAGAAAAAAAACCCCAAAATCTGTTTATTTTAATGTAACAGTAGTTTCTATGCAAACTTAACTCCTACACCTTTGGCTGATAGCATTCAAAGATATTTAAAATATTTGATTTTATAAAAAACTTTTGTCTTTACAATACTCCCTCATTTCCTGTCTTCTTCCATCCCACCCCAAAGGTAAACGAGCAATAAACTTAAGGCTTATGAAATTTTCTATTAACAGGTCTTCCCAGAATCATAGAATCATAGAATGTTAGGGATTGGAAGGGACCTCGAAAGATCATCAAGTCCAATCCCCCTGCCAGAGCAGGAATGCCTAGACTATGCCACACAGGAACGTGTCCAGGCAGGTCTTGAATGTCTCCAGAGAAGGAGACTCCACAGCCTCTCTGGGCAGCCTGTTCGAATGGTGTTCCACATGGCCTACTGTTATTAATTGTCTCCATGTGATTAGACACACTTGTTAGAATAACACAATAATCTTAAGGTTGCTTTCATTCTTGTGATCCGTTGAAAATTTGCATCACTGCATACATCAATGTTAAGTGACTGACTAACATGTCAAAAGATGATAGAATGTAGCTGAGTGGGCAAACGTCAGACTCCCGTGATTATACAGAACACCCCAAGGATTCTAATGATTTATCAAAAAATGGATTTATCAGATAAACGGATTTTCTTCAGTATTTCATCAATCTTCTGTTTAATTTTAAGCCCAGAATTTCTGTAAAAATGAAAGGGGCTCATAATGCCTTGCAGAAGGGGAAAAAACATCCAACTGCTTTTCTCCAAAATTTTAGTATGAATGTAAGTAAATCAAATGCAATTATAAAACTTGAGGTCTGCCTGAGTTGGGTTCAGTGCATCCAAACTTTTGCTGTTAGTGGTCATGCAGATGTGAAAGGATATAAGTACAAAGATGATAGCACTGTATTCCCTTAATTGCCTTCCCGTGGCAGAAGTTCAATACTCACTTAAAGAGATGACCATTATTGACCAAGATACCAATCTTACTTTAATACCTAGGCCTCCCTTGAAAATCTTCCTGCCCAAAATTGATCTGCCCAGATAATGCTTATGAACTCTCACAAGACCATACTGTAATTAAAAATGCAGAAAACTAATTAAGGTCAAGTGAAAGGACTGAAATATTTGAGAGAAGAGTCAGCATTCTGTTCCATTGATTGATACGTGAGTTCTTTTCCCTTCCCTCCGTATTGTTTGTACTAGCACTGTCAAATAAGTTTTAAGAGATAACAAGCTAGACCAAAGTTTATCACTCAGCATTAAGAGGCAGAAAAGAGGACAAATTAGGAATTACTATATAGACTGTTTCAACGCTCTGTGAATATGTGTCCACCCATATTTAACCTTAGATCTAAAGTAAACATGAAGGCATTGAAACCTATGAAACTGGTGATCTGCCTCACGATAGAACATCAGTTTGCCACTATTCTCAGGTGTGAACATGCTCTTTAGATTTTTTTTTTACTCAGGATTTTTTACTCAGGATTCAAACTGTAGGTTAATTATAATCTTCTCTGATGTCATGTATTGGGAAGACACTCACCAGAAACATGAACATAATAAATAAAAGAAAGGGTATCAACACAGATATTACAGACTATATAAAGCCATTTGTGGTTATGCCAAGTTAGTAAGTGAACTTAAGAGAAGAATTGTCTCTTCCTGATTTATATAGCTGGTGGCTTTCTTGGAAACCAGAATTTGGGTTAGGTGGAGACTTCTTTTGCCTTGCATAGCAGGTCTGTCTTGTTTCTTCCCATTAGTCAATTTGCTTTTTGGAAGGATCTAATGTTTTACAGTTGTGTCTTTGAAATGTGTTTTGAATAAAGCTCCAGCCAAGAATGTTGTGTATGTCATTTGTGGGGAAAAGCTAAAGACTGCAGGAGCCTGCCATAGTTATGTAACTTGCTTATTTTTATATCTGTTAACTACTGCTTTTGTTAATAAAGTTTATAACAAAAAAGTTTTATAGATTTATAAAAAACTAATAATTTTTAAAACAGTCACATATTTTAGCCTTTTATATGAAGGTTCAGTTGTACAAATTTTGCAAATAAAACCCCAAATCCCAGATGATTAACAAAATATGTGTTTATTTAAACATACAAATAAATACATTTTAAGGGGTTTTTACTTAGAAAAATCTGAATTCAATATTTTCCTTGCAAGACTTAGAAATTTGAGCCATGTCTTTGGAACTCTTAATGCACAGCAAAACAAAGAGAATGGAGTTTCCAAAACTGGAAGGCATATAGGATGACACTTGAGACAATAGCAATATTTCCCAGAAGAAACATGAAAAGGTATAAACTGAGCTAAGACAGACTATACTCTTTTTACTCCATGGCATTAATCTTATATTGTAATTTGTGAAAGTCTAAAGATAGATCAAAAATGATAAATATAGTCAATATGACCCATATAACATTTGAATTGACAGAGCGATATGGCTATTAAGAAAATGTAAAACCTCATCCACCTAACACGAATCAAACGTCTATGTTATCACTAACTCTAAAAGTCTAAATAAAATCAAGTACCTGGCAGGCACCAACTCATTTTCATTCTTAAAACGTCAGAACCCTGACTCAAAATACCATTTCTGGAACATATTTCTTTATCTCAGCATATTAAGACACTTAGAGCTCCACAGATACTCCAAAAAGAGAATATGCACAGTCATTACATAAAAAATGCATGCTAAAATAAGAACAAAAGCAAACACAGCTTGTCCGAAAAGCCAATGTTGTCATTATCACAAGCCCGCAAGGTTTTCAGTATGTCACTGTTTAAATCAGAGACAACCAGGATTGGTTTATTGACAGGACGCTATGCTGAAAACTTAAGGACAATATTTAATTTAGAGAAAATGGGGTATCTCTCAGTTCACATACATTTGCATATCTAGACATGTCAAACTTGTTCCAGTGTATGATATTCAGCATCGTACAAAAGCCAGCCTGCTTGCATCAGGGCTGGAGCACTTAATAGTCAAGAATCTATCACCCTCTAGATTACAAATCATGTTATTTTGTGGAGCATTATGGACCTTTTTCCAATGGTTGGTCTTTGAATAGCCATATAGATACAATCAAACTATCCTGAATTCATAAATAATCTATTGATTTCTTAAAGTACTTTAAATCTCAAGCCATAACTCAGTTTTATTGTCAAATATATATCTGGATTTCTATGAAATATTTAAAAACTCATTATAAATTTAGATGAGAGGTTACAGATCTTATTCAGATTTGCAGTAGCTGTGTGGAAATTCTAACATAACTTCAGACAGAATAAAAAAAACCCCACCAAACATTTATAAAAGTTTCTGTAAATAACAAACATGTGATTTCCGTAACTCATTTCTATTTTAAACACTAAAGTATATATTACCCATTTCAAACAAAAGCAGACTACCCTAGAAAACGGGTTTCATAGGCATCGTCAACTTTCCAAAAAGTGATCAGAAGTGACCTCAATGTATTCACAGTAGAAAAACAAGCAAAATAAACCACCACCACCACCAAAGTCCCAAGCTACTTGAATATCATTGAAATTATCAGACAGCTAAGAATAACGACCACAGAATAAGAAATTATTTATTCAGTATTTTCAGATCATTCTTTGTTGAGGTAACCTCAACTAAAACACATCTATATGATTTTGATTTTTCTCAGTGTTCACATAAGAGTTTCATTCAAACTCTGTGGGAAGGAGAGGCAGTTTTGTTCCAGTGCCCATGGGTAACATGAGGATGAATCTTAGACAGACAAATCCATGGACTATTTCTTTTGTCTTCATTTATACTACCTTTCCATTTTCCCTTCTACTTTGCAAATCACGCCAGTCTTGATATTCTATTAATTGCCACTTCCCCAGATATCTTTCACCTACACCTTGTACTGTCAATTGTATTCCACCAGAACCTGACTTTCTTCAAATCCTTCACCAAAACTCATTTGAGTTGAAGCATCAGAAGATCCCTCCCAGTTAGAATGTTTTATTTACCAAGAAGTGTCATCATTTGCACAAGATTAGAATGAGTCATCATGTGACCAGATTCTTGACAACTCCTCTAAATATTTCCCCATTTCCCATTTGTCTAATCCCTTGTCCCATCCAATCATTTTATCTGTCTAATAGTAGGGTTCAAATTCTTCAGGTCATGTATCTTGCCCTTTTATCAGTTTCTGCAGAGTGATAAGCATACTTGTCAACAATAATCACCAAAAAACAAGACTTCCTAAGCTTATTTGTCCAGTCATTGTACTGGAATGCAGTATAATCTTCTTTAGACAGAGCTTCAATAATAATCAATGTATATCATCATGTAAACAACACAATCAATACACAATTCTACAGCTTTGACAACTTGGATGAACTCTTAGCTTCCTGTATAAAATCTTCTGATAACTCCATTACAGTTCGAGTAATATTAATTACATAAACTGCCCTAATGACTCACTCAAGGTATGATGGAGGATGCAGTTCTTTAAATAGCTTGCAGGAGAAGGATCTACTCTGATAAAATTGCAGTATATTTGGATTTAACACAGCAAGGAAAGACAATGTGAACCTGTATTAGAGGCCAATGGATTTAGTTATAAAATGCACCTTAAATTAGGACGGTGTCTTTTTTATTGCCTTAAAAATAATAAGTAATGGTAGCATATAGAGAATGCACCTAGCCAACACAGAGAATAGAAGAGAATATATATGAAGGAATATTTGAAATATTGAAGATATTTCTGAAAAAATGCAGTTTGTGACCTACCTAGACGAATCCTTTCTGTCTGCCTTCCTTCAAACAGTTCTTACGTAATATTCACCTATCTGTGACTAATTTAGATGGTGAATTCCATAGGAATTCATGCTAAGTAAATGTTAAGTAATAATTAGACATAGACATAGAAACACAATCAGCCTTCTCTGGAGAGAATTAGATGTTTGAGGCTGCCGCTAGCACAGCTAAAGGGTAACATTTCCAGCAATATGCAATATTTATCATGTTTTCCATCATAAAAGTGATATTCATGTAATATCTTCAAGCTTATCTTATTCAGGCTAAACCAGTTATCCACAGTATATAGGTTCATCCTGGCTCCTAGGCCTAATTATCGCATCATGTATGTAAAACATGCCTGACTTAATACTGCAGCTGTACATCAAAAAGGAATAATATACAGTAACGTGTTCCCTTGGGATAATATGTATGAACTGGAGTTCTGCCTAATTAACCTGATGTCTGAAAGGTTAAAAGGGGGTGTGTGTGATTATTCTCACTACAACTTCAAGGGTGTTTATTCATGGCGTAGGGAAATAGCTATTGTGTATAGGTGTCATTGCCCTCTACTGGATCAAATCAAAACAGCTCAGTTGTTTGTCTCATGGGATTGATAAAGTTATTTGTAGAATTTTTCTTCAATTTAAAAAAAAATAAAATATCTAGTTCATGTTGTTAGACAATCAAGCATATGAATTTTATTCTTGCAACAAATCCTAATGGCTAAAGAACAAAACCCAGGAAAGAATATAGTTAAAAAAATCCTAAAAGACCATAGAACTCAATCTCCATAACTATCCTTAATGTCTGTAGTAGCATTTTTTTGTTCACACTTGACTTGCACACAAGCTGCACTCTTCTGCAACCAGCATTCCAGTCTAGTCTTGTGTTCCATCATGTACCACACACTTTTATGTCATCATTGTTTCAGTCTTCAAGTCACTGAATCCTTATATATTGTGCATAAATTCTTGACAGATTGCCCTGGTATTTTCATTCATGTCTCTTCAGCTGGATTTCTGATTTCTACTCATCTTCAGATTCCATCTGCACAAGTAGATCAATAATTGTTGTTATTAGTACTTGGGTTTTAATTTGCCTTTGGACTTTTGCCCTGTGGGCTTTTGTAACAAGTTTAAACCTCTTTTTACTATGTTAATGAGTCTGTGCCCCAAAATGACCTTCCTGTCTGAGGGACACCATCTGTCTTCCATTCCTCTGACGTGAAACACTTCAGAAAAGAAGGAAGCTGAAAACTTTACAGGCAATATCTTCAATTACAATCAAATTCCACAGGTTTAAAACCAGTAAATTTTGGACAGAAGATTAGAAAAACTCTTTCTCACCTCTTACTCTGGTTTGCTTAATAAAGCGTGATGTTTATTTAATTTGCCTAACCTTTAATTTGGCCAGATCATAACAATTACAAAATTATTAGGAAAAAATAAAAGAACACAATAGAATTTGGGTAGGCATAGAACACCTGTAACCACTTCTATTCTCTAAGCATCACTTAAGATTTCAGACAGAGAGAAGTCATGTAGAACATGAGTCTTTTATTCTGATTCTTTTAAGGTATGCAGTCAGGTGATAACTTCAGTATTAGTAGATAGCACTCAAAAATATATAGCATAATTCCTAATTTCTGTAGGAAAGTTGCACACTGAAAATGGTTTCTTTATATCAATGTCTATCTGTGTGCTGCAGAAGCATAGCCCTGTTCCAGGATTTTCCTCCTTTTGCCTGATAGGAACCGTTTATAGATGAAAGGCTATCATGTGTATAGCAGTGGGCAGATCAAACAGAATTCTGTGGAAATTGTATGTGTTAAGTATTTAACTTGGACTGGAAAATTTCTTTGTTTTCTGCATCTGACCTTGATTTCCAGCTTCTAACTGACCTCTTCAGAACTGATGCAACTATTTAGTCATACAGTTACAATGAATTTAAAGGAGGAATTGACCTGTATCACTTCCACTATTTTAACATGTATCTATGTCTGAGTACAGTGAAAATCCTCACCACTTTTCAACCACTTCACCTGTTTTAGAAACCCTTGTAAATTATTCAGATATGATACCACCCACATAGCAGTCCTTTCCAAGTGATGACTTCATAATCAAAATTTTAATATGAAATATTTTCCCCAAAAAAAGTCAAGCTCCTTTTTTCAGGGAAGATACTACAATTTGTCTGTCCTGTTTCTACTGATAGAAATCACACCGTCAATCACTACTTTGAAAAGCAAGAGTGTATGATTTACTCAGTAAAGTTCATTCAAAATTAAAACAGTTTTCAAAAAACAGAGAGTTCCAGACTTTGGCTCTGACTTAAGTTTCCTCAAAATTCAGAAATGTTGAGTTCCAGAGAGTTGACACCTGTTAACCTCTAATTAAAAACAAAATGAAAATTTGCCAATACTTCCATTGGACAAACATACTTTATCATGAACTCCAAAAAGAAGCTCAAAATCAGGAAGATGACACATAATAACACAAAATTAAACTGAAATAGATTAAGAGTTCACTTCAGATAAACATTCAGAGTATATGAAAATTATTCAGACTATTCAGACCAGTAAAATAGAAACTGATGACTCTTGAGCTCAGGCTTTCTGCTTGTTTCTGCTTAATCCAGACTTGCATGAGAAAGAAAAAAAATCAAAGCAAAGACAAATATAGAAGAAAGATAGAAGCATTATTAATAATTAGAGCTATTGTGTCTATCCATATGACGAGATTTAGAAAGTTAATATTATTAAGTAATTACTTTTTCACTTAATGGCTAAGAAGTCAGAATGACTTAACAAATAGTACAAGCTACATGAAAAAGTCTAGTAAACAGAGCAGTTTGGAGTTGCCATAAAGATACTCAGCTTCCCCTTTCTTTCAAAAGATTGACCTCAAGTTCAAGTCCTTTGTTATGTTATAGTGGATCAGCAACTTTTCAGCATCAGCATTTTAGGCCACTCTCCATCATCTTTGGTAAGTCGTGGGGAACAGGTGAGGTGCCTGAAGACTGGAGGAAAGCGAATGTCACTCCAGTCTGTAAGAAGGGCAGGAAGGATGACCCGGGTAACTACAGACCGGTCAGCCTCACCTCCATCCCTGGAAAGGTGATGGAACATTTTATGCTTGACGCTGTCTCTAGGCATATCAAGGATAAGAAGGTTATTAGGAGCAGTCAGCATGGTTTTGCCAAGGGGAAGTCATGTTTGACCAACCTGATAGCCTTTTACGAAGACATAATCAGGTGGATGGATGGTGGCCATGCAGTGGATGTGGTCTATCTGGATATCAGCAAGGCCTTTGACACCGTGTCCCACAGCATCCTCATAGGTAAACTGAGGAAGTGTGGTCTGGATGACCAAGTAGTGAGGTGGGTCACTAACTGGTTGAAGGGAAGAAGCCAGAGAGTTGTGGTCAATGGGGTAGAATCTGGCTGGATGCCTGTGTCTAGTGGGGTCCCTCAGGGGTCAGTGCTCGGGTCGATGCTTTTCAATATATTTATCAATGATCTGGACTAGGGATTAGAGAATGTTGTCAGCAAGTTTGCTGATGATACAAAATTGGGAGGAGTGGTTGACACACCAGAAGGCTGTGCAGCCATTCAGAGAGACCTGGACAGGCTGGAGGGCTGGGCGGGGAGAAATCTTATGAAGTTCAACAAGGGTAAGTGTAGAGTTTTGCACTTGGGAAAGAATAACCCCATGTGCCAACATAGGTTGGGGACGGCCCTGCTGGAGAGCAGCGCAGGGGAAAGGGACCTGGGGGTTCTAGTGGACAGCAGGATGACCATGAGCCAGCAGTGTGACCTCGTGGCCAAGAAGGCCAATGGCATCCTGGGGTGTATTAGACGGGGAGTAGCAAGTAGGTCAAGAAAGGTCCTCCTGCCCCTCTACTCTGCCCTGGTGAGACCCCATCTGGAATATTGTGTCCAGTTCTGGGCCCCTCAGTTCAAGAAGGACAGGGAACTGCTTGAGAGAGTCCAGCGCAGAGCCACAAAGATGGTGAAGGGAGTGGAGCATCTCCCTTATGAGGAAAGGCTGAAGGAGCTGGGTCTCTTTAGCCTGGAGAAGAGGAGGCTGAGGGGTGACCTCATTAATGTTTATAAATATGTCAAGGGGGAATGTCAGGAAGATGGAACCAGGCTCTTTTCAGTGGCGTCCACTGACAGGACAAGGGGCAATGGGTGGAAGCTGGAACATAAGAGGTTCCAGAAAAATATGAGGAAAAACTTTTTTACTGTGAGGGTGACAGAGCCCTGGAACAGGCTGCCCAGGGAGGTTGTGGAGTCTCCTTCTTTAGAGACATTCAAAACCCGCCTGGATACGTTCCTGTGCGCTCTGCTGTAGGTGATCCTGCTCTGGCGGGAGGGTTGGACTAGATGATCTTTGAGTTCCCTTCCAACCTCTAACATTCTGTGATTCTGTGATTCTGTGATCAAATTATCAATGTTTTGTTGTATCACATCCTTTTCTGAAGTCCCATCAATGCCACAAGTCTAATTGAATTATACGGTCATCTTCTACATTCAGTGGACAGGACACATATTAGGTGGTAACAATGTTTTACTTCCAAGGGGGAAACTTTAAATTTTTTTACAAATATCGAGACAAAAAGGTGAATCAAGACCTCAGACATACAAACAAGACACAAGTCTACTCTTCCCTACAATTTGCCCTCTTTTTTTTTCCCCCTCCACAGGTCATATACATCCCTGAGTTTATCATACAGACATCTCTGATGAAAATAAAGACTGGTGTGAACGAAGTGTAAGTGAAAATATCTGTGTGCGAAAGCACTAGAAGGAACCATACTGAATAGTATATATTAATGTCCAGGGCTGTGACTGATATCAGTCAGATCAATGAACCTGGAGAAACATGGTATTTCCTTGAAGACCTGAAGGTCTGTACTTCAGTGAGGCCACAGCATGGGTTACCAGCAAGAAATCTGTGCAGTGATAGCAAGAGGAAGGACACAAGTTTACAGATCTTCATCTTCACCATTCTTTTTCCTGTTTTCCCAAGAAGAAGCCAGGCAGCCCTGAAGGTTCTCCAAAATAGGGAACAAAGCCAGTAGCAATTTTGAATAAGACATGGGTAAACTGAAGAGACTTCAGTGAAAGACCAATTGAGATGCCCAGGGCTGGAGCACTTGCGTTGTGAGGAGGGGTTGAGGTTGCTGAGCTGCTTCAGCCGGGAGAAGGGATGATTTTGGAATGGGCTTAACAGCAGCTTCCAGTGCCTATGGGGATATTATCAAGATGGAACCAGACTCTTCACCAAGGTGAACAGCTCAAGGATGAGAGAGCAGTCATAAACTGGAACAAAACAGGTTCAGACTGGATATAAGTGAAAACTTTTTCCCCATGAGGACACCTGAGCATTGGAGCAGGCAGCCTGGAGTGCTGTGGAAACTGTATCCCAGGCAGATTTCAAATTCCAACTGAACAAAGTTCTGAGCAATCTGGTCTAACTAGATCTGACCCTCCTTGAGCAGGAGATTGGGCATGAGACCTCCTGAGATCTCTTGGGCCTGAATTGTCCTGTGAACCTGTAAGATTTGTAGAAGGTGGAATAAGCAAGATTCTAAGGGAAGAGATCACCTTAAGGGTGTAAATCAATTTGTTGCTGCCATTCAAGAGGAACCCAAGAAACTAAGTGAGGACCAGAAAGCTGGTGTCTCTTGTCCTCGGTGTCTGTCACAAATGAACTCGGACAGATCACTTGATGTCTTGGTCCTTGTAAGTATGTGGGTGTGAGAGTGAGTGAAATCAGTTTTGTTATAAACATTGCCTTCCCATTTTAGAAACTTACTAACTTCCCACAGATGTCCTGTTCCTAAGAGACGTTATGAATCTAAAAGTGAGAAGGTTTTACAGGGAACCACATTTATGGTGGAATCTCTGTATTCTAAGACCAGAATTTCCCAGGAAGGTGCATTAGGCTCTGAGAATTGTTTTCTTTCTAGAGACACAGAGGGAGAAAATGTTCTTGTTTTGTGACCGTTATCATTCTATATTCTGTAATGGGAAGTACATTGAGCTGCCTCATAGGCCTCACATGTGCCTTTTGGAGGAATCATGTCAGTCTTTTGATTAGATCTTTCAGAAGTGACTTAATGGATATACAGAGCTCAAACAGGAGCACCTCAAGCTATGGTCATTTTAATTTCCAGTGAGACCATCATAGTCCGTGGACCAAAGGATGCCAAAACCTTTCTTAAAGATAGGGCTGGATGTAGAGTGTGAATTTCACAAAATATTCATGTTATTTTAAGAACAGCAGAGGTTTGTGAAGGAAAATAGAGGTATAAAGCAAAGAAATTGATTACTTTTCTTGGAATGACTAAAATGATCTTGACAAAAGCCACACAAATCTGGTATACCTCTGTAGCCTGCCTTTGTGGTCAGCACACAGAGATAAGCTCCCTAAGCAAGCCCAAAACATTTAGCTTTGCTTTACTTTAGTAGAAACCTGAGGAGACTGATGTCTTATTGACAACTTCCTAAATGACTGGTTAGTAGCAGTCAGCACACAGATTATAGAAGGACGTTATGAGGAACAGAAGACTTGGAAGCTCTGCAGCTATCTAGGAAATAGATACAACTATGAAAAAAAGCTTGAGAAAAGAATCAGCAGATCTAAGTTAGGGCAATGTGTCAACAAAATCCATATATAGGCTAAAAAAAGTGACTAGCACTAATAGAAAACTGACCTTAACTTATTGATACTAGCCACCTGAATTAACCCAAAGACATAGGTGAACATATTCTCACATGGTAGGTTCCATGTTATTGCAAAGTAAAGAACTTGTAATCAGAGGGTTGAAGGTTAGGTTAAAGGCTTGTTTGGGTTGCAATGGTTGCTTTGATATTGCTTCTTAGATCACAGAAAATAATGACAATGATGGTATCACACCACACTACAGGTTGGACTTGGGTCTCAGTTCAGATGATTACCAGTCAATATTTAACTGTCTAAACTACTGTCCTGGCCTGAGCTAAACAGAACCCGTTCTGTTCAGTGAATTTACTTTTCAGCTCAGTCTCTTCTAAGGGACTACACTTTCTGAAGTTAACGGTATGTTTTTGCAGACAGTGTCTGCTATAGAAGTGATAATGCCTGATGTTTACAGTTACTGCCAGGGATTGGTATGCAGAAAGGCTCGTGCTGATATTTGCTTCTGTAGTGACCAAGGTCACTACTAAATCTTGTGTAATGCGTTGGTGTGCCAGGAAGTAGAAAAGTCACAAGTAAGTGGAAAGTTTACACCTGTGGGAAGGAGCAAACAAGACGGGTAACTCAAAAGTGACCAACAAAAGTATTCCATTGCATATATATCATACTCAGTATAAAGCTGAGGGATCACAGGGGTTAAGCTGTCTTCTTCCATGACCAGTGTCTGAAGAGGAGTCTATCTGATCTTCTGCCTTTGATCCCGATACTGAGTTCCTGAATGCAGCTTCTGTATCCAGTTCCCCTCTGCCAGTGAGCCTGGGGCTTCCCCAGTGCCACCTGCTCTGCAGCACCAGTGAGGATGGCTATTGGGGACAGGGGAGTTGAGTTTTATATCGGTTTTGCATATATTTATATATATTTCTATATTTATTTTTTTAAAAAAATATTAGTATTCGTATTGTTTCATTAAAAATAATCTAGTTTTATTTTCCAATCTGTGTATGTCTCTGTCTTATTCTTTTTTCTGTTTCCCTTTGGAAAAAAAGAGACGAGTTATTCTGGGGACACCATTCAGCAGCCAGTCCAGCACAAACCCTTGACAACTACCATTAAATGCAGAGCTAGTTAACAGCCACTGTTACTGGAATCTAACTGTTACAGTTAACAACTACTGGAATCCAGAGCTAGACTTAAGAATTTGTAGGTGTGCGTCAACATAAGTGTGTTAACATGCAAGATAAATTCTACCCTATATGTCAGTCAATTAGATGCTACAAGTATTGAGTGAGTCTGTAGCCCATGAAGGACTAATAAAAATGTAGAGACATTCAAACTCTTACCTAACTTTAATCCATCTGGAAAAACAGCAAACAATACACATGAGTAGTTTAAAAACACAGTACTGGGTAAAAAGGGAAAGGAATCATGACAGCTTTTCTGAGAAACTGAAAATGTAAAGAAACATACAAAAAGACCATCCTGTTCTGAACCAGACATAATTAAATTGAGGAAAAATTAAAACAATTTGCCCAAACATGTCCATACTTCAGTTTACTGAAGACATCTCCATATTTTGGAGGTGAGGATTATGTAAAAACTATGATGGAAGAGAAGTGAGTTTTAGAAAATAATGGCTTGATGAACTGGTTCTGGGAACATAAGAATATACATGGACCTGGTCTGAGAGTGTGAGAAGAATATAAGACACTGTAGCAGGCAGCAAACACCACAGTCCTCAATAGCATAGTTCTGCTTTAAAATGCACTTAGAGAGAGACACCTAAATTTTGAATGTGTTTAAACTAACATTGAAAAAAGGAGACTAAGCTTGGTCTTAAATATTTTCTGAAATCAGAGCAGTGAAAGATTTGATATGTATGTAACTGGGAAATTACAGGAACGGGCAGAACAGAAATGTACTGGAATAAAAGCAGATAAGTATCAGAGACAAACTGAGCTTGGTAGAGTAAGTCCTTAAAATGCAGAATTATACTGACAAGTTCCTTAACTTCCAAAATGCCTATATTTTAACAGTCTGTGCCTTTCAGAAATATGTTCAAGATTCACAACATGGATATCAAACAAAGTCTACTGATGTTTGACATTTTGGATTGTGAATAAACATAATTTTCTATGGCATTTTAGAAATCTTAGTAGGTGTTGTTTTCTAAAATAAACAGGAAACTGACAATTCTCTCCATTTACTGAATGATCCTTTAGAAGAATAGACGAGATCTATAACAGTGATTTTATCTTCAGTATAATTTATTTTATTTCCAATTTTATTTGATTGCATTAACAAGAGAGTGACTTAACCAGAAAATTAAAGCTAAGTTCTTTATGTGTAATAGCTTGTTTTCTAAGAGTGTGTTTTTGAAACGGATCAGTTTCTTTAAAGATTTTATACTCTTTGAGAGGATAAGTGAAAATGTTGTCAACACCTTCCATTTCTAGCTGATGGATTTGAGACTGATGAGAAGTAAAGACTCTTCAAATGCTGGTGGCAGGAGATACGAAATATGATGACAAGCTGGAGAACTATATTAAGCAACACAGAGGAAATGGACTGTGATAAGACAGAGAGCAACTATGGTTATCTCCACAACAGGTGAATGATCTGATCAGAACACAGGAACTAGAAATAAAGGAGTAAAAGTATTGAAATACTGCTGTAATACAGTAGGAAATAAATCCAGCTATGAAGCAAAAATCTTTTTAGTTCCAAAACCTTGTAAAAATGGGTAAGACTAATAATATGGAGAAAATAGAGTCTCATCATTGCTACTTTATGGGTCTCTTTCTGAGATGTTTATTCAAGAATTTACTGCTCCTGCATATAAATGGAAGAAAGAAGAAAAAAAAAAAAAAAAAGTGAAAAAAAAAATCCAACCTTATCTAACCTTTCTGTATCTGCACACTCTGCCAGTGAGTTATGTGTGCTTCCTGTTAAAGAGAAACTGAAATGCCAAAACTCCTGAGATCCCCACAGCCCTTGGAGCTGGCAGCAGCATGAGATCAAGCACAGACAGCGGCTTTTTTTCACACTGGCTCTGCAATGTTGTTGCTCTTTCATATAGAGGAATGGAAGGGTGATCATTTTTGCTCTCCCAAAATGCATGCTAGGACTGAAGATTTGCCCTTTCAACAGAACAGTCACTAGTCTGGTTCGCTGTCACTATTTAGTTCTGAGACCAAAAATATGTATTCACTTTTTCCTCTAATCCAGTTGTGATTAAATATTGTCTGCTATAATCCCAATTCTTCAGTAGGGTCTACATGTGAGTAAATGCAGTAAGCCAGTCTAGGTAATACTTGGAAGGTCAATCAGGAAAATGCACATAATTGAAATCAAAGCTCTGGGAAGAAATTAGAGACAAAGGTAAAGATGAAGAAAGCAGATGATGAGGAAGAAAAGCAGATAAACCATAAAAGAATGGTTACTTAGCAAGGGAACTTAGCATTTTATTTATCTGAAATTCTGTTTTTAAAAGGCTGGTGAAAGAATGATATCAAAATTTTCATAGAATCATAGAACAGCTTAGATTGGAAAGGACCTTAGAGATCATCTAATCCAACCTCCCTGCCATGGGCAGAGATGCACTTAACTAGACCAGGCTGCTCACGGCCTCATCCAATCTGACTTTGAACACCTCCAGGGAGGGGGCATCCACAACCTCTCCGGGCAATCTATTCCAGAGTCTTGCCACCCTCATACTGAAGAATTTCTTCCTAAGATTCTAAGATTTTAGGGAAGTGTTTTATGCTGTGCTTTCACACGATTAGTTATTTGTAAACAAGTGCAGCTGTATATAAAAAATATAACAAGTCTAAATAAATATAATAGAACTGTGAATAAAGCCTCTTGTAATACATAAACGTTGAGTCATCTTCAGAAAACAAAAAGTTTATCTCTGTGTTTTATTGTGATATAGCATACAAATTCTTGTAAAATAATTTGAAATAAATTTATTTCATAGAATCATATTTTTCTTTGACAGAATTACATATCACTGAAGCTGGCAAACATCTCTGGAGATCACCTAGTCTGACAACCCTGTTCAGAGCAACACCACCCAGAGCAGAGTGCTCATGGACTATGTCCAGATGACTTCTGAATACCTCTATGGTCTCTCTGGGCAACCTGTTCTTGTGTTCAACCACTCTGACAGTAAAAAGTTTTTTCTTACATTTAAATGGACTTTCTTGTTTTTTCAGCTGTATCCAATTACCTCTTGTCCTGCCACTGAGCACCACCGAAAAGAGATTGCCTTTGCCTTTACCCCATCTCCCATCTCCATCAGGTATTTATACACATTTGTAAGATTCCCCGAGCCTTCTTTTCTCAGTGCTGTACAGTCTCAGCTCTCACATCCTCTCCTCACATGACAGATGCCCATCATCCTTGTATTCCTCTGCTTCATTCACCTAACAGCACTGCAAAGCATAAGTGTTGTTTGACTTCAGCTGGATTAGTTAGATCAAGGTTTGATGCTCTTAAAATCCAACGATATCTTCCTCGGAGCATGGCCTCAGAGTATGGCCTTACACCAGCATCGACCACATCTCTTCCAGGAACGAGCCAAGATTCAGTTGAGTGGAATGTGGAAAGTCTTCAGAGAATGAAGTCTTATTCCATTATCTTGTTTCAGCTGGCAACTTGACTAATTTCGAAGAGAAAATTTTAGTGACATGAATTGTTGATGAAATGTGATCCCTCCATGTTCAAAGAAGATGCAGCTGGGGGTTTTAGTTTGGATTTATTTTTTGTCTGTTTTAATTAATAGGAATGAAGGAGAATTTGAAGGTGAGGGGGCACCAGGAAAGGGTTCCTTGCATCTCCACCATTTGTTTTGTGAATGTTAATGTCTAATGCATTCTTGTGCAGTGGACCATGTTCAACTGGCAGGGGGGACCTTACCTCACCTGCACTGAGGGGAGCCTTGCCTGGGAGAGGTTGGATGATGGGTGATGTGCCTGGAGGCCCCTTCAGGCCAACCAGGTTCCAGGAAACCAAGGTTGCAGGTGACTCATCTAATCACTACAGATACCATCACTGCCTTTGAGTAAGTCAGACTTGTTCTGAGCATACCCGGCACTGTGAGCTCCACAGAGTGAGTCCATAGAGGACTAAAACACAAAGATTTTTCTTTCCTGAACTTCAAAAAGCCTCTGTCAGGAGGTAAGCTATCATCACAGTAAAGGTAAGGACCTGACCCAACATGACCAGGAGCACAGTTTTAGACTCATTATAACATTTCTACCTGAAACTTTATATGCCAAAGATGTTTGAGATGTCTCCACACATTAAATAGTTTCCTTGAAACCACTACTGAGTTTAGGCTCCTGAAACGTTGCTAAACAGAACTCTAGGCATGCAAATGTTTTATTGAATGTTGGTTCTTAGAACCCAAAATCCTTCTGTAAAATCAGGATAACAGTGCATTACCTCCCAGCGACTATATACAAATCCTCTCAATAAGTCCCACTCTCAGGAGCAGAATGAATGTCTTTCAGAGTGACAGTACAAGGCACAGACTGCCTCCTAAGTGGAAGTCTACTTAAAGCATTCACAAAACCCTGGCCTTGGAGCTAAGATCAGCTAATTCCCAAGACAATTTCTTGGGCCAAACTCTAAACACTGCAACACTGACCACTTAAATCTGTATGGGAAAAACAGCAAATAGACAGCCAAAACACTGGTCCCAGTCTTCTTCTCCCTCCCTTCCCCAAGACTCTGAGAGACATTTCTTTGAGAAATGTCATCCGTGACATAGAACTTCTTTAATTAAAGATGACAATTCAAGTGAAGCAGAATGGGATGTTATATCTCCCAGCTTGCCATTTATAATTGTGAGTAGGTCAGTCACAATCAGAGCTGTGTGCTCTAGAATCCTGTTTTCCTTTCCAATATTTGGTATTCAATTGGAGAGTGGGTTTAAAATAATGTTTTTTTGTATTAGATTTTGCCTTTCATTTTAATTCCCATCAGTTGCAGTGACACTTGCATGCGAGAGCACATTTGATCAGCTACAGACTCCCTCATTGCTGATCTAAGCCAGAAAAACCCTCCTGACTGCAGCAGAAACGTTAGCAATAATCCTAGAGAAATCATGTGTTGCCAGCACTTCATGGCCAGCTCTCTGATTAACAACCTGAGGTAAACAGAGGGCAGTTAGTAACATAAACCACTGTGGTTTATAATATCAATAATCCCACAAAATGACCAAGTTTTGGAGGATTATTCCTGATGTAACATATATCCAGCCACTTACACTAGCATTGTTACATATTTAAATGAAGAAAGATGGACTGGATACAACAGTTGTTCCACACCATTAATGACCCTATCTTTCTTTCAGAATACAGCTCTTTTGGCTATGTTTACAATTTTACTTTTGGATCAATATAAACTTTATAAAGAAGGATTTTTTTCTGCTTCTTTGACAGCAATAAGAAATGCCAGTACACTCAATATACAGAATTGCCTGGCTCAGCACCAGAAGAGATAGTGCTAATCAAAGTAACAGCAGTAAAACTTGAACCAGCCCTTAGAAGGAGAAGGTATTAGAGACTAATTCATTAATCTGTTAAGCCCCTGTGTCAGCGAGAAGTATTCTCTCTAGTCAAGTGTCCTTAATAGGATGTATCAGGCTTTGAACCTGAGGCAGTTCAGTTTTTTAGTCCCGAGAAAACTACAAGGAAAGGGATCTGAAATGTAATAAAAACATTTGTTACATATATGCATCTGGGCATCATCTAAGCAATCTCTACTGTCGAATGAGTTATAATCAAGTTACGTCTGAGCAACTACAAAATATGCCAGTTTTTTCATTTGGATAAATGATCGCTAGAAATACAGATAGAAAATCAACAAATATATGACAGCAATTGCCTGCTATTATTAGCCACACATTAAGCTCATGGTTCAGTCTCTCCTAGCAATTGGAAAGCCCATCTCTCCATATCCATAGCAGGAGTAACAATGCCAGCAAGAAACGTGTCCTCGGAAGTATGCTCCGGGGTGGGATGTTCCGCGAGACACAAGCCACTTAACCCATTCACCAGTGACTCCAGCTTTATGATAATATTAGCAAGCCTTCTCAAACACTAAGGAATTCAAACTAGCTGAAAACAAACGGGTTTCACTGAGGAGCCAAGAAGGAATAGGCATTTCGTCTCCCAGTCCTTGCACCCTGAAATGGAAGAACACAGACCGTATTCTGTAAAGTCAAAGTTTTGCCTCAGTGTCACATAAAACAGGTCTGATGAGAGTTTAAAAGAAAAGCTGCAGTGGTTTGTTATTTTATTTTTGTTCTGCTTGTAAAGTCTGAAAGCTCTATAAAGATGGACGAAATTTTGCTCATGCTTTTAATACAAACCAAAAAAAACCACCCCTACTTCTGGCTGACACCAGTGATGGAAAGTTACAGAAAAGGATTTTATTTCAGAAAGTTTTCAATTTCTACCCCCAAAAGAAGGATTATCTATTGAAAACCAAACTTACACATGACTGGAAGAGAAGAATAACAGCTAATATTCCACAGTGCATTCAGTAACTAAAATAACATTGTCTTCCAAATTTTGCTATAGCTGAAAATGGAGAAATTACTGGGGTGGCAGCAGCAGCGACAGAGAGGGGGAACAATTTTTACAAAAGAAGCTACCATTGGTTGATTTTTTTTTTGAAAAATATTACCAAGGTGTCTGCATTGAAAAATGAGGTGAAAGAAAAGAAAAATATTTTTCAGTTTGGAACTTTCAACATGAAAAATGAATACTTAGGTTTTCAAAGAAAACTCTTTTTTTAACAAAATTTAAACAAAATGTTTCCTTTCGTACTGAATTATTCCGAAAGAGAAGGAGGGTAATTTCTCAAGCAACCCTATTGACAATTAAATTCTTCAGGATTTCACAACATTGCTTCCTACTGTGTTTCCTCCAACTCCAGAGAAAAACAAATGCAAAGATTTGCAAAGCATTAAAATAATGGCAGGCATATGATTTATTGTACTACACATGATTTGAAGCTCCATGTTTACTCCAAGCTGGTAGCACATCTGCAATGGCATTACATGACTTTTCACAATAAAACAAAACAGTGGTAGGAAGCAATTACATAAAAAGGCCCATTAATACAAGCCATGTAGCCTTTAAAAATAGGAGGCATTGCTTCCTATATAAAAGTTAAATCAAATCATGAGGATCACACTGTAATTACTCTTTTTTCAAATCTTGTTAGGTATAAAGATTATTAATACTTGGGAGGCAAACAGCAGGGACACAAACAGCAATAGCAGCTTCAAGTTTTTTGCCAGATTCAGATATAAGACAAATATTACCTCTGGCCTTTCACTACAGTTTACCTGATTACTCTGAACCTAACCAGCTCCCTGATGCCTACATGAGAACAGCTAAAAAGAAAACAAAAAATCTCATGCAAAAATGTGTCTTATTGAGCTTCTTGTGGTTCCTGTTGCCAAGGAAACCTGAGCAAATTCCTCTCAGAGAATACCCTGAAGTGCTTAAGCCAGCCAGGCTTCAACCTGGTATCAGGAAAGGAAACAAAGACTGAAAACAAACAGGACAACATGGTTGTAAAGCCCATTGGGGAGAGAGAGAAAAATAAACTGCAGGATAAAGCATCTGCTAGCAAAGAATATCTTTCATTTAGGTCAAATCAAGGCTTTTCAATCTCTGTCTATTGTTCCTCCTCTGGAGGAACCCGTTACTTCAGACAAATGGGAGAGAGAATAGGTCTCTTGTTTCAGTTACGGAGCTGATGGTGTTACAAATCATCTGTCTTTCAGAAAATCGTCTATTAGTGTTCTCTGATCCTCCATGAAAAGGAAGCTGATTAAAATTATTAACAAAATTATCTTCCACTTTTTATTTTGAAGTGTGATCCTCTCTCGAAGACGAACAATATCAGTAATTATCACTGGTTTAATCAGAAGCCTTTTGTACAGTATTCTCTTTTCCTCTTCCCTCCTCCCTTTCCTCTTTTCTATTCTGCTTTTTTTGATTATAAATCTCAACAGTTTCATTAAATGTTTAGGGCCAAATTCTGGCACTCTGCAGAGCTGGCAAGAAAACAGGCATATAATAATGTTGCAAAAGCATCTGTATTACGAGCCTATGTCCTGGCTAGATCAGACCCTGCACACTTCATAACCCTTCTCTACAGCATCATTCCCTTAATGGGGTCATTCTTTCCAGGAGCAAGAGCTGATGCATGGGTTGGGGCACTTGGAACTTTGTGTGCATTGCTTACAGGCTATAATGATCACATCTCCTGATCTTCTTGTTCCACCCTTTCTATCCTCATCATTATTGTATGGGAATGCTCCACTGCCCTGGAATGCACCTGGGTGGACCTACCAGAGCCACATGAGACATCATGCTTGCTCTAGGTTTTCTCCGCCACCTCAGTTTGAGGAGCAGGATGACAAAGTGGGACAAATGCTTGAGATCAGACCACTGGGACTTGCAAGAGAGGGGAGAAAAAGTTTTGACCATGCGGAGGTGGCTCCAAAAGGCTGTCATGCCAGATTAAATCAAAATTGCACCACAGGTTTCAAAGGACTTTTTCTGATGTAGTAGGAAACCAAAGAAAGACAACCCAGTCTCAAATCAATAGAAGAAACCTTCTGAACTGATGCCTTTTTCTGCCAGATTCAAGCAACAGAATCTATAAAGCATGGGGTGATCAAAAGATGGAAGGTAGCCAAGGATTATTCAGCTGCTACTTGGAATAATTAAAAATGAACAAAGAAGTCTATAAAAAATATGTTTAAAATATACATTTAATTAGATCTCTCTCTGGTCCTCTGGTATCGTGGCAGAGGACTTTGGAAGAGTTAGAAAACAAGGATTAAATTGCAGTGAGTTTGGGAGGGACACTGTAAGAGAGCTGGGAGTTAAACTGAAGAGCTGTTGAAGTTTCCTCAACAGTCACTTGTCTTTTGTATGCTGCAGTCCAGGCTTGGCATTTTCCACCCTTGCTTTACGTTATTTAAATAAATATAGAGATGTGGGGATTTTTTTCCCCTCTGTGAGTTTCCTTAACCTTTTTTAGATAGCAGATAAGAGAAAAATGAGCACGAATGTGAAAGAAGCTGTGTCAGAGAAGCGTGTGAGAGTTGGCAAGAAATCTTTGGCGCTATTGTGATTGACCAGCTAAGAAAGCAGCAAGAGCCAAACAGCTCTCTCTGTGGATTATTTCTGGGTAGGGTATTCATGAGTTTGTGCTTACGGAATTTCTGCCTGATCTTTCCATTGGGAAGATGGGATTTGCTCTCCACGTGGATTGGGAGGGAAGTTCAACCACCCAAACCTTCAGCTCCTGGCAAACTTGTGTACAATCAGAGCCATCTATGCAGCCTGTCTGATACTGGGAGAAAAGCACTCTTTTAAATAAATGATAGTCAATGTGAAATTCCATCTGTATGAGTGAGAAAGGTTCGTTTTAACCACTCTCTAGTCAGCAGGTTTTGAATGACTAGGAGCAGATTGTACATTTAGTGTATTATAAAGAATGGAAGTGTCCTGTCTATGCAAAAAAATATCTATTAGTTGTTGGTTAAATACATCTGTAATTAAATATACTCTCTTTTTAATACAATTTTCTGCATGCAAAACTAAAGTAAAACTTATAAGGGAAAAGTCAGAGTCAAAAAGCTCTGTTTCTAGTCTCATCCATTCAGAACCATATGATAGCTATTCTGCTGCTCTGGCTGCTGTAGCTTATGAGACCTGCCAGGCTGTGTTTGATAAGCATGCACAGAAACCATTCACAGCAATACTAAACTCATTCTACTTGCTCTACTGTATCTGGAAGTTTTCACTTCTCCAAGACCTGTGGAAGCTCTAAGAAACCACCAAATTCCCATGAAATCCTTGCCTTGTGTGGACTTTAGACAATCCTTCTGGAGAAGGAAAGGAGAAACAGTATCCAAGAAATTCTCATTTGAGTGAGTAAGGGCAGCAGGGAGACAGCAGCATTACCCTTTCTACCTACAGTCCTTCAGGCCCACGGGATGGGGAGAGTAGAACTGTATCCCACTTCCTGTCCAAACCCTCTGCTTTTCATTTTCTTTCTCTTGTTGACAACTCTTCCATTTTGTTTATCTGATGTTCTGAATAATCACTCTTACCATTACATAAATTTTCCATTTCAAAACAGTAATTTTCTTTTCTAGTGACTATGAAACAGAGTAATTTTACAACCGGCAAACTTTGATTTGATAACCTCTGAAATTCTAATCTGCAGCCTGAATAACAAGTTTAAAATATAAACTACTCCTCAATGAATTCCACTGTGTGGAAATATTGTGTACTGTACATGAGGCCACCACTGAATTCCTCATGAATAGCACTTGGAAGGAGAAATGTCAGTAGTCCTCTCCAGCTCTTCTTTCCAGCCCACCTATCGTTACCACCTTTTACTAGTATCAGCAGATCTGCACAGCAATTTGGGTCCCTTGGAGGCCAGTGATGCTACTGTATCTTGCCACCATGTCGGTCATAGCATCTCTCCTTTTCCTAATGGAGTCATGCATGAGAAGCTGGAAGCATTGTTGAGGCAGATCCTAAAACATTGTGAGCGGCTCAGGGCAGCTAGCATAGCTCTCCTTTTTGTGACTGTATTTCCCCAGGAGAACTGTTCTAAATTCAGTTTTAGAGGAACAGAAGGAATACCCTGAGTGCTGGAGATGTGCTGGAGCTGGTCAGAGACAATGGGCCTCCCTCCCGCAAGACATGACTGGGGATGCAGCCACTTTGGGACCAAAATGTCAAACTCCTTTTGATGACATGAACTTTTCTGACAGGTTTGAGGCACACGGCATTTCCACTCCCTCACACGCAGAGTGAAACAGGAACAGAAACAACAAGGGAGTTCTTTGTTGAATATGAAAGATGATAGGAAGGAAAGGAAACATGAGATCCATTTTAAATCATTGGAAGCGTACAGCTGTCACAAGAAAGATTCTGTAAAAGGACCATATAAAACAAACAGTATTATCCTAGTTACAAAAGCTCACTTAATCCTTACTACTGGTGAACCTCAAAAGCATGGTTTCTACATGTTTTTAGTATAATGACTACTTACAATTTTTTTTAGAGCTTAAACCCACAAGTCTTTTGGGAAAAAGTACTGATGTACTTTACACAATCCAGGTGCATACTCCTGGACATGTACAGCCTGGAGCAGAGAGTGGAGGTGGCAGGGAGCAGGGTGGGCAGTGGCAGGTTTCCTAATCTCCCCAGTGAGTTCTTGAAGGAATAGGTCTGAAGCATTATCTGACATCAGCGCACCTTTACTATGTGCAGTTTTAATATAGTGTTTATAGCATTTATTACTCCAGTTGGAAGTCGGAAGCAGTGTTATGTAAGTGGTGTTTTTCTTCCTTTTTCTTTATTACTGCAATCAGTAAGATTGATCTTAATTAAAAGACTAAAGTTCAATGCTGGTTTAAAAAAGGAGTACCTATAGCTTTGACGGTCTCTTGAAAAGGCTACCTGGATTTTGTTTTAAAAATGAGAATGCCGTATTTTTTTGTTTTATTTTGCTTAAGTCATGTTTCCATGCCTGGCCTTAAGGGTTACCTTCTCAGTGAAAACAGCTGTGCACATCTCTGATAAGATAATATTGTACTGAAATCCCAAGTGTACTCTCCTTGGGCCCTGTATTGTGTTAGAATCCAACACCTAATAACAATGGTCATTCTTTAAAGTACGTGAGAACGTGAAATAAAACTGGTACTTTTTTAAGTTTACAACTGCATTGTATGATTACGGATTTAGGTATGATTTTAGCGTAGCTTAACACAGAAAATAAAAGGTCCCCAAGGTGTTAAGCACAGCAGCAAAAACAACAAAAGTCTTCTTTCCAGATATGTGTTTATTTTAATTTACTCCTAAAGGCAAAAATTTCACAGTGTGTAGAAATTTAGCGTTTATTTCTGCCATGTTTTCCGGTTCCAATATTTGTATGTCATATACCCATTGAAATAAGGAAAATGCAGCAGATATCAAGCTTACAATGGCTGGATTCAGGCCACGGTATGAATGGTCTGTCCTCATCTGAGAAATGAGCCATTTTACAATAAAGGGTGAAATTAATGGAATTCCATGGTACAGACGAAGGAGCTGTATTTGTGCACATTTTATCATAGCTCTACATCTTTATAAAAAACACCAAAGGCAAATTTTAGTAGTCGTATGTGGTCAAGATCTGAGTCCCCCGCAGCAAAAGATGTACCATTAGCAGTAACCATATGTAGATGCTCAGGACAGATTGCCCTTGTGATGGCAACACAGACCGTGGGAAGGGAGGAATCATGGGTCCTCGCTGCTCTTCCAGTCACTACCTCGTTCCATGGTGGAGAGCCACATACCTTGTCTGTTCTGTTGAAACACTGATATCTTTAAATAGTCTGGAGGTTCCCATATTTGTTCTGTCTCATGGCAGCCCTTAGCTTTTGTGTCTAAATAGAATTTCACTTCTGTTTATGACAGTGCAGGCCTCAACATCTTCTGTTGCATATTTTGGAGGTAGAATGCACTTTAATTATTAACTAAGGAAACAATTCCTTTGTAATTTGAATTTTGAGAAGCACTTTTTGTCTTACTCAAGACATCAGTATGAAAAGAAAATGTAAATTAGCAACTTATTTGTACATTTGTTATTTATTCTTCCTTTAAATTACAATGTGGATAAAACTGTCATTCTGTACTGGGCTTTCATTTTGCTTTCTGTATTTGTCAGTCATTTTATGTTTGATTGAAATCAACTATACGGAAAAAAAAGAAGCTGTATCATGCATTTAGGAGGATTCAAGCCTATTTTGAATTAGATATACCCTTTTGGGAAATAATTTCTGTACTATTAACTAAAACCAATGTATTTACAGAATTTTCACTCTCTTGTTTGGGGAATTTATACCCTTTTTGCATGGTGTTGCAACCTCTGTTGCTGACACTTGAATAATTTATGCACAAATCAAGATGTACAGAACACTTCTGTAGGGCACAGCATAATTCTGTGTCATTCATTATGGATTTATCTGATCACATGTGTTCAAAGAAAAGACGCACATAGCTTTTTTGATAAGTGTATATTGAGTCCAAAATATTAACACAGTAAAATGTTTACAAGCAGATATTTTGTTTACTCTAATTGAATACAGATGCAATGTCTTGATGTTCTTCTTTCCTGATGAAATATAACAATGTATTCAAAATATATTTTCTGACATTTCGGGCCTGCAAATCAAGAGAAAATTACTTCAAAACACAATGCCCTCCACTTGAAGCTCTCAGGAGCTTTAGCATCAAAGTAAGAGATACCTCTATAAATCTATAGGTGTGCACTAACTGATTGTTTAACAAAATAAATAAATTAGAAATACAATCCAGCCAGAAGGGGCTTCCACCAATCATTCAATAATAAAAAATCTTCATATTGCATTATACTAGAAATAAATGTAAAAGATCTCTAGACTGTGTGTCATACACAGTAAGTAAAAAGGAAATGTACAGGAGAAAGGAGATAGACAGGAGGTTTATGTAATCCAAGAGACAAACCTGTCTATGTCATAAGTAGTCAAACCAGCCAAATAATTACTCCAGCGATATATTGTCTCAGAAAGAAAAATTGTACAAAAAGGCATAATGTGTACTCTTACATGCATGGAACATATTTGAAACTGTGTGTCCTGGGGTCCTTTCATCCAAAAAGGTCCTAGCAAACATCAGCGAGGTGGGAAGCCTCCTATCTCTGATGGTACTGGAAGTGAGCAGAGAAAAGACAAAAGAAAAAGGGTAGCCAGCAGAGATTTCTAATTCCCTCCAGTCCCAGCTTTACCCCTTCTGCTCCCAGCATAGCTGTGTATCATACTGGTGACAGCAATTTGGGCTGCTGAGAAGCGATACTTGGTGCAGATGTCGAGGGGCTCTGCTGCGCAGGGAGCTTTGCAGACACAGCCCCAGGTTGCCTGCTCAGAACTCTCCCCGGCAAAGGTCAGCCTCCAACTCAATACCTTTTTTCAGTTTCACTTAGCCTACCATACCTGCTTTGTCACAGGGCAGTATCACTAATGCCGCGGCAAGTATGTTTTGGTATCTGTAGTAGACGCTGCTGTATGTTTTCCCAGTAACAGGCAAGTAGGAACAAAGGTTCATCAGTGAGTAATGAATCAAATGCTAAGGTGGAGACAAGATTTAATTGTTTAAACATAGTCATTGCAGGCATGTATCAGCCTTCCCTTTGAAATGTACTGAGTTACAGACGATGGGCAAGAAAATTTTGGATTTTTTCAATTTAAAGCTTGATCGTATCAGCTCCTCCCAGTCTGAGCAGTTACAGGTTCTTTATTTTACTAATTATAATAGTAATTATGCCATTAGTTCTCAGAAAGTAATTTTAATAATTAGGTCAAACACAAAACGACTCCAATCTCATGACATACTAATTTAAATTGTTTGGATATTGTAATTTAGTAGGAGGAGTCAGCGCTAGAGTCATTTTGGGGATTGTAAGAAGGAAAATACAGCTGGAGAAATAACAGAAAATGAATTCTCTGTCAGAGACGTTAGTTGTTTCTTGAATGATGTTAAGTGAATAACATTAAAGCTATTTGATAGTGATGACAGATAAAATTATCATGTATTGAAAAAATATATTAAAGAATTGATTCAGAAGTCATAATTTTGAATGAGCATACCAACCCCTTTTCTCTATTACTGTAGCAGAAGAAGCAAACATTTTCAATCCACCCATCTAATTTTCCTGAGAAATGAATCTATTCATATCTCTCTATGTTATACGCTATTCTCGAATCTAGTTTCTAATGTTAGCTGCAACTTCATAAATCTTAAACAAAGTTTACAGACACCAGGGAGCTTAGGCCACCAAAGCCAATTACACTGATGTAATATCTATGTACATGAGATACTTGGGACAAAAGATGAAGAGAAAGAGAAGGGAGGGACTCTTCAGCCCTGGACAGGAAATTAATGTCGAAATCACTCCAGATCTGGCTTCTAGCAGTCTCCCTTTATCAATATCTCTATCCATTCACGTCCAGACTTTATTCTTGCAAAGAGATTTCATTATCGTGCATTTTTAAGAGACTACTTGCACAACACAATATTTTTCAGTGAAAGTAAGTATGAGTGAGTGAGGTCCTTTGTACTACACAGCCCTGGACCTTTTTTTTTACTAGTAGCTAGAAATATGCCCACAAAAGTCCAGGACTGAGGGAAAATTGGTTTCAACCAACCATGCCTAACATGACCTGGCCATCTGGTGTCATAGCTTTTGCAGAGTGAATAGCCTAGTTGATTCAGAATTCTCATCTCCAGAATCCTTAAAAGACAGAACAGCCACACAGACATCACATGTCAAACAATTCTTAAAGTTAGGATCCCACTGCCTGCATCTACCAAAACATGATATCTCCTATTGCCTCTAAAGGAGCTATTTCCTCTAAAGCTTTGTTGACATTCAAAACTCTCTTGAATCTATTTACCCCTACTGATGACACAGTGGAATGGAAAAGCAGGCATACAGGATTTTTGCTTCACAGGCAAAAAAAAAAGACAAAACTTTGAAATTACGTTTTGTGAAGTGTTTTTGCACTATTTTATTCATGCAGTAAAGACTGCAGTATAAAAATAATCTTTACATGGAAAACATATTCTTTTAGCCCACAATAGCCTCTTAATTTGAAATTGTAAGTTAAAAATTAATGGCACTGGTGGCTTAGTCAAAGAATATATGTTTTTACTGACATAACAGAAGGTTGTTGGCAGGTATCGTTACATTTATTAATGTTATCACTGCCTTAAAAAACGTATTAGTGAACAGTGCGTTTTTAGAAATTAGTATAAGCAGTCCTGTGGAAGTGTGAGAAATTTCTGCATTTCCAGTTTGTTAAATAAAACTAGTAACTTTACTCATTGGATTAATTGCTATAAGACACTACTCAGTGCTTGGCTACTACTTTCTGAAAATTCAAATTCTTTCAAAAAAGAAAGATTAAAATAAATGCTAATGGATTGAAATTTTTCAAAATTCACCACTATTGTTTCATATTTTTAATGGACATTTTTTCAAAAAATATTTTCAATTCAAGAAGGTCTTTGAATGATTAGAGAAAGTTTATAAATTTATCTCTTCAAAAATATTTCTAGAAGCAGTTTTTCTACTGCCCGTACAAAGTACTGGATTTTAAACTAACACTGATGAGACAACTGTTGTTGGACCTCTTTGGGATTTTTACTCTCTAAAAGGAATGTTAGTACTGGTGAATTTTTAAGCGTGTCTACACATAACAGTTATGCCATTTGCAAATCATATGCAAAAGAAGCCCATTTGTATGCAGTATGGAAAGTGAGATTTAAACCAACTATGAATCCCACAAAAATCCAATGTTGCATTCCACAAAAATAAAGTTGTTTAGCCACTGCTTTCATTGAATTAATTACTTATGTTCACAGAAACATTGACCATGCTTTCAAAACCTAGTGAAAGGATTCTTCTTACTGGGTAAGCATATCTCCTCCAAAATAGTTTTGTAGAATTGCTCCCATAACTACTTCAATGGCTGTTATGTTTTTGGAACGAGTGTTGTGGTCTTTATATAGCGGAATCCAAATTCACTGTACGTAGTACAAAGACACATAATAAAGGACCTTTCAGCCCATTCCATGGAGTGGAAGTGTCCCAGGGGAAAGCAGGTGGTGTTGACATCACAGCAATTTTAGTTTCCAGTCATGGATTCTATGGGAATTTTACTGAAGTAATTTTTTTTTCCCCTCAAAGTGAATGCTTTATTTCTTGGACACATTTTCTTGATCACACTTGTGCGATATTTGCTCCTCTCCCATTCCTGAAAGAAGAAAAGACAGCTGAAACTTTCTAATGTTGCAGTCTTCTGTTTTTGTCTTTTTCATCTGCTGCAATTCATACCATATCGGCAGCTAGACTAAATTCTAGCCTGAAACTATCTTTTGTCTTCTTCTGTAGTCTTGTGTTCAGATGGTGGCCAAGATACCAAAGAATCGTAGAATGGTTTGGGTTGGAAGGGACCTTAAAGATTATCTAGTTTCAACTTCCCTGCCATGGGCAAGGATACCTCCCAGTAGATGAGGTTGCTCAAAGTTCCATCCAACTCGATTTTGAAGGGAATGTCCACAACTTCTCTGAGCAACCTGTTCCAGTGTCTCACCAGTCCCACAGGGAAGAACTTCTTCCTTTCACCTGATGTAAATCAACCTCCTTTCAGTTTAAAGCCATTACCCCTCATGCTATCAGTACATGTCCTTGCAAAAAGTCGCTCTCCAGCTCTATTGTAGGTCACCTTTAAGTATTGGAAAGCCACTATAAGGTCTCCCTAGAGCCTTCTCTTCTCCAGGCTGAAGAACTTGAACTCCTTCAGCATGTTATCATAGCACACACGTTCTAGCCCTTTGATTATCTTTGTGGCCCTCTTTTGGACCCTCTCCAACAGGTCCATGTCCTTCTTACATTGGAGGCCTCAGAGTTGAATACGGTACTGCAGGTGGGGTCTTACCAGAGTGGAGAGGGGAGAATCATCTCCTTTGACCTGCTAGTGGTATTTTTTTTGATGGAGTGCAGAATTTCTGGGTTGCAAACACATATTGCCAGGTTGTGTTTAGCTTCCTGTCAACCAACATTCCCAAGTCCTTCTCTGCAGAGCAGCTCTCAATCCACTCATTGTTCAGACTGTGTTTCTGGTTGGGATTGCTGTGATCCAAGTACAGGACCTTACACTTGGTCTTTTTGAACTTCATGAGGTTTGTGTGGGCTCACCTCTCCAGCCTGTCAAGGTCCCTCTGGATGTCATCCCTTCCCTCCAGTGTGTTGACTGGACCACAGAGCTTGGTGTCATCAGCAAGCTTGCAGAGGGTGCTCTCAATCCCACAGTTCATGTCACTGACATAGGTGTTAAATAGCACCGATCCCAATTTCAATCCCTGAGGAATGTCACATATATCTAAATATTCTGAGATTCAACTTGCCACATCTTGTGGCATAAACTAATTGTTTTGGAACTTTAATTTCAAAATGTTCTATTTCTCTCTCACAGTTGGAGCTAAATCAATATAGATTCAAGACTTGACTGGCAACAGACAGCAACAGGCGTGTGTTGGAAGAACAGGGATTTCTATTACCTTTAGAGATTATTTAGTCATGAAACCCTTTACCACAAAGTGTATAAGGAACCAATCAATTATAATCAAGCAGTTCAGAGGTCTTCCTAAAAGAATCTGGAATTGGAATAGAAAAAGATATTCAAAACCCTCAAGTGTATTTTGGATAGAGGCAGAAGAAATGGAAGTTATTTTGCCTTTTTGTTGCAATTAGTAACTACTGAATTTTGCAAATGTATTTTCACAGATCGTCATGCCTAAATTGCAAGACTTAAGGCAGATACTCCCTAAAGTCAGCGGCTTGAGGAACTAACTCTGGCAGGAGCATCATGCACCTTCCAAAATGCCCTCCCAGTTCTGCTGGCCACAAATTCCTTACTGACAGCAATTGATGGTGCAGATTTCAAGAGGTTACTGTATCTCTCTTACTGCACATCCTAACTCAGTCTGAGTCACCTTCACCTATTCACCGCAGCTCCTGATGTTTCTGTCATCACATCCTTCTCTCATGTCTTCTAGCTTCTGGGTCAACATTTAAACTAATGCCTGTCTAATACTTTTTGGCTTCCTTCTCCTCAGCTGTCAGTGACATATGCTCACAGTGTGTTCTGAGGCAGGCTCTGTCTTTTCTTTACTGATGGTTCATGGTTCCAACAGTACGGAAGAAAACCCCGCTCACTGCCTTCATCTGTTTCGTTCTTCTTTTTCATTATTTTTGTTGTGGTAAGAAGCTTTCTCCAAGAAGAGAGAAGAGTTCCATGGTTTTCCTAGAGGTCCTCAGCCCCATTTCATACATTTCAAGAAGAATCGTAACTGGCTCAATTTCAGATCCTATATACTTTTGATTGCAAGAACATCTTCTGGTCTGTCCTGATGCTTGCTGTAACCTCAAAGTAAAGTAGACAAGTAAAGTCTTGCACATGCCAGAATATGCATAGCAGGCTGGATGTTGAGTCTCTGGGTTTATCTGCATTGCATAAGAATGAATAGTTGTGTAGTGAAACTTTTCTGGCCTAATAAACCAAATCCTCCATACTGGTATGAAGCATCAAACCACTGTTTTCTGCTTTTAAGCAAGATCTTCATGGACTGCCAGCTCCCATACCCTGAAATCTTACAAATAACAATTTCAGGTATCCTAGTCTTAAGGATTCCTGTGTTAACATCCACATCTAACATTCTACAGTGAAAAAAATAGGTCTGTTTTGATCATCTGATAATTTCTTCTACTTCAGAAAAAATACAGTCTTTTTTTTTTGGTAGCTGGAAACACAACAGTTCCAAGTGCCAGCAAGTGACTGCTTTCAGAACATTTAATGTAAGAGCACAACTGTTCAATGCAGCCGGCCCCAGCCTTGAGGCTGCAGACAGTACTGACCTCACTGGAATAAAGATCTGTTTGCTCTGACAGTTTGGGCGGGTTTATTGCTATTTCACAGTTTTGCAACAGTTTAATTGTGGACTGTTGTCTGCATGAGTCAAAAAGAAAGTTCAAGAGAGATAACCAGGACTTCTGCTGGGCTCAGGGTGCTTCCTGCAATGGTTCTTCTTCAGGTAGGATACAACATATTCAAGATTTATTAGAAGCAGGCAAACATCATTTCTTTCACAATGCAAAAAGTGCTTTAGTGTTCTTGTAATATTGATCACTGTTTTTGTCTGGTATCCACGGACTCTTTTAGGAACTAACGTACAAATAGAGAAAAGCAAGTTCCCTGCCCCAAGGATCTAACCTTGCAGTGTGCTGAAGGTATCAATGGCCCAGAGAGAAAGTCGAAGAGGTAGCAACAAAATGAAGAAGTTTTACACTCGCAACAGGTTCATATCCAAGCTAAAAGACCAGGTAGAACAGTTTATGCTGTTGGTTACATTTTGGAAATCACAGAAGTGAAAGGTTCTGGTAACTAACTTCTTATAGGGTTTCATGGAAGCATATTTCTTAGTTAGGACCTTGATGTGCCAGGAAAAATAGAGTGAAGGACATCCAGACCCTTAGGAGCCCCATCATGGTAAGAATGTACTTCCCAGAAGGTGTTCTGGTAATATTCACATTATTGTATCTTTATTACCCTTACTTTGTCCTGGTAGAAAGGAGAATAAAATTTACTATTTTAGATGCAGCCATTGTTGTAGAAAAGGCCAGAGCAATGTTGCATGAGCTGTTTGCATGCTTTTCTCCAGGCAGTTTTAAAGAAGATGGCAATATTACAGCAGTGATTAATCTATTTCTTTGGGAATGAATTCATCAGTGCTCACTCACACCATATTTTAAGCAATAGAGAGAGTATTTTGCAAATTTTTAAAAGCATTCAAGAAGTCCCTCAAGTCAGCATAAAAAAAGGATGAAGAGTTAATTCCTAGGATCTCCCATATTCTGATCTACAAGAACAATAGGCCAAATTAAAAGCTGAAAGCACTTTTAAGCTTAAACAGAGTTAGTCTTAGCAATGAATTTGGTTTTACCGTTCCAAACAGTTGTTTGGATTTGGGGGTACAGCTTCCTTTCACTTAACAAATTATTGCCTGATTATCCTTTTAAAAAACTGAGTGTTTTCCCTTACTCTGAACTACTCACAATATGCCAAAATAATGGTTCCTCTCAGCATCTTGCCTAGTTATGTAGGATTTATTGCTCCAGATAGATGAAAAGAACATCATCATATTCCTCTATTTTGTTGTTATTTGTCATTTCATCTTATTAAAGAATATAAATCCAAGTTGTTACAGGTCCTCATTCTTTCTTGTGGCTTTGCAGGTCAGTCTCTAAGTTATGCACTTCACAAAAAGCTAAAAAGCACTCTATATGTCTAAAAATTGTAACAAATCTTTCTTACATGAAAAAAATAATGCATTTGACTGTTGGTTCTGTGACTGATATTCCATATTGTATCCTATATCACATGATGTATCACATACATATTAGTTATAATTCTATAGCCCATTCTCTTTCACGTAATGGGATTCAACAGAGGATATTTCAAAACAGAGGGAAGTTCAGTTGAATGGATGTATCCTTGAGAAATTCAAAGTAGGAAGTCAGTAGCAATAGGTTTTGGTGATAAAGGAAAGTTTTCATCAAGAAGGTACCTCCTGTAAAGGCCACAAATACAGCAAGAGTCTGCAACTGGATGAGGATATCAAAAAACAGCACAACCTCACAGGTGGTCACAGGCACTTCTATCCAAGAATCTACTTAATTACCCCATTTGTTCAGACACTGATCTTTCTGTTCTGTATTAGTCTTTATGGTGACTTCACTACTATCACGTGTGCCAGGGTCAACTGTGGTGATGAAGATGGTGGAAGTACCATAAAGACTAATGACTTGAACACCGTTTGTATACTACTAATAAGAAAGAGTGAAGGTAGTTGTTTTAAAGGTGAGGAAGCTGTAAAACACTGACATTAAGTCTATTACAGAGCTCCCTCTAATGGTGTTTCTCTGTAGTCAAAGGTTGGTGGAGGTTCCCAGGTGCTGCTCTTCCTACTTCTGCAGTAACAAGAACTGTTCAGACCGGCTCTGGTTGTAAATGTCTCACATTGCATCCTGTCCCTAAAGCAGCTTATGGATACTCCAGAGCAAGGCCCATATTTTTGTCATTAGACTTCAGAGATCCCTCTCATTCCTAAAGATAAATGGGCTAGTTCTGGTGGTGGTACTGAACCATGGCATTGTTGAAGGCCTCATAAAGAGGAGACAACGGAATAAATATTAAGAGCATTTGTTGTGTTGCTGTTGTTATTGCATTTTCTCTCACTAATCACTTTTCCATGTAGAATAAACTAGCTCATGATTTCTGCAACCTTGAGCCTGGCAATGCTGTTAACATGTACCAGAATTTGTATCTGATGGTCCTCCAAAATAAACTATGCGAATTGTATGTGAAGTGTATGTGAAGTGACAGGGGAACTTCGTCATCAGTTGCAACTTCTCCACCCCAGGCTAACAGTATCGCTGAGGATAAGTACTAAAAAATCATGACTTGGGTGCCCCAAAATCACAAAATTCTCTTTAAAATCAGAACTATTGCATAAACAAGTACATTTTGGCTCTGGTTGGTTTTTACATTGTCTGTTGGTCCTTGGAGCCTTCAGGCTACATATGAGTGATACGTTTTTTTTTTCCCCAGATTTTTCCCACAATATATGGCCTCAAAACATTTTTCTTTAATATATGAATGCTGACATTTTAACAAGTATCATATGATCCCTCAAACTAGGCCTTTAATGAAGACACCAAGACCCTTGCAACAAAATGGAAATAGGGAGAATTGCATGATCTGAGCATAAGGCTATTAAATAAAAGCTTTGAATTATAATCCTGCTGAGACAAAAATCCTTACCTCAATTCCCAGGCAAAAATCTTTACCTCAGTTCCCAGACAAAAATCTTTGCCTCTAGTTCAACTTCTGTATCTGCACAACAGGATTAATAGTACTTTATCCCAGGGCTTAATGAATATGGTGATTTTAGCATTCATCTTACTCAAATAGCTTGAATACAAAAAGACTTTGTAAATTCTATGTGCTATTATTCCATACTGGTTTATTCTCTAACAAAAACCCACAGTTGTAGTGGCCACTCAAGTTTTTAATTTTCCTAATCAACACACCTACAAACAGTTTCTTTTCATACAGCTGGGACTGAGGAAAATAGCAGTAAGGGGGGACTGAAACCCACCTCAGAGGGATTCCTACACCTTGTTTTGCAGTCATCCCAGCCAGCTGAGCTCCCGGGGCTAGCTGGCTGGCATAGCACAGCTCTGCCTGTCAGTGCTAGTGGAATATTCCATTATACGTTAAACAATGTTTTCCAAAACAGATGAGTTATTTCTTACTGAAAACAACAACAACGCAGTCCCCTGGAAGAAAACTTAAATCATTTGTATTACCCAAACAGTAAGACACAAACTATCAATGCAGTTTAATTCACAGTGCTGTTGCCAGATCCACACCTAATGACCTCCTAACGTGATCTTCATGCCCTGAGATGGTCGCATAAGTGCAGGCACTAATTTAGCATGACGAGCTGTGGTGATTAACTTCAAATGGCTGGTGAGATACTTCTGAGCCTGTGTCAGAACAATAGGCTAGCCAATAAACACTGGCTATCACAGTTTGCATTTAGATCGCTCGCTTCCTCCAAAGCACATTATAAATACCAGGGGATTTTTTGCCTCACCCTTGACAGAAGCTCTCCAGGGGGTGAAGTCAGGAATCTGCATTTGCTATTAACAACCCAAGTGAGTGGTTCAGGGTCGAATGACTCTGTCATGCACGTTTCCCCAAATAAACAAGCACTGCAATATTGCTTCAGTATAAGCACCTGAGTTAGAAACTGCAGCCCAAGTCACTTGTACAAGACCGAGTCATTATCGAATGACTCCCTTAGTCCGCTAATACCCCGGTTCCCTACCCTAACCACTAACTCCTATAGGAAATGTATTACTCGTTATCATAGAAGTCAAGTACATGATTCACACTTTCTGGAAGGTTTCATTTTATGCCTGAACAACATAACTTTCATTTTTCAGATTTTCTGATGTGAACCAATATAAATCACTCTTTAGAGCTAAGGATATGTTTTAGGGGGGCAACTTCCCCTTTATTTTGACTCCACTTCTCCCAGGGGCATATCTGAAGGAAGTTACTGTACACATGGTGGATGTGGGATTTAGTAAATAGGAAATACATGAAATTTAAGTGATTTTTGGCAGTTATCCCTTAGCAAATGTTAGCTTTTTCGCTGCAAAGGGTGTGTAACCCTTAGTGAATCAGCCTTTTAGTGTTTTATTTGGTAACAGACTTAATAGTATGTTGTACAGTGTCTAAAGGCTTAAGATTAAAATGATACGTATCCGGTAAAAGGACTGAGCTAATCCTCACCAGCTGGAATACAGTGCTGAGGGGCCCTCCTTTCTTGATGGATTTTGCATTGGAATTAAGACCTCTTCTTAAAACAAATGAAAGAAAGTTTGCAGAAGTGAAGACATACAGTAGTACAGCTAAAATGAAGTTGCAGCAATAAAGCTACAGAAATCCTTCTTTTGACTGGCTCCAACCTTCCAGACTAGCTCAGACAGAGCACCAGTCTCTGCTTGCTGCAATGCTGGGGCAGACAACCCTCTCTGCTGTGCACAGACATCAGCCTAATAAAAAGCCTTCTTCCCGATTTGGAAGACTTATTACTTTTGGATTCAAATGCTTCCAAAAATATACGAGATGTAGAAAACACTCCTCATTTACCAGAAACACATTGGAGTTTTGCTTACATTACGTTCTTTCCTCATATATGTTTAAAAAAAAAAAAAAAGAGAGAGAAAGGGAGGGGAAAAAAGGAACCATAATACACTGAACTAAAAAACTTTCATCACAGTGATAAGATATAACTTTGGGTAAAGAGACTGGAAGACAGCTCAGTCAATACTGTCTTGAAATCTTCTTTTACACCTCTTTCTGAAGTATAAATATGGACCTCATCCAGTTTTCCCAATCTGAACGACTTTGGCTGGGGGAGGTTGGTATGGAAGTCATTTCCCTTTTAGGTGCAGTAGCTGCTTTCCACAGACTCAACAAAGACATGAAATATCATTAACATCTGATTCTGAAAGGCTGACAACCACTTCTTTGTTTTACACAGCCGTTCGGGGAGAGCTGCTGTGTGTTACCATATCGCTAGCAAAATTATACCTATTAAGCTCTGATAGGAGCTCTGGAATATTTCTCTCATTTGTTCTGGGATACAGTGATTGAATATGTCTATTGTTTTCACAATAGGAATTTCATAATTTAAACAGATATTATGTGTAAACACTACTTCAGTTAAGGGTGAATATCACTGGGCCAGACTCCTAAGCCTGGCTGACCCGTTTGGGACATAGTTTCAAGGACAAAGGCTAAAAAAAAAAACATATTTAAAGGCCAGAAACAGTGAGATAGTTTGTCTGATGGGTGCTGAATCATACCAGATAATAGTCTCCTCCTTCTTCAAACAAGCTGGGAGGCTCTGCAGGCCTCAGCAACGCTTCTCTGCTCCACGAGGGAAGGAAGCAAGTTGAAAGTCTTGCCTGGGGGATTTCTCAGCTCCAGAGCACATTGGAAGAGAAATAGGGAAATGCCACTTTTATGTGTGCTTATTTCTAAAAAACAATCAAAGCATTCCTCTAAGTTACTTTAGAAGGTGCAAAAAGCATCTTTGTTTTTCTCTCTCTCCAACAGCCCATCAGGATCACGCTATCAGAAATTAAACTTCTTGGTCATATACAAGAGAGAAGAATTATTACTCTTTCTCTTTTCCTTTTTTAATTGTTGACTGTAGGAACAGAAAATAAGAATTTTCAAGTAATGGAGTTACCTAAGTATTTGCAGGACTGGCAAATCAGTGCAAATATTGATTATATTTTAGAATGCGCACAATTAGCATAAAATAAACTTAATATTATAAAGGAATTGTTTTATTTGAGTGAAAAACTTAAATCTGCAAGTCCAAACTGATCCGGTTTTAATCTCTTTCAGATTCTGAAAGCTTATAACAAGTACAAATAAGAACTTTCCAGTTCCTGTCAGGAAGGGTAGTAAAGCACTGCTAACACCCCTGTTTTGCAGAGAAATTGGTCCCAAAAAGAGCATTTGTGCCAGATCTGGGAACAGAACTGGTATCTGCTGCCTTCTAGGCATTTGTTTTAACCACATCCTTCCTTCCAATATGCTACAACTTCTTTTCACCCCCAAACCCAAACATTTCTTTGCTGCTTCTTTTTCACTGTAAGGCATCTGAAATCTAAACTGGGAAAATAAATGCAGAAACTCTGCACAGGGCATTGAGGTCCCTCCTTTCTTCATTTTTCTTTAATATGTCAGTGAAAACATTTCCTGGAAATTCACAGGAATGATGCAGACTGAAATGCTGCACAAAGATACCTACCACTAGTATCACGAAGTGGCATCTTCTTTTAAGAATACAAGCAAATATTCTATACTATTGTTATGCTTTGCTATTTAAAATTCAGTCCTTGATGGTGTTTACAGGGAAGGCAATGAAAGCAGCAGGGGATCCTCTGTCAAAGACCGAGCTCTTAAGATTTCTTGTGCTCATGCTAGCAGGTAGAGGAATGGAAGAGGCATTTGACCATGTACGGCATAGCTTTCTCTCTCCCAGAGCTAATGTATATATGTAAATAGATAAATTACTTCTGGAATGTAATGATGCCGCACCACTTTTTTTCTCTGTTTACAGGAAAGTGTCTTTCAAAGGGCTGATGTTCCCTTGGAAGGAAGGTCAGACCACTGTCATAGTGTGTCAGAAGATGTTAGTTTAAATTCATACTCATCTTGCCTTCACCTGAAATTTAAAATATTTGACCATATTTGGCATATTTCAATAAAAAACAACCAAGGCTGTATCTTGAATTTTCTATTAGTTTTTCTTAATGAATTGTCTCCACTTATTTTGATAGATGTGTTTATGTCTTTCTATATCACAGACAAAGAAGTAAGATCAAGATATGTTATTCATACTCTCCCTCTACCCCTAGTTTTACTCACCTCACTAAACAGACCATTTACAATCACTTTATTAGCCTCCTTGCTGCTGTTACATTCCAAAAAACCCTTCCTCTCCAGTGTCAATCTTTACCTGGTGTCAGGCAACTATCTGCAACTGCTCCAGTCACAAAGATTGTTGAAAATAACAGTCACTCTAGAATTTTCAGACAGTGTATTACGCTGAACTAAATCATGCACAGATGCAATGCTCTTGGGGTTTTCTACCTGCTTATAGTGGTTTTTAATTTGCTTCATTAAATTAATAGCCAAAATAATAGGGATTTTAATGCAGGGGATTTTTGTTTGAAGTTTCTCACTTGCACTATAAATCACATCGAGGTTCGTGTATGGTGATTCTCATCCAGCTTGGTAGCACAAAATCTGAAATACAGGCCTGTTTTTTGAGGAGTTTCTCTGAGCAATTAAAAAAAATCTCATGGAAAATTTTTGCATTTTGTACTAAATTTAAAGCAAGAACTTCCTAAATGGTACAGTTTATTTTAATGCCATGTTTCACACATGTGAGTACGCTGATAACAGGCTGTTACGATTTCTAACCTTAATTGAATAGATAATTTGAAGCAATATCTGATTTTGTAAATAAAAAAAAAGATGCTTTTTCCTTATTTTTAGGTCTCTTTATTTGACTTAGTAATTTATCCTTTTAATATTTTTGCCAAATAGGAAAAAAAAAAAGGAAAAAAAGCAAAAAAAAAATCATGTTTAAATCTTTTTTAAAGCTGCTACTACTTGTATGTTATTCAGTTCAATTGGCATCTCTGAAAAGTCTGTCTAAATTCCATTAATGCTTAGCCTATCTCATTAATTTAAGTTCTTCTTCACCATTTGTCTCAAACAGTCCTGGTGTTTTAAACTTGTTCTGACATGTGTTTTCCTTTATGAAGTCTCTTTCCCAGGCACAGTTGTGCACCCGTGTTGGTGGTACCTGAACACAGAAGAACGATATGGGAGGGACGATTGACCTGACCAGACAAGCAAAACACCTACCAAGGAGTTCAGCACCTAAATACTTCTGTGGATGTGAGTCTGACATCAAATTATACAGCAGCAGTTTATTTAAAGGATAATGTAAATAGCTCCCACAAATATTAAAGGCATTTTTAGGCTAAAAAACTGTGTATGCAAGGCAGGGTTTTCTGGATGAGATATCTGCCACATTATGGGTTGTTCAGGTTCAGGACAGGAGTTGTCTCAGGTAAGAGGTTGGCCTGACCTGCCATTGCCAGCACGGGGAGTGACAGGAGTGATACTTTGTGGTGGGTCAGAACCCCTCCTTTCATTAGGCTGAAAGTAAAGATCAGGTGCGGGACATTATTCTCCTTAGCTGAACATTTTCTCTTCCCCAGCAGTCTATGGTGCAGGGGAGACAACTTTCATCCACAAATGACGAAGGGAAAAAAAAGGAGAGATTTCTTTTGATCTGGAATGTCATCTCTCCATCAGCAGAGATAAGAAAAAAGGCGGTATGACCTGTTCAGTTGGTGCTGCAAACACCTTCCGAACACGAAGTGATCAATAAAGCTTAGAGAGGTGCCTGAGGCTCTTCACACATAAGTAGAAATTCAGTTAAAACATGGGAGTTTCATGACACAACATAGAGCCTGTGAAAGTGATAGGCAAGAAAGGAAATTGCCATGGAATTAAAATTTCACCTCTTTCATCTCCTTGCAAGCAAAACTTCACAACACTGCCAGAGGAAATGAATCGACAGAACACAATCTATAAAAACACCAGATTAGACAAAACTGACATTAAACATTACCGAGCTTTCAAAATAGAAACAGCACTTAACGCGTCAATACTTAACAACAAAATATAAGTTTAAACTGTCTCCTTTTTCATGAGCACCTCCAGGGAGTAAAATGTTTTGGGTATTCTAGAGATAAGTTACAACCTAGGTGAACCTGATAGGGTTTCATTTAGCTGGAATCAGGTAGGAGCTGTGTATCAGAAAGGAAGCTCTAACAGAAAGTCCTGTCATATGGATGGAACATACATCGAGTGTTTGTTTTTTCAGATTGAATATCCAGTCCCCAAGGTGAAACAATAATGAATGACATCTTACTGACTGCCCAGACAGATCTTATGTTGCACTTTTAGATAATATGTAGTAATTCGATATCAGTACTCATAAAATCTTATGTTCATGGAAACCAAAGGAAAAAAAACTACTTTGCCCAAGTTAGGTTTCAAGTTAACAAGATAAATGTTTTGGTTTTTTTTTTTAATTCATGATTTGTATTTTAATTATTTTTGGATATATTTCATTTTATTTATGATGTGTTGGGGTTTCACATTTATATTTTTGTTTCAATACACCTGGACAATGTACTGTATAGTTTGATTTCATTTTAAACTCTTAAGCTACTCCTTGTGCAAGAGGCAAAAAATCACATAGGCCTTGATTTTCAGAGCCTGGGTAGAGAAACGACTGTGCTTGCACAGAAACTACTAGTCTGCTAGAAACATGCTCTTTCTTTTGGTGTCCTAGAACTAGACAATATTAATATTAATATTGATCAGAAAAGGAGGACTCTGCCCACAAAAACATTTTGGGAAAAAAAATAGTTTTTCCAAAAGTTTTTCATTGGGTTATTTTTCCTTAATTCTGACCAAAAAAAAATCAATGTTTTCATGGGGAAAAAAAAAAAGCATGACTGATTTAAAAAACAGTTTCCTTGTGAAAAAAAAATAATTTTATTTTATGAAACAGGTCTTCGGAATGACCAAACCATACCCTTGGGCAAGTGTATGTGTACATTGAATACCAGCCTACCAGGACATGACCTTACTCTATAGCCTGCAGATACATATATAGGTTTGTCATATGCAAGACAAAAGGCCTGGTTGTAAAAATAGAAATACTACTTATTTTCATTACAAAATGTCCACTACTGAGATGGAACCAAACCAAGCCTAAAAGCAGTTTGATTTCCTACTACTAATCAAATGGTTCATACCACCATAACAGTCTGACCACCATCACAATAAATCAACTTATATATCTCCCAAGAACCATAGAAATTCCTAAACTTACCCAAAGCATTAACAATCAAAAATCTATAAATATGTACAGATCTACTGCTAGATGTTGTTGGTAAAACTGTAAATGATGTGAAAAAGGCAAACAATTTCAACAGAGTTTCCATCGGTAATTAAGCCATAAGTCATATCAATGTCATGTAATATTATTTTGGAACAAAAAATTATTGTCTGTAATTAACATTTTTCCAAAATGCAGACCTTAGTGGTTCACATCTAAGAGTCTTCAAAGAGTTAGTTAATTAACATGCAGAACTATTTAAACAAGAGATGTAACAAGGTAAGTTTAATTTTACCTCTGAAACTGTGGTGTTCAGAACTTAAGCTTACAAAAAATGAAGGTGCAACTTCTAAGCAATGACAATAATCAACTTGTTGATCAGCTAGTTAGAAGGAGAACTTGATATTTTTAAAACCTAATTATACAGGGTTTTCTAAGACAAAAAAAAAATTATTTTCAGGTTAGCTGACTACATTGTTCTTCCCTGGGCTTGGGGACCCCTATATATCTCTTTCAGTCATGGGCCATGGTAAGAGTGTTCCCCTTTCTGAATGTTTGTTTCTTTTTATGTCTCCTTTTACAGCAAGGGTGGGGGAGGAATTCAAGCCATAATTAATTTGAATAATTATATGTACCATCTATATATAGCACCAAACAAAGCTTATGCATTAATGTATGATAAAAGAAACTGAGGATGAAACCCCCAGCTTATTATAATGTTGTCTTACATAATATTAGTAATATTTGACACCCACTTCATGTTCAAAGCTATTCAGAAACATTAAGTAATTAACCTACATACGATCTAATACCTTCTGCCAAGATTGCTGTATACAAGCAAGTAACTAGAAGAAAAAAGGATCTAAAACCAGATTTAATCTGGAAATATGAATAATAGTTATAAAAATCTTTCTCTTTTCATTTTTCATCTAGAGTTTTACCAAACACACTTTACATTTGTTTTAATGAACAGGGCACCAAAACTTCAGATTCCTAAATATTCAGAAATCACACTGAATGCAAGCAGAGTTATAAAGCCTGACTACCTATGACTGATGACCAGAAGACTGGACTGACTGGATTAGGTATTGTATATAGCACTTACCCTCTAGAATTCTGTCACCCACTGCCAGCTGTTGAGCAGCACAAAAATGTAACTCACAGTATAAATGAAGAACACAAAACCATATAAAAGGAGTTTTTACTATTTAAGGAAGCACAAAGGACTAAGGAAAGCTTTCTTGCTGCAACAGACATTGTTCTGAACAAAAATCAGAACTTCTGAGTAACAAACCTAGTCTTCGGTCCCATGTTTTTGGCTTTCATTTTCTCTCTTTTTTTTTGTTCTTTTCTCCTGTTATTTTCTAAATTAAACACAATATCTGCCTCCATGGCAGAGAGACATTCTTCTGCTCCCTCTGCATGGTAAATAGTTTGCTCTTTCTTCTGCATCTTATCATGTTTCTTCTCCTCTTCACACCTCACCTTCTGTTAAGAAGGTGGACAATGAGCTGAAAAGTCTACTGAAAAAGAGCTAGTGATCCATTTAACTCGTCAACAGATCACAAGTAACTATAAAAAGCAAGCACCCACAGCAGCAGCATAGAGCCCCTGGCCGTGCCTCTTTGCACAAACACCAAATACAGTGCAAAAGCTACACCAATTTCTTCCACTCATTAAACCCTGCAACTGTGTCTACATCTTTATCCCCAATGTATATATATATCCACTTCTCCAAACAAAAAAAAAAAAATCCTTTTGAATTGATTTGTCTCCAACTTCTTAACATGTGTCATGGCTTTATGAGCTCTTTGATGAGTGTAGGGTCAGTGGCAGTTGGGATGAGACTGATGAATGTGTATGAAGTTATAAGAGAGAAGACAAAGACACAGACAGAGTAGGCAGGTGGGGTCAAGATGCCCTCATTTTAATCAGGATTAAAAAAATATACGACTACAGTGGAGTATGAAACCACCCAGGGAAAAACAAGCAAAAGCAATGGGAAAAGACATCAGGAAACATGCTAGGAAATGAGGCCAGGAGGTTGAATTATGAAATAAAAGTCTTGGAAAGAAAGTTACCTTCTATATTTTTTTGCTGGACAAGTATCAGAAAGAGGACGCTTGGTGACAAGTGCAAGTAAGGAGAAGATACGAAGGAGCACTTAAAGATCACTGGAAGTAACTGCGAGAAGCAGATGGGCGCGAACTAAGAGCAGCACGCTGCAGAACCTTGTATCCCTTGCACACCATCATAGCACATCGGATGCCAGCACAGACCTGCCAACAAAATCACTGTGAAAAGTTGCAAGGGTAAAGTTGGCTTCACTAATTCAGTCTCCCACCCACTACAAGGGGCTGGGAGGATCCTGGAGGCAGAGGGAGGATGGTCCCTCCATCTTCTCCTTCCCTCCTCCTGCTCCCTGGCACGGCTGGCACTATTTCTTTCTCTCTGTGCTCACTTTTTCCATGAAACAGGGATGAGGTTTGGTAAGGAGAAGGGAGAAGGGGAGGTGGCGGGTGCTGGTGCCTCAGGGCAGGAGCCAGGTGGGCTGCAGGGACTTGGGGAGCTCTGGGAGCCATGTAGAGCCACGCTGCTCACACGTCCATCAGCACCTCCATGCGCTCACGGAGCAGGGTGGGGAATATTGGATATCGCTTCGGTCAGGGCTGAATCCATAATTGAGAAGATGAGAGTTCATTACAAATTTTGGCCTTGGAGTGCTTGTCTTGGCAGAAGGCTTGGCTGAGTGTTAAAATCATTACTGAGTGCCTAAATCTAAACAAACACCCACCTTTTCCATTTATTACCAGGATGAAATGACTTGCCTTGTAGAACTGAAATACCTATAGTTGTCAGCTTCTCATTTCCCAGTGGTGCATAAAATCCCCTCTCACGGCTGGCTTTCCCTCTGGTCTAACTTTCCCTTATGTTATTCTACTGACAAGAATTACGTATTAAATTACAAGTTATCTGTCTCAGAATGAGAACTTCACACGAGACAGAGGTCCGTTGTACAGTGCTAGGAGTTCCTGTTTCTCTGGTGCGGTGTTGCAAAGCAAGTCAAAGGTGAAATGAAAAAAAGGTAGGATGACTGTAACATGATGGTAGATGAAAATTCAGGACTATACAACAAGGGAGCTATTTTTTATTGTTATGAATAGGTAGCTGGATGGAACCCGACAATATTCATGCAGCTGTGTTTTTGTCACTGTAAGTAAACCAACTGGTGGGATGGTATGTATGGAGGAACTACTGTAGTTATTTTAGAGCTTTTTTCACCCATTTTTTTCCCCAAAGAAATCTGTCTATATTGTTCCAGCCTCAATGAATGGTTCAGGAACTGTGACCCGTTTTACAATTCATTTGCACAGGGTACAGCCATTAGCATGCAGAAATCACAGCACTCTGCCTAAGAGAACAACTTTTTTATTGTTACAAAGGAGATAAAAATGATGTATTACATATTATATTCCATCACTGAAGAGTATAACAGTGAAATATACCTCTGTCTCTACCTGCCTATCTGAAGATAAATTGAACAGTAGAGAAACAGAACTACCTATTGGGGGAATTTCCCCCCAGTTTTATTTGCATTTGCAGAAAATACACGTGAAGAAACATGTAAAACAAATCACTCAAAAGAATGATTGGAAACAAATTTAAAAGAGTAGTGTTTAAATAATTAACACCTGCCAAAGTAGGAACAGAGGCCTTATTGCTGATATTAAATCATATCCTTTAACGTCTGAAACAGATGACAGTAAGTAATTCCAAAACAGTCAAGACAGGAAACCAAGTTTTAGTTCTTGGAAAGTTGAATTAGTTTCAACAAAGTTGATAAAAAGCCTATTTTGATTCCGTTAATTCTACTATGGAAAGCTGGGTTTACATTAAACTTTTTTTTTTCCTAATTTTATATACTGTAACTGAACATTTTTTGAATCATGATTTAAAGTATATTCATTATTCAGTAAACTGATGATGTATGTTCCACCTGGTTGCCGCAGAGCCTGGTAAGTAAAAGCTGTGGGTAGTATCTTGTTACCAAGAACAAATATTGGACTTGCCAAGTTTCCAGTCAGTAAATATAACTCACAATAGCTATGCCAGATAGGCAAATAAGGATGTTCCCTAACAGAAAAAAAAAAAAAAAAAAAAAAAAAAAGATACTGCGTAGCAGTTCAGTCCTAAAATTCAAGTTCTGTAAAAGCACCCATTGCAAAAATTGGCAATTTTGCCCAAGTAAAGACTGTGGTGTAACAGTTTGGAGCAATGCCTAGATTTTTTTTTTATTCGGAAAGAGTAAGTTAGAGAATGTGTGTGTGTGTGTTAAAATAACATTAATGTTGAAACACGTATGAGTAAAAGCAAAGCTATTCTGGCTGTCACCTCACTCCTAATACACCTCTTTGTCTCTTGGTACTTCATCAGACTTGCACTCTGTGGTTAGATCACAGGTTACTTGTATTTGGAGTCTCCCTTCAAGTAATAAATACGTCTGTCCATCTTAGATATTATTTTGCAGTATCTAGACCTCCTACAGTTGTGAACAGATATTATCAATGCAGCTTCACCTTGAGGTGGGCCTCAGCATACAATGGGCTGAGCCCAGCAGAGCTGGATGACTGTCCAAACCCCGAAGATGTAAAGCGTGGTCAAGACCTTCACTCCCCTGGAGCAAGACAGGTCTCTGCTGGAAGGACAACACATTGTTTTCTGCAAGGGAGAACGTTCTGGAGATGGAAATGGTGAATTCATTATACCATTTCAAAAAAGACCACGACAAATCATACCACCTTCTGTTTCAAACACAAACCTGTGTTCTTTGCTGTGCCTTCTCTAATGTAAAAGTAAAGAGATGTCTATCTGAAATAAAACACGTCATAAAACCCTGACTGAGCCCAGGAGACGGTCCCATCTCCAAACATAGACCAGTGCCCAGAACAACCGCCGCTTCGCATTGCAGATCCGTCTGAGTAGGCCTGGCAGTTCCGATAGTAATAGCAAGACCAAAATCGGCCAGGCTGACTGGAAACTCAGGCAAACAGCAACTCCAAACTGTGCACACATGTTCTCCTGTAAGAAAAGGGTGAAAAAAACAAGATTATTTGAATGATGCACAGTCATATGGCTTAATGTACAGTTGGCAGACATTCAGCTCCGGTAGCAGTGGCTGTGGTATAAAAGTTAATATAAAAGAGTACTTTACAGATGAGGTAACTAAGTTACAGACAGATCAAGTTGTCACTTGTTCCTTTAGGATTTGAATCTACCTTCTCAGTTAAAACGTCCTTTTTCTGTATGCTTCATTTCCAAAGCACAGCAAAAGATGCTTGAGTGGCTACGACATTCCTGCGTGAGAGCTACAGAAAGAGAAGAAGTCTGTGAGGAGAGAGAATGTTGCACCCCTTTGGTGGCCATAGCTGGAATAAACCCAAAATACCGAATGTATTATGAAATAAATCTAAAGTACCTTCAGAGACAAAATTTAAAAGCGGCTATCTCAAAAGCTGTATCTACTTTTGTAGTTGTGGCAGGGCCTTTTCTGTATTAGAAAAGTATCGGTAAAATCAACCAAGTTCACATTAAGCCCTTACATTCCTCACTTGATTTTTTTTTTATTGTACTTAAAAGACCACTTCCCAACTGCAGGCCAGCAAAACATTTGGGGGCTAAAATTAACAACTTTAAATCAGTTTTTTTTTTCATATATAAAAAATATCCATTTAGTTAAAATGTAAAAAGAGGTTTCCCAGGTTGCCCGAGCACCCGAGCAGCCACATACTCACACAGTCCCCAGGGCCATTTGCAAGTGATGGAACCCGGAGGGAGACAACAACTCTTCAGCCGCTGATCCAGCAGCACTGCTGTGACACTGCACCCATGAAAGACACACGCATTCCCTCCAACTCTGCCAAGACACAGCATCACCGACCTTTACGGATCTGCAGTGCAATATTGTTTTAAGTCTTCCTCCCTTTCTGAAGATATCTGAGGAACTAGAATGCTTAATAGGAATTAATAGGAAATACACCACAATCCTGACAGTGATGTTCTTTTAACAAATCCACTTTTTATGGAATCTGTGAATTAACCATGAAGTTCTTAAACTAACTTAGGAGCTGGGCGTGACTAGGCTATTTCTGAAGAAGAGCACTACATCTAACAGCATTTGTACAAAGAGGAACTGACAAGGTTTTGCCAGCTCATGCAACATTATTTTAATTAGTTTTAAGCTAATGACAAGAATAGAATTGAGACACCTTTTAATGAAATTTTATTTCCCAAATTTCTTTGATCAGGCACAGATTTATAAGGTCATTTGTATACCCTGAAGAATTGCATCCCCTCGAGTGAAAATGGTTCTTAACTCTTCTTCCTCTTGCCTATGCAATTGCCCTCCACTCTCTTGTCCTTTCTTGTCTATATTTCCAGTGTGGACCTCTACTTATTTCTCTCTCGTGTACTCTTTTTTTATTTTTCTGTGAACACAAAGTTGAAAATGTCAGGCTACTAACAAAGTGCCATTAACATTCTCATAAACCTTTACTTCTGTTTTCCACTCTCCGCTTTCTTTTTTATTTTGTTTGTCTGTGGGTTTTTTTTCTTCTAAAAGACGTATTTTGAATCTACTATAGTTTCTCCGGTGAAGCCAGTGAGCAAAAAGAGTCAAAAATGTGTTCATCAAGCCCAGTAGAAATGCAAGGGTAGACACAGCGGTTTAGGCTCTGTTCACAAGGCTTTGCTCTCCTACTTAGGTGCAAACCAGATGATTCACTGTATGTTACTCACCAACCATAGTTTGTTGATCTATGTTTGGACAATGCTTTGCACGGCTACAAGCATTCAGTTAGGGAACAGCATCACATGATGCGGTGGCCCATTTAACACGAAAAATAATGGACAAAATATCCTAAATTAAAATCATCAAAACCCACAAGATGCACACTGATCATCCACATGCTTCATTGAACACTTACCATTAATAAAAGCAGGTAATTTAACTCAGCACACAGGCTTTGAGAATGGAGAAAATTAAATATATCAGTGAGGTACTTGGCTAGTTTTAGTAGTTTTCTTGCCTGAAATAATAAATTCACCTTTCCTGCAAAACCGTTGTATGGAACCCTCTCATCTTTCCTAATCCAAGAAGCCTGAGAAAGCTCATTTGCTGTCTTTTCTAAAAGACAAAATGGCACACAAATACAAATAAAAATTATGCTAAGCCTTGATTTTGTGTTTGCTACCCATGTAGATGTTTTGCAGATTGCCATTATGTAGATTAAAGTTACCACAGGACCACAAGTTTCGAAAAATTCAGCAAGAATATTATCCTGAAAATAAAACCAAAAAAAGCACTACCTTGTCCCCAGAATACTGTCTGCTCTGTCATACCTTTTTACAGTGAAGGAGCAAAAATAATGTCTTAAGGCATGTTGCCCACTAACATCCTATAATGTCAGTGAATCTTTAGCCTTAGGTTCTTTGTCCCCATGGCTGCAATTGGAAAGCTATTAGCAAAGAGCTGACATTCAGAGAGTAGCTCTTCCCACTGAACCCTGGAGGTCAAAGACAGTCAATGCTATTCTTATTGAGGCAAAAATATTTAAAGCAGTACCTTATATAGCGAATTAAACACTCTGAGAGTGCACATAAGATACAGCACTTTAGTTCTGTGAAGAATGTAGGCTTCAGCATCATTAACTAATCTGATTTATAATGAAAATTAATTATTATGGTCATTAGACTAAATGGCTTCTGTCATCTGCAAAGACATAATTGGTACAGAAAATAGTTTCATAGCAAAGGAACAATCAATCAACATGGGCTGAGCACGCACATGTAGTTTTTCCTCTCTGTTCTCTCTCACAATGAAAACCCAAACACAGAGTGGGGGACTGGGATGCGAGGCAGCTCCTCCCATGGCGAGAGATGTGATGAGGCAGAGGCATCCCCAGTTAAATGAAAAGCTCAAAAATGCAGTAAGGCAAGAGAGAGGGGGTTATGTGGCTAAAACCGTACTACATACTCCTGCAGTTGGTGCCACCTCAGTCAATGCCAGCAAAGGACTGACAGCTCAGCAGCAATCTCAGTAAATCTACAACAGATACATACAGCATAAGGTTTATACATATCTCTTAATTTCCAGTTTCACTGGTATGTAAGGGGAGGAGAGCAAGTATTGTAGAGCTCCTGTGAAAAGAAGTGTGTTCCTCCTTCTATTCCTCCGTTTGGAGTCACAATACTTGAAAGGACCATGACAGATGTGGCAATAAAGGCATATTTTTCCTTCCAATCTCCAGCAGTCTCTCAGAAGCATGAAATTAACATTGTTACCTGATTTGAATTTCCTGTGCTGTTTGGTTCATTGCCTCTGGTTCAGAGGTACATCATAAACAAAGGTGGGAATTTTCCAAACATCTGACAGTAGACCAAAGCTAGAATGAATCATTTGAAAAACATATGATTAACCAAGCTTTCAGTTAAGATCTTCCAGGGATATAATATCTTTATTCTGCAAAGATTGCCGTAACAAATACATCACATACATTTAAGACACTGCAAAAAGCAGACACATAGAAAAGAAGCATGGAGGAAGGTAAAAGACCTTGGATATTTGGCACTATTTTTTTGGGCACTATTTTTTTTGGGGGGGCACTATTTTAAGAATTTGTATCTGACCTATTTTAAAATTTGTCTACGTAAAACTTTGAGCTGATTTATGCAACAGCTAAAGCAACTGTGTTATTATATTATAGACAATTTAGCAAAAAGCAGTAAAAATTTCAAAGTAGACATGCAGATAATGTGTGCTTAATTTCTTTTTTCTTACTTGAGTAAGCAAAATCAACCAAATTTTATAATGATATAAACCATTTTTAGAACTCTATCTAGCAACAGCACCACAACGATATAGCTGTGTTAGTTTGAAAATAGTTAAACTAATGCAATTCTTTGTGTGTTGAATGATTTCAGAAAATAGGGAACGTTGTGAGGTTGCTCCGTGGGATAAGAGATTGCTTGTCTTAATCTGCTCCATTCCCCAATCTGTTCTTTAAACCCATTCCAGATGATTTGGAATATTCAGAACCATAAATGTATTGACTCTGGAAATTTGGAAAGAAAAGGTATTGAAACCAGAAGATCTGATTTTCTTAAGGAAGAATACAAGAACATCTGAGCTCTTGCCAAACGGCTTGTTCTGGGTTCTGTATGCATCTTCCGGAAGGTCATTTGATACAAAATTTGTTCTTTCCATCAGAAGATATGCTATTGTTCTTCGTATAGTCTCATACCAGAATGAAAAATTAGCATTTTAAGGAAGAGGCTGGTTCAACAGGACACTGTAGCATAGTCACAGCATTTTCGTATCTATGCAGATCTAGTTTCAGTTTGTCAGTTAAGACAACCAAACTTAAATCTATCAGTGATTTTTATTTTTGAACAGAGACATGTTTACATGGTATTTACAGCAGCAATAATGAAATGTTGAATGTAAATATCACCTTGAGAGGACTGCAGAAACATTTCAAAGATATGCATACAATAGTTGTTCTTGCAAATTTTCAGAATCAGGACTCACTGGTTATTTTTTTAAGAATACTGACTAAAGGACAATGAATAAGACTATGGGGAGCGGAACTGTAAAAAAATCTAAATCTCTTTGCCTTTTCTTTAAGGCCACAAAGTACTGTTTTTCTACATGGCTGAAAAGTCATGAGCCAGCCCAGCAGACAGGCAAAGTAATTTACTCAATATGCCCTACCAGAGCTGGAAGCTGAAATGATGGACAATTCATCTCCTTCTTCTTCTGAGCTTGTAAACACAAGTTCTTCAACCACAGTAACTAAATTCCGAACTGATATTGGTGTTTGCATAATGTTGAACAGTACTTGTCTCAACTGCTATGTTCTATACCAACATAGCTACCTGCACTGGGGTTCAAACAAACATGAGCAACACATTTTTTTATTTTTTTTTACCACTAGAGCAATGCAGTTTTGATTTAAAAATGTTTGTGATCTGCAGAAAAACCCAGGTTTGGCACTACTTGATACCAGGTATCCAGTGAAACACAATGGAAGTAAGCAACTGGACACTGTGTCTTGTAATTTAATGTCAATCACCAAAAAAAAATAATAGGGGGGGGGGATAAAAGCAAATACTTCCACATTGTTTTCAAGGAAAAAAGAAAATATATATTTGGAGCTACTCTGGCCTATGAATGTCAAAAAGTGTTCCCATAGCACTGGATCCTTCCCTTTACTGAAATATTTTGCAGTTCACAATATAAATTATCACAGAGCTAATAAAATTGAAGAGGTGGGTAGGTGGCCAAGATAAATACACCACATGGCAGAGAGGTGACTATTTGAAGAATGATGGTGGACAAGCAGCTGTCACCCAGTTCCAGTGTGTGCTATGCTCAAGATCACTGAAGAGGTGGAATGTATTGAGAAAGAAGCATTTGTATACTCTCTTCCTCTAGCAGGCTACAGCATTCTAATGTGCAGAGATTCTCCAGACCTGTAGCGTTTTCTGCTTATTATTCTGCTTTACCAGATTTATGCATACAGGGGAGAAAGGTTTTACGTATCCAATAAAAAATGTGAATGTGTAGGTATATAAACATGTAGAGAAGCTTACAATGATTTCCAAACTGTACAAAATAAGAAGAAAAAGCAATAAGAGAATTATTCCAATGGCTTTTATGAATGTGCTCCTTCCACTATTGTTGCCTACAGCTAACAGGAGATGAACAATGAAAACACATTGGAAGAATGACTGAAATTCAGCATTTCCTTGACACAGGTGCATCTAGTCCTTTTTTTTTTGCTGGCAAAGTCTCTAGAAGGGATTATGAGTTACAGGTGGTGAAAACACAAAAGCAGCAGCCCTGCAGATGAATGGGACAAAAGTCAGATCAAATTGAACCGAACAGGAAAAAAAAAAAAAGACATATTTATGGTGTAAAAGCAGAGGCAGGATCCTATGGTTTCCATTTGATCTGACCAGAAATGGGCATTTTTAACACAGCTTTCACGTATGTCTCACCTACACAACTGCTCACTCTGTTATATTCATTTACCCTTGCGCACATTCAATGAAGGTGGCCAGAAGAAGAACTGTATTTGAGGACGGGTAAGTAGAAAAATTCTGGAAAAGGAATTAATCTTATATCAGAACATTTTCTACTGCTGCCAATGTACAGAATAGACTCAGCTCAAGTTTGGGGTCTCGGGGACAAGCCGGCATAGCTGACATTTGGGCAGCTACCCCCTTTTATCTGTCAGCTGAACAAATCTCATACAGAAATCATCGAGAGGTAATAAACGTCAAACACTGCAAATTTTGTTTCTACAGAATAAAATGCAGCATCCAACAGCTTTAATGCTCCAGATAGGTATTGCCTCGGCTTGCCAATTTCAGAGTCGAACCACACTTTAAATATTGTGCAGACTGTAGTTAAGTGCTGTAGTATGTTAAACTTTCCAGTCTTACATATTTCAATTGATTCTTTGTTCTCCTCTCTCTGAACAGGTTAATGAAGCTAAAAGGAAGGAGACGAGGATTGGTCGTTCAATCAAACTGCAACATATGGAAAATCCAACATTTCAGTGAATTCTAAGAGTAAGCTAACACACCTATTCTGTTGAGACTGGTATTAATAGTTACTTATTGTTCTGTTCCATTCTTAATTTAAGGATTTATAAGCATTTTGCAAACACAAATTAAGCATCACATCAGTTGTCTGAAGAAGAGATTGCAATCGTTATTTTTTTTCCAGAAAGAGAAACTAAGGCAGAAGGAGTTTTAATGAATTACCCAAGATCACGGTAGAGTCAGAGCTAGACTCTACATCCCTGAAACTCCAGTTCCATCCAGGAAAAGCTAATCTCACACTGCCTCCCTTTGCAAAGAAAAAGGGGGAAAGCAAGGAATATTACTGTAAATTTATCCTGATACATTTTCAGGATCCTTATGTTGGAATGTCTCAGCTGATGCACACACAAACAGACAGGAAATCAAAATACTTATTTTTTCAGTTTAGCTATTACAAGGTTTCACAGTTCCACACATACATACAGAAAAAGTGCATTTTGAGCAGAAGCATTTAAACGGATAACATAAAAGCCAGGAAGCAAAAAAACCAGAACCTCAAAGTCACAGTAATTAGCTCCACATGTCTAGCTGATAATTAGTGATGTCTTTTTTCTTTCTTTTTTTTTTTTTTTTTAAATAAGAAAATGAAGACAGTGGAGTGGATGCTATTTGATTAAATAAGCTATGTAATTGTTATGGCCACAAAGTCAGGGCACATCCCTCAGCTGAGACCACACGTGCACGTGTGTCACGTGCAGATTCTCCTCAGTGTGCCAGTCTCCCATTTCCTCAACTCCTGTACAAAAAGAGAAAAAGTGTTCATAAATAATCCTGCTCCATAAATGCGTCGGTGAGAAAATTACTTGTAAATGTAAATGGCTGATAAGAAAGGAACAGGCAAGCACAGAAGAGAATACCATTTTCTGTGTGCATTTACAGGCTAGTTTGTCCAGAGCATGATCAGCAGGTCACAATTTGGTACAGGAGTTTCTTTTTAACTAGCAGACTCTCCCAAATATGCAAATCAAGAGCTTAAGAGTTGTGGGAGCTCAGCCTCTGTCAAAGAAAGCCCTGCAACATTATCTCAAAGAAACTAAAATTAAGCCTTCTCATACATATACTTTTAACCAATCACTGCCAGTGTCTAAAAAAAAGTTTAAAAAGTCAACAAGCAGCTAGGAAATTACTGTAAAATACATCGAAAGATACCTATGGTAGTCAGGACTCTTACACATCTCTTCTAACTCAAAGTACCCATTTTGCAAATAGAACTTTCTCATTATCCTAGCTCTACCACTGCTCCCTGATCCCATTCCTTCCTCTTCATTTACCGTCACAATCCCTCACCCACCACTACTGCTCACACACTCCATAATATAGCAGCTACTTTAGGTTTGACTGTAAATAATGCATGCCCATGCCTGCCACCTAAATCCTCTTAAGTTAGAAGTTATTTCCAGTCATAAAATCATAGAAATTAGAGGCAGAAAATACCTATTAGGTATTTTTGATCAAAACCCAACGTCAATGCAGAATTGTTCCCTGCTGTACGCTCTCTACTGCATTGTCCAGTCCAGCTTTAAGAGTGTCCAGGAACCTCTTTAAATGTCTCCAGAGCAGTGTTTCTACTACTTCCCTCAGAAGGATTTTCCACAGACTGAGAGCCATGCTTGACAAGTGAGTCATGCTTGTTTGAAAGTGCTGGTCCTGGTAAAGCTTGACATCTTTGGCTCCTGCCTTTTAATGCCTGATTAATGTTGTCTATGACATGTCAGCCAAGGACTTTGAGAATTAGATGAGGAGTTCACTATTACTGGTGCAGTTCTGAATTAATTTAGTGCTGGCAGGCTGGTAACCTTTGCAGTGGATGCATTGCTTTGGGATGTTACAAGACCACACACGTTTCACTCTGCAACCTCTGCAGAATGTATCTTTACCCATGTGGGTGCTACCTGCTATGGGGGTAGTGTACCACAGATGAGAGGAATCTGCAACACGTGCACTGCACCAAGAGGAAAAAGACCTGACAACGGATAGCAAAAAGAGTAATGGGCTGCATGCTGAGTCATTCATGGTTTGGGGCACGAAATTTTAGGAGGAAAAGAGTAATAAACCTTCCTGAAAAGTTTTTGGTACTTCAAGCACCAACTGATATTTAGAAGGGAGATGCATAGGAATAGTCTTGTGCTCAGTCTGCTACAGCCTCTGGCAGGTTTTCTGCGGGTGCACTCTGATGGCAGCGGAAGTCAGCTGAAGCATGTGTGAAGAGCTCTGTCAGCTGTCTAGTACACAGAGGAAGCCTAAAAATCCCTTAAACCACTTGAATCTATTCTATGACCTGTCTGACTGCTCTGACACATGAGCTATCGCACTGTGCACATGGAGTGGGATTGGGATGGGATGGGACAGGATAGGTTAGGGATCTGGTCCTGGAAAAGGGGAGGTAAATCACCTTTCAGCAGAGCCTTCGCTCTAACCTGGTCATGCTCACTGTGAAACTGCGTTCAAACACCACTGCTTCATCCAAAATACAGATCCAGAGAAAGTGGGGCTCACCAATGTAGTGACAGAGCAGATCAGTGGGAAAGGGCCACTTATAGTTTAATTCAAATAGACTCAGTTCAGTTTTGAAGTAAAGAATTATTTTGAATGTTGTTTAGAATTAACTGAACTTCAAAACCTGTGACAAATATGCCTAACCCAATTAACTCTTAAAAGTATCTGGTCTTTTATGTCTGCCCTATAGCCAGATATCTTTGCCCAGAAGTAATATCATGTCTACATGGGAAAAGAGAAAGCCAGGTAGGATACCTAGAGTTGGTTTTCCACAGTCAGCTGATGGAAGTAAAACCATATGGTGGAAGTAAAACCATAAACAAGCAAAGTAATCAAAAAGAAAAAAAAAACATTTATTCGTGAAAACTCATGCAAAAACTAATCTGATGGCAAAATTACTCCAACAATCACGAAGACATAAGCCACATAAATTGTTCCATTGCCCATTAGCACCAGCCCAGACCCCAAGTCATCCACACTGTCCCACTCCCTCTCCAGAGCCGAGCCTCTCTCTGGCCTTTTGCATCCACAGAAAGCAACAACCCTCAGACAGAAATGCACAAAGAAATAAAGTTTGAAGGATTTCTCATGGAATAGTGTGTCTGTACATGTGCACATTGTGGGAAAGGGAGGAGAGAACAAGAGGGTGATTACACAGTTGGCAATCACTTATCTTCTAAGGGATATTTGTACTGGGTGGGTGAACTATCAGCATTTCCTTGGCTCTTTGCCATGCTGTCCTCAATTCATGTCCTAAACCAAGCAAACATACATGTAAAATGGTGCATGATTCCTTTAAAGCTTTACTTGCACATTTATACTCTGTGAAATTGCTTATGGACCCAAGGAGAAAATAAAAAGTTAATCAAAAAGACCACAGTTTTACACAGCAACTGGTTATATTGTGAGAAAGATGCAAAATGTGATGAAGGCAAACTTTTAACTAAGGAATAGTTCCTCTGTAGGGTCTGCTGGGGAGGAGAATGTTCCTCCAGCACATATTCTTCTATAGAAGCATTCATGTCATCTCCTGTAGCATAGTTTATGCCCCACTTCACTTAAAAATCTGACTGTCATGGACTCTTCTACTGTAAAGAAACAAATAAGTAAATACAAGTGGCTACTGTGCTCCTGTATCTCTTCACTTCACACACACACAGTCTGGAAGAAATTTGCTGCAAATTTCTTGTAGGATGCTTTTCGTGCCAAGTGGATATTCAAGCTTCAGCATCAGCTCGGACAGATGTCTCCAGGTGGTGAAGCAGTAAAGGGCAACAATGGAGGATTCGCAGAGTAACATGATAACTAGCTTTGCCACAGGTAAAGGGGGGCTGGGAGAGGCAAAAGCTTTGTGAATAGAGGTTGGATAGAGATAGCATGAGAACACTGTTAAGGATCTGGCCCTGAGTTTCCTCTGAATACTCTTCCCACAAGAGCAAGTTCTTGTGCAGCCAGCAGACTCCTCAGTCAACATCAGCAGTACAAAACGCCTGGAGGAGAAGACAGCGAAACACCTCTCCTGGATATCCACCTCCAGGATGTACAGGGGTGCAACAGCATCTGTTACTAAACCTTTACATTCACCTGGAATGAGTTTTTCCATCAAGAGTTTAAGCTCTACACACAGCCTCTCACACAGATGGAAACTCAGTAGCTAATGGTCATGAGATCTTCTAACACCTATAACCTCAGCTGATGCAATATAGGCCAGTGACAACTAAGGAGGTACCGAGGAAACTGCAAATCATTTTGCCCTATGCAAGGCATTCATGCCTGCTCTGCAGCACTGCTGGCCAGTAGTTGTTCGATCAATGAGAGATGTACCAGTGAAATTCCATGGCAAATCCACAGAAAGAAAGCTAAGGGAGTAGATCATCCCTATGGTCTCTATTTTTGAGCATACAAACAGATAAGGAATTTTTGAAACCTTCCTGCTCGTGGATCTTTTCCTCCTAGGCTTTAATAGGGATTTAGTTTATTCAGCCTTTTCTTTGACTAATGGGAATAAAACGGATGGATAAAAATTTTCCCCAGGAATATGCATACAAAAATAAGGTTTCGAAGATGCCCTCAGTCTAGCCACCCATGCTCTGACTGGCAGCTGCTCAAAAAACATAATTTCTTAAATATAAAATAGTAACACCATATATCGTAGTTCATGTCCCACCACATTCACTTCAGCACAGCAAAACCTCATTAATTCGCACTTCGCTTATCCGCACACCTTATAATTCACACATAAAAACAGCAGTCAGCAAAGATTTAACAACAATGTGCTTTATTGAGATCTCACTTTGCCGAGATTTCATTATTCCTACAAAATATGCTACCGTTCATTCATTTGTACAGTAAGATTTCAACATCACCATAAATATCTCGAACTAGATATAGGTTCACACTAGCAAATTTTGGCTCTGAGCTCACGTCTCGGAAATACCAAAGTTTGAAGATGGAGGAAAAAGAGTTGTGAGTAAAGGCACAATGAAACTAGATTATGATCACGGCTTGTGGTGTTTTCTGCATTTCCTTGCCTTTCTAAAGAACCTTTTGTTAGGTTATATACTAAGAAATAGATTCTTACTTACACCCAGAGAAGCTTTTGTCACAGAGTATGGAGAAGGCTTTAACATATATCTGTATTATTTAATTCTGGAAAAATCTTCAGAAGTTCTGGACAAAGGGACTTTAACAGCCCCAATGCAGTTTACAGATACTGGTATGGCAGTTGATAACACATCCCAAACAAGATTTCCCCTGCTCCCCAGCTGTTATTATCAGGAAGAGAATGACAGCCTTGAGGTCTATGGCAAACATGTGGTGGGCAGGAGCCATGTATGGCTGCTTCACCCGGGGCTCATTGCAGCAAGGCAAACCACAGAGGTCCAAATACTCATAGCCCAGTTTGTAAGATAGACACGGAAAACTGAGGTTTTGGAGTTTCTGTGAAATTTAGGCTTATGGATTGGGTTCAAAGAATCTGGAGATATCGTAGCAATAAGAAGAAAAAAGCATGTGCTTTGTACACCTTTATGGAGACCATCTATCTCAGTGCTTTGGTCACTGGCACTGCCAGTTGTTTCTTAAAACTTCCTCTAGAAATACTGTATTTTCTTGAAGTGTAAGCCTTCAGCTCTTCAGGGCTGAGCTTGCCTTCTTGCTCTGTCTCTAGGCACAGTTTGGAGTCACACTTCTCACCTGCAGACTGTCACTACAAAATAAGCAAAAGCATGGCCATAGCCTGCACTGTTATGCTTCTGCTCATCTTCACCTTCCTCCTTTTGCTGAAGCCAAGGAGCACCAACACCCCATTTCCATTCTCTTCACCTCCCAGATCTCCTCCTCGCCCACTGTAGTAGTCTCGGGTTATATACCATATATGTTTCTTTGCCTGATTAAAGTCTGTTAATATTTGGTAAAATATTAAACAAATGAATGCCTGAAGGTCAAGAAGTATTTTTCTTGGGTTTTTTTTCAAGTGTTTTTCTTTTACTATTCTATAACATAATACAGTTCTGAATGAACTGCCACATTCATTCCTAGGTCCCACTTATACCCAGAAAAGACTTTGGTATTTTCGTGGTATTTATATAAAAAAATATGAGTCTTTACTATTGCTATAAGCTGCTTATCTGTGGTTTCAAGAAGAAAGAGGATAGGTCTCTAATAAGGGCAATTTATGTGTCTTTTCATGGACAAGAAAGTGGCAGAGTTTCACCATTTTACCAGATCTATCATCTGATTTTCACACCAGCAACTTTCTCTAGCAGAAAGTATGTTAAACTGCTCTCAGGAATAACATTTTCGTTTCACAACTACTGCTACACACCTCCTTCTACCCATTTCTTCTCCAACCCTGTGCTAGATTGCAACAGTTATCTGACTCCTACGATAAGTTTCAAATACACAGTTTGTCATGTTTGCCATGTCTACACAAGAGCTTTTTAGTATCTGAGCTCTTTTGGATGCCAGCAAAACTTCTTTTTTGAACACCCAAAGTTGAAAGGTATGAAAGCATAGAAGCAACTGTCAGATTAGGTCTCATATCATGAAAGATATTACAGTGCTGGAACGGGTCCAGAGAAGAGCAACAAGGCTGGTGGAGGGACTGGAACACAAGACCTATGGTGAGAGGCTGAGGGAGTTGGGGTTGTTTAGTCTGGAGAAGACGAGGCTTAGAGGTGACCTTATCACTCTCTGTAACTACCTGAAGGGAAGTTATAGCCAGGTGGGGATTGGTTTCTTCTCCCAGGCAGTTAGCAACAGGACAAGGGGGCACAAGCTTAAGCTCTGCCAGGGGAAATTTAGGCTGGATATTAGAAAGAAATTCTTTGCAGAGAGGGTGGTCAGGCATTGGAATGGCCTGCCCAGAGAGGTGGTGGATTCACCGTCCCTGGAGGTTTTTAAACTGAGATTGGACACAGCACTTAGTGCCATGATCTAGTAAACGGACTGGAGTTGGACCAAGGGTTGGACTTGATGATCTCTGAGGTCTTTTCCAACCCCATTGAGTCTATGATTCTATGATTCTATTGAATGCAAAGATGTAAAACAGCAGTCAATATTCTATGATTTGCAAGAGGATGTAAGAAAATCCCTGGCACACACAAAAAAATCCCCACAAGGTCTGCAAACTTAACACCATTATAATTTGCTTTATCTTTCAGATTATCTGCAGCCTGTATTCTTTTCATGTTGGTTCTATTGCAGTTCAGGATGATCTTCTCATCCATGTAAATGTCCAGTCTTTCCTGAGTTTGCTAAACCTCTGGCCTGAAAAATACCCCAGGAAAGTGAGTCGCACATTCTGGCTCCACATGTGTAAAATATATCACCACTTGTCCAAAATCAGTTTACCACCAAGTCAAGCAACCGCCTTATTTCTCTCAACATTTCCTAATAAGGCCCTATCACTATACCCACATTTGTCAGGAGCGAGAATATATCCTGAGACAGCTTTTGAGACGTCATTTTGTATCAGTGTGGCGAGGCAATGGGGAACGCAGACTTTGCCACGGAGTAGCTGGTGCACACCCGCCCAGGGCTGATTCGTTTCTCTACTTTGAGAAGAGCGGCAAGAGCTGTGAGGTGACAGCGGCAGCAGCGCAAGTCACATCAAGAGTCCAAAGTGATTACTCATTTGCCATTAGCTCTTTGCATTTCCCTCATTAAGAAAGCAGATGAAAACACCTTGCAACAATGCAAACTACACTCCAAATATTATAATACCTATTCTTCTGATAAGAAAATGAGACATAAATAGTAGAATCAATCATCAAACTGGTGCCTTTTCAGCTCGGGTATTCCTCAGCGTGCTAGCCATGAGCACATTTAAACAACCCAGACTCCTTAGGCAACTGAACTTTTTTTTTACTATTTTCCTTGTCAATGGAGGCAAAATGTATGTGTTCTTAGAAAAAAGAAAAAGAAATGCAAATGAGTAGGCAAAGACAGTTGCACCACCTGTAGTTAAGATTGCCCAGGTAACACATTTATAAATTCTCAAAAGATACAAGTAGGGTGTACTATTAGAAAAGATTGATTTTTCCAAGTGGAAGATCAAATTACTTAAAAAAAATAAAATAGAATAAAATGTCAGCCTAGAATTGAGAGACAAGATTTTAATGTTACAAGAGAGAGTGGTTATATCACTCTTCTCTTCAAATTTTTAATATTTTCATAGTTTATAATAGTAATAATGACATCCAGATTAGGTAATGACTGTCTGGGTTAAAGGCTCTGCTTTACTTTGGGACCTCATCTATACCATCCAGACACCGAGGCTTGAAGAAGCCACACTGTGTAGTCCAACTACCTCAGTTGAAAGATGGACACCTTAAGGTTAAAAAAAATGCACAGAAGGGTTGGCCCTTTCTGATTAGCTTAGCATCCTGTGTACTTCAGGCCACTGTGGGAAGAGTATTAGAGGAAATGCAGAAAACCCATGCTTTGCTTCTCTTGTAGTAAGTCTCTGTCTCTCTATCAGTAAGGATAGAAGAACCATGAAGAATTGACTGGTTTTTGTCATGCTTCTTGTTACTGGGGTCTGTTCTGTCCCTGTCAGAAATATATAGCAATCAGACTCAAAAGTAAGCTAGCACCAAGATTCTCAATGCTGATTTTCCTGTGGGAAGAGTTCAGAAAATCTAACAGGAAAGAAGAGGTGCAAACTCAGGACCTCATCCTCCCCCATGTGTCCCATAAAATAGATGTTTGGCTGCACTGAGTGTCCACCAAGTACAGGGAGGAGAACTTGCCCAGAGCCAAGTATGATGAGAAGGTTTTAAATCTCCCCTTGGAGAACTCCAGAGGATCTGGAGAGGCTCTAAATTAAAGACTACAGGTGTTTTGTACCAGGCATGGCCATTTAGAGACCTTACCCTGATGCTCTTTTTACAACATTCTCCTCTAGGATCTTTTTCAGTCTCATATTCTTTTATTGAAGCACCAATTAGCTGAAACAACGATATGAACCCTTCACCCTGCTGTGAATATTAAAGAACGCTGTGGAGTGAAATAGAGAGCACTACCAGAGAAACAAAGTGGATTTTATTAGCCAGAATTAAAGGACGATAGAAGTCTTTTTGGGTTGCCTTGACTAACTGCATTTCAGTGAGATTAAGGAAGCCAATTCAGAAAGTGCTATAAATGTATGTTCTTGTGTATTTGTTAAGTCACCTCGTTATGTGTACAGCTCCTGGCACATAAGGACCTTCTATTCACTGACACTCTCAAGCTCACATAAAGATCAATAATAAAAATCTCCTCTTATCTGCTATGAAATACTTAACTACCTTCTCAGTATCATCACCCACCTGAAAGCAGTCCAGAAAAATTTTTAAGCTCACTTGACATAATGGTATCTTAAGGTACATGGATGCTCCAAGAAAAGTGTGTAGCAATACCCATGTCCTCCAGAAATGACAAATGATCAAGTGATTACTCCACTTTGAGAGAACAGAGGAGCTTCTGGTTCAGTTCTTCTTTTGCCCGTCCTTGTGAGCCCTTAAGTGCACCTCATAACCTCCACTCTGTAGGGCAACTTGTAGTTGATAACACTGCTTTACCTTTCCACGTTATGGAAAGAGAATTACGTACACTATGATACTCCAGGGCAGATATCTGTAAGATACTACTCACCATTTCCCATCTGATATACAGCTCTCAATCTCCTTGGCATGCTCCAAGTACCTTCCTATTTTTCATTCAATTTTTACGGTAGATTTCCTTCAAAACTCTTTGCACTATTTTCAGCAATAAGTCAAGACCAGACCTTTGTCTCTTTCCAAAGCTCTCAAGAGATAGAGCAGTTATAAGAGTGACCCCATCCCTCTATATCCAGGTAGAAAGGAGTCAAGCCACACAGTGCAGGCATGTTGGGTTCCTGGGACAGTATGGGAAGAAGAAGCTCACTCCTAAACCTGACTTTAGCCCTTCTAGCACATGCTAAATCTGAGCTCATATCAGTTTGGAGTTAGACAGTGATCTTTCAGGTCGTCATGCACCTCCATAAAGCCTGCTCATTTTGGGCTAGGAATAGCAGTCTCACCGGAGGTCACTGAAGCCATCAGGTATATACATCTTGGAGTAGATGTTATGTCGTCTCACAAGTATCGAGGTGTTAACTTAGGGTCCTTAATCTCATCGGCATACACATATGTTCCTCTTTAAGCAACAGCAGCTAGTAATCAATGAGTGACACCAATGACCAGACATAATTCCCTCCTATTTTGCAGTAGATGGATTCACAGTATTAAAACCAGGATGCAACTGAAAACCTCCCAATTTGGATACAGTGGTTTGTTATTAAATGTCATCGTTTTTTACCACATCTGGGTGGTTGATTTGCAACATACTCGTCCTCCTGATAATAAAAAAACAGAGATGTTAAAAAGCTTCCTCCCCTGCAAACTAGAAGAGAGTAGTTTCCAGAAATGCTGCTTCTTCCCCAGAGAGAAAAAGCCCACCCTGTAATGATTGTAGAAGGTCTTATTTAAATGTTTTTTAAACAATGGGAAGGAGAAAAAGGGAGTGACAAAGGGACATTTAAGTGTTCCAATTCTTTGAACAGATTTGTTCTTCTCATGTTGATGCACACTGTGCAGCATTAGATCACATGCTGCTAATATCATGTTGATTTATGGTCTGTATAAATGGAAATAAATGGTATTTTCTGTTACCCAGAGAATAATAGATGGCCCTGGAATGAACACAACACCACATTCACACAACAGGCTCTGTTCATGTCACAAGCAAGGAGAGTGCAACTTCGTAAGGGCCCTTTCTGCCATTCCCACCAAAAATCTTTGATACCCACTGGTTTAAATGAGTAGGAGCGGACATTTAGGACAGCATTCTCCAAAATGTCTGAATGATTTAGAAACCAAAGCTGTGGTATAACAAAGCAGGGGAAATGTTGGGTGAATTTCTCTCTTGAATGGGAAACTGGAGACTCCCCAGATCTTTCCACAAAGTTCACCAACCACACAAGTTGATCAGGATCCCCTGCGTCATTTCCTCCGCCTCTTCCCTTTCTCACAAGCAACCTCGGGGCTTTTTCTCATCACTTTCCTCCTGGCCTAAGTGACTTGAGCTCCCTCTTGAGAAAGACAAGGTCACCTCCTCAAGAGGTCCCCTCTTCACACATGGTAAAGACACTTAGACACAGGAGATCTAAACCTCTCAGCCACTGAAACCCACACGCCACCTCTGAAACCGTGACTTTGGATACTAAATCACTCTGAAATGTTTTGAAACCTTACCCATAGTGCCCAGCAGTTAAAACTTAAGCTCCAGTTCTGTCTGTGATTATGGGCATACAAGCAAAAGCAATGAGTTACTTCGGTTTAATGACTCATTATTTAAGCTAATAGGTTTTACTTTACAACCAGGGAGGGTAAGTTTGTGCAACTAGCCAGTTACCATCACTCAGCTGATGAGCAATACCCTGGTAAGATGTGGCAACCTTGTTGCTTTTGAACATCTGCCCACACGCTCCTCTATTATAATGGGGCCTAATCGAGCTCCAAATAGCCTGGGTTCCAAAACAGTCTCAAACAAAATTTCTCCTTTAATAGACTTACAGCACTGCCAAAACATTCGCATTTCAGGCTGAAAGACTGAGTATTTAACCTCAGGACACAGATGATTTTCTGTTATTGTTGCTGTTGGCAGAGAAGGGAAGGTTAAATAAGTTTGAGACAATTTCATTTTTGATTCTGTATAAATATAGCCATGTCCATAGTGTTTTCTATTTCTCTGGTTAGATGATTAAAACCTTACCATTAATGTGTGTGAAATTCCATATTGTAATTACAGGAACAGCTGGTAAAGCCACATTCTATTAAGGTTGTCTTATTCTTCACATATTAAGACTTTGCTCCCTTATGGACAAGTTTGCACTACAGCTGAATTCTTATCTTTATTTTTGCTTCCTGACATACTTACATCTTAACTGTACAATCTTCATGGGCTATTTTTTGTGTGTTCTGAATATATGATTAATCCTCAAATATATTAATAGAACGCTGAAATTATTGACACCTACTCATACTTGCTTGAACAGGTGTTATTATATACCACATTCACACACTGATGACAATTAAAAGATCTAACAGTTCAACAGAGTCCAGTAAAGACTGGTATGCCACCACTGAACAACGTTATTCATATTATTTGGTCACTTTATACAGTAGGGATAACTAATTGGAATTTAAGAAGATACAGCTTACATAGCCATTGCCCTGTCATACCCAGCATCTAACAAGTGTCAGCACCTGACTCTCTAGAGGAAGATGAAAACTGACAACAGCGTAACTGGACCTTTGGACTTGCAGCATAGTGGAGAAAGTGTCCTCACACCTCCAATGCTCTTTATCTCCTGGAACTGGTCAAACCAGAAGAAGGAATTAATATAAAACATTTAACTTTGTTTGCTCTGATGTTCTGTGTTCTGAGACACACAGGGATGTAAGCACAGAAAAAAATATCCACTGCTTCCCCCATTGCTTGCAATAAAACTAGAATCCTAACATAAATCCTTTCAAAAGATGGATTTCTGAAATTCCTCTACAGTGGATCCATGCTAATTTAGGTAATCGCCGAAAGGGTCGGATTCCTTGATCTCCGTTGACTTCAGTTACTGTGGCTCAATAGGCTAAGAGGACAAACTTATACAGGCATGTACACACAATTCCTCTTCAGTTTCTGCAGCTAAATTTGACAAGGATCATGAATTACAGTCTGCAGTGACACAAAACAACTCACACAGTCACTAATGAAAGCAAACTTGTGCCTACTTTCCAACAGATATTTGCCAAAGGAAAATGCGGGAATACACTAATTAGGACTAGGATATGCTGGATATATGCTGCATGCTGGCAGACATTCTCTCCTTGGAGAGCTTGATAAAATAGGTGAGGGAGGAGAAGGGTAGAAAGCAATATGGAGATAAAGTTAAGTGAAATCTCCAGGGTTCCTTAACAAATAAAAACTAGGGTCCAGGACAGAGGTTTTCTAAACGCTCTCCTGCTGAGAAGTTTATATAGGAATATTCAGTTTCTCAGGGAGGAGGTAAATGAGAAGAAAGTTCATTTCTTCCACTACAACTTTAATAAGGAAATAAGCCATCATTATCTTATTTCTTTAGCATTTTCATTAAAAAGTTAGGCCAAACCTACAAAGGCAGACATAGCTAAAGCAAAGCTAAAGTAAATAACCTCTTGGCTGCAGCTTCATTTCATCAAGGTCAGACATTAATATATATATGTACATATATTTATTATATATGTGTATTTATATTAGAATCTCATAGTTGGTAACACAACTGTGAAGAAATGAAACAAATCCATCTTCACAAAGAGAAATACTTCAACTAACCACCTCCATACTTCTAAAGGAAAAATAATTAAAATAAAATCTTCTGCTTTTCACTAAAGAATAATTTTTGCAGTTTCCAGCACTGGTAAATTTTACTTATTTCAGGGCAATTACAGTACAGGAACTAGCTCGCAAACAGATTTTCTCCAAATAACATCTCTATTTGTTGATACTTGTTGAAATTCTTTAGACTGGAATTATTCAAACACACCTTTCACTGTCATAATAATAATTTATTCCTATTCAAGTAAAGCTAAATCCAGAAAGGTAGAACCACAGGACTTTGGAAACCCAGTCCTGAGTACCGAACTGATTCATCCAGGGCAGAAAAATTGTGCCTGTCCAGAACAGCTCTCTGCCACATGGACATCATCCAGGTAGACTCAATACCACTGCAATCTAGAGTGACTTTAAATCTCAACTTCATTTTTGCACACAGGCAGTTTATCCAACGAGTTTTTTCTTCTGATGCAGGAGAAAAGAGGAATGTGCCACCGGTTTGCCACAGAGCCCCTAGGACTGACTGACAGGCCAGCAGTGTGATCTGGCTTCCAGCAGCTCACCTCACTGACCAGGACAAGCGACCCAGATGACAAACCGTTGATGTTAGAAGGAAACTTCAGGACAGTTCTCATTCAAACAGGCATTACATACATCTACCTTTTGTTGAAGTGCTGCCAGCAGAGACGAGTTATTTCTTCCCTCTCTGCACTTTTTGAAAGGAGGGCATTCAACTCTTGGCTGGGGAATGTCAAGCCTTTCAGGCAGGTGGATCACTCTTCTCATCAGAAAGAACTCTCTTTAAGCTGTGCTGCAGGTTTGGTCTGCTGGGGAACAGGGACTGTCCAGATAGCAAAGTATTTCCTTTTAACTACCTAAACATGGTTGCTTTTGCAAGTTGGGTGGTACAGTACAATGTGACAGCACTTCTTTTTAAGTCACAACACTCTACATAATACAGATCCCCAGAGAGATCTGAGTGCTGCATTTTACTGCATTTTAAAAACACTGTGCTAATAAATTCCAGTCTCATATAAACTACATGGACAGAAGCGCTCTGCCCATGCAATCTGCCTGCTCCGCAGAAAACACGTGTTATGCTGAAAAAGTCCACATCTTAAGGTACCTCACTGGAGCAGTACAAATGAAAGCAAAAGCCGTGTTTCTCCTTCTCCACTTGGAAAATACAGGCATCAGAAAATACGCCAGATGTAATAACTCTTGGTCTTATGGCTCCAGTGTTCTTGCATAGTTTCTTTTACTTGCAAATTACATTCTCTACCTGGTTTATTCTAAAAATATTCCCTGCAGAGTCTTTTTTATTCTTTCCTCAAAAAAAACAAAAATGCCCTACAAAGTCTTCAGAATTTGCTTTTTTAATTTTAAACTAGCATGAGGACTTCTTTTTTTGTCTTCTGGAAATTTCTGTCATTTCACATTATAACCAACACATACAATTAGATCAAATCTTAACTGGAAAATTCAATTATCTATCCTCTTATATTTTGCAGCTAAACAGCTTTTCTGAAGGCTAAATTCCTACCTCACAAGAAATAAGTTACTTGAACAGCTAGCAGTTCTGAAATAAAATGAGAAATGAGAGAACAGGCTGATGGCATGTTACTGGCTTCAGTGTTTTCAGCTCTGTGTCCCAGATCCTCCAGGCTCAGAAAGATGCAGCTGCCCGTCTTGTTAGTGAAGCTTACCATAGCCTTCCTTTCTTGATCTCTTGGGATTCCTTTCCTTGCATGCATCTAAATCCCCTTCCTGGCCTTCAAGAAGGCCCTCGTGATCAGCAGAGACTTTCCAGCAGGGCAATTCTCCACCCGGTCAGCTGCGATATGGATTTCATTGACAAGATGCTGGTTTCACGACTCAACTCTGGCCCAGTGGTGTTTCCTGTGACTTTGTTCTGCAAGAAACCCTTTCTTTATTCAGATGACTGGAGGACAACAGAGGGAATTTGAAAATTGGTTTCCCAGCTTCTAGTTAGAACCCAGTGTCCCCTAACACAGAGGAAAGAAAGGATTTCTCTATTAATGTCATAAAACTCTATTAAACATCATAAAAGTCTATTAAACAACCAGCCAGCATTTAGATCCATTTTATAAGTACCAGCTAGCTTATTTAGTTTCCTGGACTGTGATGCAGTCAGTTACTATGATGTTCTCGGCACCTTTCCCTCGTTCACAGACCAGCACCCCTTGCTGCTTGCAGACGTCTGCAAAGTGCAAATCTCACAAGGGCTCAAGTCTTGCCTTTCGCACCTGTTCTGCTGACTCTCCTTCATCTCCGACAGGCATTCAGATATTAATATCATTCTTTGTGAATAGTAAACCCATAAACACATGGAGATGAAGAAGATGCTGTTCAGGATATACTAATACAGCAAATGAACTGCATAACCCTTCCTTCCCTCCTCTGGAATGGTTACACTTATCCTGGCATAAGATGTACATCTAATATATTTATATCCATAAAGTTATTCATATGTGGAAAAGGAAATCAATTTTAAAGCCTTACATTCAAATCCTCCCCAAGGTACTTACTGTACGAGTCTCTATATAACAAAATCATACTTCCCAGATGAACCATGCACAAGTAAAACCATGGTGAGTAGATAAGGATGAATGAGAAATAAATAAGCATATCTGAAAGCTGATATCACCACCTGGCCCAAACATTTGCTATCTGCTGCAGGTGAAATCTGCTCTCACAAATGGCTCAGATTTAAGTGTATTCTGGCCCTCAATCAGAGCACGGCCTCGCTAGAAGCCTCCCCTGTCTGGGTAGGAGCACAGCAGGCCACCCCAACCCAGAGGTGTGTGCCACCAGCTCCTCTTCCCTGCCTTTGCCTGGAACAGCTTCTATAGTTAATAAAACCTTTACTCTCACTCCTGCTCTAACCCGTACAGGGCTACAAAAAAAAAAGAGCTCATGGCCTCTGTGGAAGGACTTTCCTTCTAATGGCCATTCCTCTTGATGAAAAGATAATGACAAAAGTACAGATCTTTTCAAATCTCAGAAACTTTTGGTCTTAGTTTGTTTTCAAGGTCTACAAAATTTCAGCACATCACATTTCAGGACAGACATAGTGGGGTTCATCACCTGTAATGAAAGGCATCTAAAGCTAGATGTCTAAAACTAGGGTGGGCTTATTGGCTTTCTGTATAGTCAAAGGAGAGAAAGGGTGGTTCCTCGCACCTTCTTTAGCTGTCCATCTGTGGAAGACATACATGACCATCTGCAAATAAATTTTTCTGTGTAAAAGGACTCTACAATGAGATGGTGAGCCTTAGACGGATAACTTTGGACATCTACAATCAGGACATAGTAGTTACATCGGTCCCACATGGCTCACTATCACTGTTCACATACTGGTGTACCCTGACAGTTTTTACTTGTGCCAGCTATCAGTGCACCATCTGATGTCAGCACACTGTTAGGACATAGTACAGGTCAGGGATCAACCACAGCAAAGAGTAAGGATAAGGCCAGGTCTTTAACTGTATAGGTGCATGCACATCGTGAAACTTGGTGAGGAGCCTGTGGTCTGTTTTACTGATTTACTAATGAAGGCATAACCAGAAAGCTCCTTCTTTCTTTGTTTCACATACATGCTGTTTCTGTGGGATAATGATGTGTCCCATTCCTGCTCAGAGAAGTGATTTACATTTTAAAGCAAGACCTTTCTTTTGGTAAACGCTGGTGTTGAGAGGATGCAAATCAGCCAGCCATTCTCTTACTGCTCTAGTAATACGATTTCAGTAAGATATCAGGGACATTTTCTAGATAAGAAAGCTGTCTGGAGTATATCAGAAAGGATGGATGTGCTTTGATCAAGATCCCAAGCTGATTCAGGCATTTCTTATTCTGTTCTGACCTAGCCATAAAACAGCTGTAACATAGGATTGCACACAATTTTTCAAAAATTTATATCCCACTCCCATTGAAGGAAGGACTAAATGGGTTCCTGAAAATGTAGAAAGTACTTGAAAATAAGTCCTTTATGAATAACATAAGCTGGTCACTCCTCAAACCGAAGACATTAAACCTGTTGCTCCTCACTTACAAATCTTCATCAACACGTGGTTACAATTCATGCTTAGATTGTGAAAAGCATCGGTTCCCTGTTGCAGGGATGGGATGAGCAACTGTTTGAGAGATATTTTTCTTTTCTTTCCATCTCGTTTTTTGTATTGATTTGCAGCTCTGTGGTGATACATGGATTAATTGTTTGTATGAAAAAACAGAAGGCATTTATTTACATTCATAATCACAATTTTAGTCATTCATGTCATTAAAAAATGTCACAGTGAATTTTATGGTTTTTACTCTGGTACTTTATTTCAGCATGAAGTGTTAAAATGTTAGTACTTCTCATTACTTACTGATTATTTTGCTCAGGATTTTTCCTTTTCTTTCTTTCTCCTTGTGGCAAAATCCAATTTACAACCTGCTAAAGGCCTCATAAGATTTTTATGGATTATTTCCTGAAATCACATTAATCTAGCTCCTGTTACTTTACACTAATTTCACCTACCATTGTATGAAGTAACTAAATTCGATTGCTTGGAAATGATCCCCTAGAGACTTCTTCATGAAGTGAGAAAATGAAAAAAATCGTAACCCTACCCTGATGAGGTTATAAATGTGGTGAGAACAACAGGCCTTTAAGTTAAAAGTATGTGGACCCTTATCCAGAGCAATTTCAAACTATCATAATCAGGGATCCTCAAACTTTCAAATAAGATATAGATCAGGACATGGATTAGATGGCACTTGTCTTTGCCTCAGCTTCCTTAAGAAGTCATCCTCATTTGGGTTCAGCAAGAGATACACTATTTATCACTGTTTTAACAGTATGGTTAAGTTACCCAATAGCTTATCAGCTGCACCCTGGTTCATTAGAACAGCAATTCAATCAATATTAACTATGCTATGCTTCAGCTACCAGTTAAACCTGTCCCTTATTTTAGGGATAGCCTGCAGGTAACAGCGCAAGCCATTGGAGAAAAAGGTATTTAAAAACAACTAAGAACCAGGTCTCCGGCATATCATGCTGTCTGCTCCAGTTTTGTACATGATAAAAAGTCCATCTCCTCCAGGCCTTGCAACTGGGTAATTTAAGAGCAGCAAGTGTGCTTGAGAGAGAGAGCAATTCAATGTAATTGCTCAAGGTTGTAAGAAAAATTATCTAACTTTCAAGTGTACTGTGTCTAACCCACGCGAGGCTTCCCAGACATAGAGAAGCTTTCAGTCAGTCAGCAGGCAAGTGTTCCTTGGAAATGGGGATTCCTTCACAATGAATCCAGGCAGGAGATAAACTACAGATTAGGGTCTTTGATTCCCTAGGCTCCAGACCAAGCCCCAGAAGGCTGGCATTAGGGCTACAACAGGTTGCTGCAAACTCCCATGTACAAACTCTCCCTGGCCTCTGTGCTGCAGCAAGCAGAGACTGGGTGTTTTGGCAACCAGCCCCACTTGCTGGGCTGTGCTCTGTTCCCTGAGGAGCAGTGGTGTGACCACAGCACTGGGAAGGGCTGAGTTTTCTCTTCCTCAAATAAGTGCTGAAGCTGAGTCAGTTCTAGCCTGGACTCTAGGTTTATCACAAACCAACAGGTACTTTTTCTTAAAGTCCCTGATTTTTGTTTCTTGGAGTAGATGCTCATTCTGCTATCAGATGTATCTTGACTAATCCAGGATAGCCACACAACAATTCTTTAATTTAGGCTACCTTAATGGTACCTGGGATTAGAATCTGCTTCTCCTCTGTCTCAGACATCCTCTTAGAAATCCTCTTTCCTATGTAGTGTAGGATCAGTGTCACACAAGGGAAGATTTTTGAAGTTATCATGCAGTACCTCCCATCTACAGATCAACATATCAGGAAAACAGGGAAAATACAAAGCGTGTTTCTGATTTAAACCAGCGTGGCAATTTTTAATCTAGAAAATGCTGGACTTAAAGTATTAGCTTTCTGGATGGCAAGAGCAAAATATGTGCTTTTATTGATGAAGTACATTTGTACCTATACACTGGGACAGGACAGTCGTGTCACTGACCACAGATTTCCCTGCACTGGAAAGTCATTTAAAGCTCAATCCCTGGAAGGAGCTCTCCTTTACACATCCTTAGTCTTATCCTTTATGGCTAAATGATCACAGTGTTTGCACACAACATGGAAGATATGTTTTACCCCTCAGCCTCAGGGGAATCAAGCTCAAACCACCCACTTTTGCTAAACTGATCTCAACTCTAGGCTGTGGGCTACCTTTGAAGAAATGCTCGGAAGAGAAAGGCTCTGTGAAGTTTTTGCTAAAGCTTCTTCATTTTGCATGGTGTACTTAACCATTCCCTGAGCTGCAGAAAAAGCATGGCATGCAAAGAGGAACCACTTCACAAGGATGGACTGAGTGTCCCCCACCCTAAGAATAGTCCATAGGCTGGTGGTTGCGGCACTCTCCAAGGAAGTATGGGATGCAAGTTTACAGAGCCTCAGGCATAGGAAGGAATTGAACTTGGGTCACCCACATCCTGAATGAGTGTTCTAACCACTGAGCTGAATAATAAATAATAATGAAAAGGAGCACTGTCCCACAGCAGCTCTCTTCTCAAAAGGAAAAAAAATCTCTGCTCTGTTTTTCAAAGCATATCTATTCTTAGGGTCTTCACTCCAGAAAGCTGAAGGCTGTGTAGGAGTCTGCACAGAGGACAGCACGCTTCTAGGCCATGCCCAGAACTCGCAATATCCAGCTCACTTCAGCCTTTTTTGCCACTTAACAAAATGTGACGGTTCAGGATCCCACTCTCAAGCCCCAACTCTCTTTTATTTACATAAGGAGTTTGGGTCTCTAATTGAGAGCTGTACATTCAGATAATAAGCAGGTGCATGGGATATTGGTGCAGCAGCAGTGAGCATAGAATCATAGAATCATAGAATGTTAGGGATTGGAAGGGACCTCGAAAGATCATCAAGTCCAATCCCCCTGCCAGAGCAGGAATGCCTAGACTATGCCACACACGAACGTGTCCAGGCAGGTCTTGAATGTCTCCAGAGAAGGAGACTCCACAACCTCTCTGGGCAGCCTGTTCCAGGGCTCCGTCACCCTCACTGAGAAGAAGTTTCTTCTCGAGTTTAAGCGGAACCTCTTATGTTCCCGTTTCAGCCCATTACCCCTTGTCCTATCAGTGGTTGTCACCGAGAAGAGCCTGGCTCCATCCTCGTGACACTCACTCTTGATATATTTGTAAACATTAATGAGGTCACCCCTCAGCCTCCTCTTCTCCAAACTAAAGAGCCCCAGCTCCTTCAGTCTTTTCTCTTAAGGGAGACGCTCCATTCCCTTAATCATCCTAGTTGCCCTGTGCTGGACTCTCTCCAGCAGTTCCCTGTCTTTCTTGAACTGAGGGGCCCAGAACTGGACACAATATTCCAGATGGGGTCTCACCAGGGCAGAGTAGAGGGGAAGGAGAACCTCTCTCGACCTACTAACCACCCCCCTTCTAATACACCCCAGGATGCCATTGGCCTTCCTGGTCACAAGGGCACAGTGCTGGCTCATGGCCATCCTGCTGTCCACCAAGACTCCCAGGTCCCTTTCCCCTACACTACTCTCTAATAAGTCATTCCCCAACTTATACTGGAACCTGGGGTTGTTCCTACCCAGATGCAAGACCCTACATTTACCCTTGTTATATTTCATTAAATTTTTCCCCGCCCAACGCTCCAGCCTGTCCAGGTCTCGCTGGATGGCAGCACAGCCTTCTGGTATGTCAGCCACTCCTCCCAGCTTGGTGTCATCAGCAAACTTGCTGATAGTACTCTCTAGTCCCTCATCCAAGTCATCAATGAATATATTGAATAATACTGGTCCCAGTACCGACCCTTGAGGGACTCCACTGGATACAGGTCTCCAACCAGACTCTGCCCCATTGACCACAACTCTTTGGCTTCTTCCCCTCAGCCAGTTCACAGTCCACCTCACTACCCGAGAGTCTAGACCACACTTCCGCATACAGCATAGCAGTGCTCACAACTTTCTGTGGTTGCTTTCATCTCCACTCCAGGGTCTGGTGCATATTTAGGTGTTTAACTCTCAGTGACTCCTCTCCAAACTGGTCCTACCAGAATAACCCTGCTTCACGTTGGGTGATTCACTAGGTGCTGGGAGATGCTCACATGTACACAGGGAATGTCTATCCACTCAAAACACAGGAGAACTGCGTGTGCACTGTGTGTTGTGTTTCCAAAAGCCATTTAGCACTTCCTTACTTATATTTTTATATTTTAATATAGTCTTTGTTGATCACCATAAACATTCCCCATTCCCAGAGGCAGGGTTATTTTAGAAAGAAGCAGAAAAGGCAAATTGTCTTACTTCTGAGATTTCCAGTAATCAGTTTATCACACGTTCATAAATCAAGATATTTACTGTGAAGAATGTTTAAGAAACACGAAGTACGATTACAGGCAACTGCATATTTCCAAACGCCCTGCTGTTTGAATATTCAAAAGATACTTCATGTTCTTCTATTTCTTGCCAATAGCTGAAATGCTGAGTCTTTATTAGGAGTGTTTATGGTAAAATAAGCACATGACATTATCTCCTGTCTGATCAAACAGAGTAAACATACTACTTTAAAATGTCAGAGATCTATTTCTGCAGCTTCCAGTAGTTATTGTTGTAAGCAAGGGATTGCTGTATTTGACTATAGCTTAGCCAGAAAGTTAATGTTTCCTATTAAACATTTTCTTCTTTCTTTCCTAGACCATTTTGTACTACCACACCCAGCTGCTAACATCTGGCTCCAAGCAGTGACACCAGCTGATGAGAAATGGCATTCCTGCAGCTTTTCTTTCTGAAGATTCATCCAGAGGTGGCTGTTCTCCAGCAGACAACACACTGCACTGCTGAATGTCAGTGTCTAGAGTCCCACTGGACGAAGGCTCCTACAGAAGTTAATCACACCAAACTGTACAAGGTAACGATTTGGGAGTCTGATTCTCAGAACCGTGGTTCTACAGGTCATCAAACTACTCTGGCCGGTCACCTCAAGCACTGTGTCACCCAGCTGATGTATGGACTGAATCATCTGGACATTCAGTCTTAAGTACAAGACACATAGTGATTACTAACTCAGACTGGTCTCCTGGCACAAACTGCGAATATGCCAGTGACAGCTCTGTATTTGAAATCAGCATGGATGACAGCAGTCCAACTCTGACACCGCTTTATGTAATCTGACATGGCACTGAGCCTCCACTTCTCCACCCAGTAAGACTGGGGCAGCTTCTGGAGAGAAAAATTCTCACCCGTCAGAGCTGGGCTTGTAACACTACCAGAAAAGAGAACAACATTGAGTGTTAAATATTAAATAAATAAAATTTATTTTAGAAATAATAATTAATATTTAATATATTTAATTATAAATATAAATTAATAATATTTTAATAATAACTTGCAGTCAACATCCTTTACCTCAGGATGACAGAACAATTTATAGATAAAACACAGTTAAACCTCCCATTATCCACCTCTGCAATACTTCCCACTGGCTGCTCTCAGGGTGTTTTATGAGAGTCTGGTACCTGCCATTGTTGTTAAAAGTGCAGAACAAGGAAGTGAAGCACCTTGTTTGCATTCTCTCAGAAAATCAAGGAGAAGATCCCAAGTGTCTCAATATGCAACCTTTCACTCTATACAGCAAATTACTGTATTACTTGAATAACAAGGAACGTTTTCCAGAAGATTGCCCTTGAAAGTAGCTCCAAGGCCATAACTGAAGAAAGTTTTGCAATCGGCCTGACTGCAGGGTATGGCACGTCTATAAAACCTTTTGCAGTCAGACCTATGCTTGCCTCAAGCTAGCTGGATGAAAACACGTGCTGGGTCCAAAAGCTGCAAAGCTTCATTAGTTTGAGGCTGTTTCTCTACAGAACTTATTGTAACTCTTCGCTTTCCAGGCAGAGGATGGTTGACATTCAGCAGTATGTGAAGGGGAAACAGGCGCAGGTGTGTCTGCAAAGGACCAAGCAGCCCTGACCCTTGCTCAGTATTGCACACCTGTGAGTCTCAAGGTAGACTTAGCAAGGCCACTTCATAATTCATTATGCTAGGTGCCGAATCTGAAGCTGAAAATGTTACTTTAATATTACAAACACTTATAGTTACAGTAGCCATGCCCAGCCAGTGTATAAAAAGTATTATAACGTGTGTGCTAGAGCAAGGACCCAAGCATTGTGACCCTGGAAGATTTTTCTTCTATCACTCAACTATTTATCCCCCTGTAGTACTGACGTACTTTAAAGTTAAATTTTAATTTTCTATGTTATTTTTTTCTTTCTAGGTGTTCAGTTCCACACAAAATTTACAACTGATGAACTACTGATCTTTCTCGACAGGCACTAGCCCTCAGTCGTGTTTATATGGGAGCAAACAAAACAGTATCTACACTATAGGTACTCAGTAGCAAAGGGGGAAGTCCCAAAACTGAAGGTGCTACTCAGCGTTTACCTTAATGCCAATTAAGACAAACAAGATGTAGAAAATATGTCGGTAAAATGTATTCTCCTAAGGCCACTTAACCCAGAATAAGGTTTTTTTGGTCACGTGGTTACCTCTCAGCTCTGAAACACTTTCTTTGGGTACCTGTGTCTCTCTGTGTATTATTGTGGGATACGAAGGCAATTACACTCCTACATTAGGTAGCTCAGCTAAGTACCTGAGACTAGGTAGGATGAGTCAAAGACCCTTGTGTAAAAAACCTAAAAGTAGAGGTTAATTGAGAAGGCTTGGCTGTAAGTTCTTCTGCCATGAACTGCTCAAAAGTCCTTGAAATAGCAAAATAAATCCGTAAAGCAACCCTCATAGCACAACATTGTCCTAATTCTGCCTGCACCATGACTTTATCCTTAACAACACTGACAATTCATTTTTTTTCTATTTAATTTTGACAGACTGTCTATACAATAATCTTCTTTAATTTTTCAAATGCCAGTAAAGATACATCAGTTTCATAAGGATAAATAACCTGTATTTTAAAAAAAGTGTTCTGGAAGCCAACGGTCAAAGCTATCTATGAACTTCGCAATCGTAAAAGCTTTCTTTGGAACAGACTGGAGACAAAATATTTCATTTGCTTTGTTAATGTCCTTTCATTTGAGGCATAATTATATCCAAACTGCAGCTTCTGAGGGCCACACAGAATAATACAAACGCCTTTGTTTCCGTGGATTCATGTTCTGTTGTTTCCATTCCCATTGCAATCCTGGTTACATGAATGAGGAATCTGAATGCAAAGGCATGCAGTACTCTGGAAATTATAATAAGAAGCTGAAAAGCTTTGATGTTTGTTTCTTTTTTTTCCTGAGGCCTATAGTCTGATTCACTATTCTTTCCCTGCCCTATCTTGGACCACGGATTCACTTGGTCCTTGTGCAAGTTATAAAGTACCCTCCAGATATGAAGTACCAGCGAGATATCACCATGTAAACACATCACACCAACAAACCTGAGCCATCTTACCTGAAACTGCTGTGTCCCAAATGTCACGACCTTGCCAAGCCTGGGGTTCACAAAGTGCTGCACTAACTTCTCACAGTGAATCACTTCCAGACTGGAGTTAAAACCCTCCCTTCAGTTTTACCCATTCGGTCGGCAGTTAATGGTGATATTCTAGCTCAACAGCTAGGGCTTCATGCAGGCACAAATCAAACCCAGGAGAAATAAAGAGGCCCTGGGGAAGTCCTTGACGAAAAAATAGGAAATGTGACAGTTCAAAAATTTTTGCAAAACTTAAACCCCGATCCAGATTCAGAATGATTACTCTCTCATATGTGACACGGAGATACAAAGATAATGGAATCAAGCTGGAACACAAGAGGTTCCACTTAAATTTGAGAAGAAACTTCTTTTCAGTGAGGGTGACAGAACACTGGAACAGGCTGCCCAGAGAGGTTGTGGAGTCTCCTTCTCTGGAGACATTCAAAACCGGTCTGGACGCATCCCTCTGCAACATCATCCAGGTGTTCCTGCACTGGCAGGGGGATTGGACTAGATGACCTTTTGAGGTCCCTTCCAATTCTTATTAGGCTGTAGGATTCTCTGCTTCAAGGCAATACTGAGAACACCAGCTTACAAGTTTTGTCTTAATTTGGTCCTCTGTACACCCGCTCTTAAATGATAGATATCCTGAATAAAAAGGAACACATATTTGATCCAAGACAGCTAAGATGTTTCTAAAAAGAAAAAAAACAAAAACAAAAACAACATTCTGTTCCACTGTATTTAGCAGTAAGAATAAGGGAACAGCATAACTCGTATCAGAGCTGATACGTAGTAAATTATTTCCAAGAAGCACTCAGAAAGTCAAGTAAAATCAACAGACATTATCACAGACTGGGCAAAATCTACCATGCTTCTAACATCAAATTCTAGTAGTGTAAAAAGAAATAGAATAACAAAAATAGTAAGACCACCACCATAATTCAGTCTGAGAAAATAGTCGTAACCATTAAATCATCTCTCCAGAGTTTTAAATTGATACCTCATTCTTCTACTCTGGTAGATAGCAGCTTGAATTAAGAAATTCTTTTCATCCTAGACATATTATAAAATATCTCTCTGCATTTATATATCACCGATACAGATCAATTGTCCCAGCCACACTGCAGGAATTGTGAATATTCTGCTCGTGGAAATCATAGTGATAACAACTGGAGCCCTGCACAGGGGATGAGAACAGAATATGCAATTGAGATCTGCAGTGCAGATAAGCTTTCTGCGCTGAGAACAGAAGATGTGAATTTTACCCATGCATCAAAAACGTGTGGTATTCTGAGACTTGCTTATCCTTAAGTGGCATGAAAACACAAAGAGAAGAAAGCCTTTCTGATGTCTGATAATGAGAAACATAGTTGACTTTCAGACCTGAAACTATTTAACACGCACAGACACATACAAGAGAGCAAGAGAGAGAGATATATCTTTGAAAAAAAAAAATGGAATTAAGTGAAAAAAATTACTTATTACAGCAGACATCAACTAATGGATCACATTTATTTGTGTCAATTTGAAATGGCAGGGGGATTTTAATTATTTTCCTTACTAAGCACATCAAAAAAAAATTCACTAGAAAACACAGTAAATATGTTATACACTCATTTAAGCCACAGAGCTCATCAACACTGTTTGCAATTATGAAATCATTTGGGGATATGGTATTTTTTTAGAAGGAATTGTTTTGCTCTTAGATGGAAACCACATCATAGTCCTTCAGACATAAATCTTTTATTGTATCTTCAAGAAAGAAACTGGAAATTGTGCAACAAGGCACCACTGATAAAATGTAAGTATCCCCTTGGAGTAATCTGGATGAGCTCATCACTTGGGGAAGATAACAGGGTATGTCATGGTTACGAAACACTGCTTTTCCTTTTCAGTTAGTGACAGAGGAACACAATGAGCAGAGTCCTGTAGCAGAACTCTGTGCACAATGTAAACCAAAATACTTAGCTCTTCGAGACAGAAGCTGCTTCTGAGCCTTTGCATTGATTTATTTGACTTCACAGTTGGAAATACACCCCACTTGGTGTCAGGTGGACTATTTAATTTTCTTTCTTTGTAGATAGAAATAGCCCCATAGCCAAGGGCTGCACACCAAAGACAAGTAAAAGGAAAATGATGTATAAGGTAGACTAATGCAATGATCTGACAGAACTTGTTTCAGATGTAACCTGTGATGGTCAGAGCCTTCAGACTTTGGGAGGCCTCCAGGAAGATTAGTCCCGAGGAGACCTCATTCATCATTTTTTGTCTCTCTTTCATCCACATGTTCTGTGTACCTGCCCTCCAACCCCATTTGCCAGATTCCATTGCAGAGCTAAGGAATTTTCACAACTTAAGAGGCTTATATACATTTGGGTCACTGAGCCACTATCTACACAAACTTTCCTCTAATAAGCAGTAAAACTTCACAGGACTGTTTAACTCCAACGTTTAGTCCTTAGTATGTCTTCCTGGACTGTGAATATGGTCTTATATGTAATCTTCTACAATTCTAATCTGTGACATTGACAGTAAGTAAATATTTAATTGGCAGTAAGAAAGAGGCCAAGGATAAAATTTAAGCAGGACAAAGCAAACAGAAGTGGTTAGCATAAAAAGAAAAAAAACCTAAACAAAAAAAACCCCATCATTCCAGGTGCAAGTTACATCTGCTTTGAAATATCAAATATAGTAAGACCTTCAAAATGTGGCATGTTTTCAGAAGCCACATTTAATTTTGGTCTTAACATTCTCTGTAAAACATTCATCCTGCCTTCAAGAGTAGCAAAACCACAGCACAAATGAGTGACCTACAGGAGACCTGCACAGTGATAGCAAGAGGGAGGACATGAGGTTACAGCACTTCATCTCTGCCATTCCTCTTCCTGCTGTCCCAGGAAGAAGCCAGGCAGCCACAAAAGTACCCAAAACTAAGGAACAAAATCAATAGTGGCTGCAATTAAGACATACGGAGGATGAAGTAAGCCAGATTCTGAGATAAATCGTCACCTTATAGTAACTGATGACTCCTGAAAAGTATAAAAGACCTACCCAAAAAACTGTTTTTTGTTGTTAATCAGAAGGTAAAGAAGAGTCGGTGGGTGGTGTCCTTTACCCTCCACATCCCTCATGAGTGATCCTGACCAGCTCAGCTGGACAGACAGGTCTTGGTGCTTGGGAGTCTCTCTGACAAAAACATGAGAGATTACATGGTTGGGAGTGAATCAGTTTGTTTTAAAATAAATATTCCCTTCTGTCGCTAAAACCCAGTGCATTCTGTAGCTAAACCCAGGACACCTTCCTTTCCCATAAGGTGTCTCATTTAGTTTGTCACATCCTATTCTGCCCTAATTAATTCTTATACCTGACCTGATATTCCTGATCAACATGTTCTTGCTTCTGATAATAAATGAACACAAATGCCAGTTTTACTGTGTAAAAGACAATACACATCTCCTCATCCTCGTAAGGAGCACTGGTATTTCAGGCAAATCCTGAAGGACCTTACCAAGTCTAACATTCTTGCAGCAGAAAAATATATCCAGTTCAGTAACATGTACTGAAAGCAGATAAAATCGACTCATTAATACACTGCTATTTCAGGAGGATTCTTTGCTGTGCACAGATCACCACTAGATATCAGCTTCTGCAGAAAACAGGTCTGTTGCCAATATCTGGAAACTAATTTTTTGTTTAAGTCAGAAGTTAAAGCAAGTGGAGCTGTCTACCATAGCAGAGAGGAAATAGTCATCCAAGGGTGAATGTCCATTTATTTGACAGTACAAATCCTTCAGCCAACACTGTCACATAGTTTATGATTTTTGTTGAGCACCAGTAACATTAGCTTCTCCCCCTCATTAAAATCTTCCTTAAGTTACAAATATGGTCAAATTCTGACTAGCAAAAGGTGAACAGCACAGTCATCACTTCAGAAACTAGGTTCACAGATTTAATTTCCCAAATATTACAAAGTATTCTAAGTGTTGATATTTACAGTCACCTTGTACTTCAGTTTCCTGGATCTAGCTAAAAGTCAAATCTCAGTTGATTTAATTTATATCCATACTGCCTGAAACTGTTCACATGCAAAACATTCCTAATGCACTACCTCATTAACAGCCTTGCAGAGTGTGTTGGAGTCTTCTGAGGAAGGGTTTTGCGTAAAAGATAGGTGTCTGTTAATATTCCTAACCATTTCTGAATGTGTTCAGATATCTGTGGTTTATGTGAAGACAGAAATCTCCATGCTTAGCTGTGTGCTTAGTGCGCTGCAGACTCTTTACCACTAACAACTCTGTCACTCATGATCTGGCTCTTACCTCTGCTACGTGCCCACCTGTTGTTAATGGATTTCTTCCCCTCATTAAATTGTCCTTGCCCATGGCAGTGGGGTTGGAAATAGATGATCTTTAAGGTGTCTTCCAACTCAAGCCATTCTATGATTCTATGATGCTTCCTCTTCTCTGCCAATGCAGCCAAGCATGATTGGTTTAAATTGACAGCATGATGCTGGTTACTAAAGAAAAGATAATTAACAAAATACTGTATCTATAAAAGAACTTAACAGAACCTGTATCTATCAATTGTGTAAAAATATTTTAGGAAAGGTATGTTTTGTCTTAAATTCTCTTATTAAGCAAACAAATGCCAAAAGTAAACTAAATAAGAAGTCTTTTTAGTTGTAACTAAATTCTCTTCCATCTTCTGGAGGAATAAAAGAAAAAAATAGGTTTCTTTCTTGCAAATGCTGACACCCAAGTATCACTGGTACATCCAAAATCCTGACAAAATGAGACTTTTAAAAAATTTCATTTACATTCATTGCAACATAGTTTTGTCTGCATTGAGCTGAGAGTCTCACAACTACATCCTCCCTTGCATGAAATCCAGGATTATCTGCAACCAACATAATTACATAGCGCAAAGCCATGGTCTTTGTCTTGTGTATAAAGTCATGGACGAAAAGAAAGGACATTTGAGTTATATTACAGATGGCAAAATGTTGCAATGCACAGTCTGCTGTTTAGAGGAGCCTCTGAGAGACCACAGAAAGCACAACCAAGGACATATGATGCTCTATGGGAAGAAGACACTTAAGGAATTTGATTTGGATGGACATAGTGAGTACATACATTTATCTGTAAGTTATATATAGTGTTCAATACACTGAACAGCAACAACTCTACAGAAAACACAGAGAGGACTTCAGTGTCGAAGGCAACCAAAGCTGGCTGTAGAACTTGGTCTGCACTATAATGAGGAGGCTCCCTTACTACTACCCAAAACCTGAAAAACTGGCAGGTCTTTTCACACTTCCTGAAGGTTTGATTTCCACTGAACAATGGGTAAAACATTTGTTGCTGACAGCCACAGCCCTGCAAGTTTAGGCTTAAATAATTTGGTAGATCTGTCTGACCTTACCACCTATGGATCACAAAAGAGTCTTAAAACACGTTGAAAATAATACATGATGAATTAACAATAAAAATGTAGGGGTTAAGATAAAGCAGCTTTTTACAACCTTCTTCAAATCTGTATACTATACAAATGGCACACATGAGGACTAATAGCAACTTTAAATCTTTTTTCCTATTTCTTCTTTTATCACATTGTGTATTATCTGAGGCAAACATTCAATAGCCAAGGGCAACTCTTTCAGTACAACTCTACCATTACAATATACCATCTCAGAAAAGAAAAAGATACTCAAGGTTGCTGCTGCTTTGAAAGGAGCATAATCATTTTACGGTGAGCATCAGTTTGTTCAATCACAAGATGGTCAAGTTCAGCTGACAGCAGATATGACAGCTAGAAGTTGCCCTGTCTTTGGAAAGGGAATTATTCTCACCAGTGTCTTTTTTTGTTTGTTTTTCTTTTTTACTTTTTTTTCATCTCAACAGCAAGGGAAGATGTACAAAGCCAGCTACTGCCCCTCCACTGACAGATCCTAAGCATAGAAGCAGACACATTGGCCAGCTCAGAAGTCCACCTTGATCACTTTCCTCTGTCCAACTGTAGCCACCAGTGAATGTTTCACAGGAAAATGCAAGACATAAAGCAAATATATAATGTTTTTCGGCAGTCTATTCTCTTGGTTTCTGAGAAATAATCAAGGTCCCTGAGTTGAGCATTGGATATATACCATTATTTCAGTAACCAGCACCATCTCTTCTTCCACTGGCAGTAATTTTGAAAGCGCTCTCTCTTGATTGCTTACAGTTACCTATAACCATTGTGTCATTTTGTCTTCTGTGCCCATCTGGAGTTACTTCATGACTTTGCCTTTACACATTCACCTAGATCTACTGAGATCTCATAGCTCTTCAGATACAGGCTTTTGATGAGGATCAGGGTTAAGTTCACAAAAAGCTTGGCTTCAGAAAGAGACTTCCAATACTTCCAACTTCTTCCTTCTGTGATAATATATTGAATTATGTTCATAGAAGCACAGAAGAGTTTGGGTTGGAAGAGACCTTCAAGATCATTGAGTCTAGCCTTTGTCCTGGCCCCATCAGCACCGCTAAACTATGTCCCTCAACATAACATCTACTTGTCTCTTAAATGCCTCCAGGGATGGTGACTCCACCATCTCCCCGGGCAGCCTGTTCCAATGCCTGACAACGCTCAGTATAGAAATTCTTACTAATATCCAGCCTGAAACTCCCCTGGTGCAACTTAAGGCCATTTCCCCTTGTCCTGTCATTTGCCACTAGGGAGAACAGACCAACACCCTCCCGCTACAACCTCCTTTCAGGTAGTTGTAGAAAGCAATAAGGTCTCCCCTCAGTCTCCTCCAGGCTAAACAGCCCCAGATCCCTCAGCCATTCCTCGTATGACACATGCTCCAAATCTTTTACTACCCTGGTAGCCCAACTCTGTACCCTCTCCAGTACCTCATTGTCCCTCTTGTAGTGAGGGGCCCAAAACTGGGGCTTCACCAAAGCTGAGTACAGGGGCATGATCACCCCCCTGCTCCTGCTGACAGCACTATTCCTGATCCAGGCCAGGATGCCGGTGGCCTTCTTGGCCACCTGGGCACACTGCTGGCTCACGTTCAGCCGGCTGCCCATCAACACCCCCAGGTGCCTCTCTGCCTGGCAGCTCTCCAGCCACTCCTCCCCAAGCCTGTGGCGCTGCTGGGGGTTGTTGTGGCTGAAGTGCAGGACCCGGCATTTGGCCTTATTGCAACTCATGGGATTGGGCTTGGCCCAGGGATCCAGCCTGTTCAGATCCCTCTGTGGAGCCTCCCTACCCTCAAGCAGATCGACACTTCCACCCAGTGTGGTGTCATCTGCAAACTTACTAAGGGTGCATGGATAGGGAGAAGTTCCATGCCATACATGCCTCAGAGAAGGCTCTGGAATCCTTCATCTGGTTTAAACTATATTTACCTGCAGAATAAAACTAAGAATAATACGGAATACAGACTGAATATATTCAGGGCATGAGATATTTAGGGATCAGGTCTTGGATTAGGACTCACATGCTTGAAGGGAGATGAATTTCCAGAAACCTGAAGTATTAGGTGTAAGAACTATAGAGATAATAACAAAGTATATTGACCTGAGAAGCAGGTAAACTATTACTTTTCAAATGGAGTTTATCACTGCTATTATCATTAGGCCATGCACCTCTATACATAAACAAAAAATCCTCATCAGTATTATAACTATGTCATCAGAGCCAACTGTTTTTCGCATTAGGAAGCCCTGTATGATTGATTTTAAAAGGCAGTTAAAAAGAAAACTGATTTAGCCTACTGGATTAAAAACAAACAACAAGGCATTAAAGGAATAACAGAACTGATGGATTAAAATGCACAGAGGAAAGACAGCAGTGAATTGCCTGGCATTTTTGAATAGCAAAAGCTGGGATAAAAAGAATTCAGTTTCCAATCAACAAAAAAAACTAGCAAAAAGGCAAGAATCCAGACTCCCTCAGATTTATGCTTTATCTGCCAATTAGCATTAACATGCCTGATCTAGGTGTCTCGCCAGCTTGTGGTATCATAAAAAACCAACAAACCTTGAATGTGTTATCACCACAGAATGTGTAATTACTTTAAGCACTGGCTGAAAATTAGAGAGTGATGAATTTTAAAATTTTATATATTTATTGTGGAGATAAAGTTGTTAGAGTAGATATAATCTATACTTATGTTTAAAATCCTGTTTAAATTATTTCACTGCCAACAAACTGTGTATTGAAAGTAAACAATAGTAAGATGGTAATAGATTATGAAACTGGAGGAACATAAAAATTCTGTTTAAGCAGCTGTCATTCATTGTCTGAAGAAAATAATCTTGAGTCACTGACACAGCAGGTACTTATCCACATCACTTGTTCATTGAGGGATGTAAAGCTAAACATGTGTTTACATGATTGCAAGATGGGGTCGTTTGCTAGTGTCAGTCTGATCTTTCAACTCTGTCACTCAGAGATCACAAGTAATAGGACATATAATATCTCCTGACTGATGTTAATGTTACAAATGACAAAAAAAGTAACAATTAAATCCTGAATTATTCAAATGTGGAATTCACAAGGGTAGTTTAAAAAAATATAAGAATAAAAATATTACCACAATCCAAAAATCAAATCCTTCTCTTTTGAAGACTCTTGAAAATCCTACTTTCCCCATAATAAACAAAGAGTTACCTATGCCAAATGCTATCCAACAGCAACTAAATGAACGTATCCAAATGACTTGAGTGGAAAACAAGTCTTGCATTATACAATAACACAAATTTGATGACAAAATTTGTCCCTTCCACTTTTCAAATCTACTGCATATCAAATACCAAGTGGTATTGTTTCAGTTTTATTCCCCTTTGTCTCTTGACTGCCCATCATCTCTCAGATGACATGTACTTCACAAACCTTATAAACAGGAGCCATCTTTTATTACTTCTCTGCATAACACTTAAAGCCGTGGAGTCTTTCTTTTCAGTTAAGACTCTATAACATTCCTACATAACTAAATAACAATATTCCTGTAAATTTGCAGGCATAATTTAGAAAAGTTCTTGAAAATCTCCTCCACCGTGCTTAAGTATGTACTCCTCAGTTTCAATTGTCATTTATTTATGAATATAAATTTGGAGGAATAGAAGGCTTTCCTCTTCAAGCTGATGTTGCAGAATGTTTTTCAGTTCCCTGGTGGGATAAAGCCAGGGCTCTTTCACACTATTCACCTAAAAAAAAGGAAGAAATAGGCATCTGAGGACAGGCAATAGCAACATGATTGGAGCACTTGCAGAGCAGATCCAAGTCACCAATCTGAAGCAAAAACAATTTTGTCAGAAACAATACATTTCTGCAAAATGTTACTGTGTTGGTAAGGTGATTTTTTACATATAAAAGTAACAAGAACCAATTTTGTTAGCAAAGTTCCAATAAATTCTAAAGGAATATTCAAGGGAAGAAGCAGAAAGAATTTGTAAAGTTTAAATACTTTATGCAGAGAGTATATTGCCTTCACAAAGGTAACTGCAACAAGTGCCCTTCAGGTCAGAGTTAATAATCTGGAAAATTAAGCTTATTTCATGGCTATAGCAGCTAGAGCTGTTTGCCTGTTTCTCTCTCAGCAATACTGCATCTAATGGCAAGGTTAGAGAAAACAAAAGCCAGCAATGAAAATGCTCAGTGAAGAAGCAGAAACAAAAAAAATATTTTCAATGTGGTGTAAATTCATAGGCACCACATGTACAACAGGGTCCTCTGTAATATGCTAGAAGAAATATCACACACAGTACAGAACAGCAGAGATGAAGCAAAAAAAAAAGTCAGATAAGTCCTATTTCTTACTCAGCTTATTGTTTTTAGAGATGTCTTGTTTGCCTTGGTTTTTGTTTCTTTGGAGGAAAACAAGGTGGACAATGCTGACAATTAGTTTGTAGAAGCAGGAGCTGGCTGACCTAATTACTATATGCAGATCAGAAGGGGAAACAGCACTTGAGCTGCAGACAAGAAGAAGGTGACAGATCAAAACATCTCATCTGAGTCTGAGCAGTATCTGGTAGCTCTTGGGCGTGTTAGACTCGAAGCAGTGAGAGGAAAGTAAAAAGTGTGGTAGCACTGCAAGCAAAGCAGATGGAGCAGCAGGCTGTTCTTTTCTTGTATTTCTTTGCACTTTCAGCTTTGGCTTGATTTGCTTGCAGGATGAGCCTGCTAAGCTCAGGGAGGCAGGAAGAAAGCAGATCCCTCAGAAGTGCTGCAGATCTGACCTGCTACTCAGGGCTGCCCTGCAATACTGACCTACTTTCAACTCCCTCCACTTCAAGAGCTTCACTCCAGGAGCTCAAGTGAGAAACTGTGTTCCTATAGGTCTCTCTGCAGAAGGATATTCACTTTCTGTACAGACTTGTAAGCACTTTCATTAAGTGCCTAAAGTTAGATAGGGTGCGTCTGGGCTCATAGTTAAAGAAATAATGGTTATCAGTTGTGATCTGGGACTGTGGCTTTTCTTTGTCTTTGCCACATCAAAGGTGTACCTTTCCATTAAGGAAGGTAATGCCAAAAAAAAAAAAAAGGAAAGAAAAAAACATCCTGACAGAAGAAAGACATCACATTGCTGAACCTCGGATCTGGGGTTATGGTTCCATCCTAGGTGCTGTAAAGTAAAAACCACTCAGTGATTTATTTCTTCTGGCATATAGCTACCTTTGCCTAGCATATGCACTTTCCATTGAAAACCCACATGAGAAATACCTCCCAGTGCGTGAAACCAGCCTGTCCTACTAGCCTTGAGGGTACGCTGCTGTGGGTACCTTGTTTGTGCCATGAAGCCCATGCCCCTAGTAACTTGTGCTCTACCGGTTGTTCTATGTCTCTGAGTACCCACACATTATATCCCACAACTTTTTGGGAGCTGTGAAAATATCCCATAAGCATAAACCCAAATGTCCACATTTTTCCTAACAAATTGTCGAAGACAGTTATGATTTTTTACAACAAAGCTGCAGAGATTAAAAAAAATGAATATCGGCTTAGCATTCTTGTGGCTGCAGCCAGTAAATCTATTTCATCATTATGGTGTTACAAAAACAAATATCCTCTACGGTATTTGTAGTTGCCAAAAATAAACAGAGAAAGGGAATGATGTACTGGTTCTGTGGGACTGACACCTCAACTGTTTGTGGGAGGATAGACTAAACAGGATGTGCTGATAAAGACAGATATACCTATGGGTACCGATAATTGGACCTCAATCTGCATTTCCTCACATATGTCGGCAGTGTGCTCATGCAGCCCAGAAGGCCAACCGCATCTTGGGATGTATCAGGAGAAGCGTAGCCAGTAGGTTAAGAGAGGTGATTCTCCCCCTTTACTCTGCTCTTGTGAGACCCCACTTCAAATACTGCACCCAGTTCTGGTGTCCCCACTGTAAGAGAGACATAGACCTATTGGAGCGCGTTCAGAAAAGGGCCACAAAGATGATCCACGGGTCGGAACACCTTTGCTACGAGGACAGGCTGCGGGAGCCGGGATTGTTCAGTCCTGAAAAGAGAAGACTTCAGGAGGACCTAATAGCTGCCTTCCAATACCTGAAGGGAACCTACAGGAAGGCTGGGGAGGGACTTTTTACAAGAGTGTCCACTGATAGGACAAGGGGAAATGGGTTTAAGTTGAAGGAGAATAGATTTAGCTTAGATCTTAGGAAGTAATTCTTCAGTACGAGAGTGGCAAGACTCTGGAATAAATTGGCTGGAGATGTTGTGGCTGCCCCCTCCCTGGAAGTGTTCAAGGCCAAGTTGGACAGAGCCTTGGGTAGCCTGATCTAGTTGCGAGGCATCCCTGCCCATGACAGGGAGGTTGGATTAGATGATCTCTAAGGTCCCTTCCAACATAGGCCATTCTATGATTCTATGATTCTATGATGTTGTATAGAGATATTTCTTATGTGTTATACTTTCTGTTCTAATACTTCAGAAAATAGTTGGGATTTTCAACAGTTTGGTTCACCTTGAATTTAAAATTAGCAATTAAAAATTTAGAGAGCAAAGGCAAGTATAAGTAATAGAAAGTGCTATTAAATTGCAAAACAGAAAGACTATTTGACTGGCTGCATTCTAATTTTTGTACCTCTGAAGCTGTCACAATTTCAGTTGTGCAGTTCCAAAAGACAATGATACTGTCTGTTGTATCTAATCTGACTATTCTAATACACAACATACACAAATAAATCACATGCTGCTTGCCATAAAGCTCACACACAATGCTTTGTTTCCTTCATACCTATTCATCAGTAGACATTCACACACATTTCTAAGGAAAACAGGGCAGGTACAGAGCAGTAACAATCCCACCCTGCCAGGGTACTGCAGTTTCTCATCTTCCAGTTGTCCACACTGCAAACAAGAGTTTTTGGCTCAACGTATATGACTTGGGTTTTTTTTTCATTAATTCATACTGGCTTTCCCTGTCACCAGCATATGTATTTCTTCTGCTTATATATTCTGTTTTCATAAACCAGTAGCTCACAAATCAAGTATGGAACTAAAGATTTACATCGTTAAAACAAAAGAAATTTATGTTAGACATTAACAGTTAAAATATAAATGATAGATACATTTGCCCATCAAATGTATTTTTTTTGAAATATAATGGACATAATTGACTTCAGAGGGGAAAAAAGAAGCACTAATAATAGTATTAAGTAGCCTTGCTTCTTAATCTTGTCTGTTTCTAACCTCCAATTACATGTTTCTCTTCCCTTCCTCTTCTCCAATGGGAAATGGTCTTGCAAAAGAGCGGTCAGACATGGCAGGTAGGGAGTTAATGGATTCAACCTAAAAGTATTGAAAATCTTGGTAACCCAACAAAAGGTTAAATAACGATGCAAAAAAAAATAAGTTGGTCATTTTGCTGTTGTTGTCGTCGTTTCTTCTAAGGGGAAAATGTGCTGCAAGGATTAGATAAACTGCAGCTGCTGCAAATTCAGCTGGAAAGCAATAACTAAATGAAAGGTTTCATTCCATCCCAAAAAGGTAGCAGAAACTATTCCAGGACACACAAGTGGCAGTCTCCTAAACCTTCTGTCTTACAGGTTAATAATTTATAACCTCCTGGTTTTAGCTACTTTTGGAAAACACTGGATTTAAATACAATTTTTTTCCCCCAGTATTCCACACAATGAACCGCCCAGTGCTATTCTTGGTCTCGTTTGGCATCCAAGGCCAGAGCAGCTTCTGCCAGCACCGCAATGGCGCTGGTACGGGTGTGAGAAGCCGGGATCCCTGTCTGGAGCTACTGTGCCAGAAGCAGCCCTGACAAAACGGCACTTTTATTGGAATGCCTTATTACTCTTGCAAGGAGTAATTTTGGTGTAATGATACAGGCTTTGCTGGGAGACACTGAGTCCTTTGTTGGTTTTGCATCTTGGTGCCATTCACACAGCCACAGCCTCGGAGGAAAACACGGCAGCAACATTAATCAGGATATTCCTCTTCCCTGCAGGCTGGTTTTGAATGTTCCTTCCCTGATGGAGTTGAAGCTCTGGATGAAATATACAAGGAAAGTCTTAATTCCTGTGGTTATTAAAGATATTGCATAGCCTTTCGCAAGATGAAACATGCTCCTTGTCCTGATCAAATTCAGGGAGATATGATTTATCTACCACTTTCTTTTGGCTGAATAAAATGTTCATCCCCTTCTGCCCACTGTTAAATGAGGCTGGTTTTCTCCTAATGATGATGGAGTCATACCTGTACATAATTTCACATCTCTAGTCATTCTTCAGGATAAAAAAACATGTATACATAATTTTGAATCTCTCGGGTATGATGAACTGTCTACTAATACGATTTTATTTTCCCTACTTCCATGAATAAATCTTTCAGTACCGAGGTATTTGGGGCAGAGGAAGCTACTTTTCTTAATTAAGTAATTTAGACTATATATAAATCTGTAGCTATCTGTAAAAACATGTTATTATGTTCACAAAGAACAAACAGAAATCATAGCAAGCAATTACTGTATTTACCAGCAAGACACAAGGGCAATATAAAATGCAAAACAACCACTCAAAGGCTGCCATGGTTTGGTTCTACCAAATTTTACACACTAGTCTTCAGAAGTATATTATGGGATAAAAAGGTTTTGTAAGAAAACAGCACACTCAGAGGTGGGGACAGTTAGGAGTAGAGTCTCTAGTGCTTTTTGTAACCCTTTGTGACAGTTCTGCCATTTTCTGTAGTAATTTTTTTCACAATTCCTCTGACTCTTTAGCACCCCTACTGAAAGTTCCCACAGCAAATATAGTTTCCGGAGGTGAACCACGGCTCTACTACTTTACTGCAGTTATGTGTCAATGGTAACCAATTCCATAATAATTGTCTCCATTTTAAATGCATTAAAAATCCTCTCGATCTTGCATTATTTTCGATTTTTTGCATAAATTGTAGGACTTGTGCAGAAACAACAACAATAATAAAAATAACTTTTGCTTGAATTAAGTACCTCAGTTTCCCATTTCACAAGTGACAGAGCCCTTCATACACTCCTCCCTTGGTAAGTAATGTTTCCCCAGCACACAAAATCTAAATCTGTTTAGAATTATGTTTGACTAGCGGTGATAAGTGATTATTACGGTGTAGCATTATATCTAAAAGAAGCTGTGGCTTACATTGTATGCGCATCTATACAAGGACTGCATATAAAATATCCATGAAAATGGGGCTTTAATTGGCCTGTGCTCTGTGCCTGAATATTCAAACCGAAAAACAAGGCCAAATACTTCACAGTTTCCCTTGCAAATATCTTAAACAGCTTGCTTCATTGGGCTTGCTTCCCTGGGGAAGAGGAAAGGAACACAGCTATAGGGGATAATGGCTGAACAACCTCAGTTTCACAGACAAATCATCCGTTCTGTAAGACCTGATGGAAAAGGTCAACCATGAAAGCAGAGAGGAGCGAAAATTAATTAGGGTAAAATAAAGATTACAGAGATCCTCAACTGTAGGGGGAAGCTATCATTAGACAAGTGCAGACTGTTATCATACAAGCCCAGGTTTTGTAGCCTGTGTCATGCCAGACTCAAATCCTGAAGCAAGGAGATCCCTCTGTTTCTCTATCCTGGCTGCTCCCCAGCTCTGCAGCAGTCCAGGGTGGATGGTGGCATCTCAAAGACAAGAGTGATAATTTTATCAGGTTTTTTACCAAATAAATAATACCGTAAATAAATAATTAAATAAATAAATAAACAAATAAATAAATAAATAATCCAGACTGAAGAATTAACCTCATATGTATATATGCAGGAAGGGTGGAGAAGCTGAGTCTAAAGTGGAGTTTTTGCCCGTGAGAGAATGATTTTGGCAGATGTGGATTTAAACTGGATCAAAAGACTGGGAAGTTAAGTTCACAGGCTTGATTGCAAGGGAGCAGTAACAGAATGGTAGGTAAGGTTTTGTAATCGCTGTCACGAGCTTTAAGAGCTGGGAGGGAAGAGGAGACAACAGGGAGTGGATTTCTGGGATGTAGTCAATGGGTGACATTGTCCTACAAACAGCACGTGCCAGAGCAAACCTCTGCTCCTGCTCACAGCTGAGGGCAAAATCCAAAGAAAACAGCACAGCACCTAAAGTGCAGCTTATGCAGATTTTAGATGCCTACATAGAAGAGTGAAGAGCCAAAAACAACTTCACCTAACTTGTTTAGGCACCTGAGAAGCTGTAAGCACTGAAGATTTGCTTTAAATGTCGACTTTCTGCTACTGTGTCTGCCCAGAGGCAGTGTTGCCTTGGCTGGCTGAGCTGCCTAAAAGTCATGGGGAGTCACAGCCTGCGTGTCCCTTGACTGTAGGTGCCATCCTATGGCCACGTCAGCACAAAGCTCAGCCCTTGCTGCCACAGCCTCGCCCCCATACCCCGTGGTGCTGGGATCCACCTGCTGCCTGACAGTTCCGTTGAATGTGGGACTGTGGTGCTGGGTTTGCTGCCCAACTGGCAGGGAGCTGGGCTCCCACCCCAACCTCCTGGACCCCTGACGGCCACCCAGAAACCTTGTGTTTCAGACACAGGGCCAGGAGAAGGCAAGAAGATGGGAGTCTGATCCTGTGACATATTTTCAAGGTTAATCAGCTGTGAAGGGGAGACTTATATCTCTGTCTCTAACACTGCCTGTGCTCTTAGTTCTGGTGAGCTACTGCATGAAAAAAAGAATAAAAAACTAAACTCAAGTTTTCTGTACTGTCTCTGTTTTCTGATTGTTACAAAAAGAAAGATCTTCCTCTTCTCTTTATCTGCGGGTTTGGGATGTTTTTTATTAAAGTGGCCAAAACTGCAATGCCTTCTTCCTGAATTCAGCAGAGCAGCATGGTCTGGAAGCACAACTCCTAGGATGATCCTTAAGGGAGCAAGGTGGAGGAGCACCTACTTGGTGAATTATAAATGGCCTCAGGCAGGAAAGCAGTTACCTATGTGTTTAGCTCAGCCAAGAGGAAGGGACCTCAGGGCAAAAGCTTCAGTAGAAATTAAGGAAGCTAAAAAAGTTTTCTGGTGCAACTTAAAAGTGTCTCCAGTTTTGCAGAAAGGTGAATAGGTTAGGTGGGCTGCTGGGGGTGGGATTGCACTGACAGTGAGGTGTAACCCCCTACTAAAGTGCCAAATTCTGCTTGATCTCAACATTATACAAGTCAGTATTTTTGGGATCTTGTTGTCTAAGGCCTGTTCCTTAAGATACAGACTTCTGAGGCAAGTGGAAAGTTTCTAAGCATCTTAAAGGCAAGACAGAGCCTGTTATGTCTCAGACCATTATGCTTTGGAAAATGTGAAGCAAGAAAAGCAAAGAAAGCTAAAAAAAAAAAATCCAAGAAATTAAAAAAGAATTCCATACAGTCAAACATGTCCTGGCTCCCCTGCTCAGCTCCCACCTCATCCACTGAGAAGGAAAATGCATGGGGCCAAGTGATATGGAAATACAGGAGAAAAATCTCTTTTTACTCCAGATGATTTTTAATTATCTTTAGAGACAGAAAAGCTGCCCTGCTTCACATGTCAGTTCCAAAAGATGACAGATTAGGAAGCGGTTCTTCCTTTTTGCATTACACAGGGTGACCACGTTGACTGACTGTCTTTCTCCGTCCAAAACTGCAGCCGCTGCCTGGTTTGTGCATTAGGCATCAGAGAAGCTCCAGTTTTCCCTGCCGACATCAGAACTGAGGGTGGAGGGCTCCCTGCCAGCCCAGTACAGTGATGCTCTGCTGCTGGTAAACCACAAAGTTTTCAAGTCAAGAAAAAAATATCCCTTTTGCTCTGAGTCTTTGCTAAATGCAAAATCTACAGACTCGTATGGAGAACAGTGCTGGCAGCACACCATGGACAATGTCTGCAACACAACAGAGGAACTGACGGAGTTTTAGCACCATTTACTAGTACTTACCCATTATGTATTTACATGCACACGTATATACACAGAGGTATCTGGTAATAGTAGTTACCATAGAAATGTAGCCAGGGTGGAAAAGACTACGCCCTAAAGTGGGCTGAACATGGCTGTTCAATTTTAAGGAATTGGCTACACATGAAGTTATGGGAAAATGTACCTCACTCTTGGCTCAACTTGCTCTATGACTGAAGCTTTTATTGACATAGTCTTAGCTCAGATACATCACCGAGTTTCCAGAGAAGTCACTCCCTTGATCAGCTAATTGATTTTAGCTCTGTCTTTTGGTAATTATTTCTGAGAAAGCAAGGATAGAGGAAAGGATCAGGACGCAGGCAGCTGCCTAGGGCCACTGCTTGCCTCGTGTCCGTGTTCCTCTGCCAAACCACCCCTCATCTCTACCTGAATGGTCACCCTTCCCCACAGGTGATGTTCTTCATTTTGCCAAGACAGCAAACCTCCTTCACATTCCTCTAGCTCCTGTCAGAGGGAAAAGGAAAGGGAAACATTGTAGCACATGGGACAGTGGCCAAGTTGGTGTCAAAGGGTGCAAGCAGAAAGAAGGCACCTGCATCCCAGATTTCCTCTTTGGCCACAAACTGACATTGGTTTGGAGCCACAGTCCCATCGCTGTGGGGCACAAGACCCCATGGGACAATTTACAGCCTTTCCCTCTGCAAAGAGGACCACATGATTTTGGGTGCAGAGAGGTCAGGACGTTAGTGTGGGAGGAGAGAGAATATCCTAATTTGACCTCCAATAATGTAACATCACACCTAATCCCATTGGCCTTTCTCAACTCCTAAGGTCCCAATGGATGCTTTGCCTCCCACATCACTTGTTTGGTCTCCTAGATTTTACATTCTTGAGGCACAAAATGTGAGTTTTGCCTTTGAGCTGACTTTGGCACTGGACTTCCAAAATCTCATCAGGTGAAAACCCCTACTTTTCTTATAAATCATGCTGTGACTTGTTATGTAATACTGACAGTGCCTACAATGGAGGAAAGGACTGTTTGATTCCGTTAACCATGGCTGTAGTTATGAAATATTTTCCCTTCCTCTTGGTGTTTAAGCATCTGTGAAAACCATTTATTGCCTCGTATATCCTTCTTAACATCTTACCCTCTAATTGTTCTTTATAGAATGAAAACAAATGGTTGAGGATGCTCAATTTGTTGTAAAATAAATATTTATTGAAGCAGTATGTACATTACGATCCATTTTATTTCAGTACTATTAGTACCAGTTATGTTTGGCTATTAGTTTTGCTCCAAAATATTTGTTTGATGTCAAAGAGGTACAGTAGATCTCATTTTGTAATCAAGCTGTGCTATTGAAAATGTGATGATCGTGCACTACTGTCACATCTACCTCCAATGTCCAATCCAATGGACAACCCTGCGGTTCACCAACTTCTCTCTAGAAAAAATTATGGCTGATTTTTTAGGGGGACCCTGTACCTTAAGACATAGATTCCTCCTCTGCTGTTTTCCATTAAATGAAACAGACTGCTAGGTCCAGTAACTTTCTTTCTGTGAAAGGCTTATACTACTTTTTAATCTGCATCTTCAAACCACTGTGTGATAGTAGGCATTTGTTATTCAGTGAGTGAAGGTTTGCTTCCTATTCCTCTTCTCAGTTTTCCAGCAAGCAACCAGTTTTTCACTTTCCCTCTGGGAGGACATCCAGCAGGTTGCTCTCCCTCTGCTCACGAACCGTCTTCTGGGTGAAGAATCCATGTATCTTCCATTCTTCAGCACTGTGACCACTTATATGAGCCTATACTAACCAATTTTTTTTCTTTCAGTTTGAAATCAGAATAGGTGGATATTACCTGGGTTTTGTTATGTGGCCCAAATTAATTGATTGCCAATTACATCAAGTTAGTTAACATGCCTATAAATGAATGTCTAAACAGTCAATGAATGCTCATTCCATGAGGCAAACATTTGTGAGCTACCTCAGTGCAAAACTGAAGATGAACCACAAATATTTGACTGCAGCAACACATCTTCTTGGAATGTTTAGATTAGCTTTTACAATTGCAAATGTCTTCACCAACTCTACTAGCTAATTGGCAAACAACTAATAAACGCAAGTTACAACAGGAGAGTAAATTCTAGTCTAGACATATCTGTAGTAGGAGACTGAGGTCAGATTGCTCTCAAGTTTAGAATAAGCTCAGAAGACTTTCCCTATTGCTTCACATCAAAAAAACACAGCATCTGTGTTGGTTTGGGGTGTTTTATTTATTTATTAAAGAAACAAACAAACAAGGACAGAAGTGAGAAAATGTACCAGGAAGCTCACAGCCTGTGCTTAATGTCTGAGCTCCCAGAATTTTCACTCTTAGTAACTTCAGTACCTTTCTGCACGCAGCATGTTTAGAACAACAGGAAGGGTTACCCCTACAGTTGACTGGCAAGAAAGAATAGGACCAAGCTAAGGCTGTGTGAAAGCTGAAAGCAATCGAGAGCCTGCACTGTTCTAATACTAACAGGGTGCAGGGTATCTGGAGGCAGGCAGCCAGTCATGACCTGAGACCACCATAAGAAGACCTGTCACTGTCTTACAGCAAAGCAGGGTACTGGAGGAAGCGTCAAGGGTGCCTCAGGGGTGCAGTCCTAACAGAAAAGTCTCACCAACTTTCAGTGAGAGCAGAAACTGGACTTGATTACCCTGACAGGGACAAGGGGGAAAAAAAAAAAAAAAAAAAAAAAGTGATTATTAAGAAGTTAAAAAGTCATCACAAAATACCAGGTAAGATACTAGTAGCTTTGAAAGGGTTCAGTATCTGGGACACCATGATTATAGTCTGGTGTTTTTTTTTTTTGCTTTTTATAGATGTTTCTTAATTTGCACATGCTAATCTGTTGTTAACCATAGTGATAAGATTTTCTGACTCTATAGAAGAGCTGAATAAGCAGTGAGCAGGAAATTAAAATTGTTATCTTTTCAGGAGCACTTCAATGCAGAATTGCTGTCCGGTTATAGACAGAGATATAAGTAGAGATACGGATAGAAACACACTGGGAAAACCATAGTGCTGTACACAAAACACCATGAAAGGAGGTCTCCCAACCACTCCCTCTATTTTTCCTGTTGCTCTCTGCGCAAGTTTACCCCAGCTCCAGCCTCACCAATATCTTATGGGTGTGACTCATCAGCATCGTAAAAGCAGTCCGTCAAGCCAACGGCTCTCTCAGAGATTGGCTCCGACATCTCTGCTCACCCAGCAGTTCCCATCCAGCAGCTTCTCACTCCAAGCCATCTCAGCTCACCAAATCACTAGCTGGAGATGTATGTGCATCAAGTCCAAATGTTGGATACTCAGCTAGCCAAGAGGAATTCTGGATATGCGTGGTAGGTTGACCCTGGCTGGAAGCCAAATGCCTGCTGAAGTTGCTCTATCACTCACTTCCTCATCTGGACAGAAGAGAAAGTATAACAAAAGGCTCATGGGTAGACATGAAGACAGGGTGAGATCACTCACCAATTGCCATCATGGGAGAACAGGCTCAACTTGGAGAAACCAGTTTAATTTATTACCAACTAAACCAAATGAAGTCACAGCCTCCATTGAGCACTCACCTGCTCCAGCATGGGTTCCTCCACAAGCTACAGATAGACATCTGCTCCACTGTCAGCCTCCATGGGCTGCAGGAGGACAGTCTGCCTCACCATGGTCTTCACCACGAGCTGCAGGGTAATCTCTGCTCTGGTGCCTGGAGCACATCCTCCCCCTCCTTCTTCACTGACCTTGGTGTCAAACCTGATCACACAAAGCCAATAAAAGTGCTATCTGAAATCCAACTTTTCCCTCTAATTCAGATGTGCATCTGCAACTGTGATAAACCTCTGTGACAAACAAACTCCTTGGTCTCAGATCCTTGCCCACTGACAGACATTAGGCCATCGTAATAGACATGGGCATACCATCCACTGTGTCCCTTTGAACTACGTAAGTAGTGCAGGCAGAGCTTTATGCAATAGCCAGGAACATTCCTTAGAGCTCAGACACACTATTTCAGCTTCTTTCCTGCTGAAGGGATTTATGCCCATGTCTTCTTGCCATATGCACTAACACAGAGGCTATATGTGGGTCAAGACTGAACAGTAGAAGTTTGGGAGTGAGTGATCTGGGGATGAGTGAGGTGAGGTAACAGCAAGCTGGACTCCTCTGTGATGTGCTGCTGGAGAGCAGGGGGCCAGAGAGCTGGTCACCACTCTGCAATCTCTGTCTCTATTTTATCTAGTGACTGTTTAATGATTGCAATGAGCACGATTAATGTGAGCTCAGTGTCAAGCTGCTCAGCTCTGTCAAGACTAGAGCAGTTCTTACCATCTGGGGAGCTATAAAGTCAAAATCGAGGCAATCCTGGTGCTTCAGTGTTTCAGTGCCAGGCCAGAATTGCCATTTGGGAATTAGGTAGACCCTTAAAATTTTGCCAATGTCCCCTTGAGTGTTTGGGAAGGAGCTGGTCCTCAGCTTTTAATATTTCTTCCAACTCTCCTGATCTTCTCTGAAGAGCAGTTTGGTTCTCCCTACAGAAGATACCACTTGAATAGCATTATCAGACATGTTCCTGTCTCAGCACTTATTCAAAGGGAACATAGCTCACTTGTGGGTTTTTGGTTAGTTTCCTCATTCACTTGTTTTGGCTCAGACTTTTGAATGTGATTGATACTGAACTTTTCATTCCTTACCACATTCCTCTATCTGACATTTCCTCAACTCGTTACTCATACGTAGGTATGAGGCAGATAGTTCAGCAAAAATGCTTGTTGTCGTCTGTGTTAAACAGCGTAACGTCATATTAAGACAACCATTAGCTCTCTGACTAAAGTTATTTTTGCACTGCTTGAATATACTTGTATGTACGTATATGAGAGACAGCACTTAGGTGACTGAAGTTGTACCTTACAGGTGCCATTCTTCTGCCAGGGTGTGATAATAGGAAAAGAAGAATCCAGCAGTTTGTTGTGTTTTACATTTCTTTTGGCTTATCTCATTTCTGCTTGCAGTTCTAAACATCTTGTACACAGATAAAATCTGGTGATAGCTCAGTCTGTGGGGATTGATTTATCAAGGCTGGGCAATTACTAGCTGAGTTTCTGAACGTCGTTGCTAACAAGATAGAACAAGTATTTTCTTGCTGCATCATAACAGATATCCCATCTTGCATCCTTTGATAATAGTCCCAGCCTTTGAGCTTCCATAGGTTATAATCTGAACCATTTCGTGCCTGAGACTTATGTTCATTTGACTCTGAATATATTCTTCCTGAGGAAACATTCCAGATCTCAACTCCTCCAGTCCTGCTGGGAGATGATGTACATCTCACAAGGGTTTCTGGGTTTATGCAGAACATTGTCAACACTTTAAGTGCAGGAGTAGTAGCATGCTCAGTTCTGAGAGACCTTCGCTGCTGGCCAGATTTACATGGTCTTACTCATATTAGAGGATTGACTTTGGAAGTTCCCATTTGTAAACTATATCCTTTTTTTTTTCTCCTGTTTGAAAGACAAGTATAATGGCACTGTCTTGCATAACTTAACTCCCATCAGGAAGAAGATAACACAATCATTTTGGAAAATGATCCCAAGTCCTGATGTGAGATTTTGAACATTCAGCCAATGTTTCAATTTCAGCCTTCATTACTCCAGTTTCTCAATGTCTCATGGCCTTTCATATCCTTGCTTCATACTTATCGAGAATGGAACTACTTTTGTACTTCATTTGCACCAGCATACAGAAGCACAGAGAGATCAGTACATTCCACACAGCAAAATGAATGAGGTGGTGTGATTTGTGATGGTATTAAACTGGCCAGGACAGATAACAAGGGCAGTTCCTCTACAGGCTTAATATCGAGAGAACAGGTTCTAGAGCCATTGGACATTACTGAGGGCATTAGGTTATGCTGTATTTTTTTCTCTACTGTCATTAAGACAGCACAGCGGAAGAACTGCTGTGGTTGTGACATTTCCCTATGACTGTGTAGGACACAGCACTTTCAAAATATGCTAAACCTTGCTTGCCATGTTCTTTTTGCATGATCTAAGTGACTTCTGTGTCTATGTCTCATTGTTGAGCCAGCTGGAATTAGGTGCCTAGTCCTTAAAAGTCTACAGGTGTTTGAATTTTGGGAAGCCCAGGCAAGACACTCTGGAATGAGTAGACATTACAAATGGTAAACCTACATGGCACAGCTCACCAGGTTGGCCAATCAATCAGTCCAGACATAGTCAAAGTATTCTATCTAGGTGGTAGAGATGAGCTGAAATGCTACTAACCTCCTGCAGGTTTTGTTAGCTAACATCAGCATCTGGACCCCAAAACAGCTGTCCTGATACAGCTCAAAGACCTGTGCCCTGTGCTTTCCCCAACAAGAGTAGATAGCACCAGTGCCCCCAAATGCCAAGTTCCTGAGCACTGGCAGGCCAAGGCAGGGCCCTACAGAAATAGCTAAACTAGCCTTGCTATTGGAAGCGCAACAGCTAAGTTTGTGAGGCTATTACTGGCACTGGTACACCCTACATTCTTTCACTTACCAATGTCTAATGCTGTGAAGATATTCAAAGGACTCTACAGTTTCTAAGTCACTGACACTTCTTGTTACTATAGGGAGTAACACCTACATTCCTGGAAAAAAAACTTATTACATTAAGGATGTAATTTAGTTAATATGTATAGGTGTCAAATACCAATATTTGAGATACTCTACAGTATGCACTGGACCTCCAGTTGCTGATCCAGAAAGAAAGTTATGTGTCTACTGTGAGGCCCAAACATGACAGCTTCACATGCATAGCTTGGATGCCCTGGAGTCTTTCAAAGGGCATTACATTTAGACAGCTGAATCACCCTCCAGATGGCCATAGCCAAGAAAGGAAAATGTGTGTAGCTATTCCAAGTTCCAGACTGATGCTCTTTTGGCCGGCTCAGACCTCCCCAAAGGCTTGAACATACCACCTCCCAAGCCTCTTAGCTTTCTGGATGATTCACATTGCACCATGAGACTGGGAATGAACAACAAATCATGTGATGGAAACTTTTGTATATGCAGTCATGAGCATGCCCTCACATGCATGCACTTATGAGTTGGGGGAGTGGCTGTGCCTTTGGCTGAGCTGGAAGATGATGCCTTCTCTTAAAGGACTCTGGTTGTGATTGCAGTGTCATGTTTCTTCTCCTCTTCCTTGGCAGCTCACGTGCAAGAAGCTGGTCAGTATATCAGATCAACTAGCTGCACCTTCACTAGTGATACCCCAGGAAGGAGACCTTGGCATTGTGGTGAGTGTACGAGACACACCAGGCAGAGCAAGAGTGAGTCTCTGGTGAGAGAGATAGGTCTGATTCCACCAACCTCACAAGTTCTCATATGCTCAACTTGTTATGAGCAACTTCTTCAGCACTCAGAATCTGTGGTTAAAGGTACAATTTACTAGCAGAATTGTCATTGCAGATCTAAATCTTTGGATTATTTTTTTCCCATTCATAACAAAATCATTTGTTTCCAAAAATGACTTTTACTTGCAAGTCATGCATAGTTCAATCTTGAACCTAGAGATCCCACTGCATTCTTGTACAGCAAGAACCTGAAAGCCCTTCCCTCCTAAAAGACGTGATTCAGATTTATAGAAACTGATTGCTTAATTATCAGACTGAAGGTTGATATGGCAACACAATAACAGGAATGGTAGTTCTGTCCACATCCCTCTTTCCCTTGTCATGCTGTTAATTTCTGTAGGCGTTATGAATGAGCTCCACAAAAGAAAAACAGGCACTATTATGATATGAGCATTTTCCCTTTGTGGCTGTCCATCACTCTTCTCCTCTTGGTACTGCAGGACTGAGAAGAATTATACCCTGCATTTACATAGCAATATACTTTTTCACTACCACTTATGAAAATATAAAGTGACTGTGCTGATTCATACTGTGCATTTTAGTAGTAACACGGCAATAGAAGTTGCTAGATTGTCAAGCTGTTTTCAAGAAGAAATTGTCACTTTGGCTGATCACTTAGCCGCTAAAACAAGTATCAGTTTGAAAGTTGTCATGCCAACAGAGAGTAGGAACCTGGCATCCATAGATGGTACTTATGTTTGATAACATTCATTTCAGCTACAGTACATCCCTGCATGGGGGGAGCAATCTCATTAACATTGACTTTGACTTTCTCCACCAAATGAATGAATACTCATTCTTTAAGGACAAAATTCGCATTACCCTAAGCAGAAACCAAGAAATGAGTGACTGTATGTAGAAAACAAAAGGGATGCATTTTTCTTTGCTTTCCTCCCTCCTCCTGGCCATAATTTGGATTTAAACTTCTTTAGTTTCTATGGATTACTGCGCAAGTGATCAGTTCACAGAAGGAAAATTAGGGAGCTTTTTTGAGAGTATTTTACTATACATATCCATACTTGCTAGTCTTTTACACTTCAAGAACTTGTTGATATGAAAGAGACATGAAGGAACCCCATCTTCTCTACACTCTTATAGGTTAAAAGCTTCACACTGAGGAGATTATGTTGACTTGACAATAGTTGTCATATTTAATGGGATTTTTAAGGGTACAGCAGACCATACACAGTGTGAACGGGGAAGGGCAAGGAGGTTGTACTTTGACAAGGCAGCTCTGCCAGAATTTAGCTCAGAGCAAAATGAGAAGCCAAATGGGAAGGTTTAATTTCCCTTGAATATTCTCCCCAGTAAACAGCTACCACTGAAGCACCGCTAGTCAGAAGTTTGGGGACAAAACAGTTTTGCCAAAAATAGTGATTTCCTGAATCCAAAGCATCTCAAAGTTTCAGAAGACCAAAGGAAAACTTGAAGTTGCACAGGAGCCAGAATATCGAAAAGTGAGAGCTCCATCAGACAAGTAATGTCAGCTCTGGGAATCCATGACTGTAAGACCTACAGATCTGAGGCAACCAATGATGCCAGGCTTTCCAAAAACTCATGGAGTTGTAAAAGCCCCCCAAAACCCAGTCCTAGCTTGTTCCCCTAAAGCATCCACAAAAGCAGGGCTTAGAGCCTGAAAGCCCTGATATGGGTCCTCAGTGACCATTATTCCAGGATAATTATGCCATGCTGGTACCAGAAACTTCTTTTTTCCAATGCTTATATGGTAAGATTTTGGTGTGCAGCAGAACCAGAAAAACAGCAAGCCTCTGCAAGGCCTCATATTTTAGATGATCGTACAAGAGACACTGGAATACATCTGCTGAGCATTTGGACCTCAGTTACTACCCAAAACATATCCCTGACAGATCCCTATGATTAAATCAGCTCCTGTTGTGGGACTGGTCTGGGGAAGAAGACTCTGATGTTTCCAGAACTGGGGACTGTGACTCCAGAGCCATCAGCTGGGGCTCCCAGGCTTGAAGCTGCTGAGCCAAGAGCCTGACGAGTTATCCTTTTCTTCAGCCCACAGCCACATGCAAATATCTCAGCCTGCAAAGCTCCTTCTGGTGCAGGTCAGGGATCGCACCACACAGGCAGCATGCATAACACACACACACAGAGCCCAGGGAGCTAAGTCAGTGCATAATGAGTTCAATTCACACATCTATGAGACACAATCAGCAGCCTTTGAAAACAACAGGCTAATTACACTGAAGAAACAGAGGAGATTATAGAACAGGAAAGGAACTAAGAAAAAAACCACTGTACATACAAAATGAAACCACACTTCCAAATAATATTTAACCATCCGAACCTCTTTCTAAAATAAATTTTTCCAGCTCTTGCAGAGACTAAGATCACACTGGGTGTCTTTCCAAGTTTTTGGGGAATTTCCAGTGCCTACCCTTTATTCTTTTAGATTAAGTTCAACTCAGGACTCGAGAGCATGTGGGCTAAAACCTGGGAGATGCTGGGCACTTGCATCTCTTACTGAATAGCCTTTTATCAGCCTATTTAGGTTATCCCAGTTTAACCCTATAGTCCCTTCCAGCAATTCAATGACTCAGATTAACTAGACACTTGGCCAGTGTCAAGCTCCAGGCTGAAGGTTGGAGAGAGGCAAGTCCCCAGACAAATGATGCATGGAATTTGTATCTGTGGGTTACCATGCCAACACCTCGCACAGATTGCTCAAGATCCAGCAGGACTTGGCAGGGACTTTTTTGCTTCCCAGAGACCCACTGACAGGTAATATTACTGAGTTTCTGTTTTATTTTGTGAAGTCCCATTGAAACGCTCAGTACAAGCATCTAATTCATTTCCATGTGACTTTGTATAGCAAAAAAGAGAAAGCAGGAGGGAGCAGCAGTGCAGTGAGGGACCCTCCTGTTCCCAGCACAATGTGGGATTCACTTGCTGTGTGGGGCAGTTTTATCTTTCCCATGTACCTGCAGAACTGTGCTACTCTGAATATGTTCAAGCAGTCAAAGACGTCTGAGAATATTTCATAACTGATAGATGCTGATGGTGTATTCCCAGCGCGTGCACTGCCTGAGAGCTTGTGGTACTAGCTTACAATGCAGAGGGTGAACACAGAAAGAAAAGAAAATTACTGAAGCCCAGCAGTGTGTTGGGTGTGGGAGTGCTCAGCTTCCTCTGCACAGATACGACACCCATGCATGGGACCAAGCAACACCAGCACTTGATCCAAAACTCGTGGCGGGAGGCAGACAGACCCCTGGAGATGTCAGTAGCCTTTGACTCATCTCAGTCAGATTCACTCCCCACGGGACACATTTAAAGCTTCCAGTATCCATGTCCTCGGTAGAGCCAGCTGAACAAACTGTTATGAATAAATTATGTAAATAGCTCAGCACCTTGCCTTCTGCACACAAACCATTTAGGAACTCCTTTTCTCCTCCACCAGCCTAACTGTTCTTGAGGAATTTATGCCAAAGAGTTTCTGTGTCAAATTTCTGCCTTTAGGCTGTTTCCAAACTGCTCAGCTTCCCTCTACCCCTTCCCCCAGTGCTGCTTGTTATTCAGTGGGTGTAAGGTTCTCCCAAGTCACATGAGACACTGTTTCCTCCTCTCTAACTTTCCTGGCTGGGAAATAATAAATGGCTAAATGACAGAGACACATTCCCATGTGATGCTTAGAGATAAATCATTGTGCTAACCCCCATGCTTTGTCTAAGGAGCCCGGGTATTACAGATGGGGCTCGGGATTCCACTACCTGGCACAACGCCCAACAGTTAAGGGCTCCAACATTCAGTGTTGCAACACCTAGGTCCTTTTGTTGACTTAATGCCTGTATCTTTGCCCAAAGCAAAATACGTTGGATAAGATAAAACCAATCCAAATAAACAACGAATCATTGGCATCATCCACTGGAATAAAGAGCAAAACAAGACGACTCTGCCTACTGAGCTGGGTGTTACAGCTCCTGACACATCTTTTTTAGCTATGTACAACACCAAAGTCTGTCTTTTGAGGCCAAAATGAGAGCACTTGCTATTATACATCACTTTAGCCTTTTCTAACTGCAGATTGCCACTGAAAGAAGCAATCCAGTGCATTTGCTCCATCTGGCTTCAGCTTTCTGCGCTCTTCACACTGGACGTAATGCCCTTGCAGGTACTGGGGGAAGTTATTCATCTTCCTATACCAGGTTAATCCTGTTTCTGTGGGTTACCACTTGGCTGAATCACTGACAGATCCTGACTCTGCAACCACTGACTCTTGCACCTCTGCAATCTCTAAACCCAACAAAAGCTAGGGTTGGTGACACCACAAGTGGTGGCCTGAGAGGAGAGTGGGACTGACACATGGCATAGCAGGCCCAACTCACTCTCTGGAGGGCTAACACTAGCTACCCTCCCACTTGTGATCCCACAGGCTTTTCAAAGTTTTCCTGCTATCTCTGCAGCATTGGCAAGAAAGGACACAGATGATGTCCTGCACCTCCTCAGCCCTACCACGATGCCACCTCATGGGGCCAGGACAGCAGAGGTGATTAGGACATCCCCTGCCAACATTGACACCAGTTTTCTGTCCCCTTCTTCTGGATGAAGAAGACCCAAGACTCTCAGGCTCAGGACAGAGAAGTGCAAGGGCACCCTATATCCATGGACATCCTTTGCCAGTTATGGCTTTTTGAATGAAAGGAAGTCGGAGTTTACCAAAAGAAGGGAATGCACTTAGACTAACCATATGCTTGACTTGCACATTGATTCACACATCATCAAGTTTCTTATCACACATTGCACCTTCATAGTTCATATTCATGACAAGTACAGAGATCGTTTATGGTAAATATGTACTAATCTGAACTCAGATTATTATTTGTTTTTTTAAGGCAACCCATTACCATAAAAACAAAGAAAATGGGAATAATTTATCAATCTGTCCTAAGCGAGACGGGCTCTACCTGCGGCATTCCTGGCAGATATTTCAACAGTCTGGTCTTAATGGTCCCCATCAGAGGGATGCTACTCCTTCTGAAAAATCTATTCCAGAGAAACAGCTTTACTAAAAGCCAACCTAAATCTTTGTTAAGCTTATAACTTATTGTATTACCCACAATGAATAGAGACAGAAAGGTTTATTACCATCTCATTGAAGGAGCATTTTATTCATTCGAAGCCTGGCAGGCACAATTCTCATTAGCCTTCCTGCACAGATTAAAGAGATGCACTTCTTGACACCTGCCCCTGCAGAGCATGTTTTCTAGACCTCTGGCCAGACACATATCTCTCCCCTGGACTTTGCAATCTTTCTTGAAGTGTGGTACCCGAAACTGGAATCGGCTCCATACTGGAGGCTTTACCAATGGAAGGATTACCTCATGTCTTTTGTATAACTGCTGTTTATATATCCCAGAATAATATTTGTTCTTTCACAACAGGATGCCATTACTGACTCATGCTGAGCTCATGACCCACTACAATTCCCAGATCTTTGCTACCTCTCCTCTCATTTCCCATCAAGTATTCAGGGAGGCATTCAGCCCTATCTACATGCCAGTTTATATTCAGTGTTATCCTGCTTCTTTTAGAACATTTCTCCAATTTCTTAGACCTGTCCTCCAAGACATTTGCAATTTGTCAGTGCTTAGAGTCATATGCAGGTTTAAAATATGTGCTCTCTAGTCCATCAGTTAAGTCACTGTAATGATAACAGAGAATCTGGGCACCAGGACAGTCTCTTACAGAGCATTACCTGATAAATCCTTTCAGTGTAATACTGAACTGCTGACAGCAGGTTTTGTGCTGTCCTTTGCCAAGAAGTACTGTGGGGATTTTGTAGCAGCCTTGTCAAGAATGAGTGATCCTGACACCATGACTTTTGGGCAGCAGAGTGCTCAGGAGACCTTTGAGCCAAAGCTGACATGGAAAGCAGTGCAGCATGTTTTTCAGTATTGTTGTTCATTGAGCCCAGAGAAGTTAGAGGCCCATGATTCAGACCACAATTCCCTGAGTGCTTATGAAAATGCCATTTGAGGCGGTGTCAAAAACCTTACTAAATTCTTGCCTGTCCACATGACTTGTTACCCCATCATAGGAAAAACAAACATACAAACAGGCTGGTTTGATATGATCTGGTCTTGACAAATCACATTGATAACTACTTGTCACTTTTCTCTCTTGCATATCATTTGATCCCTTGTCGAAGAATCTTTCTGGGAAATGCATTTCGGGTCAGCTGGGATTGTGTGTTCTGTTTTTTTTTTCTTTTTTTTTTTTTTTTATAGGCACTCTGTCAGCCTTTTTCTAGCCCAGCATCATCCAAATTCTCAGAGATAATTACCATGGCCTTCAGGATTGTTCAGCCAGTTCCCTAAGTAACCTAGGGTGAATTACAGGCCTGACTGATCTGAGAAAATCTAATTTATTTAAGCAGTTTCTAAACATTTCTTTCTCTATTCTTGTCTGAGTTCTTACCCTTTTGTAGCTGGTGTTAACTGTGTCAACCATCTGATTACAGTCAGGCTTTTTAATGAAGACTGAAACAATAAAAGACATTAAACACTTAGGTCTTCTTGGCATGTTTTGTTATTAGCTTTCCTGTCCCATTTATTAGCTGGTCAATGCTTTCTCTGGTCCTTCTCTTACTGCCAAGGAAGTTATACAAGGTTTTCGTGCTACCCTTTATATCTCTTTATCTTATTTTGTGCATTGACCTTCCTCGTTCTGACTACATATTTGTGCTATTCTTTTATACTCATCCTTAATTTCTTGACCTGGATTTTAGCTTTCCATCTATTTCTTGTTCAGTTTTACAGTTGCTACAGAATTACTGATTTCGCCAGACTGGTCCATTACTAGATACTTTGTCTTTTCCTCCCACTCAGTGAATTTGGACTTACTTTCCTTAACAAAGACTAATTCTTCTGTTTCATTCCAGAACTACAGACATTCTTCTCTTGATTCTCTTTGTTCATATCTACCAATTTTCGAGCATGTTCAGACTCACTTAGCATTTTTTCTCTGGCTAATTCACAAAGATTATGAATTCTACCCTAAAGAACTTACTGTCTAAAACAAAAACATATAGATCTGGGTCATCCTTCAATAAGCATCAAAGTATGACTTTTCAGGAATCCAAGTGACATGAACACGGTCTTGCCTTCAGTCTTGAATTAGTAATATATAAGATTTATAGACAAAAGGATGGCCCAAAAAAAGACGGTTCAGGGAACTTCAGTAGCGATGTAAATGAAACAGTTAAGGATCTTATTAGATCTAAATGCTGGACCAAGGTTAGATATGCCTGACGGATTTGCTAATGATAGTGATTTGGCTGACGCATATATATGGGACCCTAATGAAGATCTATTGCTTTCTCGTTTTCCCAGTTTTATTTAGTGAGGTTAAGAAAGCATTACCTCAAATGAGTTTGAATAAAAGTGCAGTGGCAAGCAACCTTGACCACAAATTATTTAAAATAATTGCTTCATGTACAGTGAAATTAGTAGCTGATTTATGTCACTTGTCTTTCTTCATTGCAAAATATGGTAAACGATGATATTTTCCGGTGAGATGGCGTAAAAGCAAATGCTTTCTGTTCTTCAGCTATCAAAAACTTGGTTCAGGTACTGGTTTCTACTTTATCAAGAGAGTTTTGATTTAGCCAAGTGAAGACTTTAAAGCATTCTGCCCCTCCACTTGTGGAGGGTACTCTGCATCTCTTCAAGAAATTTAGGCTGATTTCAGTCATCTGGGACAGGCCAGTTGCATGTAATGTACACAAGTGCCGTCTTATCGCATTCCTTTAGATAGCTCTATCGCCTCACAAAGGCACTTCCAGTCAAATCTTGGGTAGGTTCAAAGGTGAAGGGGAAGGCAAAGGCTCCTAACCTGCCTAAAGCTTCTCCGTTAAGGGTCTATAACAGGCCCTTCCAGGCGATGGGAGTTGCAGCTGTGCTGCATTGTGAAAACCAGCCCTATTCTCTGGCAACATCCAGGCCTGGAGAAGCTGAGGGTGACTGGATAAATATCACCCCTGTGCACTGGGATCCACAGTCTAACTGGTATGAGTGTAAAAGTCAGCAGCAAAAATTTACTGAATTCACTCTTGCACTGTTAAATATAAATAAACAAGGTGGCTGAAAGGTGGAAAGGAGGAGTGGTGAAATGACTCACCTGAGATCAAGTTTACAATCAGGTGTCACATGGAGGAGACACAGATACCTGGGCCTTAGTCTCCCAGGCCACACTGGTTTCCCAGTGCCTATTTTGGTATGGAAGACTAATACAGACAGTAGAGCCTTTTGCTGTATATTTATCCAAGAATAGCTAAACCTGTGTGCTCAGAGATAATGATTGTATGGTGTAACTTGCAACAAGTGCCGTCATTGCTTGAGGCTGTTTAAACTTTGAAAAATAGTAAGTTATGCTTTGTTTTCCCTTGTTGAAAAAGAAGGTTAAGACATAAGAGTTATGGAATAACAGACAGAATTATTTTTTTCTGTTCAGTTGTGTGGGTCTGGGTATGTGTTTGTGTTTATGTGTCCATATGTTATTAGTATTCAATTCCTTATCTCTGTTGCAAATGACAATGAAAACTCGTTAAGTTGGTCTATGCATCCTGTATAACTGACAGGAAGGAATGATTTCCTTATCACAGGCTAAATAACAAAATCTTTCACATTTTATTAACATTGACAGGAAGGTAAGTCCTCATGCCACCTTATTAGTGAATAGTCAACATTTGTGGTAGTCAGTAGTCATCTAAAGAGATATTAGACTATTCTACTGTTTAATTCTCACTTTCTATTAAAATAAACATCTATTTGTGTTCAGCATCGTGGTGAGGAGACAAGGGAGGTTATTGCTGGAGACAGGGATTAACTTCCTTTTCCAGGTTTTGTAGCTGTGATGAGGCCACAGTCCTACAGTCTCACTCTTGAGCCAAGGGAGCCAACAGGCATCCATGTCCATATGTCTCTCTACCACATTGACAGAAGCTGCACGAGCCAGCTCAGAAACAGATTCTGCCCAGGAAATCAAAGCCATCCACACCTCATTGAAGCCATCCACACCTCATTGTGCAACTGAATAATGTGTTATTCATTGTGTACAAAACTATTACACACTAACATCCTGAACCTCCATGATGCAACACAGTGAATGAGTGGTGCCGAGATGCTGCTCAGTTCCCACCAAGGTGAATAGGAGCAGAGGATATTCAACACATCCTAGGAAGACATCCAACACCTTCAAGATTTTATCTGAAGCTTGATGTGCACTAGAAAGTCTTGTTGACAGCACACTGCAAGCGAACGCAAGCTCGCTCTGCTGGTGTTTGGAGCCAAGAAAGCTGTGTGACCATGTTAGTATGGAATCAGCCAGCGCTGGTAAACCCTGCTCTGAGGCTATGTGTGTTACTGCAGGCTTGGCATCCTGCTATCACCATCACCTGCTTTTTCTTCAGCTCAGAGGATATGCACCAGGGAGCTCCAGTCTGGACAGAGCAGCAACAAGGGCAAGCTCACATCAATGGGTTTCACTTTTCTTCCAGGCTCTGTATGTGAGAACGTACTTCTAGCTTACAAGAAAGAGAAACATGCACTAACCCCTTGTTCCTGCCTGGAGTCAGAAAGAAATGCCAGTCTTAACATCCTCAGGGATTAGGATTTGGGCAAATCCTACTGTTACAGATACAAACCTCTTCATGCAGTTATGCTGTCTGCACAAGTGGATTGTAGGAGGACAAACTATCAAAGGCTCTATGTATCTGGGGTCACCAGCATTAAGGCTCTGTGAGCTGCTTCTGTTCCATTTTAGCAACAATAGTTGATCAGCAAGTATCTGTCCCCTCTGTGCTGTTGTCCCATCACTGGCTGCTGTAGCCGTAATTGCAAAGTTTGCTCACTGAGATTAAATTGATCACTGGTTCCACTTCTCCTGTACATTTTTAAAATCACGTTTTATGTTGGAAAGAAATCTTTTCCTGACAGGCTCCATATGTGAGCAAGTAGAAAAAGACAGTGCATTAAACCCTTGTTCCTGCCTGGAGTCAGCAAAAAGTGCAATTTTTACACCCTGAACATTTAGGGATTGAGTGAATCCCACTCCCTTGGACCTGAAGGAATAAAAAACTCATTAGGAAACAGGAGAAAGCATGGACTTCAGAAGAGAGAAGCAATGTGAAAAAAGGGCAGGGTCAGGGCCAGGTATTTCTGTCAGAGTTACAACAGGAGATTTAGCAGAATGAGATACAAAATCCATTGCAATCAAGTGTCCTCATCACAAGAAGTCCCTACTGAATGTGAACACCCCAAGGAAGCCTCATGGTTTGGAAGAGGAGAGAGTATCCTTCTGGGGTTAAAAAAAATAAATGGCAACACAGACACTTTTGCTGAGATGATAGTCTCAAGCAGAAGGGTCACAGCCCTGACTATGGTCAAGACCAGTGTGTGAAGAGTAATTGGGAGAAAGAAGACAAACTTATTTTTCTTTTCCTCCCAACATTAGATTTCCCTCATTCAGCAATACCACAACAAGATTTATTTGGCAGTGGAGTCCTTTCCTTCACACATAGTGCAAAATCCCTGCTAACACCTTCTCAAAAATCTGCACTAAGTGTGTGCCTCTGAGCACCTTTCTCCGTGAATCACATTATCACTTGTCAGCCATTGCCTGTGGTCTGTCAGTGCCTGCAGTGCACCACTGACATACTCAGGAATATTTCAAGGCAGAACTGTGGAGCATGTGTCCTAACAGTTGCAAATACTTACACATATTCTAGGAAATCCATCACCTCAAGCTTCTCCAGTATTTCCTCCATCTTTTTCAGTCCCAACTCTTCCCAAGAAGCAACGACCTGGACTATTATGGGACTTCCTGACCCCAGCTGGTTTCCACAAAGTAACGACAATCAATGGAGTATTTCCACAGCAGAGCAACACCAGCTTCTAGGATAACACATCTGGTCCCATGTTTGTTGCAGTGGTGTATGTTTCCAGAGAATTTGCTTTCATCATCCCGAAGTTTTTCATCGGTGTATCATAATAGATATGTCTCTATTGCAGGGCAGATGTTTTTCTGACTTTGTGTTGCAATCCAACTTATAAGGACCAACTAACCTACTGGCGTACAGCACATGTCTGTCTTTTCTCAGTGCATGGATTTCCCCCTGGTAAAGATCCTGTTACGACATGCATGCCACTGGAGTGTGACCAGAGGGTGCAGCTGCACCCTGACCTGGGAGTTCAGATGTTCTCTGGACTGTTCTGTGCTATTTCCATGAGTCTAGAAGCAAGAGCAACTGCGGATGTCTCAGTCGCATCCAGTTCACACTAAATTCACAGACAGAGAAAATTGCACAATGGCAGGGTTATCTCTAAGCACCCACAAACCCTTCATGCAACAATACCTCCCATAAAGCAGTATGCTATATCCCAGAGCGTATTGCATCTTCTGTGCCATGAAAGTCCCTGGGATATGTACATGTATTGTAGTCCTTCTTCAGTTAATTTGCCCATGGTGAAGATCCAATATTGTCACATATGTATCCTGACAGCTCAGTGCCAATGGCAATGACATATTTTTGGACAAAATAGTGGAATATAAATGTATTTGAATTATCCAAGTTCTTACATCTTGCTGTCTTGAACCTTTGGGATGCCAGGGTACATCTCTCCAGATTTCTTTAAGCTGAGAGGGAAGAGCTTCCTAGCTTTTTCTGTATTAACTGTCAGACACAGGCCAGCTTGGACCGTGCTTTGCCCAAAAGCTGTCCCTTTTATATTGCTAGAAATGACCAGCAGCTATCTACCAGGAGGGTATTTCTGCAGAACAGCATGTACAAGCCACAGTTTTGACATCTAGGGCAGTGGAAGTGAACAGTGGGGAAGGTATGTCTGCAAACCAGGATGTATGTCTATATGGCACAACGCAGCGCTGAACAGCCAGCCACGCGAGCTCCTGCTCCTATAAACTTAAACAAATGCCAGCAGTGTATAGCTTCAGAGAGCAATCACTTAGTCTTTTCAAAGTACCCTACCAACTTGTTTTAATTGTAAAGAAATAATTGGAGGGAATGAGTTTGAGAGAGTCTATTAATCATTTATTGTGTTATTTTTATATGGTATTGTGCTGCTGCTATGATATGTTAAATAGGGCAGCTTGATGTGTGGTCCCCAGGCCCAAGGAATCCTATAAATTAGACAGATTTTTCTAAAGTTCTCTCAGTGAAAAAAGTTCCAGAAAAAGTGAGAATAACTCCATATTGTTCTATCTCCTTAGATGCAAAATAACCCCAGTTGACTGTGTATTATCCTAACTACGCAGTATTCTCATGGGAATTGTATCCACAAGAATCCTTGTTTGTTTGGTTTTTTTTGAACAGGAGAACTACTGGCTATTGAGAGGTACAGCATCAAAACAAAGGGAATTTTTCTCAGGCCGTTGTAAAGAACTTTTAAGACAGAGCAAAAATTAACTTTGTCTTTCCCAGAGTGAGATCTGAGAAAGGCAAGCAATCTTCCTGGGCTCAACCTTTTTTTATTAATGGATTGCAGTCAGTGTCAGACACTTTTTCCTATGAAGCATGTAAGGGGGTAACCATTCATTCACCCAAATGGGTCAAAAAGAGTGCTCCAAAATTACGTGCACTCCAGGCACGTAATCTGAGGGACCCAAAACACCACCACTGCTCTTACAAAACTTATAGAAGTCTGACCTGCCAAAAGTCATAGAAGGTCAGGTTTCCTCCTGTCCAGTCTGGGGAACAATTTTGGCCAATGAAGCCATACTCCTAGCAAAATTACAATGTCACTCTCCTGATAGCACCAAATGCAACTGTATACTTGAAACAGCTGCTGCTCGAGTAGAGTGAGAAACAGGTTTGTCATTTACTGAGAAACAGAGCTCTCCCCCTGTCTTTTCCTCTTTAGTTTTTATCCAGAACAACATCAGGTCCCAATGTATTAACAAATCAAAACTGACTGCACTCAACACCTCTCAGAAAAGCCCCAAGTTACAGGAAAAACCCTTGGAAGGGATGTTAGAATTACCAAGACTCATATGAACTAGTAACACTGGAATTCGCAAGAAAAGATTAACAAAAATCAGTTTCCCTATTTAAAAATAAAACTGCTTTGGTCCAGAGTCTGTGAAAGAAAAGGTACGTGGAGCTCTGTATGAAATTTGTAGGGTTTTCTGCCCTATAAATCAGTAATATTCTTTTTCTTAAATAATCTAGAATAAAACCTGGGCTTACAGTCTTTATACCAACTTTCCACTCATGCAATCTGAAGAACCAGGTTTTGAAAGTGTGTAATGAAGTATAATTTGATGCAGTAAATTATCAGTACTGAAAATACCAAGAAATGGCCACTACAAATAATATCACGGACATGGGACAATTCCAATGGCTCTTTCTCTGGTAAACCTCTTGATTGATTTACAGTGAAAGTTTTGCCTGAAAATGGGCCAAGAGGAGACTGCAGGATTTTGAATAGTTTTTTTTAATTCTGTGGAATAAAAAATATTAATGTGATCCAACTTTCACTGAAATTCAATGGAAAACTCCTACATGAGGAGCAGGCTTACTGTGTCCAAAGAGTAAACCCTAAATTCCATGAGTACAATCATTTTGGGGGGGACCTTCAGCCAGGCTGAGTCAATGTAACCTGGGACAAAATTTGGCTATTATCCTTTATAGAAGTGTGTCAAGTTTTTCTTACTCAAAGTTTCAAGATGATCATTGTGATTTTTTGGGTAAGGCCACAAAGTGTCTTTCAATCACTTGAACCGATCCAGCGATGCTTGATAAGGTCTGGATTGGAGAATCCCATCAAAGCAGACTGCGCTGTGCTGTCTGATTGCTCCTCAGAAAATATGTTTAAAAAACCCAAACAAACAAACAAACCAGAAAAATCCCTAGCCAGATTTATGTGAAGGCATGAACCTGACTGGAGGATTGCTACACCACTGAGCTAAACTGATGTTATGGCTTGTGTATACGGCAGAAGTTGTCACACTCGAGTTCCCCTGCCTGGCCTTCAGGCTGGCAGAACGCTTGCCAGTTCCATCTAGACACTGCACAGCCCCATCGGTTCAGCGTGGCACTCCTGCTAATGTTTCCTGCCTCTCCATGGGGCTTAATGCATTACACACGAGGCAGATGCGCAGGCTGCCTGGGTTCTGGCAGTAAGCAGGACTTGACATACATTTTAACTTAAAGCGTGACTGCTGGGGCAGGCAGAACATATGGCTTCCCAAGAAGGGTTACATCTATCAACTCAGAGAATGGGTTGAGCAAGTTCGGGTCTAGCTGCAGTAATTAGGCTGCAGGGCCAAGCACATGTATGTGTGAGGATTAAGGACGTCTGAGCTCCAGCTTGCATGTACGAGTTCCCCTGCTAAGTCAGCTAAAAGAAGGGACTTTTGGAAAGCTGGATACTTCCTCTAACTTTCTTACGTGTCTTGAGGTGGCTCTGTGTGATTCTGGATGATGAAAAAATCTGATCACCTAGAGTCAGAGTTGTCAAAGACTTATTCCAGCCACCCTTCCTCCAGCCTCCTATACGTTACTGACACCTGGAGCTGAACAAAGAATGAAATGTAATTTCTAGCTGATGCTAGAAATGTGCCTGTCTTCTCATGCAGAGGGTTGAGGATGTCTTCTTTTTTTTTTTGTTTTTGCTTGGTAGCTAAAGGCTTCATGTGTAGCAGGAAAATAATGCCAGGGAGCACTCCTGGATACCACAACTCTGCCTTTGCTGCTGTTGCTTTCCTGGACTGATTCTTGGCATGGATAGAGCCTGAGACAGGCAGCATTTTTCCAAGCAATTCCCATGCACTATTTGGAGATATCAAAGATCAGGAGCACAGTTTCGTATGCAAAAATTGGCAGTTTGTGTACAGCGTTCCTGTTTTGGAGACTAAGAGAGGTCAATGGTGTGGACAAAAGCCCCTTGTGCCAACTGAGAGCAAAGAACAGTGCCAGAGGTGTAGAATTTATTGTTTTAGATGTAGTCACCACATCCATGTAAAGTAAGAGTGTTATCTTTATAACGGCATTATTGTGCAGAAGGAAAATAAGGTTGGAAAACGGAGGTCTGCATTCAGATAGTTATCATCAGTGTTTATCTTTGGCATTGCAATTACCTCAGCGTCTCAACTCAAAATAAAAGTGATGTTCAGATATGCCCCCTCCAGCTCTGCCAAATTCTAGTTTTCAAGGATTCAAGGGAGAGAAACCTGCTTTAGGTCCATCAGAACATGGCTATAGCTGCCTTGGGCTAGATGAAGGGGAAGGTCTGCAATAAATTCAAGGGAAACTGAACTCAGACCTTTTAATACCTTCTTTCTTCACCTCCAGAGCTCAACGTACAGTGCCAACCACCCAAGACCTCGAACTCTCAGAGCAGCCCCACATCTGTATGTTTTATTGACTTCATCTGGCACTGTGAAAATCAGGCTTCAATGCTCTACAAGGAATTCCCAGGAAATAATGAAGAAAATATTAGCAACTACTTTTAAATATTTGGGAGGAAACTACTATGCAGTCTCCCGCAGGAGCTTTTTGACAGAACTGGAGATAAAAGCTACTTCTCCTAGATGACAGCCAATTACCTTAACCACAAGACTGTCACCTTCTTCCTGTTTCATACATGACATGGGCCTGCTTCATTCTTTATCCATCACAGATACACTGGAAGAATCGGGAGTCCTGTGGAAAAATGGAGTAAGACGAAATAAATAGAGTGTCACATCCTGTATGTACTAAAGACTGGACAGTGAAAGGTCTGTAGGTGATGTGGCACCTTTGTCCAGCCTAGACGAAAAGCAATGTCTAGGTTGTATTTAATTAACATGGATTAATTCAGGCCAAGACAATACAGCTTACATCCACCCCAAGAAATGGGATGAATTTAAGCCCAGCTCACTTCGTGTTAACCACACTGTGACCAGTTTTCTAGTCTGGGCAAGCCTCCTGTTCCCTGCAAAGCACAAGATGAACAACTCTTTGCCTCTTGGAGCATGAGCCACTCTCAATTTAATGCAAATACAAATCCACAGTATTAGAATACAGTATTAGTACTGCTTCAGCAGAGCACAGTTTTCAGTTCTCCAGCAGTACTCATGTTGATTCACATGTTGATGGAAACGGAGGTATTAATGTTGCAAACATTACAAAAAAAAGGAAAAACAGTAGCAAACAGGGATTACTGAATTTGTTTTGACCTAAGTTTCACCTAGAGAAAAAAAAAAATTAAACCTGTGTAGTCATTAGAGTTGCTAGAGTGATTAATGACCGGTGTCACCAAAAGACTCTGTTGAGAACACGCCACTGCCTCAAGGTAAGGGCACCTTCTCCACAACATTGTTCCTGAACAATGAGCCATTCAGCAGCTTAAACTGCCTATAATTCAATGTACAGGGATTAGTCAGCACGGTCCTGCCAGTGGCCTTGAGGTCAGTCCTGCCCACAGGACATTTACCTCCACAGCACTACCTTTTTGAAGAGGAGCCCTTGTCTGAGAGCCCATGGACACACCACTGGCAGACGTTTGTTCCTCACTGCTGAGCCCACCCAGGCCCTCAGTGCTTCTGTTGGTGAGAAGTAACTGTTATAGCAACATGACTCAAAAAGAATCTGCAATGTGGCTTCTAGGCCCTAGTCTGACTAGTCTGGGCCAGCTTCAATCAGCCAACAGCTGTAAGATTCCCTTCCTACCCTGATCTACCAAAGCAGAGCCCTATGGCCCTGGAGAGAGCCCTGTCCTGCCTCCTGCCATCACATGCACTGTCAGGTTCTCAGTTCTGCACAGGAGCTGCCTGGGTAGTAATACTGGTTTACCCCAGCTGAGATCTGCAGTCTCCTGTTAACATGACATGGATATGAAAACAGGTCTGACATCACATTAGCCTACCTATATACTCTGCAGCTCTTAAAAATGCCCCAGAAAGCAAGAACCTGCTCATATATTGCCATATGAGTACTAAGGCTGGGGTTAAATAGTTCAGAGGAGATGGATGTTCCTGGAGACACTGTGCTGAGATGTCACCACTGGCCACATGTGCACAGTGTCATGTTATCCCTTGCTGTGCCAAGAGCACACAGGAGTGAGGGTTCTGACTTGGATGTTTTCTTCAAAAACAAACGTAGGTGACAAGCATTTTACTTTACTGAAAGACCTTCATAATTTAGACGGAATCTCTAGCAGGATTCTAGGAGTCCATTCCCAAAAATACATGTGCAGCTGAAGGCCTAATAGTCATTTGTGCATATACACATATTGACAGACAGACATGCATTTGCACGTGTGTGAGCGGACTGCTAAGTTTGTACAACAGATATGTGTAAACCAAACCATTTATAGCAGGAATTTTGTCACTGAACAAGACTTCAGCCTCTCTACAGTGTAGACAACACAACTTTTCAGGCCAGGACCTCTCTGAGGCATTACCCCTTTACTATAGCAGCCTAGATAAGTAGGCAGTTGCAACATATCTTGACATAAGAGCGAGAAGTAGCATCTTCTTTCAAGATCATGCTTAGTTTCCTATCATGTTTTGCATGAACAATTGGAAAAATTTGGAAGACAGAGACTGTTTCAGGCTGATTTGTCAACTACTCAGAGTTCAAAGCTCTAGTTATCTCTTGTATTAAAATGTTCTGTTGTTCCCTAAGGAAGAATTTTTCATTTCTGATAGGGTTCTTGTCAAATAAAAATTGCCAGTGAGGGTAAGCCTTTGAAAAATTATGTTTTATTCAGTAATTATTTTCTCTCATAACCATTCTAAAGAAAATCAAAGGTTGAAAAACTATGTTATGAAACTGCAACTTTGCTATCTCTACTAGAAGTAAAAATGTTATACAGCACATTTTCCTTACTGCAGTAAACCAGTCTTTATCTTGGAGAAAACTCACTCCTGGAAGATACTGTGTCTCAAAACTGTATTTTTCAAAAAATATTTTCCTTATTTATCTGATTAAAGGATCATATGTATGGTAATGCCTACCCCACGATTCACATTAACTTAGTTTTAAAATAATTTGCCATTTACATATGTTTTCACTAGATTGAAAATTAAAAACCCACATTTTATGTAATTCCAGAAATAAACAATAGAAAGAGCCACATGTATCTCCCGGGTTTAGTTCAGCAGGCCTGCCCTAGATCCTTGTGCCTCGGAAAGTGATATGTTTTCAATGGTGAAGGGTTAAAAGAGGATACCAAACTATCTTCTGGAAATCATTAACTTACAAAGCCCCAAGAAGATAAAAGTTTCCATTTTCTAAAATGTAAATCTAAAACATATTCATTAGTATTGCAAAACAAACATGCAAATCTTCACCACTTGAAAAGCTCAGCTAAATATGTACAAGGGCAATACCCAAAAATACATCTGGTCCTTGCTTAGAAAACTTGCCTTTTTGGTTTTATCTAAAGAGTTTGTCTGTCTTCCATGGTTGGGTTCTCGGATTATTGCAATTCATAATAAGCCTTTTAGCTAAGGATGAAATAAACAAAGATAAAGTCTACGTCCTAGTTTTAAACGGTCCAGATGGGATGATTTTTCCATATGTTTCGCACACCAAACGTTTACTAATCATTACTAGCAGAACTCAGAAAATTGCAACAGCTTATTAAAAAGGGCAGAGGATAAAATTTACAGTTTGTGTAATTTCTGCCCACCTTCTTAATCCTCCACTGACGCCGGGTGTCATCTTGTACGAGCTCAGGTTTTGTGTGAGCGAGTATGTGCGTGTGTGAATGCAGTTGTTGTTACAAGGCAGGGAATTTCATTTAACTGATCAAGAGAAGGTTTTGTGCCCTAATTTGGATACAATATCAGTCATGAGGAATGTGTTACATCATAACAATGACAGTGTGGGTAAAACTGGCAGTACTTGACTCGTTCCTCATCAGAGTGATTTACTTAGTGTCTGGCAATCTGTTTTTCACATGATGTTTGTTTCCCATAAACAGTTTCAACATGGGAGAGTATGGTGTCAAGATAACAGTCATATCATCAGTCATTGCAGAACATCTATGTGGGCTGCCAAGAAAACGAGACTCTTTTATCTCTGGCTCCTCTAAGTGCTTGTGTTTTAGTGATTGTTTCTCATAACGTGCTTGATTGTTTTCTGAAACCTGACCGTCAGCAGCTCCATTATGTTGTCACCTCAACCCAAGTGAGCTGAAGGCTGTCAAGGAGGCCGGGATGCCTGGAGGAGCTGGGGTAAGGCTGCGGAGGGAATATCTTCCGGGGGTGCTGGGGAAACGGTGCTTAGAAAGTAGCACAACAATACAGAGGCCTGAAGTTAAACTGCAGGCAAACATTGAAGAAGCTGCAAGAGGTGCATTGCACCACACTGTTTTTCTGTGACCTTTTGAATCAAAAGGCTTTTGGTATTAGTCAGATAGGATGTGAAATTTTCCATCGCATTATGTATTCCTTGCACTTAAAAACAGTCTACATTTGTAAGAAACAGGCCGAACATGACTCCAAATAGCAAGTAGGCAGCTAACAATTGGATGGAACGTGGCCATGACTTGAACTATAAACAACAGAAAATAAGAACAAAATCCTATTATTTTAATGGCATAACTCGCCATTTTATTGGAGATAATCTACAGGAGCTTTGAGATAGATTTATCTCAGCCAAACAGAGCTGACTTACAGGTGACTTACAGAGGATGCAATGTGTATTTCTGATTTTAAAGAAAGGTATTTTGAGTCCTGCATGTGGCTATGAAAAAAAATAAAAATACCCTGAAAAGAGAGAGATGTCAGTAGTCTTGACACCTGGTGAACACACATTCGTTCAAGACCAATAGCCTGCCCAACTCTGCTTCCAATGTAACAAAGGGAAGCAGTGACTAAAAACGAGATTTCAGGGTTTCTGAAAACATTACCCTTTGTGAACAACACAGCCACAGTGGCTCGAGGCAGGAGATGCACTGAGTCAGCTCACATCCCTTCCAGCCCTTTTTCCCTAAGATGCTGTGGGTTCCTCTGGACGTCTCTGGAGCAGCAATGGAGTTTGGCTGGTGTGTCTTTCATAAGAAAGAGTAAGCCTTTAAAGCATCCAGTCATGTCCTGGCATCTACAGGAGGGCTGGCTGGATAAGAACCCCTGAGTGGATCTTAATATTGGCAAAAGAAAAAAATAAAACTTTGGACAAAATCAGTGCAATTCTGCTCTGAAATCTCAACCCCATATGCCAGATGAAACAGAAAGTGCTCAGGACTATTCAGAAGTGTCTGCTTGGGATCGAGGAAAGCAGCAGCTGCAGTTGTCCAAAAGAGAAGCTTTTGGCTTGGCTTCTGATTCATTTCTATAGCCTCTACTTCTGGGGCTTAGAAATATCTTGGCATCTTCTGGCTCCTCAATGTCCAAGAAGAACAAGACCTAATTTCCTATCCCAAAACACAGAAATGCTGATGCAAAAGTCATGAAAAAAAATACTATCATCTCTGGCACTGAAGCCCGGGATGAAATTCCTGTCAGCAAACAAAAGTGTGGCCCGGATCAAAGTTTCCTCTAGGCTACTATGTAACTATTGTGCATAAATTATTACATATGAACACTACAGTCAGCTTGCAAAGCCCAGTGTTCTTTGACCTGCAGAGCTAAACTATGCTGGTCCTAAACAGTGTAGCCTTTCAGTGGGTGTCCCAAGCTGAGATGCCGTTAGCAAAGGCAGTACCATGAAGGGTGGAAGCAGAAGTCTTAGAGCTCGCAGACATGCCTGGCTGCTTCAGCCACCAGTGTCTGGCACAGTGAGCATTCAACACACCTCTGCTACTCATTTCCCAGTTTATGTCTCCTGCAGCAGAGCTGGACTGGACTGCAAGGGCAGCATGGTTTGCTACTCCCACAGACCTTCTCTGCATTGTGATCACTTCTCGCCCTACGCTGTCCTCACGCCACCTTCCCTCGCATGCATTTCAGGAGTTGTACCCCTTCCATCCTCATTCCAGTTGTCCCTCCTGTCCTCACTCTGAAGAGCTTTGGATCTCCACTTCTCTTTTTCCACCCCACCGCTCTCCATGTTAGCTCTTGCACCAGCCCCTTCATCCAGTGTTCCCATTCCTGTCCAAGAGGCTCAGCATTGCTCCACATGGTGTTAGCGGCAGTCCTTCCCTTCCACATCACCTCAGTGCCAGCAGCGGGAAGTGTGAGAGCCCAACAGAGACAATCTCCATGTTTCAAGCTCCAAATATCAGAGTAGTCCCTGGAGATAAGAAAAGTAATTGCTTGGAAAGTCCTACTCCATCCAGGAATGGAATATGCCCAATACTTAATTTACATAGTAAAACAATCCTAGTTTGAAATTTCATTATAATCTACAAGGCCAAGTGCAACAACATTTGCAAAGAAGCCAAGTTTCAAGTAAAACTGGACCAATTTACCATCTGGGGTGGAAAACTTCGTTCTTTCTGCTGAGTTTTGCTCTGCATCATGGGATTCATTTGAAGCCAAAACAGAAGGTAAATTCATATGATGGGGACCCTCATCAGTTGAAACACAAGAAAAATTTGCATGACCTTATGCTGATTATCTATAGCTCAGTGTCTCTCTTCATTTCCAGAAAGTTTTTGCAGGTGAAGACAGAATACATGAAAGCAGAAGAAAGTAATAATTCTTATGTATGTTACGAGGGACTCAAACATAGAATGCAGAAAACTGGCCACTGAATAACATATGTGTGCACAATTTTCATTAATAAAAGCAAAATGTTACAAAGGAACAGAATACCCAATCATTTGGGGATTTTGTCATTCCTTCCTGTGATTCTCTATAACAGCATGTTACAATTATTTGTCAAGACCTCCTAATTTTTCCCAGAGACGAAACCTCTGAGCCTCGGGCAAGTCTTGGCAATGCAGGCAGTGCGGAGATCCACCAAGACTTTGGATGTAATTACCTCCTTCTAATTTCACCTGGATGCCAGCAGAGAACTCACTGCTGCTCTGTAGTCAGCCATGAGAAACAAGAACGTCAGAGTTGCTGCAGAGCCACCTTCCCCTCCACTCACTGATCCTAAATTGAAATCGCTGGTTTGAGCACAAGATGAAGAATGATCTCCAGCTGTTTCTGGTGAACAGCTATCTCAATGTAGTGATTTTGTAAGGCCTATTTCCAGTTTCTGTTACAGAGTACTAATAGTACAGTTAGCCTAGATCTTTTAAAGTCTTCAGTGAGGGCTCCCCAAGATCACCATATGAAAACCCCTGTACTTTTAACTCCTTTTATGTGCCTGTTGATTTATGGTGCAGCAAGTATGGTACTTTCCATCCGCATTCCCACATGTAGGGACTGGGATGAGCCCTGTACCACAGGACTCCAGAAGAGCAGATGTCCAGATGCTGGGGCTGTAGTGTAGGACTTGACGCAATGAGCTTCATCTCTGCTGTTCCTCAGCTCCTGATATAAGTCAGGCACTCACTTCCACTGATGAGATACGCCCTGTCCTGGTTATAAATAATTTCATTTTCATTAGATCTCCTTGGCTATCAGAAATATTTTATTTACTTAGAAGACCTTCTGCTTTCTCAGGATCTGTGTGTGTCTCTTTTTCCTAACTCTAGCTACAATCCTAAAATTGTCATCACCTGGGCTAGTTTCCTTCTAACAGCCACTTTAATGGCAATGCTGTGACCAGATGTTTGACCTTGACATAACATATTGTAGGTTTTAGCACGACACCAAAACAAAAGAGAAGAAGGAAAAGGAGAGAGGTAACAACTTTTTTTCTTCTTCAGTAGATGTCTTGCCCACTTACTAGCATTCACATCCATCCTTCTAGCCAAAAATCTTCCAACTCACACCTTGTCCCCTTCCCAGCAGAGAGCCCACCCAGCAGACTAAGGGCTGGTTGGCACAGAGGGTTCTTTCAACCCCACTGCTGGCATTGCTTTGTTTCAGAAAATTATTCTTGGGTCTAGTGGTTAAGGTGTTCCCCTGGGCTTGGAGAAACACAGCTCCTTCCCCTGCCCCAAAATAATTTTATGCAGATGACACAAGAAAGATCAAATGCACCTTTTCATCTATTTCCAGTGCTTCAAAGAACAAACGTGCTCAGATTGAGACCTGTGCTGTGCAGAGGAACAAAACCAGCTCAAGTCAAGCTGACTTGAGACATGCTATTTTACATGCGTTGGAGTGTTATTTTTAAATCAAGAGCTAGGACTTATTCCCACACTGAGAGTGATTTCACATAGCCAAATGATACTCCTTCTGCCTCAGACTCACAACATACGAAAAATGTACCACTGAAACAGAAGAATGACTAATAGGGGGATGTAAGTAATTTGTGTGCAAATAGCATGCAAAGAGCAGGACTGAGACTACATCAGAAGCCAAGTGTTCCATAAGTCAAGTCATACGGAGTGGGAAGTGATAAAGGGTGTGACCCATGAGAGAAAAGTCTGAACTAATTAGGAGGATCTCCTGCTGAATGATATATTGGAGACTTGACATTTAAAAAAGGGGGAATGATCTGATTCAAGCATCACTACCGTGTGAGGGGTGCTCGCAGCCTGTTTGCTCCAAATACAGTTTTTGAAATACTCACACCAGATCAGTCCCTGCTTTGATCATTTTTACAGAAACACCCTTTTGCTTTATATCAAATTCAAAAATTGACAGCCATGGCCTTCATTTCCTGGTGTGAGTCTCCTGACACCAGACATCATCATGGCAACACCCCGTCTTAATACCCCTGGGGCTGTGACTAATGAAACAGAGTAACAGACTTTTAGGCCAAATAAATCATTAAGATTACCTACCCTGACCTCCTCTGTGCTGCATGCCACAGAGTCCCAAGCAGAGACAGAGCACAGCACAAAAAGGTCTCTTTAGAAAGGAAACGTGAGAAGCAAGCCTCCGTCAGAGAGCTGCTCCAGCAGCTGGCCACGGAGGCACTGGCACTGGTCCCTTGCCTCCAGCAGCCCACAGCCCTTGGTGGGCAGGAGGAGGGAGCGGCTGCAAAATACAACAGCAAAGCTCAGGCGTAAACGGATGACACACACACACACACACACACGCACGTATTTGTGCATACCAGGTTGGTTTGGATGCAGTTGTTATCGGACAACAAAGTCTTCAGTGAAAGGTCAGATGCTGAGGCTCTGCGGGACAGATGTTTTCCAAATGGCACATCCACGTCAGAAGTGCACCTCGGGTATTGCAAGTCTGTGATCCTTGAAAACTCCAAATGGTGTTCAAAACCCAGAGCTGCTCTGTGCCAGCAGTGGGGACTGACAAGAAAAACCTGGAATCAATACCCCTCCAGAAGGGAAAAAGACATAGAGATCATTCCTTACTTAGATTAATCCAAGCCTCAAGAGGACATTTTCATTTGTCGGTCTTCAGAAAGATTTTTAGGAGATAAATCTTTAAGAGAGAATTCAAGTTACCTGTGCTGAGGTGGCTCTCACACAGAATCACAGAGAATCACAGAATTGTTGAGACTGGAAAAGACCTCTAAGATCACGTCAATCGTCACTCGTTTCAAAAATGTTGAATAGCTTTTCTCACTACTAATATTTTTCTGGAAGCACTGGAATTCATGCATGAAAAATGATATGGAAGTACAAAACCTTATTCTCAGGTGTGTGATGTTTGCAGTTGTATCTGATCCATCTGCTGAGTGTAGACTGTCTGAGCAGCTCTCAGCACTGATAGGAGCTCAGGTCTCCAAAGGCAGAGGAAGTTCTTCTGACACTGATTCCAGACATTGCACATTGTGGTGAGCAGGATATAGATCAGGATACTACAGGTGAACTAGGCTGTGCCGTTTCCCAAAGAGAGCTGATCTGGATTTCAGGAAACCATCATCATCATTTTCTTTTCTTTTCTTTTCTTTTCTTTTCTTTTCTTTTCTTTTCTTTTCTTTTCTTTTCTTTTCTTTTCTTTTCTTTTCTTTTCTTTTCTTTTCTTTTCTTTTCTTTTCTTTTCTTTTCTTTTCTTTTCTTTTCTTTTCTCTTCTCTTCTCTTCTCTTTTCTTTTCTTTTTCCTTTCCTTTCCTTTCCTTTCCTTTCCTTTCCTTTCCTTTCCTTTCCTTTCCTTTCCTTTCCTTTCCTTTCCTTTCCTTTCCTTTCCTTTCCTTTCCTTTCCTTTCCTTTCCTTTCCTTCCCTTCCCTTCCCTTCCCTTCCCTTCCCTTTCCTTTCCTTTCCTTTTTTTAAAAAAGGTAAATACAAAAGACTGTTTAAAACCCCAGTCATTACCAGAATAGAAGCATAATCTTTAAAATTACAAATATGTACATAATTGCGCAGACCTGATTATAGCTTTCTGTGTTTGCCTGGCTACAGATCTGACAACTTTGGGAGACCTTGGGCACTGAGATTGCTTTTTTTTAATCAGATCACTGAGTTAAGTGTCTCCATGGAGCCTAAGTTTAGTGACTTATTTTTGAAAACCTTGGTCTGTTTGCACCCAAGCAAAATTACCATCAGCGTAACACAAAGGGCTGTTATAGCTGACCTAAAGACAGAGGAAAAACCTGAAATCTCATCATAGCTACTCAGTGCCAAGTAACCCTCTCACAGAGCATCTTGTAGAAGAAGCCATTCTGATTTCAGAGACACAGGCATTTCCCCCATGTCCTTGCTAATGCTACATTATTTTGGGTGACTGCTACTTGTCTCCTCTCCTGGGTATGGCACCTACATTGTCTCTTTAGCTATTGCCAGCCTGAGAGTATCCTAAGGCAAGGCAGGATCTCCACCTGCTGTCTTTGGATTAAAGCTTCTTCTCAGCAGTGAAGAGGAACCCAAGGGCTTTCAGAGTCCTGGGCAGCTCATTACAAAAATTTGCCTCTGCCCTCCCCAGCATCAGCAGCCTCCTCAACCATGCAAGGTCCAGGGGTCCACAAACTGCTCCTGCTTAATCCTCACTGAAGGGGGAAGAACAATTTTAGGGCATAGTAAAGCATTTGTTTAATTCCTCTTAGGTGCATGGTGCATTTTAACGAATAAAATATTGGATTACCTCATATAAACAAAGTTTAACATGATCATGAATCGAGGCCTGAGAGTGCTCTCTGCAAGCTCTGAAATTGCCTTTGGGAAACTGGCAACGTTTGGCATTTCCTGACTGTATATATTTTATGGAGTATATTATTCACAAACATAAAATGTGCATTAAATAAATGTAAAACTGTGTCCAAAGCAGTGGGGTCATTAAAGATCCTGTGGCACTTTATACTTATTGTGGGTGTTAGCCCTGGTCTCCTGGCCAAAATCAATTTGGCAATTACAGGCTGTTTGCCTAAATTCCCAAGCAGTTGCAGTCAGATGCCATATTCTTCGCTTTCTCCTGAGACTATTGAGTAGCAGCATTGTGTGCTGCTCAACAGTTTCTGTGTTTCATCTTTTAAAAAGCTGTAGTGGTCATGTCAGAAATGAGAAAAGCTAGAAAAAGTAAGTGGACACTTGGAAGATTTTGTTTGTATGGGAAGGATCTTTGCAGGGTGGTGGTGTTGTTGTTTTTGTTATTGTTGCTCTGGTTTGAGTTTTTTGTAATTATTTATTTAATTTAAAAGTAAAACCAAAGAAAATGAAGACATCCCTGAAATAAAGATGTTGCTGATCTGCAGCCACATTGGAAAAATATGGTTACAAAATGTTCTTCAGCCCTGACCCAGTTACAACCTGAATTTAATTTGTTTCCTACATTGCCCATGGCTGTAATGTATCTCAGGAGCATGTTACTCAAATGATAGGGTCCAATCCAACACCCATTCCTTTCTGTGAGAGTCAGACTGCTGCTGCTAATAAGGATGGCATAATTCTCTCCTCGTTGTTATGGTTGCTATCATGTGCCAGGGTTTACATGTTCCCTTTAGGCACATGCCTTTAAAGAAAGAGTTTATTGTGCACTTTGGTGGAATCTGGAGCTGAAGCACAGAAGCCATATGTCAGGGGCTAGCTGTTTTTATATGGAGCTTTGCCTTAGGTACAGCTGTAGGTAATTATTACAAATAATAATGACTAACATTTATGTAACAGCTTTCTCCAAGCATCTCAAATCACTCAGTAAGCCTCATATATTGATTACAAATCCTGAGCCAGATTCTGTTTTCATTCATATATGCACAATGCTGATGGAAATCTCTGCTGAGGTTTACATACATAGCTGAGGGCAGAAGTTAGTCCTGTGCATACATGTATGTACACGTACAACATAGATACACAAAATCAGGTAGGGGTATGGAGACCGGTTCGTTTACCGGCTGAAAACTGAAGGATTTTGAGAAACATTCAGCAACAGCAAAAGCAAGTTGGGATTAATAAACGTTTCCACAGAACAGTTTTCTTTGGAAAATTGGGCTTTGTTTTAATACAAAAATTTCTTTTGGATAAATAAGCCAATCTCCAAAAAATCAGAAAGAAGTAAGTATTCTGTCTTCCTGCTTTTTCTCCTGAAAAACTAAACTTCTTCAGCATATCAAAAAAAAACACCTCCCTATTACCAAGACAAAATATATTTCCCATAATTAAAACCAAAATAACGTGACACTTCCTAATTATTCTTTTTTTTTTTTTTTCTTCTCCTAATGAATGGTCTGTGAGAAAATGGAGAACTAACTTTCTCGTTGACAACAAAAACAAATCTGAAAGAGTCAAATCTCCCATGAAAAGAAATTCTGTTTTCCAACAAGATCTACTCAGTGAAGAGATCAGGACAAAGATAATGAGCCTGAAGCCTTTGTTCTCTGCTGTTTACATAACCCAGGAGAAATGGACAGAGGAGACTTTGCATCATCTTTGAACTTCCCACCTCCATTAAGCTTGGTTTAACAAAAGGTTGCACCTGCAGGTTGTTCTAACACTTGCATGTTGGTAGAAGAGAGGAAAGCCAACTGGTTTTAAATTAAGCTCCTAAGCAGGAGAATGTTGGGTGAGCAGAGTGTAATCACCATAATTATGAGTTAATCAAGAAGCTGGAATAAGCAATCCAGCTCCTGAGAAAAGTCCAGCTGCGAAAATTTTCTCCAGCATTACAAGAGGCCACCGGTTCCAGGCTAAATCAGAGACAGGAGAGTCAGGACCTGAATACATGACTCCGTTTCCTAGAGCACGTGTTTCTGGAGATTTCCCATACATGTATCGAGCAGGCCCAAGTCTGCTTATTCAATAGAAAGAAAAAGATGAGTGCTCAAGGCGATGTGTCAGCAGAGAAGCATAACAAATCTCCAGATTCTGAACAGCTTCAGAAACCAAGAACACAAACCAGGGAGACAAAAAGTGCAAAGTATTTACTCTGATGCAATGATAAGAACATTTGGATTCTGAAACAACAGTCACCCTCTGCAATATCTATTAATATGAACAGCACTAAAGTATTTATTTTAGAAATTAAAAAACACCCAAGTGAATTATGCATCACTTTCTGTGACTTGAGAGGAGATGGTATGGTACAGCACAGCTTGTTAGAATACACAGCAGCCTTTTGATTTGCAGATTTAAAGAATTTCGGATTGATTCGAGATACATGAGGCTCCGTGGTGGTATGTAACATAATTTCTCACATAGTCTACCCATTGGAACAACTCTTGTCTTAGAGGAGGTAAGTGGTAATGTGAAACATGTTGTTTCCTATAGTGACATTTTAAAGAAATATATTAACTGCAAATACTTAGACTTTTTCCTTCATTAATATTCTAGTTAAATATACACTACACACGGGCAGCTCTGGGATAGCTCGGACAGCCTGGCTGATACATAAGAAAAACAAGGGCCCTCACTAGACTATGTACTGAACTTTTTCGGTTGGAATAATTCCACCGATTTAAGAAGAATTTTTCCTTATTTACCGAGGTACGTCTGACAAGGGAATCAGACTCAAAGCAATTGTATTGACAGTTTCAAAAACCTCACTGTAATCTCCACAGAGAAACATAATAGCTGAGATTTCCATTTAAAACATATCTATTTTGATGAAATATAAAAGAATATGCTTTAACAAGCTGCTGTACCATTTTCAATCAGCACAAAAGCACAGATCACATTTTAGAGAGGTATTGTGAAATGTTTATAATGAAACTTGCACAAAAGTCCACCCTCTGAGAAAACTCAGCCTACCAGACTAATACATCAATAGAAAAAGAAAATGAGACATGAAAACAAACTCTGGTTAGATGACGATAGGAAATGTTAGCTGGCCTAGAGGAAAGGAAAGGCTTGGAATTTACTGCGAAATCTAACTATTCTTTTGACACGTAATTTTCAATGCTTCTTTTTTTGTGATCTCCACAGACATATAGGCTATTTGTTGAGGAGTTGGGTGTAAAAGAAATTATTTTGGGAAAGTTTTCACATGTTCAGCAGGTCTGAAAAATCAAGTTAGTTCTTAAGGACTATAAGAATAGATCTATCTCCACTTTCAATTTTTTTTTTCCCACTATCCTTGATCTCAAATTATCCATGCAAAAGCATAGCTTCTTCCTATAGCCTCTTTGTGGCCTCTTTTCTCTTCTGGCTCAGTCACATAAACAACACAGCGTTTGACTTTTCTAGATGATGGACAGTTCATTGGCTACACTTGTGAAGGGAGACTGTATTCCAGGAGCTTTATTGTACCTTGTTTGCATTTGATCTTGATCTTAAAAGCAATTTGTCATGGAAGACATGAGGTGGGAACAGTACAGAGGGCTCACATCTTGTATTTTTCTCCTGTAAAGACATTTCAGGGCTAATCCTGCTAAGGATCTGCAGTGGGACATGCTGTAGGGTTGAAATGAGCTCCTTTGTTTTTCCATGACCACCACCATCCACTGGAAAAAGCCCTTCATCCTTGGGACCCTCAGTTTTCCAGTCATGAAATGTGGACAGAAAAACCTCCCTTATTAGGTCTCTCCTATTAGTGTTGATACAAAATATTCAAGGGGAGTTAGCTCCTACCGGATGTCTGAGCTGCACTTCACACAGTGAAGTCTCCAGTGGTGCCTCTTGTAATACAAATAAATTCTATTGATAAATATCTCTCAAGGAACAAGTCTCTCTGAGCCAAGAGAGCTCAGAGCAGCCCCCTTAGGCAAATTGACCCTTTCATGCTTAGCATTTAGAACTCATTTTATGAGCTGGTTATATGCTTATAATGTTTAATCTTCACCTAATACTTTTTATGAGGTCCTTGTGGATGAACGGTACACTTAGAGGGAAAGTGAGGCTATGTGAAAACTGCCTACAGCGAGAGCTGGGAGGAGTAGTTAGCTGAGAATTGGGGAATAATCCTGTAGGTCCTTAACACCAGACCCTGAAAATTAGGGAATTATGGCTCTTTACCTCTATTCTGCAATTTTTTTCCAGCTCCTGTTCTGGCCTATATATGTGTCCCAACAGCCAAGGTAGATATGTTAATGGGTGGTTGGCCCGTTCCGTTATTGCACCGTCTCAAAATAAAACCATTAACTTGCCTTATCAAAGCCTTCACTGAATGCAGTGAGGATATTCAACCCTTAAAACTCCCATTGGCTGTTGCTGGAGGCACCCACAGAGGAGGCTGTCCTCTAGTCCTGTTGCACCATTTTCAAAGAAAATCCGCACACCTCTGTTTGTAGTGGCTGGTTCTCACGGGAAGCATCTCTATAATACTTGCCAACTATGAAATGATACTCTTTTTAGCTCAAAGGAAATAAGTTTGTGCTTTCTGCACGGGGGCAGGGGTCAATCTCTACTGATGACCTATGGCAGCATCACTCCATTCATCTGCACAGAACTCTTTTCTCTCCCCCTCATCCCCTCTTTTCTGGACCTTCTGTGTGAGCTTGTGATAGCACGTGCTCTCCCAGGAAAAAACAGAGCTCAGGTCCTAGAAAAAAAGGAAATCCCTGCTGATTTCCAGAGATGGGGTCATGGTCTCTTCACTCCCCCTGCCTTTCAGTTCTGCGTGCTTTATCTCAGTATGTAGAAACATTTGTTCCCACACGCTGCATGCCATACAGCAAACGTGCACATGGATATCCTCTATCCACCCTCACACAAAAACAGTCCCTTGCTGCTTTCTACACCCACATGAGCTTCTTCTTACTACCAGGCCTCTTCAGAGACCTTTGTAAACACCAGCAAACCTGCGTGGCACAGAGGCTCTGCCAGCCCACCAGAGACTCAAGGCTAACAAAAGAGAGCTCTGTCAGATGTACCTTCCCAGAGGGCTCCAAACCCTTCACAAATCCACCATCACAACCCAGGGAAAATCCTGGCATTACCTTGGGCTACCATCTAAGCTGGGGCTTCCAGACAGCTCTCTCACAGGTAGGGAGCACCGAGAAACTAAGCTGTGAAAAGTCCGATCCATCGCTCATCAGAGCTCGCTGACCAGCATTGCTGGTTCTGGTGATTGTAGGACCCTCTACTCTGTTCTACCCAAGCACAGCTCACTGACATTAAAAAGTTGTGCTTTCAGAAAAATTACCCAAATCAGGCTCTCTTTCATGGAAAACAACTCATTATTTCAACCAGTTCCTTTACAGAGCAGGTGCCTCTGGCTCTTCATGTATCAAGCTCAGCTAATGTTTTTATTGCAAATAAATATCTGCCTTGCTTTTAACTCACTTGTGCTGACTGTTCCCTGTAGCCATTTGCAGCACAATGTGGTGTGAAATTGTCCATGTGAGCTGGAAATCTTAACTTTTACTCTTGTCATTCTCAGTCAAGACTGCAGGCTCTTACCTCAGTAACAAAATGACACCTGTAATGGACAAAAAAAAAAAGGATATACTGCTATAGATCTAACACAGTGGCAGAGCAGAATGCCTCTGAACACTCATCCAAGATGTCTACCTGGGCAAAAATAAACATGATTTTTTGGATGACGATTCAGATCAAAGGCCACAAAAAATGCAGAGATTATTTACACTGCAAAGAAAAAATCTGGCTCGCAGACTACATTTAAGCAATTTTCCTCATACTGGAGTCACAGAGTTGCAATGGATAGTTATTATTCCAGTCTTTAACACAGACTTCAGTCCCTCTCCTTCTTCTCCTCCCTCAGAGAAGAAAAAATTAAAAAATCGTAGGTAGTAATTTTCCTTCATTGGCCAACAAACGGCTGTGTGTGAAGAATACTCTCTGGATATCCAGCACGATGTAGGCTTTGATGGATGGAAATAAAAGATCATTCTCTGCAAGCTGGAGCTGAAATGTTAGCCTTTGAGAGCAAAGGTTATTTTATCAGGAAATAAATCAGAGCCCTCTTTCATTACTGTTTTTTTCCGAGCTCATCTCAGTGATGACTAGGGTGTGTGTTCAGACCACAGGAATCTGAAGAACCACCCAGTCGCTTCATCAGTCCTAGAAGACGACAGGGCCCAGAGTCAAAGCAGCACCATCCTGGATCTTTTTTTTCTCTCTCTCTCTTTTTTTTTCTTTTTTTTTTTTTTCTTTTTTTTTCTTTTTTTTGCATTTGCTCTTATTTCTGTTTGTTTGTTTGAATGTTCTCATTTACAGGCCAGTGGTTATGGGTCATTCCATGAACCCTGAGCCAAGAAACATTGGCTTTGACTCTCGGTGGCCCATCCCTTGTGCCACTGGGCCACGAGCTGCCATCCCCAGGGAGCTGCCTTTCCCTGGGGCTGAAGGGAGCATCCGAAGCCCATCTGCAGATCGACATCCCTAGTGCTTTTTTTCACAGGAGAGGCTTGGCCCTGCTGACTGACACATCTCCCCTCTGCTCACAGCTCACAGCATGCGCACGTGTGGTGCAGGGACTGCGTGCCCGTCCATGCTTGGGGACGTGGTTATGGAGCCTCCAGACCCCCACAGGGGGAGAGATCTTGCCTAAGGAGGGATAATTGCACCCTGCCCATGTGTCTAAAGCCAGGGGAAAGGGGCAGCCCAATGGGAGCGGCGAGTGAGGAGAGGAATGAGGGGAGGTTTTGGGGAGGCAAACAGCAGATGGCAAAGGTGGGAGGCACTGCCACACGCCAGCACACGCATTGGCATCCCCCATGGTGGACAGCACACGCTATCAGCGGGACAAAGAAACAGGTGGGGTGGCCGTGAAGAAGCAGGGTCTGGGTACATGAGCAAGTGACGAGAGTAAACACAGGTCTTGCCAAGGATCCAAGCTCACATGGCCTATGGCCTGTAGCACTTCCCTACCTCAAAACCTGAAATAAACTTGGACACCACACCTTCAAGAAAAGATACAGCTATTTATAAGCATTCCAGCTATGCCTTTGATGCTATTTCAAAACCCTAAGATATAATTTAGGTTTTTTTTAAAAAATATGAGAGTGTCAGAGAAGAGGGAAAAAAATAAGTTTAAAACCAGAAATAAAGTCCTACCATCACATTTCACCACTGACTGCAGTTCTCGCTCAGCCCCTGCCTTCTTGGTGATCAGATTTTTAAATTCACTGCTTTATCACCAGTTTATTATATAATTAAATGTGTATTTTTTCCAAATATAAATTTTACGTTTATCAGCTCTGAAACATGCATCCCCCATGCCTCTTTCAGGAAAGAGAATAGATATCACCATTCTACACATGGCAGAACTAAGATGTCAACACATTAGATGACATGTCAAGTTTGCCAAGGCAAACCTATGTCACAGATAAGATGAGAGCTTGACTCTTTCATTTTCGGTTCTGATGCTAAATGTCAAGCTTTTCTTTTTAATCTATTTTACTGCAACGTGGCAGCAGTTGTAAGTCTGACTGGAGAAATAAGATCTTCAAATTGAATGTCTCTCAGTGACCTCACTGTGACTCTTACCTTTATTTCATACCAAAATCCTGCCAGAGGTGTAATTTTTCGCTGTTCTTGACAACTGTGTAGATTATACAATGTCTTAATTATTTGGCATACCCCGTTTTTTGGGGATCTACTTGGTATATCACAAAAGCCATGAAGGAGTTGCAAGGTCCAGGCTTTTGAAGTGCCACTGATCAAGATCCATGCAATGATATAAGCTACCACAGAAAGTTCCTTTGGCTAAAATATGGAGAACTTATACTGATGCAAATGAGTCACCTCATAATGATCTCTTCCCCTTACCCATATTTTTCACCTCTTGTAGTCAGTTATGCTCTTGAAAAGCCTCTGAATAGGTTTTTCAAGTGGAGCAAGAGATCTCTTTGGGACAGATCTTCCCTGGCCTCCTCAAATGAGTTGAGAGGAGAATCCGAACCAGTGTTTCATCATCCTGAAGAAGTATATCAGATCTGATACATTTTATAAGGTGGCATTTTAACCACGGCTATGACCCTTCCTGGTCCTGGCTTTGTGCCCACTAATATCAATCACATGTTATGAGAACAGCAGCCAGGTTTATCACAGCATACATTTTCCTCTATCTAATTACAGTCCTGAAGCCTGAATTATCCGCACAGCTTTGAAGTCTATAATGCGTACTTTGAACATCCCTTAAACTTCCTGTCCGTCTTGCAAAATCTTCCTCTGATTGCTTTGGAAGGTTTCTGGGACGCCCATCGTACTGAGCAGGAAGCAACAAAATCAGCGATTTCAGAGAAGTGGAAGAGACAGAGTCCTGTGTGCCAAAATTCAGTAGTTACATCTATGGGATGTGTACTACATTACATTACATTTATATCCATTCACTTCAGAAGTGCAGTCTCAATTCTTCTCCTTCTTTAAGTCTTCTTTATATTTCTCAGCTGATACAAAAGATACTTTAAGGCACCAGAGCTCTTCTGCTAGGAAATAGCATCTGTATAAAGCATCTTGCCATCTGACTTGGGCATGATGTGATGACTCTGCTCCTCTCAAGGCAGTGGCCCTGAAAGAAAGGGAGAAGAGCAACAGGAAGGCCAGGACAGAGGACATGGAAGAGGAGAGGAACGTATAAAGAGGGAAGCATGGAGAGCATGAGGGTGCCCGGGTCCCCCACAGCTCAAAGGATGCTGTTCCAGAAATCCAGCAGAGCCCAGGAGGTGCCCCAGAACATGGAAATGTAGTCCCAGGTTCCAGAACAACCAGAGGGTATTTTTTCCAAACTGTGCTCTTGCACGGGACTCCATACATACCTGCTGAGTTTAACATTTATGATAGCCTGAGTGCATCACTGAAGACATTATACTTAACTGGGTGTGGGAGGGGATACTAAAATATACTGTGAACACTTTCCTTAAACACGATTTTCAAAACGCCTCAAGGATTATTCACCTCATTTTAAATACATATCATATTTTAAACCTGCTTAAATATATCTTTAATCGACAACTGGACAAGTTCCAATAAAGTCGTCTGCGTATCAGAGGTAAATGATACGCAATTTACGACCATATGTTATTTTATTAAAAAAAAACAACAAAAACTGTCATTGCCAAAGAAGAAGATAAAATATCTTCCCAGAAGAAAACTTGTATTTACTTATTGTTATGGCTGCAATACAAATTAAGAAAAGCCAAGAGATTCAAAGTCCAGGCTATCCTTTATGCTTTCACCTGGCAGCTATATGAGGTAAGAGCCAAGTACCAGCCGTAACTTGCATTTCTTGTCCAGTGCTGGTTAACGTACCAATTTGTACGTTATGGAAACAGGCTTCATCCATTCTGTCAAACCCTTTCCTGCTTTTTCAGTGTCCAGAATAAGCACCAGCAGTATCCTCTTCCTGACTCTTCTGTCTTTTTAAAGCAAAAGCTGCTGCAGGTGAGCTGTCCCTGGGATGGTGCCACCAGCAGGATCACGGGGCTGAGCCTTCCCAACTCCTTTGGCAGTAAGGTGGACTCAAACCCAAGGACAGACTTTCCAAGCAGAGGCAAACCCCTGGAAGGCAGAGGGATGAAGAGATAGAACGGGGGTCGATGGCCAGCTGAGCTGGGGAACTGACATGTCCTGGAGAGGGGAGCACTCCAGGCTGCGGGGCTCTGCATCAGCCTGTGCACCCGTGCAGAGGGAAGGGGATCGTGCTTCATTCCTCTGCAACTTTGGGCAGCCCCAGGTGACAGCTCCCTCCCATCTGCTGACACAGATCCCTGGACTCAGCTGCCCTGTCACCATGTGCTCCAGGCCCTAACACAAAGCTGATCCCTGTACTGAAGCAATGATCAGACAGGCTTCCCCAGCCACTTAAGATCCAGCAGGAGTTAGAGCAAGGTATGGAAATACTGACACCAACACAAACACGTTTTTCTTGTTTGCTCTGATTTCGCTCTTCCCCTGTAACTCAGGAGCACTCAGGCAAACCTCAGGATTTCTCAGGTCCTGCCCAACATCTTCATAAGGTGCCCAGAAGCAAGAGGAGCTGAGCCGTTGCCACAGCAGCTTGTGAGCCTCAGTCCACAAACCCCGCTATTATTTACCATATATATTGCATTAATCTAAACACCTGAGCCAGGGACCAAGACTCCATTGTGCCATGGACTAAGACAGTGTTGTGTCAGGTGCTGTGCAGCTTCAGAACAGAGGGGTGATCCCAGCTCTGACAAGCATATTGGGAGGAAAACTGACATTGCTGGGGCAAATATGTACCATTCATTACTCTGAACCAGGATCACGGCATACAAGCAAATATCCTTTCCCAGTATATTTTCCAGTGTTCCCCTCACTGCAGTATTTGTTCCCACAGCAGCACAAGGGGAGGTAAGAAGGACATGTGCAGAGGGTATGAGGGAGAGCAGAGTTGTCCCCTGTTAAAAGTTTGTGGGGTGAATGCTTGCACTTGAATTCAGTGCATGCTGGCTGACAGGCTAGAGGATTAAAGGGTTGCATACCAAGTGGAATTAAGAAGTGCTAGTTTTCCTAGCTCCTATAATTTGTAAAGAACGGAAAGAAAAAAAAGTTCTCGTGGAATTAATCTATTTCTTATGCTCATTCCAGCTGCGTTTAATTTACCCTCTGCTATTTCTCCCCTCTGATCGAGGAATGCTGTATCCTTACATTCATATTTCCCCTCAAAATCCCTGCGTTGAGCAGAGCTTTTCTTAATTGCTTTAATATGCTGCATTCTGGGACGGGAGAAGCTGATCCAGTGTGACAACTGCTCCCTCTCCCCCAGCAATGCCACGGTCCTGCTCCCCAGCCTCACTCTCTGGCACAGGGGTCCTTCACCCACCCCACAGCCCCCGCTCGCTGCCTGCTCCCACCGGGGCTGCAGCTCCAGCTGCAGCCCACGCCGGCCCGTTTGACCCAACTCTGCACGTGTAAAGAAGAAACTACGTTACACGCTTGACACAGTCACACCAATCACCCTGCGGCAAAGCCAGAATATTCCCCTCTGCTTGGCTTGCTTTCATTCATGGATTAAAAAAGCAAGAGAGAGGCATTCGGGTGGTCGGCATAGCCAGGCGTCCTGGCAAGCCTGACCACCAGCGATTTAGCAACCAACGTGCCAGATGGACCAAGCCTGGAAGAGAAGGGATGAGGGCAACGCCAAGGGGATTGCAAAAGAGGGAAGGGGAGATTTAGAGAACTTTCTGGTTTTGTGCGTGTGGGTTTGCCTTGACTCAGCTCGCAGCAGGTTTTCAACCAGAGCCCATCAGATAATCTGGGCTCCGCATTCAGCATGTTCTTGCACATATTCCCGTTCAGTCCTCATGTGTTGCCTGATCCAGTTGAGAGGCGACCCTGCCCATGACAGAGAGGTTGGATTAAATGATCTCTACGGTCACTTCCAGCCTAGGCCATTCTATGATTCTATGATTCTGTGATATTGGAAGGGTTGATACAGAAGCAGCCTAAATACTTGCCACTAGCTTTAATGAGCCAGGGAGACCTCTCTGCAGGCAGAACAAGACCCTTCCAGCATCAGGTAGCATTGGATAGAGAAATGACACTTGTATCTTAGACCAGATCCAGAGCAAGGACACATCCTCCACTACATCCTTCAGTTGCCTACCAGCTCACCCTGCAGAAGGGGCATTGCAAGACCAGGGGTGTACTAGCTACCAAACTGCAACCCTCTACTCTCCAAATGAACTGAGAGTTTCCAGTTGTCATCCATGGTTTCATTTTTCTTCTGGGCCAAACATTTATCCGTGTAACAGGATCCTGTACCTCAGCGAACATGTTATTCCGTTCAGCGGGAGCAGGTTGTCCGTGCAGGGGGTACAGGCCTCTCCTGAGGATGAGCCACAGAGGGGTAATGTATCTAGCCCTCTCCATAATGACCAGACTGAATATAACCCAGCTCTTTGCCAAAATAATCACCCCCATGTAGGCCACTCTCTCATGCTCTGTGCAAGTCATTAGGTCTAACTTATGTGGCAGAACTACTCAGCAGCATGGAAATTATATAGCAATTTATGGGGGTGAGGATGCATATTTTGTCCAATAACTTCCTCCTCTTGGAAATTTCCCTGTAGGTATTTCTTCCTCTGTCCCAGTCCCGTCCCCCCACTGCCAATGCATTTATTCCTGGTCAGCCTCACTCTCACGATCCTTGCTACAAGTCTGCAGAGACAGTCCCCTTTTTGCAGCCTTCAGGATTCATTGCTCCCCCCTTTGAGAGCTACTCCAGGAAACCTTGGGACAGATCATATGACAGAACTCGTTATGTTTTTCCCCTTACCCATTTCGGCTTTTCCAGAGACAGCTAAATAACTGTAAATAGACCAAACTCTTGGAATGGAGGAAAAATAAAGAAGAAAGGCAGGAAAGACGATGACGTGAAGTTAAGCAGCGCAACCAGGAAGCTGACAAAGAGGTAAGTTATGTGGCCTTCTGCAGGGACAGCTAACAGTGGTGTGCACACAGCGCCCTGCCTTTAGCTTTGAAATGGCCAACAAGGAGGAGACTCGTCGTCTGCAGCGAGCTGGGCTGTGTCTCCTGGATGCCAGGGAACACTGGCACCATCATGCCCACTAACAGGCCAACCCGGGGTTTCCTCCTCTTGTGGCCACAGGTATGCTTCACCACAGTCTGGCTGGCTGCTGCTATTTATTCCACGATTTTCTAAAAATGTGTCTCAACCTAGAAGCCCAGACTGTTGCCAACCTCCTTCTTTAATAAAAGTAACAACAGCAAGGTATTGAAAATCATGACGCATTTAGAAATATATAGACTCCTTTATGGGTGAAATAATCTAATAGACAAGCTGTTGTTAATTTACAGCCTCAATTTTCAGACACACTTCTTGAGTCAAAAGTACTTCCTGCTTCATAATTCCTACAGGGACACAGGTGGCCCAAATTGCAGTATACATCTACTGTACATTAAAATGTATTTCGGACTTAGCTTAAACATTTCTGAAATCTGAAGTTTATGTCTAGACTATTTTAATCAGCTAAATGTCATAATAAGCCATATGTTGGGCTTGATAGGTTACATACACCAGCCCTGCTCATAAAGTATCAAAAGGTGTTTTTAAAAAGGAGTCTGTGTTTGTTTTACCAGGAAAATGGTGCTTTTAGTCAGTCGTATCAAACCTACTGGCAAAGTGCACAGGTCCTGACGTAACTACTGGGAAAGAGGGAGGCTGGGGTGGCCGTGGTGTGGGGGAATAGAGATCGCTCAGTCCGCCCCACCGCCCTGCTCTGGCTCTACTGGTGGAGACACACTCTCCTTGAACCTCCTGCTTGGGACAGACACCTCATCCCTGCTGTGAACAGCTGCCGGCATGGTCACCTGCCCTGCTCCATGACCTGCCTCTCGGCAGAAGCAGATGGATGTTTTCTGCCGGACCCCTTTATGCAAGAGTGGAGAGCACCAACTGGATCCTGAGCATCCCTTCACACCAGGTCTCACCTGCATAGGAAGGGGTTTGTTGAGGGGGAGAAGCACAGACAAGTTCTCTGGGTTACACCAGAAAAAGAAGCCTTTCATGAATAAAGTTCTGCCATTACCAAATTAAATGAATGAAGCATAACAGCACAAAATCAACCATGTCTTTTCCAGAGCTTTCACTAGCATAAAACAGCAAAAATCAAAGTCTCTCTCCTGAGCATTGTTAAGCTGAAACACCCAGCTTGGGAAATGACCCATGACCCAGGGATGCCTCGTGCCAGGAGGACGGTTCCCCACCACGTAGGCTGAAAGGGATCCTCTGTTTGCTCTGAGCTGCGGAGGGCCTATGGCACACAGACACGTAGCTTGGACTGCCTCCAGCAGCGAGCGGGGATATACATGCACACAAATTCATCACACTGTCGCATGAGATTATTTCCTTATGCAAAGCTGGCTCCCTTCTGGATGCAGAAATTTCCCCTCTTCTTCCAGCCACTGGCACAGGGAGGTCTTACAGCCCCTCCTCGGGCACTCTGACCACCAGAAAGACTTGGCGGCTACAGGCCGTGTCGTGTCCAGCGTCCCCACAGGGCAGCAAGCCCGTCCTCCTCATCCCAACCCTCTGACAGCCCCGGCACAAACCACACTTTGCTTGAAAAACCACACATGGCCCTGGAAGGAATACGTGCACGTGGCCCAATGGAGGAAATCCCAGGAGTTTTACAGCTGGGCACTTGCCTCTGGAGGTTCCCCAGGGACTCAAAGTACATACAGGAGAGCTTAAGGAATATCTTAATTATAGACTTTCCTTAGGATAGACAGTCCACTCAGTGCATAGGGATCCCCAGGGGCAATATTGTGACTGAAAGTAGAGTACCCTTCTGGTTACCTCATCGTAACTCCGTGGGATGACCGATTTGAGATATTAGCTAAAGTAACTCACAAACTGCACTTTAACACACATGCAGAGTTCTTTGTCTCCTGGGTAATTTAGCCAGTCACTTTCCAGATGCACTTATTCTTCCTCCTTTTAACAAGCTTCCAGGGCAAAGGATGAGAGAGAAGTTGTCACGCTCTCATTCTGCCTCTACAGAGGCACTGCCTCTCCAGAGAGTGTGAAGTAAAGTCCAGTGGGGTGAAAGCGTGAAGAGTGCAGGCACCCATGGTATCAGGCAAGAATACTGGTTTTTTAAAAGATATATTTTACTGTCAGTGTCTCCACCACAAAACATAAATCCTTACGTGATCCTTTTTTTCAGGATCCCCATTTGCCAGCAGTAAACATCTGAGAGCTGTTTTTATTCCCACAGCAGTTTATTGCTGTGCAAATACCATAATTTTCAGTCTCTACAGAGAGACATCCTCATCCACCCAGTTTGTTACTATACTTGCCGGGCAGAGGGATGTAGTAAAAGTCATGATTCCCCTCGATGTCCAAAGTGGAATTCCATTTTTTTAACTCTTTCCCTGGCTATGCGGTCTTAGGGTTGTTTTTTCTAATGTTAACTAGTCAGTTTACTCTGGTCTGAAAGTGCACTCCACTTTCTGCCCCCAAAGTTGGCCATCTGCAGAGGAATGAATAGCCACACAGCAACTAAGCTGCATCATCAGCCCATGGAAATTGGTACAGTTTCATTGTAGGTGCCACGCTGAAGATATGCAACATAGGGGCTTATGTCTTAAGTTTCGAAATAGCAATTCTTGTCTCACAGCTTTAGTCACATCAATCCAAAACCCTGTATTGCTGCAGTGTAGTTCAGCCCAGCACATTCCAGCCCTTCTGCATATGCAGTCCCTGCTACCTGATAATGCTCTTTCTTGCTTAAAAAATTCACAGTGGCACTGAGGTGAAGATTTGCCCAAGTGAAACCAAATTCACTTAATTAAGGTTTTTTTTTTTAATGCTTAATGCAGTGTTCTCCTATTTCCTTATATATTCATTATGTGAATGAAATGCTTTCAGAGACCCCCCAGAGTGTGAGTCCTAGCTATATCCATAAGCAGGGACCTAGGAAGAGCTTCCAGGTCCTAGGTCTAGACGTGTAACTTGGCCACAACCATTTCTTTGCATGGGAAGGAAATTCAGGTACGTAGATTGGAAGGAGGTTAGCAGTGTCCCCTCTCACCTAGCTCAAGAGAAAACAGGGGCTGTGAGGTACTTGCTCTTCTTGCCTAAATTCAGCTTTATGGGGAAATTAGACACTTATTTCAGGAGACCCAGATCCCATTATCAAATACATCCATCCTTCCTGTCAATTAGATGGACCACTTTGTTCCCACACGAAGAGAGTTGAGCAAAGCCGTTACCTTGAAGGTCAAACTTAGAGTTCAGGGTTGCACCTGAACAAGTAAAGGACACTCTCAAAGAAATCCTACAATTATTCTGAGACTCTTCATCCAAACATTTTAATGCACTTTCTCGACAGAAAACATTTTTATCAGTACATGCATTTCTTTTATAATTGAAATGGTCTACATGCGTTGTTTGCACTTTTTCAATTCAAATTCTTGTGTAAAGTGTTCCCATTTTTAATCTTTCTCATTAAAAGCTTTTTTTTTTTCTAAAACTAGCTTTGCTTTCACTTTTTGAGGGTCTTTTGAGATTTCCTTTTTTAATCTTCCAACGAAGATGATATTTTTAACAAGCAGTAATTATAAAACACAATACCCAATAGCTTCCCAGACAGATGGATCACAAGAGAGTGTAATTGGAGGTGGGTAGGAAATTACACCCCTACCATTCGCAGATGCCTCTGTTCCTTAGACAGAGACACGTCTTCTGATCCTTGAGAGCTCTTTAATCTAACAAGCACACAGGGAAGAAAATATCCTGCTTATTTCTACGTTGAATGTTGTTGACTACAGCTCTGTCAATCAACGCAACCCATTTCAATTAGGTTTTAGACAGTAGATTTTGACAAATCACTGTCTGTTAGAACAAAGTTACTATTGGAACAAATTGCTAAATGGTCTGATGCATTTTCCATTATTTATCCAGTCTGACTCGAAGTCTTTATCTTTCTAAAATATGTGCTGCGGTTTCACCATAAATTGCTATGTTGGGAGTAGTTTCATAGTACGAAATCTATGGCTTGTGTAATACTAGTCACAACAGGAGTAAATATTGCAGAGAAAAGCCTCAGCCCCCTGTTCGGAAGCAGCTTGGGACCACAAACAGCAGCCGTTTTTTGATGAGTTTTTATGTTCTAAAGTACCAAGGAAGGACACGAGGCTGCTAAGTCACTCAGGCTTTTCTGAACATGCCTAAGCCTTGGCTGACCTAGGGGTAATCTCCAGTGTTCCGGGCAATTTCTTCTTCCAGAAATAACCTGTTAAGTTATGTGACGAAAGGCTCACCCCCACCCACACAGAAGAGCACAGAGGCACTGGGGAAGCACTGGTCAGACACACAAAACCCTGTCCCAGCCCCACCCCAGGGCTGTCCCAGGAGAGCATCAGCCCCGTGAGCTAGGTGAGACCAAGCACCTCGAGTCCCTGAGGTGCTGCACAGACTGCGGGGTCCCTGCCCTGGGGGACAGGACTCATTATGGGATGCTGGGGAAAAGCATTCTGGAATTGTGCAAGACTTATTACTGGATGTCTAGGGGAGGAATCGAAAGCTAGGAAAGGGAGGGACTGATGTGGTTTGTCAAGGAATAGATGTGGGAAAATAGAGGGGGAAAAGATATAAAGGGGGCCAGCTGCACATAAAAAGGTGTCTGGTCAGTACGTTCTGGCCATGATGCAATCTGTCCCAGCTTCTCAACTCTATTTCTAACTGTTTCCTGGACGTGGGGCTCTCTTTTCTGTGTACAGAAGAGGGTTTGAACAAGGCAACTGGTGTGGAGCTTTGGGCTTGAGACCTCACTTCCGTGACTGCCAGCCACTCGGTAGATTGAAAACCAGTCTGAGCTCAGTTGCTGGAGGGATCCACCTTGTAAACACGAATGTCTACATATTCCTACTAATGGACCTTCATCCTGCTAAGCCAGAGAAGATAGTATTGGGTCATTTGCACCATCTGCGTTTGCATATTCCTGCCTGTTTTACTTCTAGGCAGTGCACACAGGTGTATACTCTGTGTGTGTGTGCATGCCTGTGCTTACTGGGAACACATGCTCAGTCTCGCTGCTGGCTGGGCTGTGGGACGTGGAGCTGCAGCAAACTCCCCTCTGTAAGGCTACTGGTTTCGGTGACATCTAACATAAACCTTATGGATATTTTCAGGCAAATTTGAAATTAAGAGTCCATTATTCTTAAATTAATTGTCAAATGTCAGACTGAAATAAAACATGAGCTGTGATGGCCATTAGAATAGGAACCATGGGGAAAGTAAATAACAATACCAGATCCTCTTAATAAAGCTGCAGTATCTTCATTTCCAGCTCAGTCTTGAGTTCTTCAAGCAGCGAAAGAGATAGACACAGTATGGAAAATGGAGGGAAAGCCAAAAAGCAGGGGAGAGGACATCTTGGGAGGTCTGAAGGCTGTCAGTTCTGTCAGGGCAGAGGACAATTAGATCGTTGTAAGGCATATTTGTAAAGTGTCCCGACCAAGCAGATCAGCCTTACGAGGACCTGGCACTTTCCCAAGCCACTGACACCGCTGACCCAGAACCGAGGCGACCAGAGAGGCAGGCAGCATAGCCAGCAAGCAAGAAACACGCACAGCAAAACGAAACCAAACCCAGTGTGGATCAGATGATGATGTTTCTTCTGATCTCTCCCTTTATCGACACTGAACACATCCAAGGAATCACAGAATCATAGAATCATAGAATGTTAGGGATTGGAAGGGACCTCTAGAGATCACCTAGTCCAGCCCCCCTGCCAGAGCAGGATCCCCTAGGGCAGCCACACAGGAGCGTGTCCAGGCGGGTTTTGAAAGTCTCCAGAGAAGGAGACTCCACAGCCTCTCTGGGCAGCCTGTGCCAGTGCTCTGTCACCCTCACAGCAAAGAAGTCTCTCCTTATGTTGAGGTGAACTTCCTATGTTCTAACTTAAACCCATTATTTCTTGTTCTGTTGCTGGGCACCGCTGAACTCAGAAGTGCTTACAGAAATATCGTTCACAAAATTAGAAGACAAGGGGGAGGAAGAGGAACAGAGGGAGTATTGACAATGTCAATATGACAGACAGACATGAAGAGCACTGCCAGCCCTGATCAGAAGGTGGGCCAGATGGTCCTTATTTGTTGGGTTGGTTAGGTGGTTGGTTCGTCTCAATAATAACATCCTGTGGGGGGGGGGTTTGTTCACCTTTGGGGGTTTCAGCCTTGAAGATTTTCTCTCAACAAACTTAAAGCATTACTTAGAAATTGACATTCTTCTGGTAAAAAATGAAGACTGATATACTTCTGTACTCACAGAAAATAATGCTTAAAGAAAATAATCAGCATCAAGAGCCACACAAGAAAATTGCTGCACAATCAATTTTCCAGTTGACTACAGGATAGCAAATGTTCCTACAGGGCAGGTGAGATGGTTTCCCCTTCCCATCCCTTCTTTTGGCCAAAAACATTCCTAATTGCTTAGCTGTAAAGGAAAGTTTAGTTTTCCTCAGCCATGGGAGAGGCAGGATAAAAGAAGAACATTGAGGTCCAATGCTGCCTGCACCAACTCCATTGAGAGTCATGTACTTGGCAGGGCAGAAGAGTGTTCGAGTAGATTTGCTGTTGCTATAACCAGGAATGGGCTGCAAAGCGCCTGAGGCAAAATAGCAGGATCCCTCTATTTTAAGGAATGTGTGTGTACGCTGAGTATATAAACCAGATCTGACATCCAAAGCGGCAGACAAAATTAAAAGAAAATGAAAAGAATGCTATTTATGACTGAAAAAAAAAATCTTTTTAAGATTAGGAACAGACAAAAGAGAGATGGAGAGAACTATACAACCCTGTCGCCTTGTCTCTTCCAGTGTTTTGAAACATCAACAAAAATGGCCATGACATCAATGTTTAAAATGCAGCACATGCCCCAAATGTTTTTACAGTGGCTGTTCACAAGCTGGATTAGGCTCTGCTGTAGTGAAGCCAGATTTATCACTTCAGCCAGTTGCCCACAGAACGAGATGCATGTACCCAAGAGATGGAGTATTACAGCCTATCAGCCGCTCCGGAAAAATTGGCCTGACCAAACAGATTAAAAGCTTGGCTGCTAAGCAGTAACCTGCTCGCTAATTACCTTTGTCACACATAATAATTGATTTACCTTTTCATTATCATATTTCCTGGGCTACTTTCACCCGCTATTGCTTGGAGAACTGCCCCACGTGCAGGTGGACGCAGGGAGTGGGAACCCACCACTGCTGCAGGACTACCAGGTCTCAGCCTGAGGCCACAAGCTGTGCATTAAGCACCTGTACACAATGCCTTTTTGAGGCAAGATCAGTTTTTGTTTAACATTTGCCCTAGGCCTTGGTCACAGAAGTTAATGTCAGTGCTGTGAGGTGAATCAAGCACTTCCCACTCTCTGCCCCAGCCGCTCATTCTCCTGCCAGACCCTCAGTGCACCTGCCAGCTCCTCCTCAGGCTAAGATGGGATTTTTGGTTTAAGCTGGTGACCATCACCTAACACCTACTGACTCTGATGTCCACAGGTTCTCACTGACTTAACACAACAGAAAAAACTGTCCCCCAGAAGGACTCAGCTAATGAGGATACAGGGCAGCAGCAGCACACAGCTCCCTGCAGGGTAAAGTCACACAGACCTGCGTGCCAGTCTCCTGCGAGAAGCCCATCCAGCCCCGGGAAGGGCTTCACGTTCCCTGTGAGACAGCAAGCTCAGCAAACCAAGACTATGTGAGCTGGCCTTGAAGTCCAGTTCCTGGGAAACTTCATTTGTATGTTCAGATGAGCTAAAAAGAGAGCATCCACTTTCCAGTTACCTATCTGCAGCCACTTTGAAGCTGGTCCATATTATTTAAGCATATTTTGTTAACATTAAATTAAAAAAATCCTTCATTTGATACAGAAAACATATTACAGATGCTGGAAGGTTTCTAACTTTTCACCTGAAATGCATGTAGTAGATTAAAGCCCTGGATGGAATGTCTGAATTAATGTAGATCATTGCAAAGAAATAATTGGTAAATTTAAGCCTATATGAGGAAGCCAGTGAAAGTAGATAATTACAAAATAAGGTGTATAGGACTAGATAGGAACATAAATTCTACCTCAGTCACTTATCAGTATCAAAGAACTTGAGACAGAGGTGATTATTTCAGGGAATATATGTAACAGCACATAAATCCTTCATCTGTAATGCCTCTGGAGCAGCCTAAATTCATAAGTAATAGCCATTCAGCTCAGCATTTCTCCATGGGGCCCATGGGCAACCCACAGTCAATAAGGTACCAGAAGGTGGTCCGTGAACTAATTGCAGAGAAATAATTAAGAAACTAAACCAAAACACACACATGTCACCTCATGCTGTCGGTGTGCCAGGTGCTTCTGTCAGTGCCTGCCCACAGGTGTCCTTCGCTCCCTGGCTGCTGCTGCTCAGATCAAAAAGGTTTGTAGGTCCTTTGATTTTAAAAGATTGAGAAACACTTGTTTAGCTTCTGTGAAACAGGGCAGAGCTGTGACTGGCTCCCAAAGCCTGTGCCTTCTCCCACCGTAATTTAGAATGTGCCACCTCCTCCTCACTGTCCCTCCACCACGCAGAAACTACCAGCAGGACTTGCCTCAGCTGGCAACAGAAATAGGTCCAAGCTGCAAAATCTCAAGTCAAATTTCCTCAAAACTCTTCCCCACCCTGCTCCCAAATCCCCTGGTCAGTAACATTAGTGAGGACCCCTCTGTGCCAAGATACCCAGCAGGCAGCGTTACAGCTCCAGCACGGACACTGCTTCGTCTACCCTCTCCGAGATCAACCACCCACCACCCCTGGTCTGGGAGCAGGACAAGAAAAACCTGACCCTGCAGGGTCTCCAGGAAAATAGAACTGAAAAATGGCTGCAACCATGGGCATGTGGCTCCTCCAGTAGTTAAATAAAAGGTGAAAGGACCCCATTATTTACAAATTTGGCATGCTGACATCACCAAATGAAAACAAAGATTAAGAAATAATAACATATAAAAAAGAATTTTAAGTACTAGAGACCCCACAGTTTTCCAGGGAGCAGTCTGCATTACCTGTTAGGAGTTATTGGGTATGCATGCTTAGCTGATTGATAGATTTTATTAGTAAAGCATATTTTTCTGTTTCAAGATCTGTTGCAGTCTCCAATTAGGGTTATGAGAATATTGTTTCTCCCCAATAAAGAAACCAGCATCTTACAATTGTTCAGACAGAAGAAAAATGTAGCTCAGGGATTTATTTATTTTTAAATTATCCTATATTTAAAGAAAATATGTGTGTTTTTTCCCTGCCGTTTGTATGCAGAACCAGGACCAGCAAGTTCCCTGTCTCTCCTTGTTTGGAGCTAACATCAAAAAATTGCCTGACAGTTTTTCTGAGAGCCAAGAAAGTCAGCTAGTAATCATGTGGGGTTGTGTGGCCAAAGGTCCATAAACTGACTTCACATGGGACCAGCAGTAGATCAGATTGCATTGGGCTGAATGAAGTAAAAAATCCCAGAAGTCTAGTTTCTTTGGAAATGTACCAAAACTGTCTCACTATACCAGCCTGGCACATCATATGTAAAAAAAAAAAGTGACTATTTCCTAGTACAGTATATGGGGTGTTTTATAGAAGTCAAAAAATCAGAATGGCCTTAGTTTGACATCGTAAACACAATATACTGTAATGTCATTGAGAGACTACTTGTTAACCTACTTGTCCCAAGATTAAATGCTGAAATTGAGCACACAGACCTACCTACAGTTTCCCTCCAAGCGCAGACATGTCGGAAAAATCTCTTTGCCATACGACTTGGAAATAATTACAATAACTATGTAATAGTAGAAACCACTTCTGTTTAATTCACTGATACTACTTATGTCAGCCTAGAGAGTTTAAATCACTGGAAAGTCACACTATGAGAATGACACCTTCTTGTGCAGTAAGATCTCTCTAGCTGCATCTACAGCAGTTCTGCTTGCTTTGATGTTTTTTAGCTACCGTTTATTCTTCTTTCCAGGGGCCTGGGGCAGCACCACGGGGACAGGAGCCCAGCGCTGCCGGGGTAGAGCAAACAGGGCTGCGGCGAGGAACCTCTTCAGCTTTCATTGGCACATCCAATGCCATCCAAGATGTTTGGGTCTTTTCCCCCTACACCAGATCAGACCTGCAACAGCGAGTCTGTAGGTAAAAGGGCTTCTGAGGACTAACAGGTGTCTCTATGGAGTTGACAGAGTTTTTAGCTTTTGGTGATAACAAGCAGAAGTGACCTGTTGTGCATTGGGTGGAGTTGTAGGCTTGGTAACAGGGTAGGAGGGAGAGAGCTCTCACTGAAGCCCGTGAGCCCAGAGTCACAAACTTCAATTGTTAAAGTTACTACAGTCTTAATCTGTTCATATATTTAGCAAGATTAGACTATCTTTCTTTTTTTAACAGACTGTGCTGTGTATTAGAGTTAGTGTATCATTCCTACCGAGCTAGAAATGTTGCCTCCAAAGTAACTTACAGATCACTAACAACCTGGAGGCAGGGATTATTTTGCTTTTGAGAACAAGAAACAATTATGATTAAAAGATGTTGCAGACAGTTAACACGATTTTATGGAAATTAAGTTTTTTAAACATAAACCAGTATTGGTTAAGATTATTTTCTCATAGATTAGCTTTTGAATTCCAAAATAAAGACATGATGGCTTCATGTGTCATGTGATGTTAGCCTTTTAGAGCTATAAAAAATAAAATGAAACAAGTGAGACAGCACTAGGAAACCGATGCAACCAAATAATTTCCTAAACAGCACAAGACCTAAACCTGGAAGTTTCTGCCCGCAGCTTCTGCAAGTCTAACTTTCAAAATAACTTTCTGTAGCTGCATCCAAGTGAGGGCAAATCAGTCATGCTTGTAGGAATGTTGCTCCCACCATTAATGGTTAATAGATGCACATAACGAAGGCGACCTTCTTTGCAAAAGTTATCCATGTGAAGAAGAGTCCAAATTCTACTCATGACACTTCCTCCTAAAATCCAAAGGTATTTCCGAAAATGGGAGTCAGGCACAAAGACTTACAATCTCTTTTTTTTTGCCTTGTATGGTTATTAACATGTAGCCATTAACTCGGCCACATTTCTCACTGCTGCAGACTATCCCCAGCGAGCGTTACTGGGTCTCAGAGTTTGCTCACTGCGCTGCATTCCTCAGCTGTACCAGATGTCAATCCCTTCCTTTCAGAAGGGCTGAAAGCTCATTCTAAGAGAAAGAAAGTCCACAGCCCTTTCTAACCTCTCCACATGTGTGTCAGGGTGGCTTTTTTCCTTCTCTTGTCATGAAAGGACAGAGCACTGAGGAGCTTAACCCAGTAACAAGGTTACTCAAGTTATCTGCTTGCCATTAGGTACCACTGCGCAGCACTGAATTATTTATTCCAGCTTCCTAGGCAGGTGTGTGGCAAATTTCCATGGAGCTTTAATGGGAATCAGATTGCCAGCTTCAAACTCAAATTCTTCATCTGCACCACAGCATGACTGTGAAGTGTTGCTGAGCAAGGGCGGGGTGAACAGCTATGTAGGAACAGACCGCACGGTCACAGCTGGAAGGAGTATGTGGGTCTCACTTAATAAAACTTGAGAGAAAATATTTGTAGCTATACAAAAATATCGACAAAGCCGGCAACATGATACACTTTACATAATCAACACAATTCTCTCCCTAGGATGAGCACGTACCAGATTTCAAAGCTTGATTATGACTGGTGACTTGATTTTCAGAGTATGCAGGAGAGCACACATACAAAGCACCTGATGGGAGACGCAGCTGAGGGTGGCACAGCTTGACAAGGACACTCCTTGCACGATGACTTGCTCTGATCCCATTTCCAGGTGGAAATTCAGAGTAGCACATGTCCAGATGAAGAGATGGATCTCATCTACATGTAAAGTTCATCCAGAAGATATGAATGAGCCAGGACAAACGAGGTGGGACCCTCAACCCTCATGTGGTCTCACTGGAGCTACCAGAAGCTATATTCATTAGACTGACAGTCTGCGTGCACCTGAACAGTTAACCTCATGCCTCCTCTGAAGTCAGCAGAACTCAAGGAACAAACATCTCATCCAAAAGTAGGTGCTGACATCCGGTCCCTTGGCCATGCCACACTTCACTGAGAGGCACCCAGAAGATTAAGTCCAGCACAGATAGCAAAAGCCTGCTGAGATGAATCTCAGATAAACTAGATAAACAAGAGCTCTCTGCAGGTGGTAGCCTCTAGATGAAAGCCAGCTTGTGTGGCCTCATCAAAGGGCCTGCCCAGGCCAGCAACCCGGGTGGCATGGCAGCCAGGATCACACTGGTACCAGTACTGCTGGATTTTGTGTAGGTGGTGGGGTGCTCCCTGGGTGGCGGCTCCTGGCTGTGCTTCCCCTGCCAAGTCAATTGCTAAACATTCAACCTACCCAGCCCTAAATTAGGAAAGCTTTGTGAGGAACTATGGGATGTACTTTCTGTTGAGGACAGTACACACCTAAATGCCCAGAAAAAAAAAAAATTGAAAAATTATTTCACAGGGCAACAACAGAATGCCTTTATTTATTCCCTGCCAATGTCAAACACGACTCAAAGCCAGATGTTAAAATAAAGTGGCCTGATTTTTATTGCCACGACTGCTTTGTGTTGATTTGGTCAAAAATAAAAACCCCTTAAAAACAACAAAATACTGCATAGCTCTGGAATAAAAAAACCAAATGAGCAAGGAACAAAAAGTTGGTAGAAATTGACAGTGTCTGACTCTGTTTCTTTTAATAGATAAACGTCTGTGATTATCACAAAAGGGGTAGAGCCAGCAGCTTCACTGAAGAGTCCTTGACTGAAGGGTCCTCACTATCTCCCTTGGCTTGCACAGATTGAATGACTACAAGGCTGGTTTAGCTGCCAGTGGGACACCAAGGGATGGCTGAGAAATGACAGTCTCAGCTATGGACGGAGAGAGGGAGAGCTGTGCCTGGATACTGGCCGTGTTTGTGATACTGTAGCTTGAAAGCATGCCAAAAGCAGGCATATCTTTATCACAGTGGAGCAGACATAATCATTCAGTACACCTGAAATCTCAGAGCTGTCTGAAATAACGGAGTCTTTAAATGAATTTAAAACACCTCTGAGGTGGTTTCTGTGCATCCAGTTGCCCAGGGTACGATGTAACCTCAGGTGATACAGGTACCTGGGGGAAACCTGTATCTTAATTATTCACTTAAATAAATAAGAAAATAAAATGTAAATGGAAAGTACAAGGTACAGAACTTCCATTAAGGTTATTATTTTGATGCACAATGCAGAGTTCAGTACCTGCTGCTGTCTCATCTGGATCCATCTCCAAATGAGGCGTTTCAAACAATGATAACTACCCTTGCAAATTAACTCAGTGAGTTGCATAATGAAAACTGAATGCAAAAGTGAAGTGGAAGCTCTGCAACGTTATTAAAGCTTGTTTTGAAAGAGACTCACACACTCGAACAGAACTGGCAGTAACTGGGCAACGCAGGATGGTGCTGAGGGATGTGATAAGCGTGGAGGCCTTGGTAAAGGGGTTGGACTCAGGTTTTGCACACCTGACTGGCAAGGACACACTCCAGTTCTCCAGAGGAAAGTGTCATCTGTGAGCTAATACCTGTGAAAAAGTTTTTTATTCCATCAATTTAATTTCCATTTAGCATCACCTCTACTCAAATCTCTACTTTCTCTTCCCAGTTCACCAATATTGCCCCACTGCTTGCAGCAGGCTGCTCATCACTGCCTCCAGTCTGCTCACATTTGTGATTTTTCTACCTAATTTCAGCTTCCTCCATGCAGCACTCTTCCCACTCAATTATATGAAAATACATATTTGCACCTGTCTTTAAATGTCTTCCTCACAGACGGGTATTTCTTCAAGTCGACTAATTTGTTAGGACAGGTAGATAGCTCTGTGTCCTTCTAACTCCTCACCTTTCCTCTCCTCCACCAAGAATTTCCTAAACAATCCACCCTTTGCTTATCCTTCTAATGATCACCTCCCTACTCACATTTTTTGAAATATAACCTGTTTCTAAGCTGTCCCCTGCACCCGTTTCTGCTGCCCACCACCACACCAGGCTGGCTGACGCACAGACGCTCGCTTTCCCCCCTCACTGAGTCCTCCCTGTAACCTCAGTGTCACCCTGCCAAAAGCACAACACTCACGAAAATACAGATCATGAAACACGTGCCTAAAGCAGGTCTTTCAACCCCTTCCATTCCAGAAAAGACCCATATTCTTAAAAAACCATTAACCTTGTTATACGCCCTTTAGAGAGGTCAGACTTCATATTACATCTTTGGCAAACCAGTTTTTTTTAGGACAACCTGCTATGGGACTCAGTTTATTACCTGCTGTAGAAAGTCTTGGCCTGGAGATAGCAAATCTCTTACGACCGGTATGCACAAAAGCACCCTTGCTGAAAAAATAAGAAGTTTGAAATAAAGGCCATTAAAATATAACTCCTACTCTTTTCTTTTTGTCATCTGCTACTTGTGATGAATTAGAAAAGGGCCTGTTATTTCTGTATATATTGCCTTTCAGAGACAAACAAGATTCAGGGCTGAAAAAATGACAAAAGAGTAGAAGACAAAGGCATCCATCTTCCTAAAATGGATACAAGAGATGAGACACCTACTTGTCAGAAGCTTTTTCTCCTGTGGGACCAGAGGACATATCTCCTCACGGGCTGCCTGTCATCAGCAAGGTCCATCTTTTCACAAACCACCCTTTTTTACAAATGACCTCACCTGAGCCCAGTTTTGACACTTGGGGAAACCCATCTTTTCACCCCATCAGTTGTTGGCATTTGTTCTTCAGGGAAGTGAACCCTCTTTGGTTCTGCAAGTCCCAGCCCTCTCCTGGGTTCCCACTTTCTAATTTTCCCCTGCTTTTATTTAAGAGCCTTTTCCCCAGACCCCATGTGTCACAGCAGTTCATTCCTCGATGTGCACGGACACCTTCTCCAGCACGAGCCTGGCTGCTGCTGCACCTTGCTTCCACTGCCCGTAGGGAAGTGCAGAGTACAGCTGGATTTCCAAAAGAAATGGGGAATTATGCTGAGAAATGGCGGAGCCTTGCAGAACTTTCCAGCACTTATCATGAAAAAGTAATATGGAAAACAGTGAGGCCTAAAAAATTGGGGAAAAAAAAAAGTAATCTCTGTATCAGGGTTCTAATAACTCTCAGAAGATGGGTCCTGACTTTTCTGCCACCCTGAGCAACAGAGGCGGGGAAAACTGTACATGGTCATCTCAGGGCATGGCACAGAAGAGGCAGTTATGATCTTGAGATGAGAAGACTTCGTTCAAAGGAACAAATAAAGTAATGAATTAAGGTATCCTGGTGGCAAAAGGGCTATTACACATGAAATAAACAACTTTAATGAGGTTGTAACCCTAGATTTATAGTCTCATCTCCATGTGCAGGACTTCAGGTGCGTAACTCCATTAGCACTAATGGGACGTGCACAATTAAAGCCCCAGACACCAAGATGAGACTGCTGCTATTAAAATCAGCCACAAACAATCTCTAGATAGGTTCTCCTGATTAGCTCAGCAGAGCAATCCAAAGGAGACATGCTCGTCTGCAGCTGATCCGATCACTCTGCAAGGTGGGCAAGTACGAGCACTCTCTGTGAATTCTCTGTATGGTGGATATGGGTCAGTGGACAGCCTATTTTTGGGGTCATATGCTATATCTGCCACTGCACATTTTAGGGGACATCAGCTCTCCTCTGCTAGGAATAGGCTCCTGCTCTGCAGGAATGCTCAGTAAAACTCTTGACTCTTGGGGCTGGGATATCAGAGCAGTCCAGTGAGGTAACTTATCTCAGGAGAAGATTCATCTTGCTGAACTGGTTGCTCCCAAAGTCAGCTCTGCTCTGGCCCATGCCTTGGCAGGGCAGTATTTAGATCTGTAAAAAGAAAAGAATCTGGGAACTCAAAATCCATGTGAAACAGTATTAAAAATACTCTAGACTTTCATGGAGACAAAAACAAAGTCTGCCTAGCACATAGAAAATAGCTCAGTATTTTAAATCTGTAAATGTCTCACCTGTACTTTGGAACAGAGCACATGTTACTGCGCCCAAATGACAATGTGCCAGCTGAGACCCTGGGATGCTGCTTGTTTACCTGCTATTTAATAGTGGCATCAGGCAGCGATCACCAGTTGAAAAGGGCAGCAGCTCATATTATCAGGTTTTTTAGCAAGTAATGCAGACAATATTTTTGGAATGGCTTTCTTGCCAGAGAGGTAAAAAGCTATTTAAATCTGAATAACGCCACAGGATATCTGAGGGTAATGGAATAAGGTGCAGAGGCTGCAAGCAGAACTACAATGATAAAACATTAAATACCAATATGACTTTAGATATTATATTATGCTCTCCTGAAAGTTGTAATACTTCAGATATATGAAGCATTCTGAAAAATGGAATAGCACCCTTCATCACACAATTTTTTTCCTACAATATTAAAAATCTAATTTTACCAGAAGTCATGGGAACTTCTATGCTCTTAATACACTTAAAGATTTTTACAAGCTAACTTAAAATCTGACTGAAATGCCGTACACATTCTTGTTCACACTTAAGTCTGGTCTGAAAGCTATTCACTTTAGTTTCACATTGTAATGTCTATATTATTGTATTCTTAATACTCCCAGATTTCAACGGCACAAAATTCTGACATCATTCTTGAAAAGTCCATGTTCACACACAATCCAACAGTTTTACCATTAGCTTTAGTGGCAGCAGGCTTCAGCCCAGAAGCCTTAAATCTGATAGACATTAAAGATGGAGAAAATTTACTGGTTAATCTAATTAAGCTAGCACAAGAACATTCTCTACAAGGCCAAGGTTATTAATGGCAGCACAAGTAGCCACATTTATGCGGAGGCTACTTAACATTTTCCATTGTAACACTCTACTTCAGGATAACTTTGAACAATTCAGGCTAAACATTCCTGATGTTAGCTGTCTGACTAATAGGATCTTTTTTGGGAAGCTTTTACTCATGGGATTCAGTTATTTGCAAGACTGAGGTTACAGAAAAGAAAAGAAAAAAAAAAGATGAAAAGAAAAAGAGAGAAACTACAGTTTCACATGGAAAGCTCTGGTGCTTTCATAAAAGAAACAAGAGTTCTGATCATCATCCTGCTGAAAATTCAAAGAATGACCAAGGCCGAAGTCTGAAGAAGAGCACAGAGTATGACTAAAAATAAATAAATAACATGATAAGCTAATAACAAAATTAAGAGACATAAAAAATTAAAAGCAGGTGCTAAGAAGAGGCTGGGCAGAACAACCTTGTCTGGCTGGTAGTAACGATTACAAAGCTAGGAGTGTTCATCACATCTACGCATTTTAATCTCAGTACCGCTTTCCTGGTTGACAAGCAGCAAAAACACCTCTCTGCTCTCAGGTGCGTACAGCAGGTAATTAATTGCACTCTGCTGCTGCTTTCCACTGTCTTAGCTCTGAGAGAGGGCAATTGTGCTTCCAGTGCATCCTCAAAAACGAGTCAGCATGGTAATCTACAGCACCTGATACAACAAAGCTATACTTTGGAAAGTTTAGACTTTCTAAACTTTGGAAATCTGAACCCTCAAGAGACAGGAAAAACTTGAATTGTCAGTGCAATCTTCACCCAGTTACTCTGCACACAATCTTTTAATGGCCTAATCATGTACTATTTTCTCCATAAGATGTAATAATCAGGCAATTGCACTTAGATTCTCCAAATTATATCAAGGACCTGCTGAGCATGGGTTGGATTGAGCACATGAAGCACTTTAAATGCATATGACAGGCATGGCATCTGTCTCAAGGAGCTTACGCTCTGAAAATACAAAAGAGACAGAATTGCATCTTATTGCACTGGATGAGCGAAGTGCTGGGCTTCAAGGGCATCTATCCAGATCTGCTCTATCCAGGTTTAGACACAGGATTCCCACTAAGCTCACGTCTACGTTGCCAGGCAGTTGGGAATGATGAAGGAGCTCGTATGTTCTGTATCAAAAAAGAGCTGTTCTTTACATAAGGAAATCACCCAGCTATGTCTAGCAACATCACTACCTACATGCAAGGAGTGACAAGTTCGCAGCTATTGCCTGGGTGCAGGCAGTGGTGGTGGCAAGGAGAGCTTGTGGCTAATGGGGCACAAGGCAGGGACAAGCTTCTCTCCAGGCACAGTAGTTTCCTCCTTTGGGACTGCTTAGCCCATAGCCCAGGTGCCCTTTTGCCTCCTTGTGTAAAGAAAGACCTCCTACGTTTTTTTGTCAGAGGAAAGCAAAGTTTTGGTTGTCACAAGAGAGAACGCAGCAGCTGCCTATGAAGGGGATGATAAATTTCAGATAGGTGACTGATTTGTACCGCTTTAGTAATTTATTTTAAGACAGCTAAACAAATAAATAAATATCTAAACGGAGTCTCTTCTAATAATGTTGTGATCTAAGGAAAATTCTTATGACTTAACAAATATTCACACCAGCAAATGCTATAGAATTTGACTTTTATGTCAGTATGCGTACTTAGCAGATAGCCACATTTCGTGACCACATAAACTGGTTTAGTGTTCGATTCAGAAGTCTCTTTTCTTCTCATAATTCATCTTATACATAAAATCATACAATCATGTAATCATTAAGGTTGGAAAAGACCTCTAAGATCAAGTCCAACAGTCAACCCAACACAACCATGACCACTAAAACATGTCCCCAGGTGCCACATCTACACATTTTTTAACAGCTCCAGGGATGACGACTTCACCACTTCCTTGGGCAGCCTGCTCCAATGCTTCACCATTCTTTGAGTAAAGAAATCTTTCCTAATATCCAATCTAAACATGTCCTGGTGCAATTTGAGCTCATTTCCTCTTGTCCTATTGGCTGTTACTTGTGAGAAGAGACCAACACCCACATCCCTTCAGGTAGTTTTAGAGAGCAATAAGGTCTCCCCTGGCCTCCTCTTCTCCAGAATAAACAACCCAGTTCCGTCAGCTGCTCTTTGTATGACATGTTCTCTAGACCCCTCACCAGCTTTATTGTCCTTCTCTGGACCTGCTCTAGCATCTCAATGTCCTTCTTATACCGCAGCACTCCAGATTGAACAGGGTACTCAAGCTGTGGCCTCACCAGTGCCAAATACAGGGACACGATTACTGCCCTGGTCCTGCTGATCTCCCTGTTTCTGATACAGGCCAGGATGCTGTTGGCCTTCTTGGCCACTTGGGCACACTGCTGGCTCACGTCCAGCTGGCTGTCCACCAACGCTCCGAGATCCTTTTCCCCAGGCCTGTAGTGTTGCCGGGGGTTGTTGTGACCAACGTGCAGGATCTGGCACTTGGTCTTGTTGAACTTCATACAATTGGCCTCAGCCCATCGACCCAGCTTGTTCAGATCCCTCTGCAAAACCTTCCTACTCTCCAGCAGATCAACACTGGCTCAGTTTGGTGTCATCTGCAAACTGACTGAGGGTGCACTTGATCCCCTCATACAGATCATTGCTCAAGCTATTAAACAAGAGCAGCCCCAGTACTGAGCCCTAGGAGCCACCACTTGTGACCAGCCGCCAACTGGATTTAACTCCATTCACCAACACTCTCTGGGCCAGTTTTTAACCCAGTGAAGAGCACTCCTGTCTAATCCACGAGTTGCCAGTCTCTATAGCAGAATGCCGTGGGAATGTCTGGGTATCCCTTGCAATTCAGAATTTTTCCTTCGAGAGTGGGGGTTCATTGAAAATTCATTCAAGTCTTACAAAAATCAGCTGGTGAATGGGAGAGTTTTTAACTTCCAAGTAGCTTATTCAACTGCAATCTATATTACCCACCTTAGGATGGATGCTGGTCATCTACGCGAACCCCGATCTGCACAGCTTCCTCTTCACGCCCCCACACTGTACCACGCACTGCTGTTGAAATCAGTGTAAATGGTTACACACTGAGCTTTTCTAAAGAAACAGAGCTTGTGCAGTTATAGAATCCTAGAATCACAGAATGTCAGGAGTTGGAAGGGACCTCTAGAGATCACCTAGTCCAACCCCCTTGCCAGAGCAGGATCCCCTAGGGCAGCCACACAGGAACGCATCCAGGTCGGTTTTGAAAGTCTCCAGAGAAGGAGACTCCACAACCTCTCTGGGCAGCCTGTGCCAGTGCTCTGTCACCTTCACAGTAAAGAAGTTTCTCCTCATGTTGAGGTGGAGCTTCCTATGTTCTAACTTAAACCCATTATTTCTTTTTCTATTACCAGGCACCACTGAGAAGAGATTGTCTCCTTCCCCTTTACACCCACCCCTCAGGTATTTATATACGTTAATAAGGTCCCCTCTCAGCCATCTCCTGTCAAGACTAAACAGGCCCAGTTCTCTCAGTCTCTCCTCATAGGAGAGATGTTCAAGTCCCTCAATCATCCTCATAGCTCTTTAACTCTGCTCTCGTAAGTTCTAAACTCATTGCTCAAGTGCAATGAGGTGACAGATCAGTGGGCTGAGCCGCCGGGGTCACAGAGCAGAGCTGCACCACACGCAGCCCGAGAGGGGCTGGGAGCAGGCAGGGATGAGAGCCAGGAGCCAGGCAGCTGAGGCAGAGCACAGAGGCAGTACACCCTCAGAAGAGGGAGAGTAAGAAACTCCTGGAGGGAGCTGAAGATACAATGTGGCAGTTGTGTGTAGGAGTCATTGTGAGCAGTTTTGTGGTCGAACTAAAAAAAAAACCAAAAAGCCACAGGAAACCAAGTGCATGACTGCTCGTGCTCACATATAAAACTGTAGAAAGTGCTCTTCTATAATCAGAAAGGTTTGGGGTTTTTTCCTCCTAATTATACTAAAAACCTAGACAGACTTACAACATAACTTCAGGAGTCACATTAAAAATCATTAAATTGAATACGATCTTGTAGTTCATGTAAACAAGTTGTTAACATTGTTGAAGCTTGTAATTGCTAATCCTTTTGGAAACTAGTTTCTTCATGGCTAATAAGATATTTGCCTGAGTTGTGTGTTATGTTAAATGTTACAACAATTAATATGACCACATTTTTTTGCTAAAAAATTTTTTATATATATATCTATATATGTCTATATATATATCTACATATATATATATCTGTGTGGAAGTCTCACATTTGGTCCAAAGCCAAAACCCAAAATTGCTCAAGTGTCACAATCTGTTGTAAGACAGACCAGCCTTGATCATCATATTGCTTACTACTTCTCCTAAAATACATAAATTGATCATTATTAGTTAGACTTCACTTTCAAGCCTATTTATAACCACATCTTGAAACAGGCAAGTCTGTTGCAACTGGTGCATTCCAGCTATATAATATGTTTTCCTGCCTTAGATGCAATCTGAAAGCTAATAATTAAATTTGCTAATGTTGAAAAACCCAAGTGAAAGTTTTGGGAACAAAAAGTTAACTAGTTTTGTGGCAGACAAAAGCTACTTTAAGTCCTTTGATTTGTTTTCAGGACACACAAGCAAGCAAACACTGCACATGGGGTGAGACCCCTGAATCTTTCAGTCAACTTCCACCTTTCTAATCTGATACAACTCTCCATCAGTTTTACTGAGACAGATGAAATCACACACTGAGTGATGAAAACAGGACACATTTTTTGCATATAAGACTAAATTTGTATTGTTCAAATCCAGAAGAATCAAAAACTTGATGTATCATATAATATTTAAGGAACAGCACCCTCAGTAATGATGAGGGATTAATAAACTGATCATTTAAACCAGAAATGGGAATCTTTGTTGCATACATTCTTTCTGATCTTACAAAGCTTTTAAAATCTTTAGCTGTGTTTCAGATGGACAAATACACTGCTACTCTTCTTTGTTTATTTTACTGACACCCGAGTGCCTTTTAATATTATTGTAAAATGGGTTTGGCCATTTTTTCTCACATATAAATGTTTGCTTTAATTGAAATAAGACATGAACTTTTTTTCTCACTACAGAGCCTTCTGCCAAAGCTGTTGTTTTTAAAGACATCCTCTACAGCTCTCTGCAATTCACTACCGCTCAGCGTATGATAAGCTGTGCCAACAGCAATCTGTTGTGTCAATTAAAAGATCAAAAAATAAAGCACAAGCCCAACTTCGCATAAACCTCTTTCCACTTGTGAAGTTGGGATGAAAAGCTTCTGAATCACTCCCTCTGCACTAGTCCCACGGAGCAGCACCACCACCTCCTTGAGCAGTGCCAATGCATTCAGCTCCCTGAGTTCTGAAGACCAGGGGCATGAGAAAGATGAACTCAAGACCATACCTGACACCTGAGCAACTGAAACTTCCACCATGAATGCGATGTTCAGATCACGAAATTTAAACCACTTTTCCAACTGCAGACAAAGCTTACCAGAAGAATTCACGGAAAAGTAAAGCACATAACGACAGGAGGCATTGGATTTAGAGCAGTATGCTCTTTTTGTTGAAAAACTAACAAGCTGTGGGCAAAATCTGAGGGAAATTTAAAGGAAGCATAAAATCCAGAGGAAGAAAATGCACAGGCATAGAAAATCATAAGGGATATATCTCTCACCCTAGGGCTGGCAAACTGGACGAGAAGCAGTTCCACAGAGAGCAATTCAGTTCCTCTTACTGCACACATTGCACATTTTTCGGCTGGTGATACTCTTTGCATCACCAGCTCCTAATGACTTCTTAACACAGCACCAGGAGTCCTCTGACTACCAAGTGAGAACCATTACACAGTGTTTACTTCTTAAAGATGCCTCAGATTGTGACGAGTGATTTGTCATATCAGAGATTCACCAGAAGGCAAAAAATCAGGCAATACTGACCAAGAAGATTAATGAATGACTCAGTGTTGAGGAATTTGCAACATCAAGAGCATAAACACAAGTATGTCAGATGTTCTTTATAAGTGCTGCTGGTTGCCACTGCCAATCCCATCCAACCTCTTTGTTAGCACCAGAAAGGACACCTGCAACATCACCCAGACCTTCTCTACTCTGCGCACTGGTTAACCTCTGCACAAATGTTACCCATTCTTACCTGGCAGCACTGTTCAGCTCTGCAGAGAAGTCCAAACCCTGAGAGAGGAGTAGAAATTCAGGCTCTAAAACATTTTAAGTGTTTGGGAAAATACCATGCGGAGCTGAGAAGAAAAAAGGACATGATAATCTTATGTAGAATAACTGGGGAAAGCAGCCCAAGCTTCCTCCATGTGGGTAGTCAGCGGCAGAAACTTACAGCTCAGATGGAGCTTAGTCTTGACTTTGAAAATGCCAAAAGGAGAAAGGAATACCAGTACGTATCTTGATGTCAAGATAAGAACACGCCAAGTATGCCTGGATTACAGAAAAGCTCTCTCCCACTTGGTTTAATTTTCCTTAAATATTAATATAAAGGATTAGTATCTGATAACAACCATGGCAGTTAACCATATTTGAGGAATTACACATATTTTCTTAGTTAACCAAGCAGATGGTCCAGATCAGCACCCTTTCCTGTTGCCTGTCCTGAAGATAACCTCAGGGCTGTCCATATAACCAGGCACATTTCAGACTGTTGGAAAGGCTCAGAGATAAACTTATTCCACTTTGTGATGTGGAATGAGTGTGCACTATTCATTATTTTGACTCCTCAGAGAGAGTATCTCCTTGAACTACAGAACCATAGAATTGTTTAGGTTGGAAGGGACCTTAGAGATCATCTGTGTTCCAACCTGCCTGCCATAGGAGCACTAACTTTCTAGCTATTTACGCAAGACAAAGTTGCACTCACCCCACTTTACACCAGCGAAGCGCTTCCAGTTTTTTCTATACGTGAAAAGGATGTTGGGACAGAGGACCACAGTCTCTCATAAGCAGGGAGATTTATCTTACAGTGACTGAGCTGCCAGCTCACTCACATTGAGAACACGTAAAAGCGAAGTTCCAAAAATATAGTGATAGTGGGGAACGCTCACGTCAAACCCAGCATGGAGACACAGCCCCATTCCTTTTAATTGCTCATCTCCACAGCTGTTGATTCTCATTTATAGCCAACAACTTAAACTGACTCCATCTCCCTTGCTCAGGGAGGCTTCGTATATTGGGTTTGCCTGGCTAGATTTCAGTGTGGGGGGGTGGAACGACTGCAGGGGCAGCTGCTGCAGGAAGCTGCTAGAAGCTTCTCCAAGGTCTGATAGAGCCAATGCCAGCTGGCTCCAAAGGCAGACCTGCTGCTGGCCAAAGCTGAACCTATCAGTGATGACAGGAACACCTCTGTGATAACATATTTAAGAAGTGAGGAAAAAAAACCTGCACCACAACAACTCAGAGAGAGAGGAGTAAGGATTTTAAGGTCAGGTTGGATGGGGCTCTGAGCAGCCTGATCTAGTCGGGGATGTCCCTGCCCACGGCAGGGGGGTTGGAACTAGATGTTCTTTAAGGTCCCTTCCAACCCAGACAATTCTGATTCTATGATATGCGCAGACATTATGGTCAGGGAAGAAGCCGGGGGAGGAGGTACTCCAGGCAGAGATTCCCCTGAGCCATGGTAAAAACCATGGTGAGGCAGTCCATGGAGGTGATGGGGGTGTAGATGTCCACCTGTGACCCACAGAGGACCCCAGGCTGGAGTGGGTGGATGCCTGAAGGGGGCTGTGACCCCATGGGAAGCTCACTTGGGAGCAGGCTCCTGTCAGGACCTGTAGCATGTGGAGAGAGGAGCCCACACCAGAGCAAGTTTGCTCACAGGACTCAGGGCACTGGTGCTAGAGCAGTTTCCCCTGAAGGACTGCACTCCATGGAGAGAACTCACATTGGGGCAGTTTGAAAAGAACTGTCTCTCATGAGAGGACTCACGTTGGAAAGCCTTGTGAAAAACAGTCTCCCATAAGAGTGACCCCACACTGAAGCAGGAGAAGAGTGAGGAGTCCTCCCCCGAGGAAGAAGCAGCGGCAGAGACAACATTGGATGAACTCACCACAACCCCCATTCCCCATCCCCCTGCATTGCTCAGGGGGAGAAGGTGAATAAATAAGCCCAGGAAGAAGGGAGGGGTTGGGAGAAGGTATTATTTTTAAAATCTGCTTTTATTTCTCATTGCCTTTCTCTAATTTGATTGTTAATATATTTAATTAATTTTCCCAAAGTCAAGTCTGTTTTGCCCAGGATGATAATTAGAAGTGATCTCTCTGTCCTTATCTCCGCCACGAGCCCTTCGTTACATTTTCTCCCCTCTGTCTAGCTGAGAAGGGAGAGTGATAGAGTGGCTGTGGTGCACACCTGACCTTTAGCCAGGGTCAAACCACTACATTTCGTCTAATCATTTCTGCCATGACAGAAGACGAAAGTATGATTCAGAAGAGAATAGTCAAATAGTCTCCAAAATCTCCTTACACATCACCTACTCTTGTATCTCATTCCCCTGTCTGACTCAGACCCATACCTTCAGAAGCCACTAATCTCTACTGAAGTCTTCAATATTTCTTCATGGACTTCACCTGATATTTAGCACATTTAACCCAGCTATGTTAAATCATCACCACCCTTGTTAAGCTCCAGCACAGCAGAATATCACTGCCCTCTTTCTTATATTACATTCTCAATCTTAAAGAACTAATTCAAAACACACAGCTTGTTTTTAACCTTTTCCAAGCATTTGTTTTGCCAACACCTTCTTTGCAGACTTTTTAGTATGTATAATGTTACTGCTGCTTCCTTCTATACACAGTCACTACAGAGTCAGTCTTCTATTCCCTGTTATGCAGAAGATCAGGTTTTTTTCTATCTCAAATGTCTCAGTCTAATTATCTGCTCCTTACTTCTGTTCCCTGGTGGTTATTTTGGTCCTTCAGAAAACTCGAAAACTAACATGGTTTGAATAGTACTTTTATAGCAAACGAAACTCAGTCACGTGGCACTGAAGCAGGATACCTAACTCATCTTTTATTTCGGAAAATAGTAAGTTTCTAGCGTAAATCCCAGGTTTCACACACTTCTGACTTTCCAAAATAGTCACCTTAGAGGCTGAAATACTCCACACTAAGTTCATATTTAGAGGATGTTATTTATTTTAAAAAGACCAAGCCACACTCCTTCAGCCATTTTAGGCTCTCAGAACTCATCACACGACATGCAAAAAAAAACTCAAGAAAAAAAAAATGAAATCATTAACAGTAACATGTGTGAGTTTCCACATATTAAACCTTCAAATTAACATTTTGGTTTAAAAGGTAGCTAGCCTGAGTTCAGGAACAAGGCCATATCCAGATGGAGAGGTAGTGCAGAGTATGTGTGGTGCTGATTTACACCACACTCACCGTGCCTGGTTGGCTACTTCTGAAATTTCTGTCAGGAGGACTTCAGTAGCATCACTGGATTTCAATCCAGTTGGTGGGTAGCAAAAGAAAATGGGAACACAGCTTAGCGTGGTATGGCTCAATATAACACTATTTCATACATTCTGAACATAAAGCCTATGTAATATTCGTGATATGGAAGGTCCACCACACCAGGCTGTCCAAGCAAATTAAAACAAAAAAAATTAATAAGAAACAACAAATGCTGCGACTAACACATTACGGTTATAAGCTCTCAACCAAAACCGGGAAATGTTAAAATTTCTTCTGTGAAGTCAGTTATACTGAGTATTTGTTATAATCTGGTTTTCCTTCAGCTTCCAAGTTAAATAAAACCTGTATTATTTGCTATGACTAAATATGAATAACTGCCAAACATTTAGAAAACCTGAGTGACCGCAGAAAATTCCAATCCAATAGGGCCAACAAATAAGGAAATACTAAAATATCATTAAAATTTGCCTTTATTTTTCTTTCAGTAGAATTCTACACAAACCAAGGTGACTCTTTTACAAGACTTTTCCCAATATACTAATTTTTCAAAAGGATCAAGAACAGTATAAAACTGCATATAACGTTTTCTGTTGAGGGCTAACAGCGAAGTGTCTTCAGTTGTTGTAATCCTGGAGAGCTTGAGCCATGAAAAGCTTGCCCAGGTTCTGTGCATTGAACTCCTTAATATTCTGGCAGTAGGTATTAATTTGACCTGTCAATAAAAAAGAAGAGTAAACCCTTGTCCGCTTTGAAATTCAGAAAGACATCTTAGAACACAATTTTTGAAAAGTCAAACATTCATGAATAATGCAGGATTTAGAGAGAAAAGTAACCCAAACAGCTCAACTACTCTACGCTTAGGAATTTTCAGTTATTCCCAAATAGCTTTGGGAAGAAGAAGAAGAAATTAAATTAGCAGAGTAGGTAAACTGGTATGCTCAAACCTCCTTAATTTTCCTACAATTTGTTACATACAATTACTGGAAAGACATAGGACAATAAAAAAATTAAATAGTTCTTGCTGTTCTTAATCACATTAATTGTTCAGTCTAATTGCCCTAAAAAATACAAGATTGCATTTCAGTTCTGTTCTTACGCATCTGCTGTCCCTATTAAAATATTTGTAACAAATATTCTTCAGTAGCAGATTGACAACTGTGGTATTCCTGTTTGACACTTTGCTAGCCTTTTTTTTTTTTCCCCACCTAATATTTCACTTTACTAGCTATTTCAAAAATCACCAGGGTACGAAGACTTGTCAGTGCTTTACAAATCAAACGTGCCCATCAAAACATTTTTATACACACACTGCTACAAGTTATTTCCGTTGTTTGCTAGGAATAGCAAAACATGAAGCCAGTTTAATCAAAATTAAGACTGCTTGGAAGGCAAATAAACTCTTGGTTTAATGTTGTATTTGAGAAGTTTTTTTAATGCCTCAGAGACAAAAGAGCTAAGTTTTATTCTTTATCCACAAACTTTACTTCATCTAAGTTAAATGGATGCTTTCAATCCTTCCCCTGACTATGGTAAAAGAACAAATGAAGACAATGCTTTGGCTGAAAACTGTTTTTTCCTTTAAGTATAATGGTTTTCAATTCCTCCTCTTATACGAGATGATTCATCCTTAGCTATCACACTCATAAAACACACGTGTACACACACACACACCCCTCCTGTAGCATTTTTAAGCTATACTAAACCCAAATGTTTAAATAGTTTAATGCAGCTAGGATTTGTTAACTGGTAAAAACTATCAAAACAATTTTTTTGAAAGACTCTGGAAGGAATAATAAACAAAGAACATCTCAAAAATTTAAGAGTGACAGTTCAAATTAATTTTTTTTCAATATCAAAGCACTCTTGATCATTTTTAAGGTCCCTTCCAACTTAAGCCATTCTAGGATATGACTCACTCCTTTCTGTACACTAATTTACCAGGACTCCAGTTCAATTTTCTTTTGGTCCAAAACAAGGTGACAGCTAACTGATCCAAAAATCCTGCTACAGTTAAACAATTTGCTTTCTTGTGACACCTTCCAAATTTATATTACTTAGCAGGTCACCTAGGTTTTCTGCTCTCTGTTGCCACTGTGAGTTCCCACGTACTTTTACCCTTCCAGGAGGCACAGGACAAGCACTGACTTCTGTACCAAACTGTGGCTACATCCTACCACTAAACTGAAGAAATGTGGGTGGGTGGGATCTACACCTATATTTTGTTCCTGTTAAAATTTTCATTAACTTTGGGTTGTAGAAAGAATGTGGATAGTTTCCCTAAAACTCTGGCCACAGAAATCAGAGACATTCTCCCAGTTTTCTGAGAAATTCCAAGTAAAATCTCAGCTGCTGCAACAACCAGTTCAGCATCTCAGGATGTTACCAGTTACTCAGGGCTGCAGAAAACTGCTCTGCTCTGAATCAATAGTTCTAGCTCAAACATCTTATTCCTGCCTTTTGTCTGTAGAATCTCCTAATTTCTGGAGTTGAGGGAGTGCAGGCAACAGCTTAGTGACTGCAGCAGTCGCTACACCCGCTCATGTAGAAAGCCCACTCTGTGGAGCATTTATTTCTCCATCTCTCCTTTAAAATCCCATTTCACCCCTTCAGGATGAAGCCAGAAAGAGGCTCTGGCTGCTGGTCCAGTCCTTTCCCATAACCCAGGAGGCACAGATGGTCAAGTAGGAGCTACATATCACGGTAAGGTATGAAGTAAAGAGAGAAAGTCTCCATGCACCAAGTCTAAAGCTCAGTGCAGCCATTCTGGTTAAATAGAGTGGTTTGCGTTCAAAAAATTACACGTGTATATTTGCATGGGTAACATGCCTCTGTTACTTACCTAGATGTGTGTGAAAGTTTACTTACATGGGCTGTCCATCAGCAATAAGGCTGTGTTTCTTAGCAACTTTTTTTTTTTTTTAAATATTTCAGACATTAGGGCTGTAGGTCACAGGTTGAAACTGTTACCTTAGTCCAAATGGAAAGACAGTATTCGGAATACTATCAATACCAAAATATCACACCATAATGGCAACGGTAATCACAGAATCATTTAGATTGGAAAAGACCTCTAAGATCATCATGTCCAACTGTCAAACCAATACTACCACAGCTACTAAATTATACCCTGTAGTGCCACATCTATGTGTTTTTTGAACACCTCCAGGGATGGTGATTCTACCATCTCCTTGGGCAGTTCTGTCTCCCAGTCTGTTCCAACGTCTCACCACTCTTTCAGTAAAGAAACTTTCCTAATATCTAATCTAAAACTCCTCTGGCACAACTTGAGGCCATTTCCTCTTGTCCTATCACTTGTTACTTGTGAGAAGAGACTGACCTCCACCTCACTACAACAACACCCTTTCAGGTAGTTGTAGAGAGAGCAATGAGGTCTCCCCTCAACCCTCTCTTCTCCAGACTAAACAATCCCAGTTCCCTCAGTCTCTCCTCACAAGATGTGTTCTCTAGGCCCCTCACCAGCTTCACTGCCGTTCTCTAGACAATGAAAAATTAAGATGTTTTCTAAAGTAACAACTGCACTTTATCCGAAGTTAACATTCACATATGAAAAGATGAGTCGAAGAAGTCGCTAGAGTGTTACCTGCAATAAGGAGTGACTCCATTCTTGGAGGTGGCTGTGGTGGTTTAAAAAGCTTATTGATGTCCTCCTCAGGAAGAGGGGCTTCTCCTCTGCTTTGACGCTGCATATTTTCTTGCTGACGTCTCTGCTGGTACTGAAAATAAAGCAACAGAAACAAATTGCAACAGGACTTCCAAAGCAGCAAAAAGTTTCTCTTTTCAGATGTTTACCTAACCAGCAAGTACGTTTTAAAAACTATACGTATTCAAAGGAATTGAGCTTATTCCATATAATGCAAATGCAATACACAGTTTATTTCAACTCTCTGGTAACAAGCATTTCCACCTGCGAGCTGGCACTTTAAATACATGAGGCACTGGGAAATTATGTGGTACTGAGGTGGTGGGGTTAATTTTTAAAATTTTTTCATAGATGTAAATACAGTATCTGATAGAAATAACATAGTGTAGTAGATAAAGGCCTCCATTTCCTCAAGCAAAAAGAGGAAAATAAGGTTGGAATATGTAGGTATGAGGAGCCATTACCTCAAATAGTTATAGAAACCAGAAATATTAAATTTTATGCAAGTTAAAGGTCAAAACAATATTAGTGTGAAATGAGGAAAGAACTTGATTAAGCCAAAAAATATTAAATCTAAACAGAGAGCAAAGTGGTGGCACAATGGTTCCTTTTCCCATTCCAGTTATTTAGATATTCTGCTACTTTGATGCCATTTCTTTGCGGGTTACCAGAGGATATACTAGTGTAGCAGTTTGTATAAATTATTCTGCTATTAAAAAAAACAAATAAAAAAACCCCACCAAAACCAGATTTGTTTTCAGTGTCTCCTTCTGCCACGTAGATTACTTGAAGTTTATAAAAATTACGACTGACCATTTCTTCAGACCATTTCTTGCAGAGTTACATACATTCAAAAACACATATGTGAGATTTCTATTCATATCTCATAGCCATGAACTAGTTGTAAAGTTTGTCTATTGAAGCTCTCATTCAACACCAAAAAAAACTATAATAAACAGGCCAAAGAGTACAGGGTGTTTTCTCTCATTTAAATGTATCTGTGCATCAGAGTCTGAAAACAGTTCAGACTTGGTGGCGTACTCAAACGAAGTAATTTTTTTCCCCAGTCGTAGTGACAAATACAAGTTTTTGGACAACGTTAAAAATAAAATCTTAAATGCCCATATTTGTATGTGAATTGCATGTAGCTTCTTCTTTCTTTGCATTACCCCACTCACTTCTCAGCAGTCTGCCTATTATTCTCTATTGAAACGGCTTGCTCTTAATCACAATTGCTCCATTTTAAAAATGAAGTTAAGACCACTAACTATGCTGCAATGAGCCACTACTAAAGCAGCTATAGTTAGAAAAGAAATTAAGTAAGACACCATGGAACCTACTTTGCTCTGCTTTTCAAAATAAATAGATCCCCTTGTTATAAACAAAAACCTTTGAACTGGATGCCATCTTTCTATTCAAATTAGGCAGCAAGGGAAAAAAAAAATTTCTGAAGATAACATGCATGAAGCTTCCATGTCCTCAGGAATTAGAAAGCCAGGAGACAACCACCGATCATGTGCTGCTGCTTCCTTAAGGTACTCTCTGTCAAAACTACATTTAGGTGAAAAATGCAAATTTTGATTCTAAAATGGACAGCATTTCTTTTTAATAATTAGCTTCTTTCTGCAGCAATACCTGCAATTATTAATTTTTTTTTAGTGGCCTGGCCCATTTTCAGCTGTCCGATACTGGATCTTAACATATCTCTCTGCCTGCTACATTAAAGAGCTATAATTTATGTTTTTAAGCAGGTACTTCTTGAGTAAAGCAAGTCACTTGCTAATTTATCACGATGTGAACTGCATTTACTAAGATCTGCTTTCCAGGCTTTTAAATCATTCTCATAGTGCTTTTTCTCCTATGTACCAGCATTCTTCTATAATTAGACAACCAATTTATCAAATGCAATCTCCAAATCACAGAACAGTTGAAGCTGGAAGGGATCTCTGGAGGTCACCTAGTCCAGTCTCTGTCCTCAAACAGGGCCACCTAGAGCCAGTCTCCATACTCAGAATTCTGTACCCCCAACTCTTTTGGATTTTAAAGAGGCCCTTTGGCATCAGGAATTAAAAGCAGCACCTCATCAGGATCACTATCTACTCATACAAAACATGACTAAAATGTCATTTCCAACCAGAGAGAAGTCTGGACTGAATAGATTATTGACTATGCTTCTTTATTCCTAGATGCATGACTACATGCGATGGTATTAAACCAGTTTATTTTGGAACAATTCACTTCTAGTTTCAGGTCTTTCATTTCATTTACTAAACCTCTAATCCCTGCGTCCACAGAACATTCATCAATGCTTTTGGTTTATCATAAATCACTAACAAATACGTATAAAAGTAAAGAAAGACCAATCCATGCTACGTGTCAGCAGAAGGGAATTCATCTAATAATTCCCCACTGACTTGAATATCTTAGAAATCTACTTAATGGCTATGTTTCTGTGTGAATTTTATCTTGCTTCGATCCATATTCATCTGTCTTAAATAACACCACCCAAACCATACTTTGTGGAACAAAAATTCTCTCATTCAGATTTTCCGTATTACCAACCTGGTGTTTCTGCTGCTGCTGTTTGCTGACGTTCCTCAGGTAGGTATTGTATTTAACAATGTCTTGGCTCATCTCATCCACTCTGTCCATCAGCAGCTGCAGACTCTTCCCCAGGTGATTACTGAAATACAAGAAATACTCATGAAAGATTGAGTTTATTAAAAAAAAAAGATTTTAAATTTAAAATTCATTTTAAGTCACTTGACCAGCATTTGTGCACTAATGGCACAGTTTGCACCCTTTTAAGTTCCTGGTTATCTTTGCTCAAACATTTATTTGATGACACTTCACATGGCATCTCCTCCTCTAGCGTCTTTGCCACACTGCAAATACCATACTTAAGGGTTTTGATCTTTGCAGGGAACCTCCCAGTTATGAAAAAACAGTGCTGATATTATAGATACAGGTCAATTTTTTTAAAAAAAGAAGTCTGATGCTTTTGTGACATGCAACTCTGAACAATTCCTGAGACGCAATCAGAGAGTTTGGTTTCAAGTTACTGCTAGCTTTTGCACAAATATATAACTACGTCTTTGCAGGGATAGTTAAATAACCTTCAGAACTCCATCTCATGAACCAGTCTACCCAACCACACCTGGAAGCTCAGCAGACATTGCTCGATCTCAGCAGTTGAGAGGGAGTGTTGTGTCCAGCCCAGCCAGCTCCACATTCCATACCACAGGCAACATGGAAGCAGCGAGGCTGGGCACGTCCAGTTCCAGTTACGCGATCTACCGCCTTGGCCAGACGAACGTGGTCTGTTAAACAACTTTTATTGTAACCGTTTTTAGCAATGTATTCAGTACTTTGCAGGAATGTTCAACTTAAGGTATAGCTTCCAAGTTAAAGTTTTGGAAGTTTTTAGATTGGTGCCCATGGAGACAGTATTCACCCTAAATTGTGTTTACGGGGTAGTGCAGTGAAAGAAGGACACTTACTGCTCTCCATCGATCCCTTTGATCAGAAGCTCATTTGTGGGCTCTGACCTGAGCCCTGCCCAGTCCTACTTGGCTGAAGACTAATGACTCAAAAAGCTAAATCCCAGCCTTCTCCTCAGCTGAAATCCACTACTACTGGTGAGAGTTTTTTTTCAAATCAGAAGTTAGGTGCACTTCTGTCAGAATCATATCCTTCAGTCACTGCTTCTCCACATTATTTGAGATTCTTTCCACCTTGTACAAAACGTTCCCACCACCCTGCAGCCTGTGGGCTGGGGAAACTCCAAGCCTGTCTCTTCCAGCTTAAAAAGTGAAAAAAGAACCATGTACATAATACCATTCATGTCCCTTTTTAAGTGTAAATGATTCTGCAAATCCACAGAACTCAACTGGAGATAGAAGCTGGTAACGTACTGGGCACTAGAGGATAGCTGAGAACGTAGCTAAAGACACCCTGATATCTGAGCACTAGGACAACTATTTCACTAGCTCAGCTCCCTGCTCAGTGAACAAAAGACTGTATCAGTAACTTCAGGCCAGAATTTATTTACAAGCCAAAGTTTTAAATCTCAGTTACATACAGGGGCAGATGGTGAGGACCTCAGCTACACAGCAGCAAGAGAGGCGCCACTATAACAATTATTTTTAAAGTTGTTGGGGATTTTTTGGTTGAATATTTCAAGCACATGATATTTAGAACTGTGGAATATTGCCATGGCTAGGGGTGTGCGTATCTTCAGGTTTTTATAGAGTTTATGTTATACAGAGTTCGTGTTAGAACTGGATATTATCAGAAATGCCTATGTAGGTACGTACCCACTAAGAGCCTTGTAGGGTATGTGGACATCAGGAATACATAATTATTTTACAGATAGTGTCCAAGTGAAATATAGCTGGTTACAAAGAATGATTTTATGTGAATCTCTTTGGGACCAGCTTAGTACAGTAGAATACAGAAACAGAGAGAGTTATTGTTAAGACATTGCAGTAATATAGTGTTTGCTCTCATTGCCAGGAAACAAAAGGCTAAAACCAGATAACTTAAACAGATGTGAAAAGAGACATGAAGTGATAAGTATGCTGCAAATACAGGACCAGCTTTTTCCTCGGTTTCCATGTGGTCGATACCCTTTTGTGCTCCATCTCTTAAAAAACCAGAAAGGCCAATAGCAATATATTTGTAAAAATTTATACATATAAGTTCAGGCAAGTTTACTCAGCCAAAGTTTATTCTGGTGAGATTTAGGAAGGCAAATCGTATTGTTTCAGTCTGTAAGACATTTTAGGTAATTCCTTACCTTGTGTGTTTCCCTAGAGCATATCTCAAAAATCACACTGCTAGGTAGCTATATGTCCCCTACATGTCAATGCAATTAAAAAATTAAGAATTAAAAAAATGAGGGAAAAAAAAAAATGTCAGTAAATGCTGCTCAAATCCCCATCAAGACTCACTTTCCCAAAAGGCTCTTGTGGCAGTCAGATGTAGACAATGTGGAGCTCAACACATGCCATTCTGAGGGCATCACATTGTCATTCCTACGGCATCAGAAAAAGAACTGCATTTTTAATGGATGTATTTCAATTACCTGATGCATCAAAGGAGTCAATTATGTCAAGTTTATACGTAGATTAGTGAGTTGTGTAGACCGAGAGGAACACATCTATAAAGCAAAACAGCTGGTGCTGAGAAACCAATGTCCACTCTACGTGTGTTTCAGGGAGGTTTCCTATCACAAGTTCTGATGGAGTCCAGCGATCTGAAAGCCCATTAGCGGCCGAAGCACAGTAGGGATCCACCTAAAGCCTATTTTCAGTTTAGTTTCATCAGGAACAAATCAGGTCTGAGTGCTTATGATCCAAGCACAGTCTGGAATTGAACTAAAAGACACAGCTCCACCTTATATAGCACCAGGAGACCACCAGACCTCAGGAATCAGTGAATCTTCACGGGAGAAAAATACCAGCTGCAGACATGCTATCATACTCAACATCAGAAAGTGTGCACATGGAGACTTCTTTTTGGTGAGAAATATAGATGATAAAAGGGAAAAAAATATAATGGAGCTTCTCTCACAGTTAGGACAGTCAAAAAGTATCTGCCATGTGAATTTTTACACATCTAATGAAGAAATAACCTGATGTGAGAGCACTCCTTCACCAGAATTGCTATTAGGATGACTCACCTGTCGTGAGTGATCTGTAAGACTTCCAGAAAGCTACCATTTGTGACTTATCTGTGTAGCTGGGATGACATAATAAAAAATTTCAGGAAAAGACAAACACATACAAACCGTCAAAGGGAAACTGTCAAAGTCTGTTTAGAAAAACAAAAAAACCAAACAAATCAACCCAACAGACTAGAAAGTGCAGAAAGCATAGCCTGCAAAGCAATTTCTCGTGCCGCACATTTGTGCTGTGAAGCTTTATACTTGACAGGGTATAATCCTTCACCCAAAAGGGCAGATATGAAATAAAGGCCTTGACACATGGATTACTTGTGTTTCCATGTTCAACAATTATCAAATACAAAGGTCAAATAACTCTGAGGGTGAGAAGCAGAAACCTTTGATGACAGCAGCCCACCCTGCAGATTACAGTCATGGTTCTTTCAGTTTTGGTCTTCCCACTGGTGAGCTTTCTGCTTGGCCATGTTAAGGTTTAGCATCCACAGAAGGAGAAAGCAACAATTGCACATTTACTGAACTCATGGATCACTCACTATATGAGAGCATCCTTTCTGCTAGGATACAGACCTGCCTGAGAGACCTGAATTAAGTCCTCCCTCTTCCTGAGGGAATGCTCGTACCACCAGAGCCTCCCTTGGCAGATCTATTTTAAGGCCAGGAAAGGTGCAGTTTGCTGTTGCCAGCAGTTTAAGAGGTTCCAGCATCAGCATCTTCCTGCCTCTCCCTCCCTCTTTGCCCAAGGATTACAGCACTCTCAGCTGTATGGATTCAGCTGTTTGCGTGGGCATACTTGAAACTCTTTCAGTGAAACAGTCTACTGTAAATGCAAAACCACCCTCTGTTGGGGCTTTTTTTTTTTTTTCAGGGAGATGGAGGGAAAGGCTGGAAGCAGAGAGTGGGAGCCTGCCTTTTTCCACCAGACTATTCCGTGAAGCTGTTTGTACAGCCATATTCCGAAACAGATGAGGGAATAAAAATCTCTGAGGGTGGGAGGGGTGTAGAGATGAAATGGGAGTAGTGGGGAGGAATGATGTAAGCAGCTGGGGCTGGAACCTCAAAAACTGGCTCCACTTCTGTAGGATTCATCATGGGGGAACTACACATGAAGCCCACATTTACTTCGGCATCTTTAATCAAGAAAGGACTCCAGACACACAACTCGCTAAAGGTCTGAAACACCCCAAATACACCCTCAAGTTAGAAACCAAAGCTTCAAAGGAAAGCAGCAATTCACATGTTCTCAGCTTCCCAGGTCCTGCTCTTCAGTTTTAACTGTCTCTACACCCAGCTCGTGAGCCTCAGCTTGCGCTTTTGGGAGAAGCCCACCTACCCCACACTGGCCCAGGCGGGAGCAGAGGCACCCAGCCTCCAAGATCTGAATCACTGTGCTTGTACTCAGGCACTTAATTTTGGAGTGTAACACTTCCGAAGCCGGAGGTGTTTGAAAGAGGTGGTCCCCTAAGCTAGCTAACAATTAACATAAAGGGATCCCTCACTTATTTTATTTTATTTTGCTTGCACCCTGGCTAAGGAAGATGAGAACAGAGGGAGCACAGGAAAATTCTGTATCTGCTGTTCATTTTTTCCACTTTCCATCAGCTCTGCTGAGGCTTCTCTCAGTGTCACTGATTTTCAGGAAAGGTGCCACCCTTTGCAGTTTTTCTCCTACTGGCGGGAACAGCTTTGGGTGGATTAGAGAAGTACTGCTGGGCAAAGCACATCTTTTTGATTAAATATTTCTAAGGAACATTCCCACCACTTCGCAGAACTTGTTTACATCTCAGCATTTCAGCCTGAGTTCAACCTGTGCTCTTTTAAAGAGGATTTTTGTTTGAATGAGATATCTAACTAAGTCAGGAGTCTTGAGCTCCATACCCTGACTTTGATGTGTGCCTTTGGGCAACACATTTACCCTCTCTCTGTCAGCTTCTCCCATCTGCAAATTAGAGATTTTCATAATTGTTTTAATAATCCGTTACGCACATTGAGATTTCTGAATAAGTAGGACAACACATAAAGGTTAACATTGTTTTCAAAAGCCAAAGTAACCCTCCTTGTGTCACTTTCGCAGAAATAACGCATCTGATGTTTGAAAAATATATCTGCCAAGTAGGATGTTACTGCAGTAAATGTTCAGCACATGTTTGCTTCTACTGACGCACACTATTAGGAAAATTGCTAGAGACAAATTGAGATATTATAGAACAACTCTATTATGAAGCTAGACCACAAAAAAGCTTTTTTTAATTTAAACTAGATCATCAATAGAATAGGGAAGAGATGGATGAGAATGGGAAAGTTGGTTGTAATTATTTCTCTGAAGATCTGGAACATTATCTGACAGGATTTTAATTCTTGAGTCTCTATCAAAAGACTGGCAGTACTCCAAGGTCTTCAAGACATTTTGGTCCTTAAGGGGAGCAGGAGGATAACAGTTTGAGCAAAAGGCCTTTACTTGCTATTACTTGCTAGCCTTGTGCTCTTATGCCTTCAACTTCTTTCCCCAGAATATTACAGTCAATTCAATTTCACAAGAGAAGCACAAATTTATGACAGAAAAAGTAAACTACTCCATACAATTATCACAAATGCACTTCAAAAGGATAAAGGTATTAAGGTGCAGACAAAGCACCTCAAATAGGTACAGTTTCAGACAAGGTGGGTGGCTGAATGTGTGAGAATCTTGATGAAACAAACTCTCTCGAGGAGAAGAGCTATGGGTAAATAATTTCATTGCCAAAACCTTTGCTTCAGAAGATTAAAAAGAGTTTGGGGATGCTCCCAAAGGACAAAAAATCCCCCCAAATCCCAACCAAACCTAATCTCCGCAAAAGAAGAAAAAAAAAATATTTTTTTTTTAAAAAAGGCAGAATTAATTCTACAACAGCAAAGTGAGGAGAATGTGCACCAAAATTCAAAGTTGGTATCTGAAATATTTTAGCCACAACTATTCAAAGACAAAAATAAGGAAAATGCAAAGTGCAAATATAACTCCAGAATAGTGGAGTTTTGAACTCCCCCCTACTTCGGGCATATATTCTTTGACAGAGAAATCTTTGTAGCCGAATTCAAGTAAAAAGTAGTTAATTTCAGCAGGCAGCGTAAGTCACCCTACCTTGAGTAACAAGCACTAAAATGTTTTAATTACTCAGCTGCTCAGTTATACCTGTGCAAGATATCACTGACTGTAACTTCCCTGGTAACTAAAACCAGCTATCAAATGTAAGAAACAGCTATCAAATGTAAGGAAAACAGAAGTACAAAACCCTCCAAGTAAGCCTGCTAGGATAATTTCCAAAACTTTCTCTCCTTCTTCAAATCAAACTAAGCACCTTAAGTTACCCAAACAGACCAGGGGAGCCAGAATAACACTGCCAGGAAAGACAGTTCAGGAGACATAATTCAGAAGTATCCCTGAAAACTGATAAATCTATTTAATTAATTCCCAATTAGTAGGAAATCCTAGACTTCAATAAGATCAGGAAATTGCTGCCCCTATACAGGATGGTAACTTGCTATGTTCAAAGCACTTAACTGAAAGGCACTTTTAACCAGGTTTATCAAAAATTGAGTTCTACCTGTGTCATCGACAGGAACACCACTGCACTGCTCCAAGAAGACACCCATTGGAAAGAAACTGATTCACTAAGAAAAAAGTTATCCCTTTTTTTCCTGTTGTGAAGAATTCCTAAGCACAAACGATGGAGTTTCTTTCTTCTTTTGGGCTCATGTTTTTTTTGATCACTTCTCATCCCATTTACTGACAGGAGGACCAACACAAAAGCCTAGTTTGCACCAGGCTACTAATACCATCATTCCAGAAAGGAAATTGATTTGTACAGTTCCTATCTTTTGTCAGGGCAGTGGTATGGAACAGTTCTTACGTAAGATGTGAAGCTGATGAAAAACTTCAACTGTGGTTTGCAATCTGTTCAAATTAATTTCCATTTCCAGAATTGTATTGCATGACTAGTGGCAGCCTGTGCTAGGATCCAGGGAGCTGGGTAATCCCAACCCTTTTTACAGGAGCAAATCCACAGAAAGAGTCAAAGGCAATGCTGTCGGGTCACCTGGAAGCCTGCTGTATCCTCAGTACGGTCCCGCTTTTACACAGTGAAGTGGTAGAACTCGCGAGGCATCACTGTCACCTACATCCTGTGTCCACCTTCTCCTCAGACGGCAAAAGCTTTGTGATCTTTGCCCAAAGAAGGAGCCAGACAGGAAGCCTGCAAAGTCAAGCAGACTGAACGTCTCGGCAAAAATTCTTCACTTTGCTAATTCCAAGGTGCAAAGTCACAACTTTGCCCGACAAAACTATTGACTAAGAATCTCTCGTGACATTCCCTGGTAGAGCTCGGCCCTATACCTGTTTGCTCTTTACAAATTTCTCTAAAAGCTATCAGATCCTTCAATACATCCACATAAGCTCAAGTAAAGAAAACAGAGTGGAAATTTTTTACTAACTCAAGCAACATATGGAGAACTAACAATATAGATCCGTTAACAAAAGCCTTACAGTTGTCGGGAGGGGAGGCGAAGGGGATATAGTGGGGGGAGTCGAAGGAAAAAGAAAAGAGGCCATTAGTAGTCAGCTAATGAGCTAACTTGGTTGTCAGAGGAGATCAGAATCTTGACAGATAATACCTTGATATAAAAAGAAAGTGTTACACCCCAAAAACCTATTAGTGAATACACTCCAGATTCCACACGCAACAAGATACTGCATCATTTTGTGTATCTGGTTATTTTGATCAGCCCAGTAATAATCCAATTAACTGTCCTGTGCTGTGTAAGATTTAAGCATCATCAAAAGCCTGATCACGCTGCTGGAGGCCATGTCTACTGTGTCGTAACAAATGTGTTTTCAGGGCAAAGTGCTGCAAGAACAAAAAGTTATTCTTAGATAAAAATTACGAGGCAATAATGCCAGAAACTCTTAAACAATTTCTAACATCACGAATACTAGCTGTCCTGACCGTCAGTCTGAGCATTTTTGCCAGTTTCTCAGGTAGAAGGTTTATTATTATTTCAAAGGCATCCTGCTACAAAGTAGAACAAACGCTACTTATTTTTTTATTAAAATCATTTGTAGAATTACTTAAGGAATGTTTAACAAAACGTGCTTTTATTTCCAGATCTATTCACCTGAATTTTCTGAATGCCCCTATTTTCTTGAAGAAATATACGCTGCCGAAAAGATTATACACTGCAAGCACTGCAGGTATACGCAGATTACAAACTGAATTTAATGCTATAGTTTTAGCATGCACTTTTTCCTTCAGCAAAAGAACATGAAGCATAAAGTCTTAACCCCATTAAAAGTCAAGGCATGGACTATAATGAGACTGGGATTTCACCCAAGGTGTTAAACTGTGGTTTGGGAAAGCGAATAAAAATACATCCATTATTGTAACAAGTACTTACCTGCTAGCCAGACTGAGCAATTCATGTCTATCGGCTACTGCGGATTTCTTTTCCAGTTCCCACAACATCACATTGATCAGGTATGAATTCTTAATTACAATGGGCACTTCTTCAAACATGTTTTCATAAGCAATATTTGCTTTTTTCAAGCTGTGAAAAAAGTTTAAAAATATTTATTAACATAACCAGTAACTCTCTTGTTCCTTTTGTTGAATTGTTGCTCCAACAACAACTGGCAATTTTGTAAAAACTCTTGATTTTCATAGTTCCACAATCAAACAAGAGTCAAGTTTTGGTAAGAGAGCATTTGCATGGCAAACTCTCACATTTACAAAAACTAGGAAAAGCTGCTCTAGGAAAAACTCTCAGAAGTCAAGCAGTTGCTTTACTTGCTAATACATTACTTAGATGAAAAAGCCTCCAGCAAAAGACTACTGGCAGGATTAACTCTGCCCCTTCCAAAATATTTTACGAATTTCCCTGTCATCAGGATTTCTTAAACAGAAGTGAACAGTTTGTCACACGACACTGATATATCTTTAAAAATCCTAACCACTACAACAAAAAACAACCTCCCCAATAGCTGAACAATTAAAATTTTTACTGACCAAAAATTAGACTGACAAAATTTTGGAATAATTAAAATTCCATGCTGTATATTAAAATATAAATTTCCAGTGCATATATTTTTTACAATACACATATAAAAACTATTGTTATTGCTTTATAATAAAGTAGACAGTAATACCTTTCCTAAAATGTGGAAATAAAGGCATGATCTACAAGTTTCTAAGGAAACAGATCCTTAACTCCTATGTAAGCATATTGAGATTTTGGAATAAAACCTTTTGCTTTTTGCCTTTCCTCCTGCCCTCCTTCCCCACTCCCCCCTCCCTTTTTTTTTTCTGAATAAGCATAAATTTGTTTGTTATTCATGGAAATGTTATGTATAGACATCAAGCAATAAAGCAATTCCAGTTTTCCTCAACAAAGAAAGCTTAACAAGTGCTCGTGCTTTTGCCATTGAACACCAAGCTGTTTGAGGAAAAAAATGACAGCTAAGGCCTACATCTGTTACAAGTGGCTAATCTTTTAAAACAGAGTAATTATCCTACTTTACTCCAGGAGACTGCGTCCGCACGGGGGAGTTAATTTGGAATAAACACAGAAGGACAGCTATTTCAGAATACCTGTTCAATTTTCCTTCTGGAAAAAAAAAAGAGCTTTAAAGATAGACCAGCTATTTCCTCTTCTTCATTTCTTTATATATATATTTTTGACTCTGTTCCCAGACAGAGCTGTCTTCACCATGGTCCTGAGAGCCAGGCGCTGACCATCTCCAAAATCAGTTCAAGCTCCACGCCCAAAGGCAGACTCTCACGCCGCCTTAGCCCACGGTATCAGTGCACGTCTATGGCTACACACACACGCCCAGCTTCCCCAGCACACACTACTACAGGAGATTTTAAAATACAGTGTTTCATCATCCCGTGTGCCCTTCTGCCTCCCAAACAGTCTAGCAAAATCTATGATAAAACACTACTTACGCTTCTGGAGAGAAGTCTTTTTCTTTGCAAACTTCCATCAGTTTGGGAGTCAGCCTATACGCCTTCAGCGACAAAGACCCTTGAGCAGTCTTAATAGGATCTAAAATTAAAAAAGGGGGAATATTATTACTAACTCAGGTAGTTGGGGTTTTGGGTTTGTTTTTTTTTTAAATGTATGAATGACAAACAGGAGGAAAATAACTAAGTAGCCCTATTAAAAAAAAATAAGACAACCAACAGTGAAAAGACACTACAGAGGAATTAAACCTATTGTATTGAAATGTAAAATGCATCCAACTACACACAGTAAGGCTAATTAATAAACTTAGAGAATGAGGGGATTTTGATCCATTCTATTCACAGCATTTTTTCCTCATTACAGGTCTAATTCACATTTTCTTTCATATGAACTATCCACAGAACTTATGCAAGAGCTACCTCATTTAAATAAAGATTTTCCCTCCAGTCATTATGCAGTAAATTAAAATATTCATTAAAGTACACTTTATATCCCCAAAAAATGTAATTTTAGAGCAGTAATAAGCTAATTCAGATCAAGTTGCCCTGCTGCTTCGTGCATAACAATGCAATTGGTGTATAAAAAGATTAGTTTTACCTTGACATACTCTACTGAATTTAGGAGGGAATTTTCTAAACAAACTGTTACATTCCTAGGACAAAGAAGCTTAACACTTGCAGCATGATAACGGCTGAAGCATGCCAACACGAGACTAAAAGCTGTGTTAACATTCATGTTGTCTGAAACTTAACACAGTAAAACTTTTAGCAATCGGTGATAAAATGAAAACCAAAATAGACCGAAACAAGTGGAAAATTCATCAAGGTCTGATGATGCAATGTTTCCAGCCAATATAAGTATACTTTAACAACTTGTTCTTTACTGTAATCCAATTGTTAACATACTGAAACAATTTTGGGGCAGCTCATAAGATTGATCGTATTCATTAGTATTTTTTCTGACAGATACTCAGGACGTTACATTTACTTCTCAGCTGGAAACTATATGCAAGTCTGCCAGATATGGCAAACTGTGAGTGTTTGGGGAGGGGGAGGCTATAAAGCTGTTAAATTGCCTACGGTTCTGATACAGCACAGAACATCTGGTCTGGAGAGCTTGAGGAAACACCATTAAATAGGCAGAAAAGAAAAAAATCTTTGTGCTAAGAAACAGTCCAGGTTTTGTATGCTTCTGTCAGAGGTATAAAAAAAAAACTTGGCAATTCGTGCGATGATTGGTCAGTCACGTACAGAGCCAGACACGCTAGCAAGCGGCGTTTGTTAGACATCTGGTCGGGTTCCACCAGCCCCTTCGACGAGGGAGGGGAGATGAAGGAATAAAAATGAAGCAGCTACTCCAGCATTCCAAAACGTACACATCAGGGCTCTGATAGCAAGAAAAATAAACAGAAAGAAGGAAACCCTGTCTAGACTTAGCTGCTGCTGAGGCTGCCGTAGACACAGGGTTGGTATTTACTCGAAAAGGCCTGCCAGGCTACTCTTACAGGCAAAAGACAGAATACAAAAATAGTAGTAATAATATTAAGAGGGGAAAAGAATAATAAAGGAAACCTCATACTAACCGTAAATGAGAACTACAGACTCCTCAATTGCGTGCTGGTAACTGAACTGGGAGTCCAGGAGGGCACGAGTGACAAAAGAGCCATAGTACGTAGACTGGTACCAGCCAACGTGAAGATGATCAATGTTTACGTGGCGAAGGCTTCGCATCATTTCCATCTGGTATTGAACTAGATTAAATAAGAAATAAAAAAGTAAACTTACAAAATCCGTACTATTTCAAGAGAGCCTGGTATTAAAGGAGTAAATTGTATTTTATTTTATTTTCATTTTGTAACCGTGTAGAAGTTTTTTTATTCACGGATGGACTGTCTTCACTAAAATCCAGAGCTTCCTTGGAGAATAAGACCAGACTAAGTAAGCACACTTTTTTTCAGCTGCAGTTAATTGCTAATGTGACCAACAAACTGTTACATGTCATTTCCAGTGTGCACTACCTTGCTCATTCATTAAAAAAAAACCCACTGATGCTGGGTTTCATTAAGCAATAACATTTTGCCATTTAGTAACAAAGAAATATTGTAGTTTAAGTGAAAGTACTGTCAGGAATTAGGTAACTTCTGGAATCAAAATGAGAATTATTTAATTAGTATATGAAATATAGGCTAAGCTATTTCCGCTCTTTTCACAACGTAAAACCACATTTTCCCTAATAGAGTTTGGGGCACCAGCTCACCAGCCACAGCTGTCAGATAGCTTTGATTGCATTTTTCTTCAAATTTTCAACACTTTTCTTCTTTTTAGATATATATCTAAATGCATATGAATGCATACATTATACATAATGCACACATATATATTTATACACAGTAAGTTACCCTAGACAGCAGAGAACATTTTTTGTCATTTTTTTTTACATCAACAGCTGTAACGTTTCATTGTATCAACAACTAAATTCTGTTTCTACTAAATGACTCATTCAAGCAAATTGCCTTGATGGAACCAAATTGTATTCAAGAATGTTTGTTTACCATAATCCCATCGAGCAGATCAACACACCTTATCACTTATCAGCCCTTTTAAATAGACAGACACCGTGCCTGCTGGTTTAATTTAAGGAAACAGAGATTTCAGTGTGATTATCAGATGAACCAAAGCTCACAGCCAACTGACGGCAAATCAAATGCAACCGTAGCGCACGACTCTTCAGTTCTGTCTGCAGCTGCAAAATTCCCAAAGATAAACAACCTCCTCCTATGCATTCATTTTTGTCAACTTTTTTTCAAGGCTTCTCCTTTCACAGACAATAATATGACGTTCATTATAAAACAAAGCAACATAAACCAATTAGAGAACAGAATGTGCTATGTTCCCAGACCCCACTTCGTCCACTTTCAGGAGAAAAACAAAAAAATCCAATCATATTCTTTAAAGGTATGAGGAGACATTTTCCAAGACTGGACAAATATTCTTCCAACTTACCACCCTTACAGCACAAACTACATTCTGCAGTCTCCTGGCCCTTTTCATTAAGCTGTTGTATCTTACTAACTGTATTTTTAAAGTAATCTACATACATTCATATAAGCCCTTGGAGACTTTTTCCATCAGATCACGTTGGTTCTCAGAACATCTTAGTATAAGAGACTTGCAATTTGTGTTTCATCCAGGACACCATGATAATAGAGCACCCCAAAACCAGTACAGCAAAAGCATCCAGACTACCCTCTGCAATCCCATGATAGGCTGCAAGCGAAGAAAAGGCCAGCACCATTTGGCTGTCGCTAAACCAAGACAAATCTAAAGATGCCACCACATGCTCCAGGCCGGACAGTTAAGTAGAACTGATCAAACAACTATTTCAAATTCAGTTTGAAAATCTTTCCCCTTGACAGACCAAAATAAATTTTAATACCGCTTTCAATTTCAGAAATACAGGTCACTTTCAAGCGTACTCCTTCCACAGCAGCCCCTGATTTAGCAAGTGGCATCACAATGTTTCTCCCAACAGCAAAGCCAAGATCCAGCTTGTCAAGGAAGCTCAGTCCTTAAACTTAAAGGTTTTGTTGTTGGTTTTGTGTTTGGGTTTTTCTGATCAACGGAAGAAAACATGAAGAACACAGACTCCCCCCGCCCCAAACGAAAAACTCCTGCTCTAACTGCAATTTTGAATTGAAAAACCATACGATCTGTTTATTAAATGTAGCTAGAATACACTATTTTGGTAAAAAGATACTTTTTCAAAGACAAATCTGTGTGAAAAGCAACTAAGACTTGCTTTTAACATGACATGCTACAATATGCTAAGATGTGAAATTACAGTTAGATCTTTCTTGCCAAATGAAGTCACGAAAAGGAAAAACTTTCAAAAGCAGATGAAAGAAATAGAACATTTTTTGAGAATTATGTTAACTGGATTTTTATATAACTGAGGTAGACTACCCCTTGCAGTGGCAATTCTCTTGTAACTGAGGATACTGTCAAAGTAGAGGTGCCCATGCAATGATGGGAGGATGCTTATCTATAGATTCCTATGAAATCATGTGGTTGACCAATTCAGATAATTTCTTCCTTATGAGATGTAATGATAAAAAGTAAAAATACCCTAAGAAAACATACGGATCTTTTACAAACCTGAATAAATGTATATCATGCTCTTGAAAGCATTCAGCTGAGACGTAAATCGTAAGCACGTTCCAGGACAATGTCTTTTATTAAACACAGTATAACCAGCAACATGCAACCGAACATAAGTCAAGCAATATCGTCTAGAAGAAAAAGGACTCACTGAAAATCATCCAGATTTCAAGTCAGCAATTCCTCCTCTCATGACTGTTAGCAGTTAGATGATAATGAAGGCAATAGCAGAAAAATCTCAAAGAACCAATAAAGCATCAATAGCTAACATCTCTGCCTTGGGAAAACAACGGCAGAAATTAAAACATGATGCAGTTCCCACCAGGGAGAAATGGAAACTCTTTTAACCAAACATATATATTTTATAACGTATATTAGTAGCTAGATAGCTCCAGCAAGCTGCCAACTTGCACAAATGGGTAACAGCCCCCCAGCTGCTTTTGTTGATATCATTACCACTGTTTCTTCAGATCTTTTGCCCAATCTACAAAATATCATCTTTTCACCTAGAAGTTTAGCACAGACTAGGCAAGAGTTCTCTCCATCTACCCTGTCCTCAGTCCGCTAGGACTTGGGATGGTCATGCAGTTCTTCTAAGGAGTTCACTGTTTCAAGTCACAGCCCTTCCCAAGCCATGTCACAAAGGTGCCACTAGAAGGTGTCACTAAGTCTGAGCATACCCAGAACTGAGGGGAGCAAGCAAAAGAGCAGGGAAACAGCCAGACCAGTGTACCTGTATTTTTAAGCAAATAATTTGTTCAGGAATGTCCTTACGATGAGGAAAGCCAACAGTTATGCCTGCACTTCTCACTGTGCTGCTTGCATTGAGAACATGCAGCGTCTGTCTCCTGAGCCATCAAGCACCTCCTGAACCCCTCTCTGGGGTGAACTTCTTTTGAATATAAGATTCTCTCTTTTGTTATTATTTAAAAAAAAAAAAAAATCCTTTCTCTAAAATGGGCAATTTTTCTGTTAGTCTGCAAACAAAGGCAGGGGAGGGAATCATGCAGCTAGAAAGCATTACTATAGCTTGTCTAAAGCATTAAAATTGCAAAATTATTAGTGTTTTGCTTGAATATGACTGACTTGTGTGAATCTGCACTAACAACCTCTCTTGACTGAAAACAGCAAACCTTATTATTTGTTTGGTGGACATTTTTTCCCCCTGAATTCAAGTATTACTTGTTATAAAAGATTACAGGAAATACTAAAATAAGGTAAATGTTTTTTCCTCTTCTAAGAAGTACCGGCAGCATTAGAAACTTTATCTGGACTTTAAAACATAGGAGATACATACTCTATCTTAACTACACAAAAACAACATACCCCAAATTATATAATAAATCAGAGACAAGGCCAAGAACTGAACACTAATATGATGACCTATTCAACATTGGGACAACCCAGCTACGTTTTTTAAATACCTTAAAATATCCTCTGTCATTAACTTTACTACTTGAAAACCTAATTTAATAATAGGCCAAATTAACCAAGGTAGAGGGAAAAAAAAAAAAAGAAAAAAAAAAGCCCATGTGATCATTTTAAAATGCAAATAAATCTTAGACACCAGACTTTACAAAGAACTAGCGAATTCACATCCTTCTTGAAATAACAGCTTATTTCTAAAATGCTTCCAAAACAAGTGTTCTTGTAGCAACCTGATACATGATACAAGTTTACTTATCACTAAAACTGTATTGTTTTTATTTCTTCACGAACAACTCATTAAAATCCAGACCTCAGAAGGTCACACATCAATGTATGTGTTGCCAAAATTTAGTCTTTAAATAGTTATTGTTACCATCAGATGAGATGCATTTCAGCCTGGCCGCATTCAGACTGCTGGTAAATATTATGACATGTGAAACCCTGATCAAAGATAGCCCGGAGGCAATACATTTGATGGCACCTCAGATGCTCAGGGCCTTGATTTCCAAAATACATTACAAGTTGATATGCCTTAAGAAATGCGGTTTTAAGAGCAGCAACCAACATGTCTGGAGCACCTCTCCTACGAGGACAGGCTGAGAGAGGAGGCTTGTTCAACCTGGAAGAGAGAAGGCTCCAGGGAGACCTTACAGCAGCCTTTCCAGTACCTGAAGGGGGCCTGCAGTGAGGCTGGGGAGGGACTTTTTACAAGGTCCTGTAGTGATAGGACGAGGGGTAATGGGTGGAAGCTGGAAAGAGCACAGGTTTAGACTAGATAGAAGCAAGAAGTTCTTTACCCTGAGGGCAGTGAGAAACTGGAACAGGTTGCCCAGGGAGATTGTGGCTGCTCCATCCCTGGCAGTGTTCAAGGCCAGGCTGGATGGGGCATTGACCAACCTGGTCTAGTGGGAGGTGTCCCTGCCATGGCAGGGGGGTTGGAACTAGACGATCTTTGAGGTCCCTTCCAACCCAAATCATTCTATGATTCTATGCCTCCTAAACGGTCCCACCAAAGCGAAGAACTTCAAGCCCAGTATTGTCCGCCATAGACCAGTTTTATGTTTGTCTTGACTCAAATTTCACAAAATTTGTCCTTAAACCATGAACTCAAACAACAGAAATTACACGTCTTCATGAGGACAGGTCACTGATTCAAGAGCGAGGTAGGCCTTTATTGCTCCCTTGTCGCACACAACACTCTCCTCAAAAAGATTCTGGAGTATCTGAGGATGAATATTGTTTCCTCGCAGAATCCTGGGCATCCGGAAGACAGATGAACTAAAACTTAGGGTTGTCACTAACTAAAATTTATTCAAGGCTGGGCCTACTTTCCAAGGGACACAGAAGTCCAGCAGAAGAAACAGCATCCAACCTCCATGCTAAGACATCTCTGAATTTAACTGGCAACATGAATAGAGCAAATTTCGGTTATTCTGGTCAAGCTATATTGAAAAACAGTTAAAATATTACTTTTATAGCACCACTACTAATGCCGATAGTATTTTTAAGGCAATAATTTGTCTCTTTTGAAGTGCTACCATGTGGTAGCATGTGTACTGAACAAGGGGTATACTACATGGTACTTTTTAGCAGCACAAAAAATTCTGGTTTTCCTATACATATTAAGCTTTGCCAAACCACATGTATGCTTCAGACAGTATCTTCGATGACTAAGACAAGTTAGCAGATGCTAGTTCAAGGAACTAGCGTATGTATTTGAAAAGAAGGAAAATTGATTTATTTAATTTAATTAAGCACAGAGGATTATGGAGGCAACAGATTAATTCATTTCCCTCCACACACAATCTTAATTAATTGTACAAAAATTACGAAGCACAATGACTGCATCTTTGATAACAATTCCAATTGTGAAGATGCAAGTATAAGCAACTTATTCTAGTCAAAAGATACAAATAAAGGGGATGGGCAAAAAGAAACATTAACAGTTAATTCCAGCAAATGCAATGGTTTGTCTGGAAAAGCCTTTAGATACTGCTGAAATGTATTTCTTACGTGTGCCACACATATGCACACACATATTTGCAGATTTCGATCTATATCCAGTTCCCACTGTTTGTCCCAAGACAAATGCACGAGCTCAGCAACTCAACAATTCTCCTATTCAGGGAGAAAAAAAAAAATTAAAGTAAATATTGCCTTCCTCAATAATATTAATTTCCTCCTCTGAAATATCAAGTCAGGGTTACAAAACAGTACCCTATTTTATGCACTTCTGCCATGTACTGGGCTGAAAGCACCTGATCTCCTCTAAACCTGGAAGCTAAGCAGACCAGGGCCTCTGAGTAGCTGGATGGGAAAAAGTCACCTGAAAACAGGCAAAAGTCCAAGAGTCAAAGTCAATCATAAGACCACAAAACCAAAAGTGAGTCAAAAGACTTAATTCAACCCCATTTTAATTGCTAAACTCAAGGATGGGGAAAAAAAAGAGAAGGTAGAACATACTTGTCCATAGTGGATTATATTTTTCTGAAGCAATTGTTTTATTTTAGTAGTTTAGCAACTCTGGGGGGAAAACAACACACCACCTGAAAAAGCACACTTTATAAATCTGCACGTTCTTTATCAGCTACAGGATAAGGTGAAAGCAAATCTGTAGCAATTGCCTCCATCTATGTCACCGATATTACTGTAAACCCAACCGCCTTCTGTGAGAAGATGCTCATGACAGCAACTGAGGCTTTGCCCGTGTATTTACGCTTTCTGAAGTAGAGAGTCCTTTACTTTATGACTAAGAAGGGGAGAAACAGAAGAGGGAAAACTAAAGTAACTATTCACTGCGTATGCTCATTGAACTCAATTTTTAACCTCAGTCACAACTCAAGGTTATTTTTACAATAGCATTGTGTGATATTAATTGTGCTCTACAGAAAATGTACGGGACACCCAGAGGAGGTATCGTAATCAGGAGGCGAACAGTGAAAAGTAACAGGAGCATAATAAAAATATAACAACCTGTTTGGAGTGCTTCTGTCTGGAGATACTTACCCAAGCGCATATCCCCAGACTGTCATTTATTACCAGTTTAGACAGCAGCTGCCCATGCTTAGTGTCCACCAGAGTTGAGGACCAGAGGCTTGGCAGAACGGGCAGAGGTGACACCGATGCAGGACACAACTGCCCATCATGACCTTGTCCCTTCAGAGAGGTGGCTCCAAGACTCAGACCAGCATGAGGACGCGCCTCCTGCCAAAGCAGGGCAAGGTGGGAAAAGGTAGCTCTATTGTGGGTGGGAATAAAGGAGGATGAGGACAGGTTTTGAGAGAAAAAAGGAGTAAAACAAGGGAATGGGGGAGTCTGGGGATGTGCGTGACGGGACGAAGGGAAAGCAGCACATGGAAGCTCACCACTTCCTGCACATGTGCTGGCACTCGCCCAGTGCTTTCTTGACAGCAAGCTTGGGGCTCTGGTCTAAGCACACAACTGCTGAATTAGGAGGCAATCAAGCCAATCAAGCTATCATATCATTTTATTAACACATGAGCAAACACTCAGAAAAGCCTTTGGAGAAACTAAATAAATCTCACTGACCACACAATTATCTACACAACTCAAGATAATGGAAATTTGTACTGTTTTTAAATTAGCACGCTCAAGCCTCAAGAAGAGTCTAAAGATGATGGGCAGGACTGTCAAGACAACTTGCAAAATTGTTTTTTAAGGTATGCAACATTATTCCAAAGGATAAATGCATTGCAATTCTATCTTCCCAAAATATTAAAACACTCATCTTCTAAAAAGCGTTTTTAAATTCAGAAATCCTTTTTAATCTTGCATCTTGAAATTAAAGTCTAAATCAAGCAATGTAATTTCACTATTTTGCTGATGATGACTTTTAAGAAGCAACTGCCAGAAGATAACGCAACATATTTTGAAGATTTTTTGACACATATTTGGAGTGGTTTTCTTGGCATTTATATAGAAAGCTCCATCTTCACAGCATCTTACAAATACTCACCACTTAATCCCCAATCTCCTCTTATATGGCAGATAAACGTTATCCATATCTAAGAATTGATTTGGATTAGTACACTACTATTTTTATGTTGACTGAAGACGGGTTTGATACAAGATTAACATCTTTATCAAGAAAAAAAAAATCAGCCAGCATCTCATCCTTTCACAAGGAAAGCATGAATTAAGTTGTCTAGATGGCATTTTTAGTTGTATCATTTACTGCTGTCAGGGGCTAGCTCATTTCCCAATAAACATCAAACACCTAATGAGAGCATGAAATGTTTTTTATTAAGAACGCATTCCCCTGAAGTTGAGCACCCCGAAGCCTTTACTTTTACAGTTTTTGTCCAACAGTATCACTGCAGCCACTAAAATCTAAAGTAGGATTACAGGCATGGAAAGGAATTGGCAAGATCAAAAACCAATTGTATGTTAGAGTAACTTCATATCTTACTAGGTACTTCCTTCAAAAATAAAAGTAAATAAACTTTAAAAAGTTTAACAAGATTACCTTAAGTTTCTTTACCGGCCATTGATTTCTCCTTGTTTACTCTCATGAGGTTAAATTAAAAGGTAAAAGCTCTTTACAAAATATTATCAACATATCTACCCTAGTGACACAAGGTACAAAGCAACTAAGCACAAAATCACACAGAAAATGTGGTGAAAATCTAATTCCTTTCCTACCTAAATGTCAATCAGATCAATGTATTTTTATGATTTTTTTTCTATTACATAAATGCTAAGAGCAGTTATGAAATTATCTGGAAAAAGTATGGAAATGTTTAAAGATTAATGAATTACACAGTCATTTTTGCTTTTTCAATTTAACACAGATTTTTATATTCAACAATTTGAAAGCAGAATGGGGACAGACACTGAAATGGAAACAACTTAGCAATCCCTGCACTTTGAAAATCAGTAACGCCATGCAGTACACATCACAAGAAAGGCAGTCTCATTCTGTTAATAACTTTTCACTAAGCGTAGAAAAACAACAATGACTTCACATAAGGGGTTGGGGAGTTTTTAAATCCCCAACCTCCCCTTAAAAAGCATAAAAAGATTTTTGGATTTTGTAAAGCTTCAAGTTTTTGTATCCTGTACCATTCAGTGTTTGCATCGCAAAAATCCAAAGGGCAGGGGAAGAGAAGGGACATCTTCAATAGCTTACTCAAAGCAAAAACATCCATCCTGTCTTACCAGATGAAGCAACTGGTTTTCTGATGCCTTGGTATTAAATATCCACACTTCTGTTTTGAAGAATCTCTCACACCGTTCTTAAGTTTCAAAATCATAAAATGTGGTCCCAACACTGAAGCAGACACAGACCCCATACAACAATTTCCCTGAACTGTCCTCATAGTAAATCAGGATTCATTAAAAGAAAAATCATTGCTACAGACTGTTTCCTCAGTTGAATGTTACACAAGTTATTTGTTTTCTGTGACCTCCATCAGCCCATCATGAAGGGATAACACTGTTAAACATTTGGCAGGGAGAACCAGTCAAGAAAAGTTCTATTTTTTGGCAAAACAGAAGAACAATGTGGTAGTTGCCCCCATAAACACGTCTTTTGAACCAAAATCACACACAAGCATCTAGCTTTCAAATGTGCTAAGTGCACTTGGAGGAAAAAAAAAAAAGAATATGAGATGAGCATGTTTTCAGTCTATCTTACAGCTTCTTCCATTGGACGCCTATCTGTGCAGAGCAAATCTCTCCGTGCGCCTGGAAGGCTCGAAGCAGTTAACACAGAATTCTATGATCCTATGAACATCTACTGCTCCTTTACCAACAAAAGGAGGACCTCACACAACCCCCGAAATTCACACTAGCTTTATAAAGTCTCTACCAGTTTTATCTAACCCAGGTGCTGTTACTCACTGATCAAACAGCAGTAAAATGCCGTATTAACTTCTTTCTTTTTCACCAAGAACAGCACTTAACTCTCACCCCTCATTTAAAGCAATAACTAGGAGCTTTGTATAATACCTACACGAGCACAATGTCACAGGCACATTTCGGTATACCTCTTAAAAAACACTCTTAAAACACCACCCGACAGCTCTCCAGGTCTCCGTAACACATCCCATTAAGCAGGCAGCCATTTAACTGCCCATAACACAAAGAAAGGCTGAAACATCCCTTTCAGCTACAAGGATTAAACCACATGTCAGGCAGCTTCATGTGGATCTCTGCTGCACTCGCACACTCCTCATCACTGTCAGTCAAGTCTTCAAGCCATGAGCAACATCACTTTAATTCACATAAGGTACCAGTAAGTCAGAACTCAAGCACATCCTTCCCCAGTAGAGAGATGAGAAAACACCTCTCTCCTGTGAGACCCGGGGTGAGACATTCACTTTACCAAGCACTGACTTTGAGATAAAAATGAATCAAGTCCTCTTACTTGCAATCCCTGTCACAATAAAAATCTTTACTTTTCTTCAGCTTGCAGACAGAAAGATCTGAGAGTGGTGGGTTCCCTGCTGGTTTTGTTCTTGAGCTACAGATGCAACCACTATGCAGGAGACAGACATATTTGACATCACTTATTATCACGGGGCAACTCTTTTAAAAGAGAGGGGAAAAAATAACTTTTTACTATCCCAGTGCTAACACAAGAATAATCTTACCATTCAGGTTTCCGAAAGGATAACTAAACAATCCCTCCACCTAAACATTTCTATAGAGGAAGTGCAAGGCCTGTGTTGCACACGTGGAGGCTGCAGAACCGTACTTAGTTGATGTCTAATGAGAGCCAGAACTATCTGAAATAACTGCCTTTTTTGATATATTAAAATATTCACAAGGGATATGCATAACACTAGTATTTACTGCAGTACGTTGGTTACCAAGAGCTGTTCTTAATTCAATAGTTCAGGGTTTGTGAAACAATATGAAGCAAACTGATTGTAGGCGGGCTCAAAAGTAGAAGACCCTGATTAATATTTTCTAGGGAGCCTGAAGAAAAATATTCAGTTGTGGAAGAAGAGTAGGACCAGTGATTCAAACTTTGTGAAAGAATTTGCCTGAAAGACTCCTAAATTATTGCAATTTAATGACTAGGCATGTTCACATCTGGTGAAAGTCTACGCCTTTTTATGAAGTCCTCCCTGCCAATGGCCACGGCACAATCATTTTGGAAGGTGCTGCTCGTTGCACCAAGGAACAGGAGGCTAAATCAAATTCCGAGAGAGGCAGTCCCTTCTTGCATGTGAAAATCAGGCTCCTTTAATTCCTGAAGCCAAATAATATTATCTAAATGTCAACATGACAAACGATGGTGTTAGCAGGGTATTGGAGATGCAAAAAGTTATTTAGTGGCCATGGAAGCTAGCAGGCAGCAAGAGCTTACAGTGATGAGAGACGTGACATTCTGACCAGAAAAATCACCATCCAGAACTGACGGCATCTAAATTTTCAACACATTTCATCCCATGCAGCTAAGTACTGATGTTAAAAGAAAAACAATGTGTTAAGAATTATGGAGCTAATCAATTGAGGAAGTATGTTATGCTTCATTAGGTGAAACCTTGTTTTTATGCCAGTTCCAACACAGAGATGTTCAGGAACATCACTTCTACCTCACCAGACTGTTTCCTTACGTGACTGCTGCCACAACAGCTATCGATTAAGTAGTGTGTACAACACTTTACTTAGTGAAACAGTTTTAAGGTACTTATCATTTTAAAAGCCTACTATTTCAGGCATAACAGTACAAATTTCTAAATAACTCCAGTATGATGCTTTTACACAGGGTTAGCAACTTACAACACAGGTGCCACGGAAAGCAAGCAGGTAGAGTTTTGAAAGGCTCGCTGGCTACGCCGTTTTGACATAAGAACCATGAATGTAAATTTTTTCCAGTTCCACCTACCTTTCTACCAGAACGACCACTCCTTAATCTGTGGAAAAAATCCACAGTGTAGCACGCCACACTTTCGGGGTGGTAGGGAATGCCAGTCCTTGTTTTAACACACAACAAGCTATTGAAGTACTTAAATAAGCATTGTTTAGTTTTCAGAGGCTTTTCCACATGGATGTGAAGAAAGTAAAATGTGGTACAACTAAATAACATTTTGACTGGCCAAGACAGATCCAGTCCAACTGTGCTGATGCACTAACATTCTCCAAATCCCAAAACTATTCCTATATCAGACTTCCAACCTTGTTTTTGACAACATGAATAACTAGCTATTACACGTCCCATTTTCTTTCCAAGGAAATTAGCTTTCTCATCATCACTTCCTGCTTCCTTGTTTTCACTTATGCGCGTATGTATATACACACATAAATTGAGGGTGACGAGGAGAGAATATACACAGCCCCTCCTACGTTTAAATATGCATTTAATCCAGAATCAAGGTAGCTACCACGATACGGTAACCTGACAGGGAATTCAGACCGAACTAACCCAGAACAGAAATCGCTGTTTCACTGTGCGTTAGTGTTGCAATTAGGAGCTACAACACCACACAGTATCTACAGAACAGCATTACTATTGGTATTACTCAGTAGAGTTTCTCAAGCCCAGGCTAACACTAGCAACGTCTGTTGTCAGTAAAACTTCTTCAATGTGTCCTCAAAGAAACAATGAATTCCGGCCAGCTTCAAAAAGTCTTTTCCATAGCGCAGCAAGAGGAACAATAAAAACAGGAGTGGTTAGATATTTGAGGTGAAAGACAGGCATGCCTTCTTACAAGCAGCCTCTGGCGTCTAACAAGTTGAGATCATGCATTATGTTTGAATGCAAAAGATAGCAAATAATCTAAACAAAACTAAAGCCCTCAACAGTTTAAGAGCAATAAATTTAGAAAATAAAGCTCATGGCTTTTAGATCAAGCTACACAAGACAGAGTTAGAGTGAATTTCCCCCCCTTTCTAGAGCTTATAACATCATATGGCTGGATTCTGCAAGCCAAAGCTAATATTTCAGCAACACAGCACTTGCAACTTTTACATCTAAGTGTGACTTGTTCTTTTAAAGTAGCCAAGAACTAAACTCGCACCCTGTTTAAACAGGCAGAGAAAGTGCTCTGCGCCAAGGAGGAAGTTATAAACTTGAAGTAGGTTTTGTACATGGGAAACAAGTTGGGAAGCAGAGGGACAGATCCAGTGCAATCAATTCTCTAACGAAGTAAGAGAAAAAGCACAGTGTAATGTGCAGTACATCAGAGCTGGAGTCAGGATGCTGCGGTTCCACTGCTTGCTCAGCTGAAGGACCCCCTGACGGGGGTTGGACAAGTCAATTCTTTCCATCCCTGCTTCTTCTCTGAAGATTATAAACCCTTGGGACAGCACTCACCATTTACTCGGAACACAGCCCCAAAGCAAAACAGCCCCATTTGAGGAAAAGATGAGTCACTGGATCCCTCGGTGGTACCTATGTTTCACAGACTGCCAAAATGCCTTCATGACTAAATTATATTTACAAATCTAAATTATAGCCAGAGCAAGAAGGTTAATCAAAATTAATACTAGCCAAAGAGACTTCAGATAGAAGATAAAAAATTACGATGAGGCATGCAGGACCAGCAGCACAAAGTCCACCGAGTGGCCAGTCACTAGTGGTGTGCCCCAGGGGTCCAATACTCTTTTGGATGATGGGAGAGAGGGTGCCCTCAGCCAGTTCGCAGTGATACAAAACTGGGAGGGGCAGTTGATACATCAGAGGTTTCTAACCAGAGGGATTTCAACAGGCTGGAGTAACGTGCTGACAGGAATCACAAAGTTCAGCAAAGGGAAATGCGAAGTCCTGCCCCTCGGGAGGAATAACCCCGGGCACATGGCGGGGCTGACTGGCTGGGAAGAAATTGCAGAAAAGTTCCTGGTGGTCCTGGTGGACACCAAGCTGAGCATGAGCCAGCAATGCAGCCTTGCAGCAAAGAAGGCCAGCAGCCTCCTGGGTTGCAACATTAAGCAGAGTGTTACCAGCTGGTCAAGGGGCACTGGTGACACACATCTGAGCTGCTGTGTCCGGTGCTGGGCTCCCCAGTACAAGAGACATGGACTTACTGGAGAGAGGAAAGGGACAGGACAAGAAGATGGTTAGGGCATCTGTCATACAAGGGGAGGCTGAGAGAGCCAGGACTGTTCAGCTTGGTGGAGAGCAGGCTCAGGGGGATCTTATCCATGTGCAAAAACAGTTAAGCAGGAAGGGGCAGGGATATCAAGAAGGAAGAACTGGACTCTTCTCAGTGGTGCCCAATGACAGGATTAGAGGTGACGGGCACAGGAAATTCAACTCAAACATAAGACAAAATACTTTTTTTTATTAAAGCTGTGAGGACGATCAAACTCCAGATAAGGCTGTCCAGAGAAGCTGTGGAGCCTCCACCCCTGCAGATGATCAAAATGCAAATGCACAAAGCCCTAAGCACAAAATTCAAATGCACAAAGCCCTGTTCCAGCTGATCCTGCTTTGAGAAGGTGCATTGGACCACAGACCTCTAGACATCCCTTCCAACCTCAGCTCTTCAGCGATTCTATGACTGAAAAAGGTGGTTTCAGTTGAAACACAGTAAGGAAACAACGAAAAAACCCACCAAACTATAACTCAAGTCAGTCAAAATATTATCATTCAATGTTTGGTGGTGTTGTTGGTTTTGGTGTGGGTTTTTTTAAGGGGTCAGGGTCCCAAAAGTTCTGCTAGATACTAAAGAAAAACTATGGCAATCTGAGTAATGCAATTGCTTTGAGTAAAATACAAGCTTTTAGAAACAACCAATCATAGTGTGAAATTTCAAAGGAGACTTTTTGCGTTTGAAAAGCAGTTATTTTCATTCTGCATTCATCTTTTTGTTAGTTATTGAAAACGTTAAAAGCAATTACGCAGAGCACTATATAATTCTCAAAGGATTCAGCCTAAGTACTTTTTCAAATGCAAACAAGACACTAGTCACAATAGGTACAAAATCTTTGGTTAACAGCCACAGACTATATTTATTTTAGCCACTCTCATTGAATGTCAGAAATACAACAGAAATGGTTTCAAAAAACTAACACGGGTAAGCCAGTCTGAAAATATTTTGTTTCACAAACTGTGCTTAGATTTGCGACTGCAGTTCAATATGGTAAGCAAACATGAAAATACAGAACTGTCAAAGGACAGAAAGGAAACAAAGCCAAGGGCTGAATAACACCGAACTGCAATGTCAAGGGGACTTGAAAAGAGAGGCCTAGAGAATTCGTTTTGTTTAACAGATGGGGAAACATGGCAGAAAGAAATACAAATTAAAAAATGTCTCAGTACACTAACCATGATGTCCCCTCTTTAAAACTACATTTAAATCAAGATAATTGAGAAATACTGTTGCAGCCATCAACAGTAAAGCTAGTAAATTCTCTTGAATAATAATATAAGCAGAGTAAAACCTAGATGAACTGTTGAAGATCCTTTCTTTGCAACATATTACAAAAAAAATACTATTTTCTGAAGTATTTAACTGAAAAACAAGAATTTAGAGGTACCACAGATACACATTCGTATCAGAAAATAGTTCACAATAATAAAAGTTTAACAAGCTGAATAGTGGCAACTTTGAGATATCTGGAAAGGTGACAATTCAGGGAAAATTAGCTCAATGTCTATTTACTTGCAATCATTATTTTAAACTTCCCAATTTATTTTTATGTATCACAATGACAGTATCAGGTGCCAGTGGAAAACATTGCTAGTTTTGTCAAAAGTTTTCTCTATCTCAGACGAAAGATGCTTATACTGTTCTCAGTCTCCAAAAAACTACTTAAAACTGTTTCCAACACCTCCTCCATATTTTGTTGTAAGAATATACTCATAGGCACTGGAAAATACAAAAACAACACCTAAAAATTTCCTTCTTTCTTTAGGAAGAATGTGAGCCCCAGCGCTGCTTCTTACAGGGTATTAATGTATTGACACAGAGCTTGTGGGGTGTGTGTGCAGAGTCCTTCGCCATCAAACACCAACTGGTGTTATGCTGGTTGGCAGCATAAGAAAAAAAAATCTGTATAGTAAATCATTTCAGCTCCCGTTTCGCTTAAGAGTCTAATATACTTTTTCTACAAATAATCTTTCTTGAGTTTTTACACTTATAGTTGAAGAGTCTTGGAAAGCGTGTCCCACTCCTTCAGCGGGTGGAAGAAAAAATTCCCCACGAGAAGCGGCCTCGCTGGAGCTCCCTGCGTTAGAAACGCTCGAGGAACTGCCAGTTGCACCACCAGAACTGCAGTGTGCGAGACCTGAAACCACAGCGATTTCACACATTCAGACCTCCACTAGGGACCTGGAAAAACCCAGCCCACGGCACACTATAGCTTTTCTGCAATGGATAACCCTTCAGTGAGATTTTTAGGCAACTGGCTAAATTAACTACACGATCACTCTAACGCAACTGGAACTCGGCCTGTTCCACTGCTACCTTTTAAAGGAACAGAGCCCAGGCTCTTCTCTCCTCTCTACTCCTCTATCCCCACCAGACCACAGGGCAATGAGAGTCTACCCTCAAGGTCTTCTTTTTTAGGCATTATTTTGGAAGCGTGATGAGGAACAGAAATACTACCCCGGACTTAAAGATATGACAATTAGCTTTTAAAAATTCTGGTTTGGAGAGCAACTGCTGATCACCAGTAATTGCCAGCTGTTCTTTGAAAAGAGAGTTACAAATAGATGAAATACTCTCCCAATATTACTTTTCTGTGTAGTAACTGTAGCTGCTACAAGGAGGCTACATAATCAAGTCCCAAAGGGGAGAGACGTTTGCACAGCCACAAAGGAGAGATCCACAAATGGAAGAGTATGACATAGAATGTTCGTTGTTAAAACCTGCCCTGTGTTACACAAGAGTTCACAAACTCTTGATCCAAAGTGTTTCTCAAATGACTCTTTTACTTTTCCTTTCAAGGACAAGAGCAATAAAGAATTTGCTTTTCAATGCTGCAAGAATTGCACTTGATCTTTGCTTGCTGTTGCAAATTCTGACAATTTTTCTCCAGAACTCCAGTGTAATAGACTACAGAACTGCATCAGCTTTAAGTGTTCACTTGGTTCCTGCTTACTCTCTAGTTGAAGCTGGCAGACAATTCACTCTGTTTTTTTTCAGTAAGTTTGCAAACAGGGTATTTCTTTTTCATGGAATTGGTACAGTGATGAAAGAAAATAGAGAAGGCAGAGATGGTGCCTGATGAGCAATGTCATTAAATGTGTTTGATGAGTAAAATCACTAAACCAACTTTATAGACATTTCACTTGCTGTTCCCTACCATTTTCACTAGTAAAATTTTACAAAACATGTTTTTGTTATACTCCGGAGCCACGAGTCACAAGTACTAAAATTGTTGTTAATAGATACTAAACACCCAGCAGCTTTAAAACAATCTCAAAACTCAAACATGGCCAGGATAGTGCATGGTTTCAAGGTGCAGGAAAACACGAATTTCTGACCTCAGGGGCAATGGTCCCTGTGCAAAGTCAGTGAGCGACAGAACTGGCCCATGGATCAATCTCCTTCCACAATTACCAGCCTAATCACCCTCTCTAAGGGATCCCTCCTTGAGATTCACGATTATTACTGAAAATGATGAGGCCTCTTCAACGAAAAGGTTATTTTAAGCTGTAAACAATTTTTAACAGCAAATATGTAAGATGTGAAATTGCATGAACTACAATAAAGAAATATTGCTGTAGACAGTGAGCTTACATATACAAACAAAACTTGCTCAGTTTAAGGTTACATTATCTTTATAGGCAAGCTTAGTGTAAACCAAATTGGATCAATACATGAAGTCATAAAACTGTTGAAATACAGTTAAAAATAAAAGTATATGAAATGTGAGGCATTACAATGCTTCTTCAGGTTATGAAAGGGTTCCTTTATCTCCAAATGTGCGTAACGTTCAAAATACGTTCTGAATTTTATTTCTCACAGTGTTTGATACAAAAAACAAACCAGAAGGTTGCCCTAAAGATAAATGAAACATCTGGTGAAACATGTAATAAGCTTCAGGCTCACATCTGCTACTGAAGTTAGTATTCCCGCACCATGGCTACAAGCTCTACGCAAAGCTCTATAAGAATAACTGAGAACAGGGAGGATTATAGGGAACACATTCCTCAATCTAAATTGATATTTCCTCTTCCATCTGAATCAACATTGGGCTTCCATATGTATACATTAATGTCCAGCGCTAACCCACAGTGGAAAATAATTTCTGAATGTAAAGTTATCTCATTTAAAACACATAATTTTATATCATGGGAGGGGTAGGGAGTTTTATGCATATGCAACCATTTATCTAGGCATATTTATATACACACATGTACGTATATCTAGATAAAACTAGATATACATATATATAGTTCTCACTAGTCCAAGACCACAAGCAAGCTTACAAAAATTAATTCATCCGTATGTCATTACATTTGACAAAACTTATTTATAAAAAACAAGAGTAGACAGTAAAAGGCATAGTTATTGTGATTATATAAAAGTGAAGCCCCAAGTATTTTCAAGTAGTAACTGATAAAACTGAATGCAAGATATTTCCTAAGGAATAAACTGTGTGTAATGCACATTCCTGTTTCTCTAAAAAGGTTGCTCAATATTTATCTTTTTTTACCCATTCACTCCTAAACTTTCAATTTCTTCCATAAACAATGATAGCAAAATGTTTACATTTAATGCCAACATAAATTACTTTGTATTTGTGACATTTTCAAAAGACCCTTTTGTGCCACGGAGAGTTTAGAAAAAGGCAGATATCTGCACAGCAGGGAAAAAACCCACTTACATTTTGCAACAGCTGTGAAAGATCAGTCCTCCAGAGTAACCGAAATCAACAGCAAACTGAGAAGTGTTTAGGAAATAAAATGTTTCCATCACCTCATACTATCATTCACTTCCATTAGTTCTGATGAAAGAGAGACTGGATTTTACACAGTGTTATAAATGGTAGGAACATTACTGACAGTGGAAACAGAACTTGGTCACTAAACAATTCTAACATCAAACCTGGGACAAAAGTCAGAAGAACAAATACCCTGGTGGGCATTTGGTTAGTCAAACTTAGAAGATGAAGAAGTGAGATCCAGATACAAACTTACTTTTCCTGGATAAAAATTTCACAGTAGAACTGAAAGCGATTAAAACATTTAAGGCCATCACAGGAACACTGAAACTCTTCCACCAAATAGGCCACACGTTAACACAAACTGTGCTGCAGAGAACTCTCCTAGAACACGGCCCTTTTCACCCACCTACCTTTGCACAACAGCCTTTATTATAAAAATTAAAAAAGTTTTATATCTACTTAATGAGATAAACGCAGGAGATGATGATGACTAATGTGGCCAACTAGGGAAAGCAGAGATTAAGAACTGGCCATGGAAAACATGGTTAAGTGAGGAGTGTCATGACATAAATCATGCATGATACCAAGCATCTATCACGCCGAAACGGAATTGCAATACTAAGCATAGCAAATTATTACTTGTTGATAATAGGTACGTGTCCTGCTCCTTGACACCCTGCAGAAGAATGATGAAAAGTTCCAGGAGAAGAATGGATAAAGAAAGGGACCACCTCGAAATACTGAAAACAAAGAGGCAGAGGGCCACTTGCATTTGTTCAGTTCTAAGAAAGAGCAAGTAAGCTTCAACTTCTGTTCCAAATAACTCTTGCAAATGGTCTACCTTGCAACGTAACTTCAAAATACTTCGAAGACAAGTGTGATGCCAAAGCTTTTTGTGATTCAAACCAGCTGCGAGGAAAAAAAGAAAAACCAAACCAACCACCATTTGACATGGATAGTCCTATGAACTGTGTATGCTAGGGTCTATAAATCATTATCTATTTACACTACCTTGTCCATGTACAGTAGTTTGGAGGAATCTCAAGCAAAGTATCATTTCAAGATAAATACTCAGCTAATCTGTCTCTGCAAGCTCAAATTCAGTTCTCCCCCGAACAAGAAACCCAACATTTGCTCAGCTTTTCTACACAATTTGACAAGTAATTCTACATCTGTGATACAGATATTTTGCCCAGGCTTTTTTCAGAATTACTGTATCTAACATTTTACCTAGATATCTAGCTAAGAGTAAAACAAGTCACCTCAATAATGTTTACAGCTCTTGATCATTTTTATGATAAACTAAACTCTCTGCTATGTTAGCAGATAACAAAGATGGGAATATTAATTACATGTTTCACGTTACACTCAATAATCCTTTACCTTGACCTCCTGCTGAAATGGGTGGTCCCTACTCAATCCTTCTCCTTCCTCCAGCTACGTGAGCTGTAGCAACTTGTTGGATTCACTCTCCAGTGGATCAACAAACGAATCTGACTCACTTTGTGGCCATGCAATCACTAGATCCTACCCAAGGGAGGAGGCAGGAACAGGCAGCCAAGCACACAGAGGAACAGTCAGGACCCCTCCCGTCCCTTGGCTGTTAGGTTAGATTACACGTATTACGAAAGGTCACCTGCAGACAACAAATCACTCCTTCTAGAATGATCAGTATCCTAACTAGAAACACACAATCAATTTTCTTTTTTGTTGTTACACATCATTCAAAAAAACTGTCCTACTAAAATAACAAAGAAAGGGTAAATTACACGTTACAGTTAATTTACCATTCTTGAAAGCATCCAACTTAATCAATACACTAATGCTTCCAGGCCACAATATAAATGCCTCTGTTACTCAAGATTTGTTTTGCCAGGGAGTGAGCTCTGAGTGACAGATGCTTGAATTACAAAATTTAACAGCCAGGAGACCGCTGTAAGTACATATTTAAATTAAACACTACCTACAAAGGTCTCCCTGTAACAACTATCATTTGCTTCAGGAATGGCAGTGCAATGCAATGGTCTGCTCCTAGCAATGTGTGCCCCAACAAGAGCTATAGCTAACTAGGAGAAACACAAGAAAGATTTAAAGTCATCCAAAACCTATGGAACTTGTCGAGTAATACGTATGTGCATCCTTACTTTGTTTTTCACATATAAGAAACTGCAAAAAACCCTGCAAAACTCAAAGCAAGAGCCCTGTGACATTAACTGGAAGCTTTAACTCACTACGGTTTAAAATGGCAAGTAGGACAAACCCACATCCAGAATGCCCTACATATGGATACAGGATTTACATAGCAAATGATAAAGTGTCAGAATTCCAAAAGAATAAATCTCTTTTTTAAAAAAGACGTGTAAAGGGTAAGCATTTGCTTTGTCAACTAAACCACGTATTTTGGGGGCAGTATGCACGAATAAAGAAAGCGATGATAAAGGAAGCTCCAAACCAAATCGAAATAGGAAAAATATGCAATAGAAGACTGCATTAACACTCAAGGTTTCCTAGCTGCTTGGATTTAGAATTACTGATTTGAGTGTTCTGATACAAAACTAAATTACTAGGAAATAGTTGTATTGCTGAGTTACAGGGCTTGGAAATGCTGACATATCTTGCTCTAAGTCATTCTGCATCCTCCCCATCCCGCAAGAGCGTGCAAACAACTCCCCCCCACACATAGAGCTTTGTGGTGCTGTCCACAGGTCAAGCAGGACCAAATTATACAGAGGAAATAATGGTACATATTGTATTTCACTCTACGACCAATTAAAAACTAACACGAAACAAGTCAATACAGGAATCATCAAAGAAAATGTCTTCCCCTCTGCAGAACTCTATGCAGACAAGATGAATCACAAAAAAATATTATTCAAACTCCAACTGTGAACTGCATTTCTTATGAGAAAGAGAGGGAATAGAGATTTCTATTCTTCAGAGATTGGTAAAATAGCAGAACAATTAAAAGGATGGAAGCATATGTTTAATTTTGCAGCAAATGCAGGATCAAGCCCTCAGCCTGAGCTTGGCCTTTCAGATTAGATCACAAAAGCATGAGTTCTCCCATAGCCCCAGCTCACACTTCCATGCCCTTTCTAAAGGAGTGACATCTCTGAGCATCTTCCTATTGAATGAACGCTAATTCAACAGCTCAGGTTTTATACCAACAGTCTGAATCACCTTTGCTCCATTTCTCAGAACCTCTCAACTTCCTTTCTAAACAGGACAGCTGATAAAAACCAGCCTGTAGATCTTCTTCCCAGCTGTCCTTTTCCTTAGTTCGACATCCTTACAGTTCATTTTCTTGTCAATCCAAGAAAGCTTTACTTTACATGAGAAGTCCCACCTTCCAATATACCTGCTTTTATGGACGTATGAAGCTCACTAGATATACTGCTTCTAGTCAGCACTTGGGGATCCTTTCAAGTTCTATTCCAGACTCACCCTTAAGAGAAGTCAATCACAACTTAAAGACAGCCATTCCTAGGTACAGGAATGACAAGTGGCCAGTTAAATTATCCAATCTCTTGATATTTGCTTGGTTATAAATCTGATGTTGGCTTTCCTTTGGCTTTGACCAGCGTAACAATAATTTTGTTATATCAATTTACAACACTGATGCACGCAGTGCTCCTGTACAACTGTTTTAATACACTCCAATACAGTATGGAGAAGACTGGAGTGGAAGGAAAGAGGTGTTATAGTTACAACAAATGTTAGTTGATCTCTCCACTCTTAAGGCTTTTATCTGCCTTTCCAGGCCTTTTCTGCATAAAATTTCTCATTCAATACTGAAAGAAAGGCTCATTTCCTTTTTGTTATTCTAACATCCCACCCCCATCCCCATCATCTTTTTGTAGTTTTTCAACTAAGGAAGAAAAGCACAAACACTGCCCTTTTTGCTTATGAAGAGCTGTCCAAACCCAGCTGCAAATCCTTCTCACTATTCTTTGAGAAATCACTCCTCTGTCAGGATGCTCAAGAAAGCTCAATAAAAGCCTGTTAATTTATCAGGTCTATTTTAACACCCATGCTCAAGTTGCTAACACTTCCAAACAGGGAAACACGGCAGTTGGTGCATCGCACAAATGCAACGTGACCACACTTTATTTGACAAGTATCTTAATGCAAATAAGAAAACATACAGCAACCCCTCTGGGCCCACCTTTCTAGTGTGGTTTTTAACCGCTACACCACCCAATGGATGTTGCAGGGAGGAGGACAGTTTCCTATATGCTTAGGAACTGAGGGACTCATTTACAACTCCTGAGTCACTTAAATGTCATTTACAGAAAAAAGACTGAATTCCATGAAAAACTAGCGAGCACCTTATGAATGAGTCTAAAAATCCTCCTCCTTATATGCTTTAGACATATAAGAAACAGCAGAGAAAGCCTGCCAGTGTTCGAATGGAGACAGTTCATTAAGCTGGATACTAGGAAGGTTGTGATACTGTAAGGACACCAACAGTAGAATATTTTTTAAAAAATGTTTCAGTATATGATTAAAAAAAAACATTCACAGATACAGTCCCTTCCTTCTCACCAGACCATTACGTGCAATTACAGTTTAAATTGTGCTTAAACAAAGAACTCGAGGGATTTTGAAAAAAAAATAAAAATAAAAAAAAAAATCCAAAACATATCAGGTAAAGCCCAGGAAAAGCTTGATTAAAGGCTAGTACCTTATTTTAAAACCCATGGTGTTACACTAAAAGTATGTTAGACCTGGAAAAGTAATTCCTGTCTCCAACAAAATACAAGATATCCCATCTTACCTTCCTTCACTTGCATGTTTGTCTGAGTTGTGTAACATAGTGCTGCCTTACAAACTTGGAATGAAAAATTATCATCTCCTTCAGTAAATACTTTCAACACAGTTATGCACTGCTTTAAATATTTACTTTTACCATTTGCTGCTTAATTCTCTTCAGTGATGTGCCTCTGTTATTGCCAGATCACAGATACTCACCTTGTCGCTGTGTGATGAAATGTCAGTTGAGATTTTTGAGCTTCTCCTTCTCATAAATTAAAAGTAAACCAAGGGAAGTCTCTCTCAATAAATTTGGCCTCAAATATTGACAAGGGACATTCACACGCTACTACCCATCCTTCTTTCACCTTTGTAAACTGCTCCCTTTGTGTGCAACTGTCCACCACTTCCACAGCAGCTACCAAGACACCCGGAAGTCTAGAAGTACAAGAAAAACCTACATGCTACTTGCATGTAACTTAACAAAGCCAAAAAAGAAGTCAGAAAACATTAAATCATAGAATTGTTTTGGTTGAAAAACATCTGTAAGATTATTAAGTCCAACCATTGTCTAATTCTACCAGACCCACTTCTAAAGTATGTGCCTGAGCACCACATCTTGATGGCTTCTGAACACATCCAAAGATGGCGATTCAGCCACCTCCCTGGGCAGCCTCTTCTAGTCCTTTATAAGCCTTCCAGTGTGCAAGTTTAACTTGAGGCCATTTCCTCTTGTCCTATCGATTGTTACTTGTGAGAAGAGACTGACACCCACCTCTCTACTACCTCCTTTCAGGCAGTTATAGAGAGTGATAAGGTCTCCCCTCAGCCTCCTCTTCTCCAGGCTAAACAACCCCAGTTCCCTCAGCTGCTCCTCATGAGACTCGTTCTCCAGACCCTTCACCAGTTTCATTGCCCTTCTCTGGATGTGCTCCAGCACCTCAATATCTTTCTTGTTGTGACAGGCCCAAAACTGAACACAGGATTCGAGATGCGGCCTCACCAGTGACCAGTACAGGGGGACAATCACTGCCCTACTGCTGGCCACACTATTCCTGACACAGGCCAGGATGCCGTTGGCCTTTTGGCCACCTGGGCACACTGCTGGCTCATGTTCAGCTGGCTGTCCATCAACACCCCAGGTCCCTCTCTGCCTGGCAGCTCTCCAGTCACTCCTCCCCAAGCCTGTAGTGTTGCCAGCGGCTGTTGTGACCCAAGTGCAGGATTCGACACTTTGCGTTCGTGCAGCTCAAACAATTGGCCTCAGCTCATCGACTCAGCCTGTCCAGATGCCTCTGCAGAGCCTTCCTACCCCCGAGCAGACCAACACTCCCACCTAACTTGGTGTCACCTGCAAACTTATGGAGGGTCTTCTGAAGCTCCTGGTCAAGATCCCTGGTAAAGGTAATAATCAGGAGTGGCCCCAACACTGAGCCCCGGGATTCCTTCTGCCCAGAACGTGAAGCACAGAGTGTGACTAGACCAGAGTTAACTCAATTTGTCAGTGTCATTTCCCTCAATTATCCAAGACTGGTAAAATCTTCAGAACAGGGTAGATAGCTGTCTGGTTCTAAAGAAATGCTTAAAAATCCTGCCTCAATCTGTTCGCTGCAAGGAACAGTGCATTACCAGACTTATTCATCACCTTTCATGGAATTTTATACAAAACAACTAAAAATCTGTTGGTTGCTGTTTTTTTCTTTTTCATGAGCCATAATTGACTTGTACTAATTACATAAAAAAAACCAAGAAACTCAGGAGACATCAGTTAATTACACTTAGAAAAACAACATGTTAAAATATTTCTAAAGATTTTACTTCCCCACACACACACTTCAGCATCACAGTAAGGACCACAAGCTTTACTTATTTGGGAATGACTTACAATCATTTTTCCTTCTAGCTGGGTATAATATTGTCCACTGTCTTCTAATAGCAGTGAAGTATCCTTTTTTCAATATCAAATTATACCATCTATCTGCAAGGCACCTGTCTGTCTTTCTTTTTCAACTTCCATGAAGGCCATCGAGCTACAGTAATTTACTGCAACTTATTTCCTTCTTACTTGTAAAGAAAAAATATTCCTACAAAAAACAGAAGTCACAGCAAACTTCAAATCCTGTGACTTTCACGTGAGTTCAGGTCTTTCTCTCCAGTTACTTTTACTATGACATGGTTAAACATCTAAGACAAAATATTTAAAAAGCATTTTTCTGCTGTGGGGAGGGGAGGAAGAGTACTATTTACATGCCCAATTTTCAGATAAATTACATTTAAAATAAGATTTGGCATGAAACATCAGAATACTAGTAAGTATGGAGTGCCAAAAACACATACCACCATCTGATGGCACCTCAGACTCATGTAGTCATTAACTTCATATGTATCCTGAAGTGACAATATTTTGTATAAACAGCTCACTTGCTTAAGAAAATTATCTGTTTTTGTTGAATAGAAGCAAATATTTTTCCTAGTATGCAGACAGATCACCTTCCATAACATCTACATGGTATACTAAGATTTTGCATCAGTAACTTATATGTGTTTATCACGAAATCATGAAATATAGGCTACCGTGATGGAGCACACAATGACAAAGTGGTTTTAACAATTTTTTAAAAGCATACAAAGAATCTTTCTCTGAAGAAAAAAGGGAAGGGGCTGGTATAGTTTAGCTCATCACATGAAGAAATACTTAATGTTCAAGAACTTAGACATTTCACAGCTATTCCCTTATTTTTTTAAAAAAGGAAGGCCATTGTTTAATATAAAGGGAGAGAATTAGTCCATGAAAGTCTGAGAAAGAATAAAAAAAATACATTAAAAATCTTTTTTAACAGACGACACAAACTGAAAATTAAAATTACTATTAAAAAAGAAATCACCAAATGTTCTAGAACAGACACCCACATTTTTATTTTGTACTTTTTATGTAACTGAAGAACTGAAAATCAGATTAGGTGACACAAGACAAAAGACTGCTCATCCAAAGCACAGATTATTACCATTTTATGGTGAAATACATTCATTGTTGTCAAATGTACAGCAACTGTGTTACTAGGAGCCACAGAAAAGCCTACATGAAACCATATCTGCATTTCTGGCAGGACTAAGGGAACACATATATTAGATTTCCATACGAAAGTTCTCTCTTTACTTAGGTTAGCAGCAAGAGTTATTTTAAAGAATTACACATTTCCCTCAGTGGCAAAAACTTGCTGGTCCTCAGGGTCTCTCGTGGAGGTAAAATAATCACTTAGCACACAATTCATCACATTTCTCAAATGCTGGTTTTATGTGTTAAATCAAATCCTTCGATTTTTACAATGTAGGAAACAAACTTACCCATTTTAGCTTTATCTTTATGAAACGAAAGACTATGCTCGAAAAGAAAGACCAATACTTTGCCTTATAACTTCTACTTCTCATCACTGTTTCACTCCCAGTAACACCAGATTACAACTCATACTACTGTAAATACAGTATTCCTTCATGTAAAAATGCTTCTCTTCTCTCTTTCTTAGACAATTTAATGCCCATATTTCTTTACACTGTCCAGCAGGGAACAAAGCTTAAACTTTGTCCTTTTACTTTTGCAACTCTTGAGTAAATACAGAAATAGTAAACTATCATCTTGTAAATATAAAAATAGTAAGCTTTCATCTTCTGCATTTCTCTTAAGCACTGCTTTCTGATGTTTTGCCAATCCTTCTTTGCCTTTCCATTTACTGCTGGGGATGGCGGCTAATCCATCTCAAGTTTTCCCCCAAATGCGACTAAAGACAACTTTTTTCCCCAGTATAAATCGTAGATAAACATTACCTAGTAGCCGATTTGCTACTTAAAATTAATAATCTGCTTGGACTATTTAAGTAGCAGTATGCAACTGCTTGGCACATCTCTATTCCACAGCAGAACAGTCTTGTAATTCTATTTGACTGCTACGATATCAATTAATTACCACATAAAGTCTTCATGATACAGAATCATATTACTTCCATTACATTATATAAAAATTATTTATTATCAATAACATTTACCTCTAACTGCAATGTTCCTTATATAATGAAAATGTATTTATTTTTAAAGTATAGATTAATACAATGTAACCTTCAAATGAATATAGAGCTGCAGTGAGACTATTACTCTTCTTGGGAGTAAAATCTAATTAACTTGCACTAAGAGTAACCAGTTCAGTTAAAAAAAAACAAACCTCCTCCAGGGCTGAATCATTAAATACTAAAAACTTCATTTCCAGCCCACTGTGAAGGGAAGTAACAAATACGTGTTTCAAATAGGTCAGCTGAATTATTTTCTGTAAAGACAATAAAATTACCTGCAATGAGGAGTACTTTTTTAGGTACTACTATTTCATGAACTCTTTTGTAGAAGAGGTAAAGCAAATAAAACTGTCCTTCAAATGAGCCATCTAAGTTTTTAAAACAAGTCTCTTTATATTTCTGCCTCTTTTTAAAAATAATTGCATAAAGCATTTGGGAGGCCCTATGACTTAGCATGATACCAAATTAAAAGATGATAACGTTATTTTGCCACTTTCCAAATCAACTTGTTGCCCAGGCCAGGCACAAAGAACCACCGCGCTCCGAGATGACAATTTAATAAAATTTGTGGCATCTGAAGTAGCAATCTGTACCTCAGCATGATCCTCGCAGGCATCAAATTTAATAAAATGACCCCAATAAAAGTTAATCAGAAGTGTTTAAATGTATTGGCAATAAAACAAATTTTATGGCCAGCAGAGTCAGTTATCTTCTGTGTGACAAATTAACTGAGCACTGAAAATGGGCGATGCATCAGCACCAATTTGACAACGAGAAACACGTGCAAGTCAGTCGGGAGAGAAACCCTGTGCAGAAGGACCACGTAAAGGAATAAAAAACCGCACAGCACCCCACAAGTTGCACTACACAGAAGACACCAAAAGCGTTGGTTTTCCTTCAAGATGACCATAACACTACTGAGGCTACAGCAACAGGTACTTCCATAACACCTGCTCTTTAATTACATCCCAAACGCTGAACGAGTGCCATTAAACACCAGAAGAAAACAGACACGGTCGGAAGGTTTGCAGGTATGCTCACAGGGCAAGGGATTAACTCTGCCCAGCTCTCTACGGTGCAAGTTTGAACGCCTACCAGTATGAACCTCTGAAAACTGTAACACACCTAATGTGATCCAGTATGAACCTCTGAAATCTGTAACACACCTAATGTGATCCTACTTACCTTACTTGGAGTTAGGGTGATAAGCTAGAGTGAGCTGCTTACTACTACATGTAGGCAATACACTACAGGAGTAAAAGCACCATCTTAAAAAAACAGCAGCAGAAGGTGCAACTAGCTCAAAAACACTCATTTTTTGAACTTAAAAGCTGCTACGTTTTCTCCCTGGAAACAATCCATTACCTTTCCCATCAAAACAGTCATCCTTACACCTTCTAAAATTGTCTCCTGTAACAAAGACAAGCTTTGTACATATCTGGTTCAAAAGATCTCTCTTTAAGAAACTAGTTAAATTATGTTCAGCTCTAGTTGTTCTTATTTTAAGGAAGAAGTACTAAACAGCTTTGCTAAATGAGATGCAGATCAGAAAAGTAAAACAAATAGGTTTGATATAAAAATACATGTAAATAACAAAAATTTTGTTTATCTTGAATACTTGACCTTATGACTTTGCCTTGCAGCATGAGATGTATTATTGCCTATTAAGAAGCAGAAGAAAAAAATACTTTATATTGTGAGGCAACAGCAGCTAAAACAAAAGATTAAAACCAGTTATCAGTCTGTCAAGTCTGCACTATCTTAAGTAAAAGTCCTGTTTACTTTTTTCTTTTTCTTCTCCAAAGCAGCGGTCAAAAAATGTGTTTTGCTTACTGAGCACATGGCTAATACGAGCTTTCTTACACCACCTCCTACTGCCCGGTGCTCTAAAACCAGAAGAAAGTCCCTACTAACAAGAACTGGTACCTATCATAAGAAAATCAAGTTTCATGAAGTTGGGGGAGGTGTATGCAGTGTCCATTTTTATCCATGTGTACTTCAAAATGGAATATAAATTATAGTAGTTAAAAAAAAAATTCTGAAGTACTTTTCTATCTTAAGAATTACTACTCTCAGTCACCTTTCTAAAGATAGCTTTTTATATATACTACTATGAAGAACGCAGACTGTAGCACTGTTTCCTTAAAAGATAAATTTAATTTCGTATTCTAACACCTCTTCAAGTGAATACTCAATGTATCCTTTCCTGGCATAGATTAACTTCTACTTACTCTTGTCTTTGGAACCACTATAGACAAGCAGCAATTTTATACAGACGTGGTTAAAACAATCAAAAAGATAGTTCTGACTATTTTACTCCTAACATGACAAAAGGCGAGCTAGGAATAAACTAACTGTGAAAGTTTTCTTCAGGCCACAGAAGGGTGTGTTTACATGCTGAAACCCAAATGCAATTTTATTTAATGCTTCTAAGTTCTAACGGACACAACCCTGCACACAAGCATTACTAGTTAGCAGTGTCCAGCTCACCCAGCATTGCTAGGCTGTCCCCAGCAATACACACACTTAGCGAACGAGCATGGTAACCCAGGCACTACAGGATTACTGACCTGATTTCTCTAAGCAACAACAAAAATAGGGAACACAGGAAGAAGCTTTAAACAAGCTGTATGTTGAGGAGAATGGGAAGAAAGTCAAAAGATTTCAGTTCTTTCCACAGTAAAACCCTGCACTTCAGTGTCTAAGAGAGACAGACAAGTTGCAGTGCTTGTAACTCACAGTTAAAAGAGCATTTCGTTTCCCTTTCCAACAGTTTCCTACAGCTGCCACCTGTAAGACCACGGTTCAAAGGACCACAGGGGGAAAAAAGAAAAAACACAGGAAAGGAACCCACACAAGTGAAGAGCTGAAAGAGCAAGACAGTGAGAATCACTTAATGCCTTTTGTTTAGGGAAATTAAGTGCTGCTATGTTAGAGTTCCAAAATTAACACAAGACAGAACTTCACACTTTTCTCCCACAACTACCCAGGCATCCCAAACAAGTTTCTTAAATTCTTCTATGCATCAGTTTCTTTAACTGTAAACTAGTGATAGTTTACCTCACAGTGAGGTTATGAGGCAATTAACTGATCATAAAGCGTGCCAAGATCCTCAAATGAAAGGTGCTATGCAAGTGCAGGGTATTAATCTCACACTATAGGTACAAATCATTCTCTTATCCCACCTTCTACCTACTGCTGGCAGCTTTACAACCATTTAAACTCTCTACTACGTATGTTGGCTACGTTCCCCGCAGCAGACATCTTAAGACACAGTGCACTTTTGTGGTTCAGCTACCTACACTTTCCTGCATAAAACAGGGCATTTGGTTCGAGACATCTGCAGCTTCAGGTAGACTGCCCAAACACGCAGCCTTTGCGCCGCACACAGACAGCGAGTTTTCACCTGCAGTACTACAAGATCCACGAAACTTCTGTCAGCTGCGTGTAACAGATAGGTTGCCAGATACCGGCTATCCGGCGTAAAAGCTGTAGCACAGAAGGAGCAAAAGGACTACTGGCCACCTTTGCAAGTTTAATTTTTAACTGCATACCTTTCAAAATGTGCACTGATTCTATAACCGGTTAGAATGCTCACACTCCATTCATCACAACATTTATTTAAATAATATACTGGATGAAGACTTCCCTCTAAATTAATGAAACAATCTTAAGTTTGGAGCAGGCAGTAACACAAACCCCAGAAAATTCACAGCCATCGTTCATTAGTGCTGCAGAACCAGCTGAGGCAGCAAAAAGAACAGCGCAGCAAAGAGATAGTGCTTTTATCAGCCCGGTCTGCAGGTCAGAAGATCAAGTACAGAAAAGGTTTCAAAGCAGGAAGTGCGGGGGAAAAAGAGCAGTGGTGCAAGCAAGGGCAGATCTGCTCTGTGTTAACAGGACAAGCTGTGGGAAGGAAGGAGAAAGATCAACGAGAGATGAAAATAAGTCGTAAATCAGTGGTTACCCTAATGGCATAATCTGGATGGGAGAGACTTTAGAAAAGAGGTGACAGTAAATACTGATTTACCCCAAAATGATGTTCCATGCAAAAAGAGGGTAGAAAAAGCAGAACACTTGAGGGAGTTAAAGAAAATACAGCATTTGCAGGGTTCCAGATAGGACGGAAGAACAGCAGTTTCAGAGTCTGCACGTGTGGATGACATGATGACAACAAAGCCGATTCAAAGACAGCCTGGTGGGACAGTACGAAAGAAATGCAAAACAAACCATGATGATGATCAAAGTTACACAACACTGGCTAAATCCATTTTATTTCTGCATTCACTATAGCTTCTAGTTATGATCTACTAGTATAAACAAAGCCTTTTTTCTTTTTTTCTTCCAGCAGCTCAAAAGTGCTTTGCAGTTCCCCAGGCCTGAAAACGAGGTCCCTTTCCATTCTTTTCTTCCAAGTCACTTTTGAGTATTTTTCCCTTTTCACAGAGCCAACAGCAATAGTGTTTTATAGATGTTCAGTGTGCTATACACCTTTTTTGCTACACAGAGACAGAAAAAAGCATGCATATACATTTACAGAAGTTCTGACTGGAGAAGAAAAGTATTCTGGGAAGAAAAATACAACAGCACTTCTAAATATTTAATACTTTTTAAATTTAAAGACTGCTGAAGTGTTTAAAAACACCTCATGAATTATGCTGTTCATGTCACGATACATTAACTCTTTTCCTACATAGCAAACATGGGGTGTTTTGTGAAAATTGTAAGTCTGAATGCTTTAGTTAGTCAAGCCCATCTACAATTCTCTTAACACTTCTAGTCATTTCTTGATAAAACCAAAATGGTAATTTTGGTTTTATTAAGATATAGTCGTGATCTTTCATAAGAGTGGAAGTTGTATTACTTTATTCCCATAACAGTTTCCTGTAATTTTGAAAAAAAAATGGGGATGGGCCCTTTACCAGAGCCAAAAATCTGGAAGAACATACCTGGAAATGAAAACAAAAAAAAAAGTGTACTTGAGCAGAAAGCCCAGGCAGCAGATTTCCTAAGAAAGGCTTATACAAAAAACGTGCCATTAAAAGTAACTACCACCATTTTTTATCCAAATTTACAATAAACAAATCATTTGATCAACTAGTCTTCATACTTAAACACTCACATTTGGCAGAAAGATGCAAGAGCATCATGGAAGCTGTGTCACTATTTTAGCCATCTTTACAGAGTTTCCATCAATATTACGCTTTGACACTTGAATATAAAAATTGACCGCTACCGTTTGCTTTCTTTGGCCAATAACTTTTTCACATTAAGCTTGAATACCACAACTGAGAACTGATCCAGCTAGAAGCAGACTCATTGTGAAAGATATTTAGAAGTGTCTTAAATACACGGGCTAGGTTCAGATAACTAACTACAGGCAGCCACAGAGCTGTCCCTGTTTATATGGCACTTCCCAGTTCACACCCGTCCAAGGGAGGGTTCGGCTGCAAGTCTTGCTGGAACAACCGCTCACACAAACCTGTGTCCTGGTTTTAGCTAAAAAAACCAGTTCTGTTTAGGGATTCTTTACTTTCCAGTTTAGTCTCTTCTAAAAGGCTGCACTTTCTGAAGTCAGCAGCATGTTTTTGCAGACAGTGTGTGCTACTGGCAGTGATAACACCTGATGTTTACAGTCACTGCCTGGGACTGGGATGCAGAAAGGCTCTCGCTGATACTTCTTGCTACAGTGACCAAGGCCACTGTTGGCTCTTATGTGCCACGTTGGGGGTGCTGGGTAGTAAGAGGGGTCACAAGGAAGTAAAAGGTTGCACCTCTGGAGGGTAATAGACAGGACAGGTGACCAACGAGAGTATTCCATTCCATGTACATCATATTTAGTATAAACTGAGTGATCATGAGAGTTTCTGCCTTTTTCTTCTGCAAAGGCCGGCGTCCAGGACTCTGTCCAACCTCCTGCTGTTGATCCGGATCCCGAGTTCCCAAATCCAGCTCCCTGCCATCGCTGTGCCCAGGGCTTCCCTGGTGCTGGTTGCTCTGCAGCATCAGTGGGGATTGCTGTCAGGGGCGGGGGAAGTCACATTCGATATTGAGCTTATCTATAGTTGTATACAGTTCTTTATTTTTATCATTTCACTATTATTTCCATTATTGCTTCATTAAAGCTGTTTTAATTTTTCTTTTCTAACCCGTAAGTCTCTCTGCCTCATTCCCTTTTCCTTCCCATTTGGGGGAAAGAGGGGGTTAGAGAGCATCTGTCCGTGTTTAGTGGCCGGTCCAGCCCCAACCCGTGACACCCTGCAAGTGGGACCCCTGCACGCTCAGGACCACGCAGCAGCACTAACTCCAAACTAGCCAGGATCCTCACTGATCACAGAAGCCCAGCTGAGAGGAGTTACAAGACTTGAGTCCATACAAACCAGCCCAGCACCTCCTGAGGACGCATGTTTAAAGAGGTTTAATTAAGCTTTGAAGCGAGTTGAGGGACAGCGACACCATCATGAGAACTTCTGAAAGAAGGAGATGTGAAATAAGCAAGAAACCTACACACACACAGTGTGCATATGACCTTGAAAATACAGAACTACTTTTTAACTAAGATCACAGCATTCCTATGAATGCAAATAAAAAATGTCAACAGTAAAACTAATTAAAAATTTAGCTTAATAATTAAATTTTATTTGTTCAGAAAGAGAAAATGTGGGTTAATGAAACAGCTATCATAGAATTATAGAACACATTGGCCTGGAAGGGACCTTTAAAGGTCATCTAGTTCAGCTCCCCTGCAGTGAGCAGGGACATCTTAAACTAGATCAGGTTGCTCAGAGCCCCATCAGGCCTGACCTTGTACATTTCCAGGGACTGAGCTCCTGCCACCTTGTATATATTCAATGAACATTAAATTTTACACTGAAAATGCTAAAAAATTTCAGGGAAAAACGAGATTTTACAACAACATAAATACATAAGGAAGCTTTAACTTTCGCATGTATTCTGGAAATGCTTAAAAGTGGGGAGGATTTGCCTTATTCCCCACGTCCCTAATAATCCTCCACAAATGACTTGTTCTCATTTTATAACACAGCAGATCTCAAAGAGATTTGGACATTACACCGTGTTTACCATGTTCTCATCAAATACCTTCCTCCGTGTCAACAGCAAAAAAACTGCAACGCATACAACTGAGTAAAACGACAAATAATGAAAAGTAAAACTTTACTTCTTCTTTATACTATTCTGATAAACTACAACATTTGAGATGTTTCCATACAAACTCAAGGTTTCTATTTCATAACCCCAAATAGTTCCAATGAAATCAAACCATCTTGAAATCAACCCCTGCACAAATGAAGACTTCCACATACGGGGTGGGGAGGGTATATGGAAATATTACCAAAAAAGATGATCAAATTACAGATGGTGAAATGCATAGATTTAAGCAATTTAAAAGTCTCCTTCAAATTCAGGATAAATAGGATATCAAAACCATAGAGACAGAGCTAAAAGTCATTTGATAGCCATTTCCTCCCATTATGTACTCTCTGTAGCAAGTGTTAGGCTAACGTATCCTTTGAGACCTGTCTAGACTTCCCCTCAACCTGCGATAGGTACCACTACCCTTAGAGTGCTTTTCCTCAGGACTCGCCCTCAATAAAAGTTAAACCCACTGCTTCTTCTTGCAGCCATCTTGGACACAGGAAAAAAAGAAATATTTTCTTCTTCTTTTGCAGAAACCTTCTTCTTAATGGGGACTTAATTAACTGTCCGTTCATTTTGCCCACTCTGAAGAACCCAAAACCACACAAGAGAAAGAAAGAAAATCCCAATTCAGGACTATTGTCACTCACATCATTCAACATCAGCTGTCACACTGTCACATACCAAAAAAAAAAAAAAAAAAAAGAGAATGGGATTTTCAGTAGCAGATAAACTCAGTAAGAATAGTAGTATTGCTAAAGGCTTAGAATTGTTAGAATAATATGCTTAAGTATTCACAACCAAACCCAATACACAGATGCTACCAAACCAGCAGTTCTCCCGGCTCTGCCAATTAGCAAAGCCTCAAAAAGTTACAATCTAGGCACTTTGTATATAGTGATGGTTTTATTTCATGTCTGGAAAACTGTATCAAAATTTTATTAGGAGAAAGAATAAAGACAGATATTTCCCACACTCAAGTTATTAGGATGGATCTGACTTTATTAGTTTATTAGTATGAACAAGAAGGATCAGAGGACTGACCTAAGCGTTCCTTTTTTCATGTTTAAGTGCCACTTGAACGCATGAAGTTTCAAGCAAAGGAAAATCATAAGGAGCAGGCCTGCAGCGAGCAGAGGGCAGTGCTGGGAACCCAAAGCCGGAGCAGAACGCGGCTGTTCACGGCACGATGCTGCACTCACAGTCTACGGCCACGCTCCCCCGCGACTCGAGCTCCGTGCCAGCGTACACCTTACGGCACACAGCCCGAGCCCTGCGCCTGCGACGGCAGCACGACGCTCTACGCCAACTCCCCTCTCTGCTCCCAACAAGCCTGAGCTTGCTCCTCACGGCACGATGCAGATGTGTCCCACCTCAGCTGAAAAGGACATGCTGACCTTCATTCAGGTTCCAGGTCTCCTTTAACAGGTGCTTTTGTTCCAAGGTTGACAAGCTGAACTAGCATCTCTCCCAGGCCAATTTCTGATTTGAGTACTACACTGGTTTTTGCAATCCCTCTTTGTATCGTGTCAGATTAAAATCTAAATCACAGTGATGACAAGGAACACTGGCTCTATAAACAGACAAGTCTATTTAAAGAGTTGTGATCAAAGCATCGAGTAGCCTAATAAAACCCAGGTGGCTCTCCCTTATCATGTACCACACTCATTACTTCAAGTGGCCCATTTAATAGATTTCCAGGTGTCAACAAAAGGTTTGCGGCCAGTTTGTCCAATTCTGCCTCTGCTTAAGTATCTGGCGCCTTTTGATAAGAAGGTCTAATGACAAAAAAAAAAGTACATAAATAAGTTCATAAATACTTATTTTAAGAGTCAGGCTTTTTGCCACAGTTGGCAAAACCACAGAAACCAATGTGGCTTTGTATTATTCACTAACTACATAAAGCTAAGCTAATTACAAAGGAGATACCAAATGACTCATGTTTGCCATAGTTTTCTGTGAGTCTGTGTGTTTGTCCTGGAAAGTTCAAAAAAATTTCATGGCAAATAAAAGACTTAACCTGCAAATTTCAATTAAAAACATGGTCAATACTTTAAATCACTTTTGAAAGTCTTTACTTTTAAAAGGAGTATAAGCTCTGACAGCAAGTAGACAAAAAAAAAAAAAGATTTGACATTTATTCTTCATTTTAATTTTGTGCTTTATGCATCCAAATACATCAATTAATTTTTCACTTGAAACATCATTATAATAAAAGCAGCTCGAAAGGTTCAGTCAAACATGACAGAATGGAGCACTGTGAATAACAGGAACTCATTTTCAAATATCATTTTGAACAGTAAAATCAAGAGCTCAAGTTTCTACATTTGAGGATGGAGGGACTTCTTGATTTTAATTCTACACCACTGCATCAAAGCAGAATTTTACAAAGAACTCTGTCATCCCTCACCCTGCCATTCATTATTTCAAGCAGTGTCTTGCTTTCTCCCCTGCTCCCAGCATATTTCAATTTCTGACCCACTCAATTCCTTTACAAACAAAACCAAATAAAATTTTTGCATGGGAATACAGTGTAGAAACCTAACATTTTTTTTAAATGCCATGGCATTTAGCCTTCCAAACTTGCATTTGTCCTTCAGTCGTATCTGAAACTTCAGTTTCCCAATCAGTCAGGTAGAGATGCCAATATTCCATTGAAAGCCATTAAGACCCACACACCCCAACTCCTGTGGTGTTTCCAAAATGTTTGAGCAAGTACGTGTTTGTACAACTTTTAGGACATCCAAAGCCAGATGATGCCTCTGGGCAGGAGCACAGTAAAGCACAGACCACATGGTGCTTCCTAGTTCAGAGCTACACAGCTTTCAGGATGGGAGCACTTCACGTTGTTCCAATTTACACCTAAGCACTTCTTACTCCCACTCCTCACTCTGCCTCCTCAGCATTCCTCTTATCTTCAGCACTTGGTGCCTCTGGGAAACCACCACTACACGCCTCCAAGTCTAGTTTCTGTAAACTGACCAATCTCAAACCGATCCTCGACTGGCTTTTCATCTAGTCACCACTCCATGACTTTCGGCACTACTATTCTAACAAGCACATGATCAAAAGACAAAAAAAAAACCCAAACAAACAGAAAAATCACTTCCAAAGAGACATTTCATTCCTTTTGGTTTTGTTTTGAAATTTTTCTTCCTACTCCTAAGGAGAACTGCCTTGTTTGGTTTGGTTCCTGAATACTAGGTGTTGTGACCTTGTCGTTCTTGCACATGATGGGAGCTAAGTAACTAGAGGGCAACACATGAGGTCTAGAAAATCATTCTCAGTAGAATTAAAATAACAAAACAAAAATCTTGCCCTTGTAGCTCTTGTTACTCCTTGAAGGACTCAGGAATATGTTTTGCAGTTTGAAGAACCACTAGGCTCAGGGGATGAAGACCTTCAAAATTTCCTGAGTAACAAAGACCTCCATTTTTAAGAGTGCTGCTTGTTCCCTGGTGTGGAAGAGAGGCTTTCGAGCCTCAGTGCGTACCAGGAGTGGCACCCAGTGTCCAAACTGCATCCTTACAACAGCCTCTTCGACTTCCTTCTCAGATGGTCTTCTCTCGTTCCTCTCTCCCAGGCTGTAGCCACAGAAAACCAGCAGCTCTGAGTTTAAACCGTACATTTCCTGAAGCATGCTTTAAGTGAAGCAGTTTACATAAAGCTTTTGCCAAACTGTGTTTAACCAAGAATGTATTTTCAACTATTTAATGTGGAAAACAACTACCAAGCCTGATAAAATACTTCCATTACACCACACAGCTACAGATTTAAACTCTGAATGAAATCAATATTTGCATAGACAGTGGTCTTTCAGCTACTTACCAGCCACAAGCTGATTTATTCCCAATCACTGGTATTGCTTTAATAGCCAAACCAGTTCTCCTAAACACTCTTTGTGAGAGTAGAACAAGTCACTTAACGCATTAGAAAAAATACAACTATTTTCACATGTTGCAGCTATGTGGGATTTTAAGGATTATTTATTGTGCTTGGTTAGAACTGAGTAAAAATGAGAGTAACAAACCTAGCAAATAAAGCCCTTTTGTTTCCTCTCAAAATTCATCAGAAGGATAAGACTTAAACAACTGCAACACCTCGAATAAGCTATAAAGAAAGCTTCCCTCAACCTGCTGCAAAAGCTACAATTTCTATTTTTTTTTTCTTTCACTATCACAAATAGTTCAGAGTTGCATAAACTGGATTACAATAAAACATGTAATTATTAGAACTATTATCCTAAATCATTAATCAGCTCTTACTCTATTGGTAGGTGAGAACACAGTACAGAGCAACACAAACTGCTAAAACCAAAAGAACATGCTGGTGGGAGGGGAAGAAAAAAAAACCTAAACCTATTTCCATCTCCATGCGTAAGTCAAATTGCAAATATCCCTTTCAGTAATTGTGCCAGACTTCAGCTGGTCGGTTTTCCCGTTTTACTAGGATCAAAGCTGAAAAGCCCCCGTAACTTCTCACCCCCTCAAACCACGAAGCCCGGCGTGCCGCTCGCGCGAAGCCGGCAGCAGGAGAGATGGGCAACGCTGGTGGAACGTGACATCCCTCTCTTTAGGAGTCAAACGCCTCACAGCTAAGTCTTTTTACGAGGACGTAAAAGATTAAATCTCAGTTATACTGCGTCTCTCAACCAGCTTTTCCTCCTCAACCAAAGCTACAAAACAGGCACAATTTCGCAATTTATCGACAACTCTAAAATCCTGACGTTCAGTGTCCGTGGTGCCTCCCTAACTTACCCCTCGAATTTCTCTGCTGCATAAATGCACGCTATAAAAGCTCCAAGATATACTACATGTATTAGGTTTTCTTTAAATACATACATATATATACACACACATATAAACATATTCTTTATCTATATTCACACACATTAAATACCACATTCAATTCTTGTTGAATTACTTCCTCGTTCAAATTTTGTTTCAACGAGAGTTCCACTTGCAAAAAAATGCACACAGTGCACAGCAAATATATCTCTGTTAGGTGCCTAATATGGCCAGGGAAACCATTTTGATCATTCTGTGCCCGCTTATGCATTGTCCTACAAAACAATAAGATAGAACAGCAAGAAACTAGCAATTAAGAGAGACTGAATGCACATCGGGAATCACTAAAATCCACACTAGCCAAGTCAGGAACAATATGACTGATGAATAGGCTATATTATATTAGGATTGTTAGCAAGTGTTAAAAAATTATCCTTAGCAGATGTCCCTTAAGAACTAAATATATCGCACAAAGAACATGTCTGTCTTGTTTTCTAAAAAAGTTTTAAGAAATCTTTCCATTTCTATTATTGACTAAAACTCCACAACGCCGCATGTTGGCTATAAATATGCGCATTGAGGATTTATCACATCAAACCTACAAAAATGTACAAAAATTTTACTTAAGAGCAAACAATCTATTTTAACGTGCATTTTTCTACTGCACGAATTTACGCTGAACCGAAGCATGTAATCCAATAAAGGAAATCAAACTATATATTCAGCAAACAGTGAAACAAGAGACAAGCTGCAAACTACAGCAATTTCTTGACCAATACACCACATACAAAAATACGGTAAATATCCTTAAGTTACACGGGTGAGAACAACCTTATCTGGAATAAATACATTTTATAGATAGAGTTGATAAGGTACTATATAAATTTAAGCTACTATACATGGTTACACGCGCAGCTATGCACACCCTGCTCATCTTCAGTAGAGCTTTCTTTTTCCTTAAGTGTTGCTGTTACTAAGATTCTATACACAGGTTTTCCAGACTATAGTGAAATGACACATTTGCTTAGTTTCAGATTTCTCAGCTTCTCCAAGCATTTTGAACTGCATCTCTGGATTTAACAACACATATTAATCATAAATAAACAATGCTAAAATAGAGATCTAAACTTACAGTCTAAGATTTTTTTGTCTTTTCTATCAAACACTATTATTTCTCTAGTAAATCTTTCAAGTTTAGCAACCTTTGTGAACCAATTTCTTATCCCTTCAATTCCATTGCTGCAGTAGGTATCCTGTTAGCAAAATGTCTGTTCAGCAAGTTTTCAGTTCAATATTCAGTACTGAATCTTGGGCCAGTAACACATCTCTGTCTTTACATCAGTAAAATAAATGCTATAAACAAAAGGGCGCGACTTGGGTTAAAGTGTTCCATACCTTAAGTATGTATAATTTTCTTCTATAAGAGAATAATGCTACTTAACTTTTCCGGATTATGCAGTTGAGAAATGCACACAATATTATGAAGTAAGAAACAAGAACCAAAAAGATTTTTCTTCATTTACTATCGCTACTTATTTCAATCAGTTTCTATTATTTTTCGACCAGATGTATTGATTTGAATTCCTGTTCAATAGAACTACAGGCATTTCCTTCATTTGGGAAAAAAATACTAGCACATGAGATTTGCTCATTTTACCATGCTTTTCTTCAGCTCCCTCAAGTTTATTGCAGCATTCTTCAGAGAAGGAAATGGCTAAATACTTGCATTAGCAAAAAAGGAGCGGAGGGGGAAAGGAAAAAAGTAGTAAGAAGGTGTTAAAAGAACACTTTCTTCTTCTTGGTCCAGTCACGCTGGGAGAAGTGTTACCAAAATGAGTGTAGAGTCAAAATACTTGGCCAAAGCTACAGGGGAGCATAAGGACCACAAGCAATCGGTCTCTTAAGGATGGCCACACTACAGACCAAAACAAGACACTCAAAAAGCACTGAGAGCGCGATCCCGGCAGTCCAATGAAAGGTCCACTCCTGTAGCACTTTGTCCAAGACTGAAGAATCACAATCCAGGAAGAAGCAGCAGAAAGTTTTTAGCAGAATTGACAATGTCATCTTTACACAGTCTGGGCTCCCTTCTGGATGAAGCTCCACCTCACAGAGTTAGCCTAAAGCTACAAGTTTTCTAACTTTTAGGTACACTTAAGCCAGCACCTACCTCAGCTGGGTAAGATAAATACAGGATCTGCCAGGATGCCTACTATACACTGCAGAAATTGCTTTAAAAGTTCTGTTTTCTTAAAATCGAAATGGTTATATCCAGACTTTTTTCCTGAACTGCGGTACAGAAAAATTCAAATGCTAGAGAAAAATTCAAATAGCTAGAACACAACTAGGGAAAAAAAAAACAAATCCAGCAAGTTTCACCTTTGCCATATGTTCACAGCAAAACTGTTTCATAAACTAATCTGTAGAAGAACAGGTAGAAGAACTAGTTTGGAGTCTCTGCTTTTAATAGGAACTAGCAGATTTGATACTGTTTACCACAATATTGTCAATTTAAGGTAACGACAAAATACAAACATGAATCATTTGCATCTGTGTGGTTTAAAGTATGAGGGAATACATAATATTTTCATATTTCATTTCTTGCATATTCTCAAAACTGAATAAATAATACATTAAATGAATTTGTAGAAAATCAAAAGAACCTTCATCAAAAATTATTTTTAAAATTTCTTCTGTGCGCTTTTATGTCTTTAGTTACAGTTGAGCTGAATATATTATCAAGGAAAAAAAAATTCAGAATAGTTCATTTGTAAAATTTTACCTAAATTGCAGGTAAAAGAAAGCGATCTTTCATGTTGCTGATGACAGACAAATTAATGAGTTTCTGCAAGTGTTATAAAACTATATGAAATATCCCTAGAGCAGACTAAATTATCCTGTGTCATGAATACAAATAAAGAACACAAACTATGAAGTAAAAATATCCCGTCTTTAAGTTCAAAACTTGCACAGAGTGAAATGGTTAAATGCAAAACCTTCCCACTCACCCTAAAGCTGCTAAAAAATAGTTACATACAACAAACTATCTGTGACTTAAAATAGATGCTTCTCTAACTACATTTTTAGGAATAAATTATTATTCTTAAGCATAATTTTCAGTAAAGTTCAGAATGGAAGTTTATTAGATATAATAATAATATGCATTGCAACTGTGGACTATTAAAAATAAAAATCAAACCAAATATAACTGAATATATGAGAATCTAGGCAGCCAGCTTTTATGTTTAAAATTAAAGAAGGAAAAATTACATGAAATGTTTCCTTACAAAAAAAAAAATCTGCATTTAAAGGCAAATTACACTAACTTCTTTTGCAGCAAAAAATTGATGGACCTGAACTTAAACAAAACTTTCCTATGTCTGGTGCTTTAAAGAACAAAATCATTTCTCTTCTTCGATTCAAAATTAGACATTGAACAAAAGGATTTACCTACCATTTTAAAGCATTGCCTGTACAGTAAAAATCAATTTGAAAAATCCAGAAATGCAATAAACAAAGCATTTCAGGCATTTTGTGTAATCCTATCAAAAAATAAATAGTTTATACGCATTTCTTAAGTCTGCACAGTCCAGCAGTACAGACACACTTCTATAAGGTAAGAAGTTCCATCGCAAGCACTATCTCGTCTTTCTCAGTCACGCGTGGCAGAACAGGGAAGTGAAAAGAACCTGCAGAACAAGAAAGCTGCTGTTCTGCTTTTCGGATACACGCACACAAAAGTCTCCAAATCAACTCCTGCCGACGTCCAACAGTCCCTGAGAACACGCTGCGCACTGCAGCTGCTTTAGGCAACGGAGAAACACCGAGTCAGCGGAGCTTGGATTTGATTCGATGCCCTTTGTAACACATTTTTGGCAATTGGTAGCAAAGATTCTACAGAGCTTATCAGGTGAAAATACTAGGTTTTATCCCTCTTCTGCCTGCGAGCCCCAGGTTGGGCGGGCGGCTCGGGCGGGCAGCCGAGCCCGGCGGGCGGTGCGCTGGGTGCGAGTGCCCTCTAACGGGGGCTCCGCCGCCTCCAGCGGGGGCTCTCCCGCCTCCAACGGCACAGCCCGGTTCAGAAGATCTTTACAACGGAGATGAGGATGCACACACGCACACCCACCTTTCTCCATCTGATTTAAGACGATTAAAAGCACTTCTTCAGATTTTTTTTATTAGAAAAACACCACGCTTTGGCGTACACCGCTGTATCTCACGTGGACGAGCCCACGGATCCGCACACGTCGGGCACGTCAGATCGTGCCCTGCAAAGTAGCCGTTTCACCAAATTTCCTCCTTTTTGCCCAATAAAGACAAAATCCCTCCAGTAGAGGCAAGTCTGCACAGTATAAAAACTTACTTAAAACACTGAACATGCTGCATGCCCGCTACTCCACCGAACCATCACGGTTATGCAAACTGTGTAAACACCAGTTTCTTTTCAGGAAACAAATCAAGAACTTGCACTAGTGGCAGGTAAAGTACAAAATAACTTGTGTGTGATTCACAGCTTTACTAAAGAATCTTGATTACGTGATACATCTTACTACACGACAATTAAGCACATGTAATAATTAATCTCTCTGTAAATCAATATATTCCAATATCAATTTCGGTAACCCACAACAAAAAAATAAAAAATATGGAAGACTAGATGAGACTGGTTTGCATGTTCAACAAATGACCATCCAGTCTCCATCATAATCATCTGAATTCCTTATGCAAATTAATCCTTCCAAGTCTACGGACTACTTCACTAATTCTTTACACCCAAATGATAAAGAAAAAAAATCCAACTTAACATTCAATATCCTTTTTACACAGAGCACAAAGTGAAATTTCATAAATACATGCACAAACCCGATAGGCTTCAGCCAGTGCTTAGTAATTGAAAAGTCAACATTTACATAGTATAGTTTTCTTCCTAAATTACTGTGGGAATTTATGAAAAACACAGTTGAGGAATTCAGATAAACTGACTACAACTGAAGTCACAACCAAAGCTGTGATCTGTTCCTGTCCTTAGTGAACTAAAACTTAAATTTTAAATCACTGAATTTCTCAATTCATAAGCATTCCGTTTCCTTACAATAAAAGGCAATACACGTGACCTCTATTTTTGCCAACTGTTATACCTAGGGAGAACATACTTAATCAAAAAAGCAGAGAAAGATTTGTCAGCTAAAGTTGCATCTGCCTACTCAGAACACGGTTACAGCATGCTAAAGTTCTGTCCTGCAACAATACAAGAAAAATAAAAGATATGCCTGCAATCAAGGTCAGGCTGGACCGGGCTTTGAGGTGCCTGATCTGCCCATGGCAGGGAGGTTGGATTAAATCTCTAAGGTCCCTTCCAGCCTAGGCCATTCTATGATTCTATGATCTAGTTGAGGGTGTCCCTGCTCACTGCAGGGGGCTTGGACTAGATGATCTTTAAAGGTCCCTTCCAACCTAAAGCATTCTATCATTCTATGAATGACAAACATTTGAGTTATAATACCGGCAGAATTAAAATGGGAATAACCGGAAGTTGATTTCACAAGAAAAGCTAACAAAATTCAGCCTTAACAGCAGTCTTTACAGAAAGGAGATGAATCAGCACAGTTACAGAGCTGTGATTTCATGACAGCAGGACTCCTACAGCAGCAATACTAGCAAAAGAAATCAACCTTCAGAGAGTCCATTTGGCCCCTACTGGTATGTAAGTACTATCATGGAAGATTCTGGTTTGACCATACAGGGGTTTCAATCACTTTGGGGGTTCTACCAGCTACACTTACAAGATTGTTTGGGGAGCTACAATATTAATAAAAGAAAGAAACGTAACCCTACAGGACCTTATTAATGTATGGGAACCTTATTAATGTATATGAGGACCTTATTAATGTATATAAATATCTGAGGAGTGGGTGTCAAGAGGAAGGTGCTGGTCTTTTCACAGTGGTGCCTTCTAATAGAATAAGGAAAGATGGGTGTAAGCTAGAACATAGGAAGTTCTGCCTCAAAATGAGAAGAAACTTCTTCATTGTGAGGGTTACAGAGCACTGGAACAGGCTGCCCAGAGAGGTTGTGGAGTCTCTTTCTCTGGAGACTTTCAAAACCCACCTGGATGAGTTCCTGGGCGAGTGTGGCCTACTCTAGGTAACCCTGGTTTGGTAGAGGGGTTGGACTAGGTGATTTCTAGAGGTCCCTTCCAACTCCTAACATTCTATGATTCCATGCTTCTATGATAGTAGCCTTTTTTAGTAAGATGCTTTTTAAAAAGCTGAAGCAGTCAACCAGACACCACCACGCCTACAAACTGAGACCCAGTATGCTGGAACATGCAAGAACTCATGCAACTTTGGTCTTGAAGCCCCCATAATGTCTAGTGGGAGTAGCCAACCACACGCTTCACGTCAAGAAATGCAAACTCAGGAACAACTCCAATAAAACAGGAGAGGCCTTAGTACAACCAACACTCATTGCATTCTCACAGCATTAGGCAATAGTTGAAAAAGCACACATTCAGTTAATCGCTTTATCTGAAATCCTTTTTTCTAAGTAGGTTCCTTTTAGCTACCTGAAGCCCTCTGCTTCTGCAAGGGCCCGTATCACAGGTCACTGTACTGTAGGTGAGGCTCAGCAGTACGAACTGCTGCTCAACCGGGCCGGTTAAAACCCTGAAAAGCTACTATAGAGCAGTTGTAACGTCAGGGCTGGAGCACCTCTCCTACGAGAGGACAGGCTGAGGGAGTTGGGGTTGTTCAGCCGGGAGAAAAAAAGGCTCTGGGGAGACCTTAGAGTGACCTTCCAGCACATGAAGGGGGGCTACAGGAAAGCTGGGGATGGACTGTTTACAAGGGTGTGTAGCGATACGAGGAGGAAACTAGAGCAGAGTAGATTTAGATTAGACACGAGGAAGAAGTTCATTGCTATGAGGGTGGTGAGACACAGGAAGAGCTTGCACAGGGAAGCTGTGGATGCCTCATCCCTGGAATTGCTGAAGGCCAGGTTGGATGGGGCTTTGGGCAACCTGGGCTAGTGGGATAGAGGTGTCCCTGCCCACAGATGATCTTTAAGGTCCCTTCCAGTTCAAGCCACTCTATGGTTCTAAGTGACTGCATTCATTTGAGCTAAACAGAAGACACAAAAAAAGAAAATTGTGAGTGTTTTTGTGGAAATGTTGCATTATGTTATTTCTAGTTGCTACTGACTAATGATAAAACTAAATATAACCTACAGCACAGAAAAATACAGCTATTAGAATCTTTAATCATCTAGATATTTCTAACCTGAAAATTGGAAAACAAAATGAACCTTCTCAGGTAAGAAAGTAAAAAATCATGCTGGGGGTAGGGAGAAGGCAGCATCACCTTATCATCTGCAGCATTTCAGAAGGAATCTAATGAAAACTCAGCATAGTTATATAAGAAAAAGTTACAACCTTCGGGAACTTATTTTTAGGTATAATTATACAACTTTTCAAAGTTTCTATCTGCACAACTACAACAGCATTTAATTTATCATCTGAGCTTTGAAAGGTACTAAAATACATCAGATTGAAATAAAATCTGTTTCAAAACACCTTATCAGTATAATATCTCACAAGATCTGTAATGAATTACAAGATGCGTACCACATTTTTAACTGTTGCTTTCCATGAAAAGAATATAAATTTCCATTACACGGGGAGAAGAGCTACTCATGAATACCACTGAAGACAAAAGTAGTGAAGTGCAAAGAATTGAATTTAACTATAAATTTTGTCTCCAAGTGACATGGTAAGAATAATACATTTATTTCTTAAGAAAAAACATACCTCATGCATTACACCTTTTTTGTAAACCTTAACTGGAAGAAAGCAAAACCATGTTCAGACAAAAGCTTGAAAATGCCCTAAAGTGAAAGTAATTCTCAGAAAACTACCCTCACAAAAACAAGCTGGGGTACTGCATCATTTCTGCAAAGTGCCTAAGCCAAAAATCCTTCGAGCAGAAATCTGGCTTTCCCTAAACAACAGTTGAATTCTTTGGGTGGAGGATGCGAGGCAGAGAGTGGGCATAGGAACAGGGGTTGTACATGCAGATAACTTAAAGTATCCTCTTCAAATTAAAGATCTGTGTTTTGAGAAATAAATTCAATACCTATGAGGATTTAAGTGCGCTAGCAATGAGGAAAGTTATCGGAAAAGTAAATGCCTGACCTGAAGTCCAGAGCACAGCCCCAAAATATCAAAAACTCACGTCGAAGCATCTTTTGTGGAAGACTCAACAACACACCCTTGTTCTGCAATTTTCCTCCATTAGCTCACACATCATCAACTAAACTTCACCTACAGTTTTTGAACACAGAGAGCTGGGTTGAACCCCTTAACCCCTCCAAAAATCTTGTTCTGCAGCAGGCCTAGCTAAGTGTTTAAGACTTCCCTGACAGGAAAATCTTACCAAAAAAATTACACTTTGTGAAAAGAATCATAGGAAGACGACGCTGAAGGAGAAACTTTCTAAGATGAAAAACACCTGTAGACAATCCTCTCAGATTTGCAATAAGAATTACTTGAAGCTATAAAAACTCTCATTTTTTAATGTGGTTTCTAGAAATAGTCCAATTTAAACTGCACTAAAAAAAGTTCTTGTACTAAAAGGTATTTTTTTTATAGATCAAAAATGAAATTTTTGAAGGAATTCTGTTGCGTCAAATTGTAATAGTAATGTCAGGCAGCAAGAGACAAAATGGCACTACAATAAAAGCATATCTGAAGAAATGTTTGTTGCTTACAAGTTAGAAATGCATCTTTTTCTCAAACTGATTCTTAAATGTCATGCATACCTATTTCAAATTCAAATAAGGATATTTTCTAAGCACCCCCCCCAAAAAAATGGATATTAGATTTGCTCAATTTAAAAAGAAAAGCATTAGCTTTTTTGTGTCTTGCCAATTATCCAAGAGTTTGTTTGCTCAAATATCACCCTCCTGTACGTAACCTCAATTCTCTAACAACGATCACCTCGAGACCACAAGGCAAATCAGTATTTTTCAAGTGAGCTGCTCCTAGAGCTCCTGCAAAATGATACACAAGTAATGATGTTTTCGAGGTATATTCATTCCATGCTCAAAACAGCAGATTAGGTGTTTGCCAACAGATAAGCACACCACAGCTGCTCCCCACTTCTTCCCCTTGGCAGAAAGGCAAACAGGGTAGTGTGGCCCCTCAGACACGCAAGACCAAGTATTTCCAAAGCCCACCAAGAAATGCTTTCGGCAGGCCCAGAAACTTAAATCTCAATAGAATTGTTCCTATTCCAGAATCTTAGACAAGAAGGAACAATAAAAAATAAAAACGAAAATACTGACCAAGGAAGAAACAAAGACAACACAACGTTATTCTGACCAAAGGGAACAAGATTAAGTATTGTTCTGTGTGATGGAGTCACTCAAATGTCAAGAGCATTCTGCTTTCCTTCTGCATCCCTGCGCCTGAATTTGTGCAAATATATACAGCCAGTTATGATACTTAAGTAATATACAAGTCTTGCAGGGAGGGAGGCGCCTTGTTTGGTTCGAAATTCAGCAAGATTTAGCAGATTTTAAGGTTCTGACATATAACAAGAAATTTCTCTGCTGGAGTAACTGTATCTAGAAGAAAAAAGAATCTTTTGAAAATCTGGCAGGATGCTTGCATCGGGAAACATCGCTCCAGGGAAAACAAACAAGGAGTATTTATAAAACATTATTGTTTTTCACCTTGGTAAGACAACTCTATATAGAGCCTGAAAAGGTATCCAAGGCTCAGCTGGCAACCTCAAGAGCCATTTTGTTTGGATTTTCACCTTCCCCAGCCTCTACCACGAGTCAAAGGGCTGAACAGGCCCTAAGTGAAGGGAATGCAGAATGAACACGAGTGCCGCACGTTTCCTGAATGGTTCCTTCTATTTAACTGTATTTCACTGAGAAGAATACAGGGAGAACCTCTCTGTGACCCATACAGTAGAGGCAAGGGAAGATGAAAACCAGTATAAAATGGCTCTGGAGGTTGGCTTACAGGGTCAGCACAGGCAAGCTGCCCTGCCCTGGCTGCAAATTCCCTCCCGCTGCGAGAGGTGGGCATCAGCACCACTGAGTTTGGTTCCCTTTCCACTCCGGGTGAGGTTTGCTCGTCTTTCTGCATCTGTAGCACAAGAACAGAAGGCTGACAAGCTAAGGCATCGAGCTGAAGGGAAGCTCCACAAGCTCTATCTTTTGCACCTTACTTAATGCTAGGATTACTGCCTACTTGCCAAAAGGGGCAAAAGAAACACCGATGACAACAGTCACTTCCCTGGAATGAAGCTTCTCCCAGGCAGGAACAGCTGAACCCTGCACACCAGATCATAGGCTTAGAGCTTCAGCATGGGAGTCATTACATGCGAGATGAATCCATCTCTGAAACTAAGAAATTTACTTCACTCCTTGATGTCCGTCAGCTCCATAGAAATAATTCAGCCATTTTCTACAGGAAAAACTGAAGCATGGCCTCTAATTAAACATTTAAATTACTCCAATACTTTGAAAAGCTCCAGAACAGAAGGAATCTTTAAAACATGTTTTAAGCTTTAATAAAATCTAGTTCTGACTCAAGCACCACATTAATGCAGGACAATTAAGATTCCCTTGTGCTTTGAGCTCTTTTTTTTTCCACATAAATTGCGTAACCCCACAAGAGAAGAAATAAACAGCTAAAAAAACTTACCAAGTGGCAAGGAAGTCTTAAAAATATCTGTTTTAAAGGCAGTGTCCAAGATTCTTTTGTAATAAGGTAAAATATTAATTTAATAAAATCTAATCTCATTGCAAGCAAGAAAAAGCAGTTTATACGTAAAGACTAAGTAGTCTTGTTCAAATTGAATTATCAAAATTAGATAGAATCAAGCTCCAAACCGCAACTACTTTGACTATATTGCTTCTTTAGTTACTCTTGAAGTTAAACTCTCTCTCTTTAAGCCCTAGCAAAGAAGCATTTCTACTAGTATCATTATATGCACACACATTATATACATCACTGTCTTTCGAGGTCCCTTCCAATCCCTAACATTCTATGATTCTATGATTAAATTTCAAGTTTACCTTATATAAATTTTCTATCACTCTGTGTCAAACAAATTATATTGACTTACAGTGGCAATAACATCACTAGGGCCAGCAAGGAAACGCCAAGGCAGACAGAAAATACTGATGCTACTTCCAGCTCACTTGGGGAAGTAAAAAGATCATCCAGATTTCCAGTTAACCAGAGCCTCACAAACTGACAAAGCTCTGCTCTCCAGGCTTCCAATGAGTACTTAAACCTACACATATAAATCCGCAGCGAGGCAATCTATATGCATGACTACATATACACATATTCATTCATACAGACTTTATTATATGAACTGTAAACTGGAAAATAATGTAACTTCCTGCCATCTTACTCTAAAATAAATGTGTCCACATAATACTCATCCCTATAACTTTCCTTACACAGAGACAATTTCAGCTGGATATTCAGGATGGCATTGCAAGTAACCCACTGACACCTCAAATCAATCACATACTTTGATCGTACACAAGCTTCTGGTCACTGTGGAAAAAAAACCAACTTTTTCACATATGGATTTTCCTTTTTTTAACCTAATCTTGCAAAACCATAACCATTACCTTCATCAAAGTCTGCATCATCTTCTGTATGCTGAGGGAAAGGGAAGCAGTTTGTGATTTCAAGTCTGTCATCCACCACAAGACCCAGCAGCACCCCTTGGACCACTTCGTTCCCCTGTCCTTCTTCTTGGTAATGTTTAATGATCTTTAACACAACCTAGAAAACAAACAGGAAAATCACAATATGCAATGGAGTTTTTGTCCTCAAGCTACATATTTGGAATTTTAAATTTGCTGAAGTGTTACATACATCAGAGCTGCAAAACAAGTGAGCTACTGGCTTAACCAGTAGCAAGTTTAATACAAGTTCAAGAACAGCTAGGTAGTCTGATATTACAGGAGAAGAAAAAGAGAGTAAAAATTAAATGAGCGGTCAAAATGCAGTTCTAAACTAATTTTCTGAAACACTCTCCTAAAATGAAATATTGATCTTTGTCATTTTACCTTGTTGCTGTAACTGTTAAAAGCTATCATGCAGCAGCAATAAGCTCCCTCCTAATGGAAACATTGCACAAGAAACTAAAACAACACCCTGGATATAACTATGCAGAAAAATGTACAAAACACATCAAATTTCAGTTGCATTAACCTTCAAAATCACATCTCATTGCAGTTTTACTTCAGGTGGCAGTTAAATTTATATTTTGTAAACTGTGTGTCACAGGATATTTAAGAATAAAGAATGACTAAAAAAAAGAGCACAGATTACTCATCATATTTTAATACTATAATTCTCACTTCCTTCCTTAAATCTGAACTCTAGAATGAGCAGCTCTCATGAGATGGTCCTGTAAATTGGAACGGCATGAACAAAACCACTCAAAAATAGTAATTTGCTAGAGAAGTTTTACACTTAAATATCACTTTATGCTTACAGCAAGAACCAGAACAAAGACACTGCCCACAAGCACAGACTTGAAAGAACTTGCACTTTGTCCAGCATAAGTTGGTTTTAATTCACAAAACCCGAATTCATTCAGCCAAAATGCACCAGAAAATGCCTGACGACTATGTCGCCATTAAAGCAATACTACTTTAATGTCTGTCAGCAAACAGACTAGTTATGCTCATATTTACACATCAGAAACATGTATTTGTCCTGATCTTTCTCCTTGGTTGTTCAACAGAACTTTATGTCACACTTTAAAAACACCATTAATTAATTAAAGCACCACAATATAAGTTAAATGGAAGGAAAAGGCAACTAGAAAAGAAATCCTTTACAAATACATTGCCTTCTTGGGGTAAAATGGGAAAACAAAAGCTCCACGTATAGTCAAGTGAGGGGTGGAGAATAGAAGATAAATAGCCTTTTCCAGCTAAGTTGGATATATGTACCAAACAGGACTAACACCCACTGATTCCCAGTTTATTCACAGTATTACTTTCTCTCACACGCAGATACATTTGCATTGAAGCTTCTAAGTCATGATGAATCACTGGTTCACCCTAACACACATTCACATCTGTCCCTCAAGTCATAGAATCATAGAATGGCCTAGGCTGGAAGGGACCTTAGAGATCATTTAATCCAACCTCCCTGGCAGGGACGCCACCTCTCGACTAGGTCAGGCAACACGTGAGCACAAAACAGGAATCGAACCCGCAACCTTTGGTGTGTCAAGCACCACGCTCAACCCACTGAGCTAAACCTGCTAGTCCTTCGAAGACACACTTTTTCATCTCCCTTGTTAAAACAAGTCTACAGAGCAGGAAGACCGAGAGATACTTTGGTTCTACAAACCTCATTTCATGGGAAAACGGTAAGGAAATCGACATCAACAGGCAGTGAAGTAGAATTTAACAGCGCCGAAAGCAGCACAGCAAACACCGGATTGAGATCACCTGGATGCAGAAGATGGATGTCTTCCATCACAAAGCCAACACATAAATATTCATCTCGCATTTACTGTAAAATTAAGGTTTACCATATACTTGTGATAAGCTCTGTCTTCCACAGTCAAAGAATCCATAACTAACCAGATTACAGCACAGCACAACCTCTGCCTACTATTTAACTATTCTCAACATCTTTACAGTCTTGTAAGCTTCACCTTTTCCAGTGTTTTTCTCCTTATTTGCTTCTGAGTTTTCTATGCACACTGACTGTCCCTGTTGCTCTGAATCCTGTTTGATTCCATTCCAGGAGCATTTGTGATACGATGCCAATTTTATCGCAGCGTTTCTGAGGATAATTGCTCACAGAAAGCAGCCGCAAATGAAATGAGCACGAGCTGTCAGAGAGTATCAGTGATTTTCCAGGGAGATAAAATCAGGAGTTCAAAACTCTTAAATGCTAACCAAATGCCCCAACACACGATGAAGTTATTACACGAGACTGCAGTTTTCAATTTCCAGGCTGAAGACCACAGCAGATACTATGCAGGGAGACACAGACCCCAATTCAGGCCTACCTGTAAGCTTTTCTTTTTTTTCTAATGGAGTCTGAGGAAGGTAGCAGAGAAGGTCATGAACTCACTACTCTAAATTTCACACTCTTTCGCAAGCTGCAGAAGTTCAGGTTTATGACTGACCTGGAAAATACGTTCGCGACCAAAATCACTTATAAGAAGATAAACGAACAAGTCTGAGAAATGCACGCAATTACACTATTCTTGTTTTCATTTTTTTCTTCATTCTGGAGGGTTTTGCTTAGCACGTAACACACAAGTCTTAACCATAGGAGACCCTTAAACCTGGGTTGAAACACCTGCCATCAAAATACTATCATATGACCAAGAGGGACACAGGCACCGGAACATGGGTTTCAGAACTAAAAGCAGACCTTGAAAGGTAAAGTAGAACTACTTCTCTAGTGATAACAAGACCAGTTTCAAACGCTATAAATGTTGCTTCCACTTGTTTGTTAGTGTAGATACAGCAGGAAGAGCCCATCACCATCCAAATGACAACATCATGACGTACTTGATATTGAGCAAACCACACACACACTCCCAAAAACAAACACTAACTTGTATCGCGACATTTCCCAATAAAAGATGTTATGTGTATGAAGCATCAGAACATAAGCAGCTTTATTGGTCTGAAAATAAATGTAAGAAATGTTAATACAAATAATGCAACTAACGCAAGACAGAGAAATAGAAATTATTTCTTCCACGCGACACATAACAAAAATCCCAGAGAAATTTAAACGAACACCAGTATAACCCATCTTTCATCCAGTGCTGATTCAGCTTCTGAATGCTATTTACAACTCTCATTCACCTATTCACCTCGTAAGAGATATTGCCTCTTTGTACAAACCATAATAGTTTTTAAATACTCTTAGACTCTTCAAGTAGAAAATGCATCACGTAATTTGATGTACTGTTTTTTAAAAAAATAACTCATATTCCTAAATTCTGATACCTCTGAATACACGTGTCAATAGTCGCATGCAACTTCACTTAGTAAACACAATCAGTATGTAAGAAAGTCAGGTACACAAAAACTCTTTAGAAATGATATACAAGTAACTCCTAAAATGAAACTCCTGAGTCCCACAGCCTTGTAAATTTAGTGTTCAAAGTACTAAAGCAATTTAATCACTTGGAGTAGCCACTTGTCAGATTTTAATGGCCATTAATCCTCAATTAACAACAAAAAAAATGCCTTCGCTTCAACAGTGCTTCTAATCTTCAAAGCACTGCTCAAACATTCAGAATGAAGTCATATTACAAAAAAGAACCATTCTGAAACTATTAAAAACTTCAAAGAAACATGCTTTAGCTGTAGGAGTGTAGTGCCAAATTGTAACTTTGGCTACATCTCGCCATCGCAGTTGTTAATTTCAAAAGTTTGTGTCTCATTACAGAAATGCCTTTAACACGAACTGTCAGCTGAAGCACCATAAGCCTTTGGGGGGTCCTGGGAAGACTCCGCTGTAGGGACACGAATATGCCAAGATGCACATTTCTCCATTTCTCTAAAGAGAGACACCACCAAATCAAAGAACGGAAGATTCATTTGTGACTGTGCTCCAGAAAGCTGAAAGCCGCCACATTGAAACCAGATTTCCAGTACCTGTGCTGTGCCTTACAGACGCGATATCAAACAAGAGAGAGCTTCTGTTAGCCCGCTGGATACATGATGGAACAAGCTGATTTACAGTCTTAAATCAACTATTTAAATCTTTTCGAATGCTTAACATTTTTTCCCACCCAAGAAAGCTTTGTTGGTGCAACCACCAGCCCCAATTGCCAGCATCTGGGGAGAGGATGGGAGCGAGCGCAAGCAGCGCTGTGTTACGCAGCGATTTCCAAACCAGGCCCAGCTGACACGGGCACCAAATGTGGAAGGTGCCACGACGGCCACGTCCTCTCAGTATTTAACAGTAGTGAAACCGTGATCACCATTTAGCTTGGCAAAGAGACTTGAAAGCTTTTACCTCTAACAACGTCTGATATATTTTGAACACATCCATATCACATATGGAGCCTTCTCCACGTGAATTCTTAAAACTCAAACCCATGAACTTCTACATTTAAGTGTTACAGCATGAGCAATTTTACTTAAACCCCTAGCACAGACAAAGTCCAAAAGAGAACTTTTAATGTAGTTTTCTAAAGGGAAAGATCTCAACTATTACTACTAACAACAACTCATGCAGTTGTACTGAACTCAAGGATGCCTAAAATCAAGACATCTACCTGGTACACATAAAATGCATATATGACATATACTCTCTCTGGAATGAGAGAGGTAGTTAGTCTTTTTAATAATATCCAAATTAAAACATACCACCAATTTTATATGAATTTAGTGTCCCTGTCTGCTTCCTCAGCTCACGCTACACCAAAAGCAAGTCCATAAGTTGTGCTGAAACTTAACCAGTTAGCTACACAAAAAAATGAAAATCAGATAAACAGTTCTGAAATCCTCAGATAGGCACAGAATGGCTTGTTTTTAAACAAAAACTTGGAAAAAAAGAGTGAAAACTAGAGCAAGATATAGTGAAGCACGGGCAACGTTCACATTTTTTAACAATTTCAAGATGAGTTTGGGGTTGAGGTTTTTTTGGAGGGGGATTTTTTTGTGCGTGTGGTTTGGAGTTTTTTAGACGCTGCAGATAAATGCTTATCCTACATTTACAAAAGGCAAGTTCTGGAAGTTGACCAAGCAAAAGCATGCCTTGAGCTGATCTGTCTCCTGGCCATAGCACCACTTGATAAGACAGTAACAAAGTCTCTCAACTTTCCTGCCAGGAGAAAAGGAACTCTGAAGTAAATTAAAGATACCACTGCAGTGGTTGAGAGTAAGAAAACATATGTCTAATACACATAACGCTCTCCTCTGAATGATTAAGGAGACAGATGTTTACAGACAGAAGAAATTCCAACTTAATCAGTGTAGTCCACAGAAACATGTTCTAGAAGGCACTGGCTGACAGATACTGAGCCAAAGGCACAAATCAACAGGTTGATACCCCAGTCTTTTAGGTGCTGGATACGAAGCTTCATGACACAAGCCTGGCACCACAAAGTTGTCCCATGAGGTGAACTGAAGATTAGAGATGAAACTGAATTTTCCATGGTATCCTAATCTTAAGAAATATGACAATCTCTGCTGACAACCAAACCCTGAATTCAGTTAAATATATTTTCTAGGTGATCTGCAGAGATTTTTAGACCATTCCCGATGTAATCAGTATCTAAACATTTATTCTTTTCTTCCTCACACTTAACTTCAACTTTTTAAAAGCTCTTCAAACTGTTAGACTGATTTTATCTCAGAAGTAAAAAAAAAACCGAATTGTTTTCCATACAGACCTTCAACATCTTAAAGTAATTGTTTTGACACAAATCTTCAACCCTAACTATAACTGGTGGCCAAAAAAAAAAAAAAGGTATTTTAATTTCCTGACAAGTAATCAGAAAGGTACTTAATTTGACCATACTGCACAAAATCTAAGGCCAAAAGGACAAGCTCGAGTAGTCCTGAAAACTACGATAAGAACGTTGTTTGTGAACACAAAGTTGAGAAATAACAAGTCTTAGTCTTCACTGTTCTGTCTAACAAGTATAATGGTCATCCTTTGGACAGAAAGTCTGAAACATCCCACAATGTCTCACCTTAATATCTTGACTGGCTATAGCATTAATGTCAATATTTACAAAGTCTTTGAAAATACAGTTCTTGGAATAGGAATTTACATTTCACATCACTCAACAGCTAATAAAAATCATATGCTAAAATCTTATTTCTGAACTTGACAGAAATTTGGGGCTTAAAAACAATTATATAGGAGGCAGAACAGAATGATGCATGCCATTTCATACCATCTCAACCAGGTGCAAACACTGCAAATATCAAAGGCTCTTTTTGATATACGAGTGGATGTTTCCTGGACCTGAGCCTGAATTGAATTACTATAAACATGCACATTGATCTGAGGTGGTCTTCTAGCAGGAGATATTACAGATATTTTCATAAAGAAATTACAAAACACGGGGTTCTGTTAGTTTTGTCTCACATAGGTCCTCACTACCAAATAATTTAGGAAATCCATGCTAAATTGAATGGAAAATGAAATATTTCATCTTGAATGGCTGGGTGCTTTTTCTTTTTTTTTCTTTTTTTTTTTCTTTTTTGAGTATTAGGAACCATACGAAAAGCATCCAAAGCTTTCTGTTCCCTTAGTGACTTATTATATCAGTTGGTACCATATTACCTGCTTAGTTTGTAAACTTCAAGATTTCAGATGATTTAAGTATAAAAGGGAACATCAGTAACCTTCAAGAAGGAGTGCAGCTCCACAATATGTACGTTAGGCTGAAGAAAACTACCCAAATCATAACAGATCATTGATTTAACATCAGTATTTTCAGCCACTTCTATTTGGTTGAAGAACCCCATCACCCTGTAATTATAGGAGTCTTGACGGCTTTCCATAATACCTCCTGCCTCATGAAGCGTTTATAGCCATCTAACTCACTTCCCTGTGTTTCTTTTTTTTCCCCAACAGTACAAGGAAGGCGATCATATCCATACACAGCATTAAGCTAGACAGAACACACCTTGCCACTTTATCTCAGTAAGCAGTTGACTCAAAGCACAACTCAAATTCAGTGGCAGGTCAAGAAGTATTTTGTCACTCTTTCCTGAACATTAACTGGTTATGTGCACTCTTTGGGGCATGGCTGGAAAGCTTATACCACGAAGCTCAGCCTAGAAAAAGTAGTTCAGTTTCTTCCTCACTTTCTGAAACTCTGTTACACAGATTGTGTGTATCTCCGCAATGGTTCAATGCAAATCGAACGCAAAGCTTAAAGCAACACCAGGTAATTCCTCATATAAAATACTTCGTATCTGCTCTTTCAGTTGTTTTGTTCTTTTTTTAAGAACTACTTCCAAGCTGCTATGATTCAAGAGCTCTAGAATTTCCTTTCAAGCAAGAGAGAAACCGAGTCTAACAAGAACGGGGCCTTCATCTGTGGCGACAGAGCCTGCCTGCACCTTCCAGCAGTCCCAGCCCCAGTCCCCCCGCGAACGCGGTCGTTCACACAGCGCAAGCCCAGGCTCCCTACGGTCACTGCCAAGTGACTGACACAGACATTATATTTCCTGGAAGCACACACTGATTTTATATAAAACCAGACAAAGAACATGAAATAAACCATTAGTTAATACCTTGAACTAAAACTGGTAAATATGTTACCTGAAATTTATAATAAAGAAGACTTTGTTACTGACATGAACAAAAAAAAAAATCACCCCAAAGACCTGAAACAGTACAGACACTCAAGCTGCTTCTGTACAAATACAACATTAGAAGGGCAAATGATTGGGCTTTGGTTAGAGGCCTGTTGGTTTTTCATAGGCTGTGGTTTTCCTTGACTCTGTCAGGAACTTACGTTAATTAGCTAATGTCTTGTAGGTACCATGAAACATCTGTTTAAGTCATTTATTTACTGATGTCTGAGTGAGCTGCTTGTTCTTGCAAAGGGAAGAAGTTAAACACAAACTGCAGTGCACCAAAGGAAAAACTTATTAAACAGTGGAGGAAAGCAAAGTTTATTACAGCATAGAAACATAGAAAAATATTGAATGTTAATCTAAGTGTGTTTCACCAAACAGGCTTCCTGATTTTTGTCCCACTACATTTTCTTTTTTTTTTTCCAACTGCACATCAGTTCAGGTTAATAACCATCTCCATGCTTGTTCACAAGCTATTACTGCCTTTTAAATATTGACTCAATGGAAGTAAAAATCCACCATTACATTTGTGTACTTAAATTCTCCACTGGCCTGTTCACACACCGGTATCACGTATTTCTCTGCAATACAAAGTTTCATAACACGTTTCACAGTGCACGGATTCATGCCCATTCCCATGGAAACTGTCGGGGCCACAGGCACTGCAGAATCGCTTCCTTGTAGAAACGTTTCTGTAAGGCAGCCCCAGGATTTCAATCGTGCGAGCAGCAGCGCATTAGATGTTATTAGCACGCTGTTAGGAAGCGGTGATGGGGCTGTAAAAAAATTAATGTCCAAAAATTCTGCTAGTTCCAAGCGGGACGGCGCGTCTCCCCAGGACTACTTAGTGTATTATTTCTCATATTCCAAAAATCTCACTGAACTCATATCTTTTGAAAATGTACAGTACTTCAAGCGACTTATGTAAATTGCCAACATAATTTATATTTATTAATGATTTCAATACCTAACCAGCATTTCAAGAATGAAAGCTAATGAATACATTCCTTTAGAGCACAACATATGGAAATTATATAGAAGCAGTAATGGCAGGCACAGTTTCAACATTTTCTGCTTGATACACCAGAGCCTTACATTTATATTTCACCATATGGTTGATAGTTACATGCTGCGTATTAGTGAATCACCATTGTTCAAATATTCGGTGTTCACTGAGCTAGTATTGCACTTGCAAGTAAAAGGTTTTCTCCTCAGCATCAACTTCTGGCAGCTCCCTATAAAAAGATTTAAAGATGACAGTCAAAAGTAACAGTAGCAAATTGTATTAATGGCCTGGTTTTAAATCAGATTGTGCCAAACTGTCAGCACTTTGAAGTTGCAGAGAAAACTGCAAGACAGTTACCCTTACTATTTGGTTTTCAAAAATCAGTTAAATGGGGCATTAGTTAGATGGGGAGGAGACAGTGGGGGCTGATCTTACGACTACTGATCTTTTTCAATGACCCTACTCTGCACAACAGAACTGGAAGACATCCTGTGTTTAAGGGTGTGTCTTAAAATCACAACTTCCATATGCATTCAACAGATGCCTCCAAGTAACCAGTAAAAATCCCTGCTGGACATGCCTTCTGTGTCATTTTAATAATTTACAACCTCCTCTGCAGCAACTTTTTCCACATTCAGGTACTTATCCTTTCTGGCAAACGTTTGGTTATGTGCTAAGGGGCTGCGACGGAGAGCTCCTCCTAGTAACAGGTAGTACGATCCAGAGAACTGAGCCCAGACTGAGTCGCAATTTTCCTGCTGACTGGAAGTACAGAACTGAGGAAAAACCATGAAAGTCAGTTATTGCTGGTAAGCTTCAGCTTCCCCATCTTTCAAACAGAGATAAGACTTGCCTTTGTATAACCAGCTGAGTATGGCCATGTGAAAACCACTTCCAGAAGAGCTCCGTTTTTAATAACGGCTCCTGTGACACTGAGATTAAAAGCAACCGTTCTAGCGAGAGCACCAATGGATAAGGCAGTATGTTTCAGATTGTTCCCAAAAAGTGACGACAGCTGCAGTAAGTACCCCATACGTCACCTCAAATTTAAAAAGTTTCAGAATAGCTCATTTTCTGCATTAATAATAATGAAAGAATTAAAAATAACTGTGCTCAAAACTCAGCCATACTGTTAATGAAACCTTTCATCAAGAAGATTGCTTACCTTCCTTGGATATGCATTAAAAAAGCAAATATTGAAGAGAAGTGATTTACACCACGTCTTAGCTAAGATCTTAAACACCAAATGGACACGACTTGTGCAGAACATGAAGAGGTATATACATCGCACATTACACAGGGATGAGGCCCCTGGAACGGGCAGGGTACGCAGCAAAGGGAGTGCAAAGCAGGACACAGTGTTTAAGCAGAACAAAGGCAGACACTGACACGCCTTGTATGCTCAAAGCTACATCAGAGAATCACAGAATGGCCTGGGCTGGAAGCGACCTTTGAGATCATTTTAATCCAACCTCCCTGTCGTGGGCAGGGACGCCTCTCTACTAGATCAGGCAACACATGAGGACCAAACGGGAATCCTAAGCCTCCTTTTCCAGTAAAAGACCAGGTATCTATACAGAGAATTAGCCTGCCACTGCATGCACACAGCAAAGTTCAGGTGCATCTTCAAGTTCCAGTGAGTGAATAAGCCACTGCAACTTTAAAATTAGATTAAGCCAAAAGAAATTAATAAAATGCTTGTCTGAAGTGTCCACACACAAGTAATTCAAGAACATTCCCATGATTATTCCTAAATAACATCGTATATGTATGTTACAAAATACGGTTGTAAAATGAGTTATATTAGCTTTGTTTCGCACTTGATTTTAGATTATAGAATAATCTTATAAAATATTAACGAGAATACTTGTTATACAAGTCTGAAATTTTCTAATTTATTAAACTAATGATTTATTTACTGTCCATTATGATGATATCATTATCTTATGTGGTAACATAATCAAACTGCTAAGCATTGCTGCTAAAGCAGATTACAGAAGGTATCCCATCTCTGCAATCTTAATGCTGCCCGAGGATTAAAAACATTATGAAAGAACAGCATGCTCAGAACTGTACCATCAAGAATGTATTTTGAGCATATGTGTAAATACAGAAAAATAACCAAGTAATCATATTAAAATAAAAGATTGATTTAAAAATATTATAACCATAAGTTGAAAATACATTATCTTTTTTTCAGAGAAAGAAAAAAAAAACAAAACAAAAAACCTACTTATTCCTCTACTGGCAAGGCCTCTAACATGGTCTGTAAGACTTATTTAAAAGATGGAAGAAAAAGTCCTAAGACATAACAGGGCATAAAAGATGTTCATTTTATAAATACCAAAAAAGGGCCTTTCGGTACCTGTACCTGCTGTTTTTCTACCCATGGCCTGCTGTATCTTGTAAGCTCCCCTCAACTACACTGTGCTGCATGGCACCTGCAAAGGTCTAGTTTTGTTACAATAAACCGAAAACCAAAGAATAATTTTTAACCATGTTTCAGTGTGCAACAGGACATACCGTGTCTCTCATGGACAAAGCCAGAAACTGTCACCTCCCAAGACAAATTTAATTCCTGAATAAGACACAAAAATAATGCTTGTTATCTTGTTTGTTTCTGCTGCAACATTTTGACCACTGAAATGTAGCAAGATTTTTGAAAGGTATTTGGTGGAAATACTCTTTTCCTTTGTATTAACACAGCCCAATAGGTATCTCAAGAGCATGATATACTGTTTTCAACTTTTACATATACATAACTACACGGCAAGAGACCAGTCTGGCATGCACATAACTGGAACAAAAAAATAATGAGAAGTTTAACTGTTAACGACAACAGTGTAAAGGGAAACACATTACTCCTCCTTGCACACACGAAAAAAAAAAGAAAAAAAAAGGCTGTTCTGAAATAATATTTTCCCCTTCAAGTCTTGAAGTGTAACACTGCTCAACACATTTAAGCTACCTCCACATTTAGATTAACTTCTTTTGTCAGCACACTGGCTTCACGGTATGAAGTGATACCAGATGTTCTGGTTTCAAATGCCTCACTGGAGTACACTTACCCTGACACTCAGGAGATGCTGAGTGCACCAATGCACTCTCACAAATCATTTAAAGTTTGTGCTCTGTTAGCAAGTATACCTGCTGTCCGCTGACAAAACACACTGACATTTTAATCCTCGGACAACCACGGTGTGGGTACTTACCCATTTCAGGTTAAGAAATCTTCACTAAGCCTGAAAAGTGTTCTATTCCAAGAGGCGTTCTGCCCTTTCAACTTGCTGTCGCACATCAATGCTTTCTCTTTGGAACGTAAGCAGGGATTATACAGGAGAAGCTCCCCTCTAGGTTAAATTAACGCAACTTATTGTACCTGAGTGTTAATGGAAAGTACATCCCTATCACCCAACAAATTCAAAACCCTCCTGTCTTCTCCACGAACACATCAAGCTAGTATTCAATTCACATGCTAACTTGAAGTGCCAGCACAATCTGATCTAAATTTTTAGGGAAATGGGTCAAGGAAAAGTCAAAGAGATTAAACTTCAACTTAAAATTCCATTTGAATGCCTCTGGAGGACACATAAAACACAATACAGCCCGAAGGACATTAGATCCTAAAATCCCACTCTACAACTCCATGATGTCAAGAAACCATACAGAGAAAACCAGGTAGTACAGAGAGCCTGGGAATTCTTGCAAAGTCTTCAAAGTGGATAAAGGAGAAGGGGAAAAGGCACAGAAAAGCACAATCTTCACAATTTAAGATACGTCAAAGATTTTTAACCAGTTTAATGCAGGCTTCACTGTCATTACCAATTACTTTAACACTAGAGAAATTGATAGCTTTTCTTCCAAGAGTGTCAAAAGTTGCCATTTTAAGAAGTGCTTAAGCAAACACAAGATGAGTCTCAAAAACTGATTTTCAGTTAGACATGGTACCTTATTTCACCTATAATGATCAAATGTATCATCCTAAAGAGCTCCTCACTCAAGAAGCTAACTAGGCTTTCCCTGTTAACAGTTGGGGATATAATCCTATCTATCATACACCTTTAGGACAAAAATGGCTAGTAAGAAAACAAGACACAAGCACCTTAATTACCACAACTATGAACAGATTAATTGAAAAAAACTTTGATGGGGAAAAAGCATCTAGTGAGAGGCACCCTCTCACGCTCGTTAGGACGCAATCAGTCAGAGGTCTCAGAATAAGGAGGATGAGCTTGTTCAGTACCCTTGTAAAAGAACATAAAACAAAGACAAATTGACAATGACACTAGTGATAAAGGCAACTAACAAGGAACATCTGGTGATGAACCCCCTTGTGTAATTGGATAACAAAACTTCTTGCGAAAAAGTGCTGAGAACAACTAGTTTTGGGACAAGGGTAAAAAGTTCATCGTGAGGAAGACATACGGCCTTCATCCTTGAAGACCCCTGCCCAAGAACACCCGGAGGCACCGTGCAAGCGTCAAGAGGAGAGGCTGCTGACCACCGGAACTGAGGAACTGAGTGCCTTTTTCGGGATAGCTCATGAACATGTATAGGCGTATGTAACTTTCACTGCATATAACCAAGGTAACTGCATGGTTCAGGGGTGCACGTTTTCAGAGGGAGGTATTTCCCCCGTGCACCCGGAGCTGATTAAAACATACCTACTTTATAACCTTCTGGGTTATAGAGTCTCTATTCCGCGTGTCAATTTCAATGTTATGGTGTTTTTAAAAAGGTAGACTCCAATGTTTTTATCTATGTTAAAAAAAAAAAAAAAATTTAAAACCCTTTACATACCACAGATGAGAATACAAGCCATAAGGCACACTAGACCATCAACAAATTAGGGATGATGTAACAAAGTTTGAAGTAAAACTAGATGATCTTTCAAGGTCCCTTCCAACATTTGGCATTCTGTGATTCTGTGATTAAAACAGTCATATCTGACACAAGAGAAATGTCTACACCACAGCCACACTGCTGTCAATACAGATGCAGACAAGGCCTACAAATCCTAACCCTCTTCTTGATATATTTCTGTTTTAGCCAATCTGTGTTTGTATTTAACACAAATAAGCTAACAAGGGTATCTTACAGTTTAGCTGAAGTTCAACACAAACTTTAAGAAATATATATTCAAAGACTCACAAACTTAAGTAGCTGGAACAAATATTACCTGGCATTAGAAGATCCTCTTAGCCTCTAACTCTCATCTCAAAGTTTGATGGTCTAAAGATCCAGGTATCCCTCCCCCATTGCTACACATGAATGCTTCTGCTGAAAGCTCTAGCAATATCCAGTAACTACAGAACAGCAATTTAATAGTATTAAGGCTTTCCACTTCAGCAGCTATAAGGTATAGAAACCTACAGTCATTCTGAGAAGGCTATGTAACTTTTGCTACTTTCTACAACACATTAAACTTGTGTGTGATGGCCATAAGTGTAAAAAGGATTCATATGCAGTGGTTTAATAAAAAAGGGAAACATCATTCCCATTAATGAAAATAAGAGCAATGCACGTTATTAGTGTTTTAGCATATTGTTAAGGCTCCAGTTACGCCGTTATGCAAGAACAATGTGTAAGAAAATCTTATTCAGTCAGTCAACACCATTCTCCAAAAGCATTACTAGATATAATTCTCTGAACGCATACATAAATTCAAGGGGTTAGGATTTTAAAAATGGAAAAAGGTCGTATGTTGGGGCTTAAGCATTTAGTTAGATGAGCAATTATTCTACTTTATTTTTACTCTCCTTAACAGAATATCCTCAAACACAGGCTTTGCAAAGAATGAAACAGCTTCCCAGCTACAACATACTTCCTTGTCACTACTCTGAAAGCACACTCGGTTAATAAAACACACTTATTTGGCCTAGCAGTCAGCACACTTGCCTTGCTAAAAGATTCCCATCTCCCAACCCACAGCCATTACTTTCCAGAAGAAAGTCTCCACATATCCATTGTCTACATACTAGTGGTCAGACATGGCCCACAATCCACCACACTGAGTAACTCTGGTTTTGAATATTAGTTCAATTTCATTTTCATCCCGTAAAAATTTTACTTAGCCTGCCTGATTTTATGTCTCTGTGTGATACACTAGCTCACCTCTGCTTTCACAGTTTTATATCTCGCCTGGTATCACTACTAAAATTGTGAGAACTCCAGAAATATGCCAAGGAGGTCCCTGGTAAGTGTGATTTTAGGCAGGTGAGTAGCAATAGAAGTTTCACTAAAAAAAGCATTCTAGAAAAGTCTCCAAGCTTTGATGGAAATTCAGAATCTCTGATTTGGACTAAACCATTTCCTGGTACTTTCAAGAGCAGAGAATTTAAAACCTGTAGAATCTGAATGCTGCTTCCTTATACAAAACTGAACTTTCAGGTATCCCAGGAATAAGCTTACCCAAGAGTACAAGTCTGCAAGTAGCAACAGGAAACCAGCCTGTAAATGAAGAAAAACAACTGAAGTCTCGAAATACCCTACAGCCATCAAGCTGCTGCTTCCAGACTAAATAATGTTATCATACATAGATGCATGCAGTCAACATGGTTTTGCCAAGGGGAAGTCATGTTTGACCAGCCTGACAGCCTTTCATGAGGACATAACCAGGTGGTTGGGTGATGGCCGTGCAGTGGATGCGGTTGATCCGGATCTCATTAAAGCATCTGACACCGTCTCCCACAGCATCCTCATAGCTAAACTGAGGAAGTGTGGTTTGGATGATCAGATAGTGAGGTGGGTTGTGAACTGGTCGAAGGGAAGAAGTCAGAGAGTTGTAGTCAATGGGGCAGAGTCTAGTTGGAGGCCTGTGTCTAGTGGAGTCCCTAAGGGGTCAGTGCTGGGGCCGGTGCTCTTCAATATATTCATCAACGACCTGGATGAGGGATTAGAGAGCACTGTCAGCAAGTTTGCTGATGACACAAAACTGAGAGGAGTGGTTGACACACCAGAAGGCTGTGCAGCCATTCGGAGAGACCTGGAGAGGTTGGAGAGCTGGGTGGGGAGAAATTTTATGAAATACAGCAAGAGCAAGTGTGGAGTCTTGCACTTGGGAAAAAACAATCCCATGTGCCAGTACAGGTTGGGGACCGAGCTGCTGGAGAGCAGCATAGGGGAGAGGGTCCTGGGGGTTCTGGTGGACAGCAGGATGATCATGAGACAGCAATGTGCCCTCGTGGCCAGAAAGGTCAATGGCTTCCTGGGTTGTATTACTTCTGGAGTGTGGTTAGCAGTTTGAGACAAGTTCTCCTAACCCTCTACTCTGCCCTGGTGAGGCCAAATCTGGAATATTGTGTCCAGTTCTGGGCCCCTCAGTTCAAGAAGGACAGGGAACTGCTGGAGAGAGTCCAGCGTAGAGCCACAAAGATGATGAAGGGAGTGGAACATCTCCCTTATGAGGAAAGGCTGAAGGAGCTGGGGCTCTTTAGCTTGGAGGAGACTGAGGGGTGACCTCAATGTTTACAAATATGTCAAGGGCGAGTGTCACGAGGACAGAGTTAGGCTCTGCAGTGATGTCCAATGACAGGACAAGGGGCAACGGATACAAGTTGGAACATAGGAGGTTCCACAAAAATACTAGGAGAAACTTTTTCACTGTGAGGGTGACAGAGCATTGGCACAGGCTGCCCAGGGAGGTTGTGGAGTCTCCTTCTCTGGAGACATTCAAAACCCGCCCGGACGTGTTCCTGTGGGACCTACTGTAGGTGATCCTGCGCTGGCAGGGGAGGCTGGACTAGACGATCTCCGGAGGTCTCTTCCAACCCCAACACTCTGCGATTCTGTGATTACTTTGTTGAAAAGGACACTAATATTACAAAAGCAAATGCTGAAGAGTTACTACAAATCTGAAAGAAGGTTGCCCTGTAAACTTTCGTTGTACTAATGCACAAACTGTAAGACAAGACTTTTAAAGGCAAACTAACTTGCTCCATCTGCTCTCATGGTCACAGCACAGTTACTTTAGTACCAGAGTTTCTCCATCCTCTTTGCCTTGTTTACTCTCTTTGCTGCCTGACAGAAAGGACACAAAGGTACTACAGAGCAAACAGTCAGCACTCATATGGTTAAAGGCTATAATTTCATGCATAAGAGGTCAAATAAAGATCGTAACTTCAGCATAGTAATTTTGAAAAAAAAAATTGCAATTTAAGACATGATAAATATCAAGGAAATTACAGTCTCTTCTATGATTGTGATGGTTCTTACTTAAAATTGTAGATGCAAGAAAACCAAGTACTTCTATTAATCCAATAAGGACAAAATTAACACAGTATTTCCTTTTCACTCTCAAGTTTTCCATTGGAAAAACAAGTAAATAATGGCATTCAGAAGTAAACTGCAATATTCCACAGAGAAGTGTTTCATGACAAAGACATAACAGTAAACAGAAACAGGAAAAAAGATTGTTGCATTATTTCCATGGTATAACGCAGATCCCAAATGAGTATAGGACAAAGAATCAAAAAGAAGAAAGATTAAGTTTGTTAACTTTAAGGAAACTAATACCAAAATATGAAAAAACCTGAAGCAGCTGTTCATGTGATTCCATGAAAAGGTTATTTTCAATATAGCTACCTGTACAAAACAATACAGCCCCACCAATCACAATCCTAAAAAATCTGTGGTTTTTAGAGAGATACAAAAGTTTTAGGTGTGCAATTGAAGTTTGAACTTCAGACTTGAAATCAGTTTTTTAGAAATAAGGAAAACCAATACTGATACCCAAATTTACAAATTCAGACCACTTTGACTAATAATTGTAGGTACAAGTGCCTTGTAAAAGTCTCAGCAAGTTTATGGACTTTATTCTGCATTGTGACATCACTAAATGCCATCATTTGGCAACTTAACCTCCTACTTCACAAAAAACAGGAACACACAAGTATCTTTCCTTTTCACAGATTAATGCAGAAGGTCACTTCACTGCACAGGTAAGCACTCATAAAAGAAAACTGCCACATCTATTCAGCTAACCTGAAAATTTCTTTCCATTCAGAAAAATAACTGCTGCTTATGTTCTAAAATCCATCAGCTTGCAGTTTCAAGTTTATTGCACCTTACTGAAGGAAAAGAATATAAGGTCAGTGAACCAAATCTGATTAATTTCAGCAGCTGAATTCCAAAAAATTCAGCCCCCACTAATGAATTTCTAGGGAAAAAAAAAACAAAAACAAAGCAAGAGTCCCTCAACACCTCTTGTAAAAAAAATAAAAATGTTAAACAAATGATGGCACTGCTTTACAATTATTTTAGACTGTGTTATAATCATTATCCTTCTAGGGAAGATGCTGAGAGCAGCTTTTGAGTTCCTTGCTATGAAGGGTTGTAGAACTGAGAAACTACACCTACACCTATGAGTAAACCTACACCTATGAGTACTATCAGAAATGTGTTCAAGCTACAATATGGTTCTCATATATACATGGATCCCACTAGCTACATTAAAAAAAAAAAATGAGAAGGGCTTCCAGCAACTGTTATAAAAACTACACATTACAACATTTGTTGTATCTGTTGCTAATTCCCTATTCAGCAGGAAAAAGGGAAGGGACAATCTGCTGCACACAAGCAACTGGGCAGTAAGCCTGTGCTCTTTCTTTTTGTGCGTTCTTTGCACACACACATTTTCTCCTCTGTATGTGAAGCTTAGAAAAAGCAGATGTTATATATCCTTTCTTTCAATGAAGAGAGACAAAATTTAATTATCTGCAAAGGATTCCTAGATGCCTGGTCACAGACATAACTTCTGCAATCGGCGTGCCATGCCTACAATCAAATATAGTTGCAATCAACTGTGAATGCAGCTGGTATGTCTGGAACTAGACGGGCTGTCCTGATCTACTATCAAGTAGGTGAGAGTATGCAGAAGCCCCAGAACTAATAATAAACCGAACTAATTTCTAGTCTTTGTATGTCTGAATTCTGCTTAAATTCATGTTCTCAAAGAGCAGAAGATGATCATAAGGTGATCTCGACCCTGTAGTTCTTTTGAAACACAACTGCAAAACAGTTCGCAGTGACCATATTCCAGTAATGTAAGACACTAAGCAGAATTATTAGTCTAGTTCCTTACAGAAGAAATACTTACATGACGTCCATGCTCATCTATGTTCTTCCACCTACACATCCAAAGCTGCTGGGGATTTTAATAAACTTAAGAAACTAAATTTACTTCCTCAATAGGTCTCTTTCTTATGGACTCCATGCAAGTAGACAACTGAGCAGAATAAAGAAACTATTTGAAAAGTAAGTTCACTCACCTTCTAAAAATGCCTTTAGAAGGCAATCTGGTTAAAAAGCCTATGGTACTCCAAATGGACAAACAGCTTTAAGGAAGTGTGAGCTCTATTTAGGCCTAAAAATCTACAGCAAACCAAGTTATAAAAACCCAGTCATGTTTTCTCAGATCTTATATTTAAAGCATCATTTGTTCTTATATTTAAAGCATCATTTGTTCTTCTGTGATTACTGCAGATAGAAATAGTAACGGTAAAGTTTACAGTGTCTAAGAAGACTAGAAGGTATTTAAGAGTCTTCATAAAGCTCCCTGTAGTCATAATCATCACAAATGTAAGTGATCAGGTAAGTGCTAATCTCTCACAAAAGCAGAAACATGAAAAAGCTGCTTACCCACAGCTACACAGAAAGAAGGGGAAGGGCAGAGGGAACAGCACTATAGGTTTATTCATTAAGCGTGTAATTTTTCTGACACGCCGCTATACTAAGAAAACCTCCATGCAAACACTTGTATAGGTTCAGCAAAAAAAGCATCAGCCCAATCACTTAATGATGGCATAAACCAGAGGCATTGTAAGACTTTTCCACATTACGTAACTAAACCCACGTTACCCCTTACAGTTGTACAAATTCTTATATATACTACATATCCCTACTTACTAGGGGTGAGTTAAATGCAGTGATCTGTAGAACAAGCAAAGGCTGCCACTACTAATCTTTATGTACTGGATTTGCGTGGCCAGATTTTGGTGGGGGACAGTGCGGGTGCTACAAGAGTGGCTTCTTTGAGGAGCTGCTAGAAGCTGCTGATATCTCCAATAAAGCCAATGCCAGCCAGCTCCAAAGACAGACCTGCCACTGACAAAGGCCAAGCCCATCAGCAAGTATGGTATCACCTCTGGGCTAATATATGTTAAGGAGGGAGGGAAAGGTTACTGTGCAATTGCAGACGGAGAGAGGAGTGAGTATATATTTAAGAGAAACAACTCTACAGATACCAAGGTCAGTGAAGAAGGAGGGGCAGGAGGAGCTCCAGCTGCTAGATCAGAGATTCCTCCGAGTCATGGTAAAAACCCAGGTAAGACAGGCTGTCCCCGTGCAGCCCATGGAGGTTGACGATGGAGCAAATGTCTACCTGTAGCCCATGGAAGACCCCACACCAGAGCAGAAGGATGCCCAAAGGAGGCTGTAACCCCCTGGGAAGCCTGCACTGGAGCAGGCTTCTGCTCAGACCTGTGGCCCACAGAGAGAGGAGCTCACGCCAGAGCAGGTTTGCTGACAGGACTCATGACCCCACAAGGGACTCACGTTGGAGCAGTTTCCTCCTGAAGAACTGTAAGCCGTGGAGAGGACTCATGTTGGAGGAGTTTGTGAAGAACTGTCACTTGTGGGAAGAATTCACGCTGGGAGACAGTTCATGAAAACCAGTCTCCTGTGAGAGGGATCCCATGCTGGAGCAGGTGAAGAGTGAGGAGTCTTCCTTTAAGGAAGAAGGAGCAGCTGAGACAACATCTAATGAGCTGACCACAAACCCCATTCCCTGTCCCCCTGTGGGAGGAGGTGAAGAAATTGGGAATAAAGTTAAACCAAGGAAGAAGGAAGGGGTGGGAGGAAGGTGGTTTTTAAGATTTGGTTTTATTTCTCATTTCCCTTCTCTGATTTGGTTGGTAATAAATTAAATTAATTTCCCCAAGTCAAACCTGTTTTGCCCATAACGGTAACTGCTGAGTGATCTCCCTGTTCGTATCTCAACTCATGAGCCTTTCACTAGATTCCTCCATGCACCTAAGACTGGGGATTGATAGAGCAGCTGTGGTGGGCACCTCGCATTCAGCCAGGCTCAAACCACTACACTTTACTACTAAATAAACCCAAAGCAGATCACAATATTGCCTTAAAAGGAATAACAGAAATCTTGTATTTCTATTCACCACACTACACTGCAATATCCATTCAATTCAATAACTCAGACTGTTGATGGTTAGGGCTGGGCTGGCCACTGAACACCGACAGACGGTCTCTAACCCCTCTCTCTTCCCCAACAGGAAGGGAAATTGAATGACACAGAGAAACTTAGGGATTGGAAGAGAAAACTAAAAAGATTTAATAAAAATGATAATAAAAAATTATCTACATACATATATATTTAAAATTGATACTGAACTTGACTCTCCAGCCCTACAGCAATCCCCACTGATGCTGCAGAGTAGGCAGCACCTCAGGGGCAGAGGGAAGCTGGATGGATACAGGAGCTGGATTTGGGAACTCAGGATAGGGATCAAAGGTAGAAGACTGGACGGACTCCTCCTCATACACCAGCCATTTAAGAAGAGACTTTAACCCCTGTGATCCCTCATCTTTACACTGAATATGACATATATGGAATGGAATACTCTTGTTGGTCACCTGTCCTGTCTATAACACACCAGAGGTGCAAGCTTTTGATCTTGTGACACCTTTTACTTCCCAGCACCACCAGCGTGGCACACAACATCTAGCAGTGACCTTGGTCACTCTAAGAGCCTTTCTGCATACCAGTCTCTGGCAGTAACTGTAAGCATCAGGCACTACCACTTCTAGTAGAAGACAGTGTCTTCAAAAACATCATGTTAACTTCAGAAAGTGCAATCTCAGAAGAGACTGAGCTGAAAAATAAAATTACTGAACAGAATTGCTTCTATTTAGTTAAAACCAGGGCACAGATGATGAATAGTTCCAAAAAGAGAGGACCTCAAAGATGTCCTATTTAACAAATGTCTCAACTTGGTGATCCTAGGGGTCTTTTCCAACCTTAATGATTCTATGGGAAACAAAGCTGGTGAAGGGCCTGGAGAATAAATCTTATGAAGAATAATTGAATGAGCTGGACTTGTTTAGTTTGAAGAAGAGGAGGCTGAGGGATATGGTTTAGGGGTGAGCTTTGTAGAGCAGAGTTAAGCAAGAGCAACAGTCTGATGTCAGCTGATGTATTTTGAGGGCTGTTTCACAACTGGTCAGTTTTCACCACTCCTTGAAAATGCTAAGTGCATCAAAGCCACTAATTGAACAGAATACTGCAAAAATACTCTAATTCAAATTTCCTCGTTCATAATAACCGCTATACATACAAGTTATTCTTCATCTGCCCAAATATTTTCTGTACTGTATATGTCCAGGATAGTGATGGGGACTAATAAATGCCAAGTAGGCTTCAAAGCTTGCCCCAAAACTAGGATCTTCCTTCTCCTTACCCATATACCAATTCTCCTTCATGCTTCAGCTGTAGCGAGCTCTGCTAGCACTTGGGTAAGAAAATGAAGAAGTAACAAACAATGCTTCTATCCTTGAGATTAAGTAACTATTTTTCCCCACTTTATGTCATTGTGAGTAACATCAATTGCATGAGATGTGAACAAACACAAAAACATCCAGCAGCAAAGCCAAGAACCAACTTCAGCAGACACTCTTCTGCTTAAGGTATGCACAGACCACCTCTGTCAAGATGGCTCCATTCTCTGCTAAACTCCTTTCAACCCATCATTTTCTTTCTTTCTTTATTAATAAAACACAGTTGGTGTTAGCAGTCCTAATAGAGAAGACAAAGAAGCACAACAGATGGAGAAAAAAACCCATTGTGCTCGCCAGCTTTATGCCTGTGTAGTTTCCAACTATCTAAGGTATGAAAGAAAAGCAGAAACAGAAAACGTGGGCACCATGGCAGCGAGCTGAAGGAAGGAAAGGAAGGCTGGAACAGGGCAGGAATTAACTGCTTTTAAATCACCCTAACACTCTGTGATTCTGCAAGCCGTCACGTTGCACTGCCTTCCTGTGACACATGCACTGGCCTGCAGCGTGGCTGGAGCAGCCACAGTGCAAACTGTTGTCATTCACAACAGTTCTCCCTCCAACCCTGATGGAGTAGCAGTATGAAACACTAGCAAGGCAGGCTGGTAGTAAAGTCTTTCTTTCTCTTTTTTTTGTTCTTTTTTTATCTTTTTAAATTGGTTGGAAACAGAAGTGCTGAGGTACTGACAGGCTGACTCCTGTTCTTACCTCTGCTGTCAGAGTGGTTCCAAAGAATGTTTATCAATATGGCGACAGGAGCTTTATCACAGAATCACAGAATGTCAGGGATTGGAAGGGACCTCTGGAGATCACCTAGCCCAGCCCCCCAGGAACGCGTCCAGGCGGGTTTTGAATGTCTCCAGAGAAGGAAACTCCACAACCTCCCCGGGCAGCCTGTGCCAGTGCTGTGAAAAAGCTTTTCCTAATGTTTTTGTGGAACCTCCTATGTTTCAGCTTGAACCCATTGCCCCTTGTCCTGTCAATGGACGCTGCTGAAAAGAGCCTGGCTCCATCCTCCTGACACTTCCCTTTAACGTATTTATAAACATTAATGAGGTCACCCCTCAGTCTTCTCTTCTCCAAGCTAAAGAGACCCAGCTCCTTCAGCCTTTCCTCACAAGGGAGATGTTCCAGTCCTTCCATCATCTTTATATATATATAAACATAAAAATACACAGATAAAGAAATATAAATCACTGAATCACCCTAACATTCTGTGTTTGAAAAGCAAATAGCTCCCGCCCTGTTCCGGCCTTTCCTTCCCCAAGGGCAGGAGTCGCTTCTCTCCCCAGCGATGAGCACAGGGGGAGCCTGGTCGCGGGTCAGGAAGCTCGGGAGGAGGACAGAACCGCTCCTGCCCCTCAGGGAGCCACAGCGACCCCGGTCCCGGGTCGGGCACGGCCCAGGCCGCAGCACCGCCCCACGGACGGCGCCAGCCCCGCCGGCAGCCCCACGCGGCCACGACGGCCCCGCCCGCCCCTCCGCCCGCGGCGGCCCCAGACCCTCCGCTCACCAGCCCGTCGATCTGCACTTGCTTGACAGCCGAGTCGCCCGTGGCGGTGGCCTTGCCTTTGCCTTTCGAGGCGCCGAAGCCGCTGCCGGCAGCGCCGGAGCTTTCCTTGCGCGACGCCATCTTCCACCTCGCACCGGCCGGAAAGAGAAAAACGAAACACCGGAAGCGGCACCGAGGTCGCGGCGGTGCTCAGGGAAACGGCTCCGGGCGGAAAGTGGAGGGGAAGACGGCGCATGCGCGGGCTGCCAGGGCGGCGGGGCCGTGGGCGCTCTCCGGGACCGGGCGGGGCGGGGGGATCGGGGCCTTGCCAGAGGCGTGGCGGCCCCCGGTGTGACTGGAGCAGGAGAAGCCGTATGTTGGGCGCCTGTGGCCGTCCCACCTTCCCCGACTTGGGGTGGGAGAGGGGTCGGCAGCTCTTCCCCTCGACCCTCCTTGTGACCTTCCCGCCACAGGCCGGCTGGCGCTGCGCAAACCCGGGACCCTCGGGCCGGGCGTGTCCGAGGCTTCCCGCTGCTTCCCGGTCCCAGCAAGTCCCCGCCGTGCCACGGGGCCAGCCTGGGCCGGCAGCGGGGCTTGGCCAGCAGGGCAGAGGGAGGCTCTGCTTGTGGGGGGCATTTACACCCAATAAACCAGCTTCATACTGAGGGAGAAGCATTTCGGGGTGTTTTGGTTTGGCCTGGCCAGATTTTGGCGGTAACGTATTGGAAAGCGTGGGATTGTAGCTTCCCAACAGGCTGCTCTGGGGTTACATCGGCATCGGGCTGCAGGGTGAATAAGGAGTGAACGATGCACGGAGGGAGACACAAACTCGTAGCTTAGACACACACCGAACCGTGAACTACCAACTGGTCATGTTGTCCCCATGAGACGATTTAAGTGTTGTATTAAAAGTTAACTGTTGGTTTTGCTTTGGTGCTCTTGTCTGTGTTTGTTTGGGTTTTTTAAGTATGTTGAACCTCACACATTCTGCTGAAAAGTGGACTGTGAAAGGTAGACGTGCCAAACACTTCAGGGCTCTCCAGACACTGCCAAATAGGCCTCGTAAAAATTCACCACCAACCTTTTCAACAATGTAGTTGGCCCTAATTTCTAACTGGGGGAGGGAAATTTATTTGCTAGCACCTGTATGAAGATACATCTGCATTTTCCAGCAGGCACAGCCCCAGGATTTGCCTATTCCTATAAAATGGCCTTAACAACTTACGAATGTTGCCTACCAGATGCCTGCATCAGGGAGGGAACAAATTCAAACAAAGAATCCAGTATAATAATCATCCCCACCAGGCAAACCTAAACGCCACTGATACCCCTGACGAGATCAGCATTGACTAACAAGAGACCCAGATACTCAGCTCAGCTAAGAACACCTCATGACAGGCGTCCAAAGTTAGGTGTGATGAATGCCACTATAGATTTCCCTTTGGGAAAAATCTGTTAAATGGAGATTAAGGGTGATGTTTAGAATTGCAGCATCTCTGAGGTCAAACGTGCCTCGTGCCCCAAAAAGACTGGAGTGTGCGTGTGCAGCGGGATCAGGGTTTGTGGAGAGGCTGATGCAACAGTCACCCAGAGTTTCAAGTCAGTATTCTGGGGCCAATGAGCTCAACCATCACGTAGGTGTTGCAAATTTGAGTCCTGCCCTTCACACGTTTCCATGACTGAATGTTGCACTCCCACTGGCATTGCCTTATAATGTTTTTCTAGACAACAAAGTTGCTCGGTTCAATATTCATATCTCACTTTGCTGTTATACACAGACACACATCCAGTTTTAATTTACAAATATGATCAAATAGCTTTAATTAAAGAAAACTGAGATTAGAAAACAGTATCATGCTAATATAGTGGTTTTCTCCAGTCTGCAGACTGCTGGAGATCTGTGGGCTACTTCAAAGATGCTGGTGAAAGGTATTTAAATAGAAAAAAACATGCCTTCTGTCAGTAAATGCACAGTGCTTTACCACTGGCAAATTCTTAGGGATTTGAAAAGGAATGAAAACTCCTGGGATAATACAAATGTGACACATTACTCCTGCCAATTAATTTTTGAACAGAAACTGAACGTAATTTAAAAAGAAAAAAAAATAAACCAACAAGTAGTTACAGCACAGAACATCAGCATGTTCAAAGAGGTTGCTGTGGGCACCCAAAATAGTCATATTCAAGGGACTGGCATAGGGCTCACATTACTTAATACACTGCCAGAATAATTCGGTCAGTTTGGTTAATTATGATTAACACTAAAAATTAAACACAAATATCAACTTTATCACCATTGAAAATACAGAATTCTTGAAAAGGAGGCCATAAAAAGGATGTCAGACTGAAAAAATTTAGTAACATCGCCCAAGCTACTCAGGAAAACCACAAAACAGAAGACTTCCATCACAAAATATTTTAGAAAATTCAAGTAGTGCACAAACTCCATTAATCATTTTTAAATGACACTCTGAAGCAAAAGACAGCTGGAATGAAACAGAACCCTTTTATTCCCCAGCCCTGCTTAAGTGAAAACCTTGGTGTAACTAAGATGCGTCATTTCCCTCCGCAGCGCTGCTGCACCCTATCAGTGCTATGAGCAGAACGAATGTTGCTGGATGGAAATTATCTGATTAAGTGTTCAAAGATATAATCCCTTCCAAATTGTCAGACTGACTTTACCTTAAGGGCTAAACCAACTTGAATTACATTTGTGTATGCTGCAGGCTAAGACCATGCACATGAATAGTTACTAGAGACGGGCTAGCGTGCAATGACTTGTTACCACTTGGTAAATGGGTCGTGTCTGAATTCTGTGTTCTTCCTTCCTACCCTCTCAGCAATTCCAAATATTTCTAAGCATAATGAACACCTTAATTTCATTATCACAAAGCATAGAGGAATAGGGAAGAATCACTTAGGACACACATATAGCAGTCTGTACTTGCACCGAGACACAACACCACCCCAAATACCAAGTTGCACTAATAACTACAATTGCCTAAACCAATGTTAATTATCTACAAAAAGATTTTTTTTCCCAGTAAAATAATCTCCAAAACTCGGTGGCAACAGATTCTCTTAACACTGACTTAAGATTGCCTTGTAATATCTTGCACCCTTACAGAAGTTGGAAGTTCAGAAAAGCTCCGTTTTCTCAGAGGTGAGGTAGTCAGGCTCAAACCTTTGAACATCAGTTAACATGAGCACGTGGCACATCTCCGTATGAACATATCACTGGCCTTTTCCAAGGTGCCATTAGATGCAACATATGTACTCTGCCCTAGCAGGCGGGTGCGTTGCTTAAAAATTAAGAATCCAAGATCTTTTCTGTGTAACAGTTTGTATTTGGAAGAAGTGTAGTGAATATAAAGCTGTACTTAATCGCTCCGTCCAAGTAAAAAGCTTATTCTACATAAATGCTGCTGATGGCACAGTCTCCTTGCTCCTTTTGAAATCCCTTATTCACAGGATGCTTTTTGATAGTAGCTTCTCACTTGCACACCAGTCTCAGAGTGAAAATCCTTATAACAAGAAGGTCCCTCTGTGTCCCAGTGGTGTCTCTGGTGGGTTCATCCCGGCCAACAGCCAAACACCCACTCAGCCTCTTGCTCACTCTCATTCCCGAGATGGGGAGAAAACAGGAGGAAGGCAAGAAGCCAGGGACAGATAAGATCTCTTAAATGTTCATTCTTTTCTTTCCTTTGTTTACCAAAAAAAAAAAAAGGGGTTGGGAGAAGATGTGTCAGGGACCCTCAGATCTCTCCTGTAGATGCAGTTTTGCCAAGTGCAAGCATTACTCTTCCATGAAGCACAGTTCTGCTCGGTAGCACTGCGGGCCATGTGCTGCCAGTTCCAGCTGCCAACTGCAGCTTCAGGAAGCAGCATCGTGTATAAATCCTGTGTAATTCAGGGATTTCAGTTATTTGCATTCTGCTGCCGGCTGCATTTTAAGTCTGAAGGAAATGAAATATCCCCTGGCGTACCAACCCGTGTCAAAAAAAGGTTCTCTGTGATAAATAAGGTGGCACTCTACATCCGCTTTGTCCATACATCACTGGTCACATCACCAGATGCAAGTCACTAAAGTGAGGCCCTTTGTATACTTATGTCTGTGGCATCTACAGGATTCTGTTTCACTAGTAAATAATAATCTTCAGATATTGTCAGCTCTTCCAGTGTTTACTGCTTTACACAGAGGAGCTCAACGTGCAAATTTAAGATCAGGTTACAGAACTGCACGTGCATTTTGCGCCAAAGGATTTTTAAGTACTAGTATTTGTCAAGAAACTAACTGTGATTTTAGAAGTTATTGGCGCCAATAACTGAAGTCCACTTCACATTTTTTTTCTAATTTTCTTCAAGAGAATCAAAGTGAAGAAATTGGGTTTATTGGATTTTTTTATTTGAAATAGGAAATGGAAAGTAATAAGGTACAGAAGTCATAGAAAAATGGTAAAGGTGGGAGCTGCAACAGCATAGAACCCCCAAGGGACAAATATCAAATCCAATAAAGGAAATACAGGACCAGATTGTGAGCTTTGAAAATTCAATTTATTTTCTGTAAGAATGGAGGTTTCAGTCATGCTTGTGGGCAACCTTTTAGCATTTGCTTGACTAAATGTAAAAGCATTCTATGAAAAAGAAAAAAAAAACACATGGAGCAGCTATGCTGGACAGTAGCATAATGAAGAAAATATTTAAAAATATAAGCTCTTCTTTTGGGAAAGTGTGAGTTGTTTTTTTTTTTTTTTTCAGTGCTCAACTTTTCCTCTGTTTTCTCAATATCTATTTTCCAATAAATGTTTTCAGTTACGTTGTATTTTTATCCACTCCTTTCGCATTTCAGGTGTTTATAGCTATTTTTTATTATTAATGGATCATTTAGTATAGCACCTCAAAACCTGTAGCATACATTTAAAAGGAAGAAAAGGAAAGACATAGTAATTAACAGTAAATATGTAAAGATTGAGACATTTTAAATGCTAATTTTGGCCTGTAAACTAAAGAAAAGTTATTTGCACAAAGTTATTGTATATTTCTAAGCGAAGCCAGACTCTTGCTACAGTATCAGGTTAGGAAATTACATAAGCGTAGAGAGTATATATCATTTATCACTACAATGTGAAGATTCCTTTTCTCTGTTCCCAGTTAACGGATTTCTCCCAGAAATGAATGAAAGGGTGAAAAGCTGTGTATAGTATCTCATGCAACTGAACTGAATTCTCTTGCACAAATCAGAATTTTGGCATAAAGGTAATGTCTCGTCTGAGATAGTCTTCCCACATAATTTCTCTTTTGATGTCAATTTGTTCCACCTTATCTTCATAATCAACTAATGCACCTCCTGACTCCTGATGACACGCAAGCTATCACATGCCAAAGATAACAACCTTCTCTGAGAAGAACAAGAAAAGAGGAAACAAAAGGAAGTACGCATACCAAAAATCCAGGCTGTTCTGTGTCTTCCAGCTTCCTTTAATCCCTAAAGTAAAACCACGTACTTTTTAAAGGGGAGCAAAATGGCAACTAACTAGTGCAAATCTCCACGGGGCAGCTCTTCCCTTGTGTGTCCTTACAGCAGTATGAAACCAGTTGTTTAACACGTACATCTTCAAAGAGCTGCATCAACCAAATTCTGGAGAAACTAAATGATGTGTATCAGTGATGTGTATCTATTCAGAAAGACATAAAACATAGGATTATTTTCAGCCCTGTAATTTCTTCCAGCTTTAGCAAGAAGGCTAAAGTCACCTGCAAAACCTTTGTTCTCCAGAAAATTCTCCAAGTATTTGCTACTATAAGAAGTCACTTAAAAGCCCGTATAGATATTCTTTTTCTTACCCTTGGAAGCCACCATTGTGTAGTGAAACTAAATATCCTAACCTCTACATTAAATGTGTACTTCTTGTGATACACAATTTACAAGATAGTTGATGTGGAACATTCTGTGATGGGCAACTGCCCATCTGGTATTTAAGCCAGAATTGATTTTATAACCAGACACTGTGGTAACAGTAAAGCAAGGAAGGTGCAGAAAGCTTTACCATATACAAAATTCTCATCTGCTGAGTTCATAACAATCCATAAAGAAAAAAACAGGGCTTGTCACAGCCATGTTTATTATAAATCCAGATGCTGCATTCCCATGAGATAATAGAAAAATAGTTACTGTAAAAGATGAATGTACATGATGAAGGCTAAAATTCAAAAGCTCAAAACCAGCCCCAAGGCAATGAAAGGAGGAGCCAGCCTTGAATAATAAACATTCTGACAAATATAATTTAGCATATCAAATTCTGCTGAATGTTATTCTGTGGCTTATATATACCCCAGAAAAATTAAAAAATACACCTAGGAAAATATTTTCAGACACACTCCAACAATGTTCTACTGTCACAGAATCACAGAATGTTAGAGGTTGGAAGGGACCTCAAAGATCATCTAGTCCTGTCCTGTGTAGTTTTGTTTAGGAATGTTTTAACTGAAAACCCTACCATTTTATTCTTTGTAAATCAGTTAATTTTTTTTTTATTTAAGTTTGTCTAGTGCTAAGAGTTAACGGAGATGAACACAGAACACAACATACTCCCGAAAGCAACATCTTCAGATTAAAACGTTCTTTTCCAACCATAATGATTCTATGAGTCTATTCTATAGACTTCAGTAGAATTCTGTGTTGTTTGTGGTAGAGTCTATTCTACAGACTTCTACAGAATTCTATATAATTCTATGTTATATCTTTCTGATAGAGTTATGTGTGGTAGCCTGCATGGTTGGCTGTGTTAGTGACCACTGTGTGTGTATGTGTTTGCAAATGCTTGTCCAGGAAACCTCCCAGATCCAAGAGCGCACACGGATAGACTTCAGCAGCCAGGAGAGGCAATCCCCAGGTCCCAGAGACCATTCGATTCAGCAGCTCCTATAAGATCCTCAGGCTTATTTTTTTTTAAAAAAAACCCACACTTTACAGTGGTGGCTCATGGGAATAGTAAAAGAACTGAACTTGAAGGAAATATGGTGAATTTTATTATATGCCAAATGCTGTCAAAATATCAAATGGCAAAAAAAAAAGTACTTCTCTATACTGCTATAACATTCTTACAGACATTACTTTTAACATCTAAAATTTATTAAAAAGAAACTTTAAAAGAATTGCATGAAAGTGAAATGCAATTTACAGAATGGCATTGCAGGTAGTTTATCATACAATTAATACTATCCTCTGCATAATGAAGAAGGAGAAATCTCTGCTGTTGTTTCATCTGCTAGCCAGCCTTCTGAACATATTTCATTATACCAATCACATTATAACTTATCTGCGATAATCCTGTTTACCAACTGAACAGGGAATGAGTATATCAGCACAACCCTATTTCACATGCTTCTCTGGAAGTATATATTACTTTGCATTTAGTTTAAAATGAGAGTTCAAGCTCAGGCTGATTTACTTGTTTCTCCTTTTGATCTCCATTCTGGAGTAGCAGCTGCTATCATTGCAGATTCCTCATTCTAGCTGAGAGATGTGGAAAGTGTTCTTAATAAGGAATAATTGCCTGTCTTTGGGTAGTTAGTCACCATTGTCTCCTCCCTCCCTCCCCTTCCCCTCCACCCAAAAAAAGGAAAAAAAAATACTTGAAGAAAAAATAATTAATAAGGTTTTAGTCTGGAATCTTGCTGAGTGTTTTCTTCTAGTTTTTTAAATAATGAAAATATTCAATTAGATAGAACTGGGACACCATGGCAGTATGGGAATGTGCTGGCCACAGGAGTGAGGTTTAATAAAGACCGATGAATTCAACATATCACTTAGGTCACAGAGTAAGGCCTGTATTCATATACATCCAAGATACTCACCAGCATGCACAACTGCCCCCTGAAGACAGCTGGAAAGAAGGATTTAATGACAGAAAAATACTGTCAACAGCACAATCAAATCTCATAAAAAAATACTCAGTGGCCTGTTCTTTGCACTTTTCATTCTGTAAGTACTTCAAAGTACCTTCTCATCTAAACGTTGAAATTTCTAGAGTAGTAATTAAATGCATCCTTTTTCAGTTTCTTTTAACACTAACCTGCTTGGAAGCAGATGTTTCCCATGTCTATTTGTTAGCAAAAAACCCACCATGCCAGGTGGGTATTTGCTTCAGTTACCCTAGAGCAGTCTGGCTGACTGCAGCTAGCTTGTAGGTACCTGCCGGTTTTGGCTTGCAGTGGCCGTCCCAGCCAGATGTCTCCCATTGTACCGGCATAGGAAGACACGTCTCCAGTTGTCATTGTGATGGTGTTAAGATTTCACATCCTTTTGCCTGCTTAAAATACAGGCATTAGGTTCAGTTTCTTGACTGCCAGGTGTCTGGTGTGCTCACGTTTCTGTTGGACAGGGAGCAGTTTGTGTGATCTGGCTTCGTGAATGACAGCTGTTTCCCTGAACTACAGTGAAATTGCTATTTGACATGGGGGAAAAGAAGTATTAAAATGTAGAATATATGCTGTTCAACTTCCAGTTTTGTGCCCACAGACCTTACACTGATGGGGCCGATACATGCAGACAAGGCGAGCAGGCACCGCACACGCCTTCCTCAGGAGAGCAGGCTGCTGCACAACTGAGCTACGGTCTCTGGGACAGCAACTGTAATTTAATTATAATAGCTACGGAGAAAAAAAAAAGCAAACTGTGTGTATTTCCGATCTTAGCAAACGGCAGGAGCTAGCACAGCACCGCAAAGCCCAGGGTACCCAACTCGCCCTGGGGTCACGAGTGTGAGCACCGGCCGGGCCAGCGAGATCTCGGCCCGAGCGCAGCGGCTGCCGGGGCGAAGCACACGGCAGCGCGGCGCGGCGCTCCCCCCGCCCACAGCGGAACCGGGCCCGGGCCCCTCAGGCCGCGGAAGGGGCGGCAGGAGGCCGCGCCCCGCCCCCGCCGCGGCCCGTCCCGGCGCAGCTTCCGGGGGAGCCTCCGGCCGCTGCGGGCGGGGGGTGTCGCCATGAAGGTGACGCGGCAGAAGCACGCCAAGAAGAACATGGGCTTCTACAAGCACAACTTCCACTTCCGCGAACCCTTCCAGGTGCTGCTGGACGGCACCTTCTGCCAGGCCGCTCTCCGCAACAAGATCCAGATCCGGGAGCAGCTGCCCGGGTACCTGGGCGGTGCCGCCCAGCTCTGCACCACCCGGTAGGGCGGGCACGGGCACGGGGAAGGGGGGGACGAGCCGCAGTGCGCCTGCGCGGGGTCTCTCAGGCTCCCCTCGGCCGCCTCGGGGCCGGCGTGGCGGTGGGGCCCGGGGCGGTGAGAAGGTAGCGCCGGGGGCTGCGGTTGGCTTCGGATCGGAGCTGCCTCCGGTACCGCCCGCCTTCCCGAAAATGGCGGGAGCCGCCGAGGGATGAGGTGGGGCGAAGGGTGACCCCGGGGTGCGCGGGATGTCTGGGCCGAGGGAGGGCAACGGCGCCGAGCTCTTGGCGGGGAGGGAAGTGCCGCTGCAGCCGGGCGGCAGGGAGTTGTGTCCGGAGGAGCTGTTCTCCAGGGAGAGCGAGGATGTGCTGGTCACAGGCGTGGAAGCAGCGCAGGCACACCGAGTACCTCAGTTCCAGGTCTGGGGTCCCCACCGTAAGAGGGAAATAGACCCGTTGGAACAAGTCCAGAGGAGTCCACAAAGATGATCCAGGGGCTGGAGCACCTCTGCTGTGAGGGCAGGCTGCGGGAGCTGGGATTGTTCAGCTTGGAAAAGAGAAATCTCCAGGGGGGACCTAATAGCTGCCTGCCAATGCCTGAAGGGAACCTACAGGAAGGCTGGGGAGGGACCTTTTTCAAGAGCGTCCAGTGATAGGACAAGCGGAAATGGGTTTAAGTTGAAGGAGAATAGATTTAGATTGGATCTTAGAAAGAAATTCTTCAGTACCAGGGTGGCAAGACTTTGGAATAAATTGCCCAGAGACGTTGTGGCTGCCCCCTCCCTGGAGGTGTTCAAGGCCAAGTTGGACAGAGCCTTGAGTAGCCTGATCACAGGCGTCCCTGCTTGTGACAGGGAGGTTGGATTAGATGATCACTAAGGTCCCTTCCCACCTAGGCCATTCTATGATTCTAAGTTGCCTTGATGTTTCCTTTGGGTTTACTTTGCTTTCTGTATTGCGTAGGATAAAATCTCCCTTACTTGGGTTCCTGCAGTGACAGAATAGCCAACTGCCCATCAGGGAGGCAAGTGCTGAAGTTATTAGGAAGGTGTATACCTGAGGCTGCAGGAAACACACTGAGCCATCTTGCAAGGCGTATAGAACTGACCTGAACTTCTGAACAGTAACAACTCATGACCTTGGATGTTACAGATTTGGGAATCACTTTGATCCAAACTATTCCAGTCATGTCTAAATGTCACTTCTTGCTTTCTTCTTTGGGCAATATCTGTTGGTCTGCTTGACCTGTTTTTGCTTAGGGCAGCTGAATGGACTTATTTTCTCCACTCTCAGAATGCTAAGTCGGTGAGGCAGCACCTCAGTGCCATGACCAGAACTGGCCCAATGAAATGAGCTGCCTCGCTGTGAGAGTCTTTGCAGAAAGAACAGCCAAGTCTCCATGAAGACTGACCTCAAAGGCTAAACCTTTTTCTCCACAAAGAAAAATAGTTACTATTGTGTCTTTGTAGTGGTATTTCAAGGCCATACATTCCTGCCGCTGTCCACATTTAATAGTAAGACTCAGTGGCTGGAGTAATTTAGGTTTCATCTCCTGGTCATCTCTGGGTACCCAAGGTAGCATCCTCATAGACTGCTATGCTATGGACGTCTGCTCTGAGTGCTGCTAGGAGGAGGATTTTCGATTTGCATTTTATTGTCTAGTTGGAATCTTGCAGAGCCATATACTTCCAGATTTTTAATCATACGAACAGTCTTTTTTCTTCTGCCTCGTGAGTCAGTTGGATCATGATAGCAAGTATGAAGCAAGGTGATGGACACTAGGACAGAGTTTAGCTTGCATGCAGTGATTTAATAAGTTTGTGCTGATTCACGAAACTGTATTTGTTAAGTTCATATGCAAAGTGGTATCCGAACATAAATGTAAGGACTTAGCATTGTCACTGATACAAAGTGGCTTTAAATAATTTATTATAACTTAAATGTTGTTACTGGTTAATCTTGTCTGGAATGGAGGCAGTCTTGCTGACGTCTTCAGATGGGCTACTGCTTTCAGATTACTGGGTGCCATTTACAAATCGTAGGGCCTGAACAAGTGGCCATTGCTCATTCCTGATAAACTTAGATCAGCCTTTTGCTGTGGTAAAAAATGTGCAGTTGTTTTCTCATTTAGAACTCATTTACTGCTTTTGGTTTTCAGATGTGTCCTAAAAGAACTCGAATCATTGGGGAAAGCACTGTACGGAGCAAAATTGATTGCCCAAAGGTTTCAGGTTCGCAACTGTTCTCACCACAAGGATCTCGTGAGTGGTTCAGCCTGTTTACTTTCTATGATTGAAGAAGGCAACCCTCATCACTATTTTATTGCTACACAGGTAAATGCATGTGGAAAACATAACTCCTTTTTATTTGAAGTGATCCTTTGATACATAAGGATAAAGAAATCTACAGAAAACTCGATTATGAGATTTTTAAATAGCTTGTGGGAATTAATCTTATAAAGCCCTACCCTGAAATGGGTTTGCTGATTCTGAAAGTAGGGAATCTTTTGCCCCTCTACTCTGCCCTGGTGAGGCCACATCTGGAATATTGTGTCCAGTTCTGGGCCCCTCAGTTCAAGAAGGACAGGGAGCTGCTTGAGAGAGTCCAGCGCAGAGCCACAAAGATGGTGAAGGAAGTGGAGCATCTCCCTTATGAGGAAAGGCTGAAGGAGCTGGGTCTCTTTAGCTTGGAGAAGAGGAGGCTGAGGGGTGACCTCATTAACGTTTATAAATATGTCAAGGGGGAATGTCAGGAAGATGGAGCCAGGCTCTTTTCAGCGGCGTCCACTGACAAGACAAGGGGCAATGGGTGGAAGCTGGAACACAGGAGGTTCCAGAAAAATATGAGGAAAAACTTTTTTACTGTGAGGGTGACCGAGCACTGGAACAGGCTGCCCAGGGAGGTTGTGGAATCTCCTTCTCTGGAGACATTCAAAACCCGCCTGGACGCGTTCCTGTGCGCTCTATTGTAGGTGATCCTGCTCTGGCAGGGGGGTTGGACTAGATGATCTTTAAGGTCCCTTCCAACCTCTAACATTCTGTGATTCTGTGTGATTTTGTCTTACTTAAACAATTGGATTTTTTTATCCTACAAGGATATTGCTTAGTTTATTGGAAAGTGTAGAAAATGTACTGACTACCTGTTGACATGTAAGAAAACAACTTCTGAATGTTAACTTGCACATTGCTTGTGTGCACATCCCCTGCCCTGCACTGTTTTGCACAGTAGTCTGAAAAGTGAAATTAAATGTTAAACAAACATGTAGCTTCAATTTTAAGAACTTTTGGAAGTTTTAACTGAAGAATAAAGGTAGAAATCGTGTACAAATAAGAAAGGAAGATTTTTTCCATAGATCTGTTAGTGGGACTGTGTGCGTACATTATATACAGTAGATATAAAATAGTTTACAGTAGGATTCTTTATACTTGTGTAAGATACAAAGAGTTTCAAATGACTGGTAGAAGAAATTACGTTTCTTCTTACAAAGCGATGGACTGCATACCAGTGAACTGAGACTTTTTTCTTAAAAAATGCATGTATGCATATACGTGCCTGAAAAAAAGGAAATGTTAATAAACTTTCCATTGGAAGTGCAGCTAACTAGGAGAGAAATTTTAATTTTAATTGCTCTGACATGCACTGCCATGTATATCTGCTAGATTAAGTTTCTTATCTTTTTCATAATGTAATTTATCTTCATAGTTTTATATTAAAAGTAGGTGCATTTGAATTGCAAATATCATTTAATCCCAAAATATTGACTAAAGTATTTAATTTTACAGGACCAGGATTTAGCAAACAAAGTGAAAAAGAAGGCTGGCGTTCCTCTCCTCTTTATTATTCAGAACACTATGGTGCTAGACAAACCTTCTCCTAAATCTTTGGCGTTTGTTCAAAAGTTGCAGACAAATGAGCTTGTTCCAGAGCACCAAAAACAAAGTATTGTGGAGCTTAAAGAAAAAGAAGGGCTAGCAAAGCAAGAAGGTGAAAAGAGAAAAAAACGTAAAAGGGCAGGTGGCCCCAATCCTCTCAGCTGTCTGAAGAAGAAAAAGAAGAAAACACAAGAGGGTCAGGAGCCTTCTGCTGAAAAAAAGAGAAGAAGACAAAGAAAGCGAAATAGGGTGAAAGCAGAAGCCGTGCAGCCAGTGCAGAATAACGAAGAAGAGTAAACCTGTCTTTTGTAAACCATGCAGGACTTGGACCTCATTTGAATTTTGAAAAAAAAAAGTATTTAATATGCAGTCATGTGAAATCAAGTTGTTAATATTAAAACCTTCTTTTTATGAAGTGGCATTGCTTGTTACTGCTTATCAACATTTGCAGCTTATTGTCCAAGTAATTTATTCCATTGTTTAGTAATTGAGTTTGTGACAAAATATTTAGGAACCCGCATGTTTAATTATTCTCTCCAGCATCGTGATTCCTGCCAGAGAGTTCCATGCTCAGTAGCAACTTTTTAGAAGTGCTTCTCGGATTTCACATGGGTTTTGGTGGCATACTGGACTTCTTTCTAAATCTAGGATTCTAGAGTAACTAATATGTCTGTTGTTCATTGTGTTTATTCATTAACAAAATTCTGAAGGGCATGGGATTGTGTTGGTACTCCCAACATTCTAATTGCAAGACATCTCTAGTTTGGCTAGTTTCTCTCTACTTTATTCTTCCTTTTTAAATAGGAAGAACGTGACTTGAAAATGCTGAATCAAAGCACTGGCTAACACCTAGTGCCATCGTAGTATAGCACAGCTGTGGGGGAGTCCTGAAATGCAGCCAGTTGATGGGGGTGGGACTCGGACTCTTGCACTTGCTTCACTGTTCTGTAAAGTTTTGAGCAGAACAGAACTGTGTGGGAGGAGGGAGCTGCCAGAAATGTTTCTAGTGCCTGGTTTTCCTTAGTATCTATTTCCTGTACCTTGTATGTCTGGTGGCATCAGGAGGCGGAAGCAAGTGGCTGCAGTGCCATAGCAGCGGAGTGTGCAGTGTAGTACGTGCTGTGGTGCAAGGGTGCTGTGACAGTTCCCAGGCACCTCTTACCAGAATTTTTAACTTCTATCATTGCATTTCTACTTCACCAAGATGTAGTTCTTAAAAGGAAGACTTTTAGTTTCTTCACCGATGTGAGTTTAAGCCATGTTTTTTAAAAGATCTTCAGCCGATGTTCCATATGTTTGCAAATTAGTTCTCGTGTGCGTTACCTGCACAGGTTCTTTAATGTCTGGAGGGTGTGCAGTTACAGCGTGTGGTGGCCATCTTTTTAGGAAGGCCTGTTGTGAGGACAAGGGATAATGGTTTTAAACTAAAAGAGAGTAGACTTAGGCTGTATATAAAGAAGAAATTTTTTACAATGAGGGTGGTGAAACACTAGAACAGGTTGTTCAGAGAGGTACTGGAGGCTCCGTCCCTGGAGACATTCAAAGTTGGGCTTGATGGGGCTCTGAGCAGCTTGAGCTAGTTAAAGATGTCCCTGCTCACTGCAGGGTGGTTGGACTAGATGATCTCTAAAGGTCCCTTCCAACCCCAACGCATTCTGTGATTCCTGTTGGCTTTTTAATTATAAGGACAGTTGTTTTGTGGAGTGTGAGAAACCAGCCTCTGTGGTGTGAGTTGGCCAGTCTTAGCAGAAACTGCAGCATTGTTCCCTAGAATCTGCAGAGATTTCTCTCTAGCCAGCACAGGAGAAGATCGTCGGGGTGCTCTGTGCTTGCAGCACGGTGCGCTGGTGCTGTAGCCGGAGTTTGAAGCTGCTCCTCACAACACAGCTGGTAGGAGCGGACAGTTTTTACTGTTTCATACGAGGGACCATGTACACTGTGGGAACTGACCGCAAGAGACCGAAGCAGCGAGGAAGGGTGCCTATACTCAGGATGAGAGCTTTGATTAAAATTTAAAATGGTCACACTCATGGTACTGTTCCTACATTGATTGCTAGTGGTGAGTCCTGAGGAAAAATTTATTAACTCCTAGAAATTCCTCAATGCAACATACTTGCTTAATTTACATCACCTCTCTCGAGCTGTCCTATTCCCTTTTCCTTCACTTATTTGGGCACAGCGCCATGCTCATGTAGATTTGCTTTCCGTTTCCCCTCGTGTTTCTCCCCCCTTGCCAAGCCCACCTGCAGAAAGCACTGCTGCACGTAAAGCTTGGAGCAGACAGCAGAGATGGCTCATCTTCAAAATCTCATTCTGAGTCAAAAGTGTATTAAAAGCCAGTAACTTTACTAAAAACAGTTTTTAAAAATTGATCAGAAGATACAGTCATTATTTACAATAGTCCCTTTAAGTGTGGTGAAACACAAAGCTTAAATACACCTTTTTGTGAAGACTATAGACAGACAAAACCATAATTACTGCAGAAAAAAAAAGGAATATTTTAACTCATGACTCCCACCTTAAGGAATTTAAAACAATATTTATCTGTGTTTCCTTAGTATTTTGTTAACACAGACTGAGTCATGGCGTTGCCACTGGGAAGAACTGGAATGAAAAGTGATTGAGCTCTTTAGAGAAAGGCTGTAAAATTTGTCGACAGCATAGCCACGGCTCTCTGTCAGCGAGGTAAATGACTTTGCCTTTCAGTTTCCGAAGAGAGCTCCCTTCCAGGCAGCAAGCAGAGGCAATCAGCCTATGTGTTGTTACCATTCTGAAATTTGGAAAAAAAAGGAAAAAAAAAACAACGAATTAAAAACCCAAACACATTAGTTTCCAAGCAAAACAAGTCCGCCAGGCCAAAGCTGACAGGCTGTATTTATATCATTAAATCTGTAACTAAGCAGCCTGTAACGCGGAGCCCAGCTGGCAGGGGCTGGCTCTGTCCGGGCTGGGTGCACACCGGCCTGGCTGCTCTGCCTGACCGGGTCTGGGGGAGGTTTAGCCCCGGCAAGAAACCATCCCCGAGTCCCTCTAATAGCGTGAGTTGCTGGAAGCATTGTTGTCATGGTTTAGGGCTGAGCTGGCCACTAAAACACAGACAGATGCTCTCTAACCCCCTCTTCCTCCCCAAATGGGAAGGAAAAGGGAATAAGGCAGAGAGACTTATGGACTAGAAAAGAAACTAAAACAGCTTTAAGGAAACAATAATAGAAATAATGGTAAAATGATAAAAATAAAGAACTATATACAACTATATATAAGCCCAATATCGAACCCGACTCCCGCCCGATAGCAGTCGCCACTGCTGCTGCAGAGCAGCCAGCACCAGGGAAGCCCCAGGCTCAGCAGCAGCAGGAGCCGGATACAGGGAGCTGAATTCGGGAACTCAGGATCCAGATCAAAAGCAGGAGATCAGATGGAGTCCTCCCTGGACACCGGCCATCGCAGAAAGAGAAAAAAGAGAGCTAAACTCTCGTGATCATTCAAAGTCTGGAGAACTAGCCAAATCTCCACTATAGACAGGGTACCCAATGTGATTTTTTCTAATAAAATTTAGGATTGTTTTGCTGTAGGGTGTTGGAGGGACTGGTTTTGCTTTCGAAACTACACAAAGCCAGAGGTAAATTAAAAAGAGTATGACCAGAAACTTATCTGAGGCTATTGATTTCCTCTTTTCTCAAACAGGGCAGATATATACCCCAAATCATATGCAGTACTTCACTAAACCTTTATTAAAAAAAAAGAAGGAATTGACAAGTGTTGCACAGTACAGTGTATGCTACATGTGCAGAGTAATAGAGGAATAAAACGATAATGCTTCAGCCACAGTCTGCAGGGCATTAATGTTGAATTTAGGACAGAGTCTCATCTACCAGCAACAGAAGATATTTACCCAGACTGCCTGCCTGTTCAGTTGGCTGGATTTATATGTTGGTATGATCCGGTATTGTACAATAAATCACTCCCCGAGCATCTGTTAATGACACTAAATAGATGAGTTAATTAGAAGCTTCTGGAACCTGGGATGTTTATGAATCATTGAAGTCAATATGAATATGATACACCTCGAAAAATAAATACATTCTGGTGGTGAAAGGAAAATAGGATGTCCAGAGAAGTCCTGCTCATTTGTTTTTAGCTACACTGATACAGTGTGAATGACTTCTCCATCAGCTTTAGAGTTTTCCTGGAGTTTCTTGAACACGTTCTGTCAGATTCAAGATGAAGAACGTGGGAACAATGTCATTATTTATACTCATTGCATCTTTCTTATAGAAGTTTCACAGGCAGCTACTGTATATTTCATACCTCTGTGTGGGCGTAATATCTCACACAGGGAGCAGCCAGAGATACGCGGAATGAACAAATAAGAGCCTCAGCAGGTGCTATCATTTACAATTTCAGGGAGAAAGATTGCGGTGTACCGAAAGAGAATGACAGAAAGCAAAAGTTTTCATACCCAGACAGGAGAGAGAGACTACACCTTGTGATTTAGGAATGGCCTAATTCCAGAGAGGGGCTTGTGATGTATTTCTGGTAATTATTATGTCTGTACACGCCGAGCCCCAAATTTGTCTCGGAGAGCTCAGCTGTCTGCCCACGGAGGCAGCCGTTTTGCAAAAGCTGCTACGGCTTGTTGCAGAAGAGGCAGGCTGGGCTCTCTCAGGGGAAGTTTGTGTTCTGATTTCTCCTCCTGTGGTTGAGAGGGAGAGTGTGCAGCTGTGCTCTGTGTATGGATACAGGGAAACAACTAAGCTGTTAACAAGGGTCCAATTAAAAACAACCCGGAGCCAAGAGCTGGGAGGAGGAAAAGAGACAGTAGATTAGTCACTGGGATTTACAAAAAAAACAAAGCAGAGAGAAAAATATATATGAAGGTTTATGGGTGTTAACTGGAGGAGAGAATTGGCCAGCCGCGAAAGGTGAACCAGAAATGGCTTAGCAGTCAAAGGAGAGTAGGGAACAGAATAATAAACCATAAACAAAATAGAAAATAAAATCTAATTCCCTTAAGAAAACGTCATTGTCCTTTCTGACGTGGTTTCTGCCTTTTCAGAACAGGGAGCTGGACTGACCAACCCACTTGCGAATTTGGCACTGATAGCCCAAGAGTTCCCACAGAATGTAGGTCTCATGACACCAAACACTCCCCGTCTTCATGGTTTTTTGATATTACACACTTTGCAGCACTGGCAGGTTTTCAGCCAAATCCTTCTTCTGCAGAGCTTGCCTGACACTGCACATGGCTCACTGCCCGGCACGCAGATATTACATCCAGAAGCAACCTTACTCATACCATTATTGATAGGGTGAATCCATGTAGTTAATTGCTCCTGAGGGCAACCGTGGCAATAGTCTGGGATAGACTGGGGATCTTTTGGCTGTGGAAATCATGACACAAAGCATGTTACATTTTTTTAAAGTCTAATCTCCTTCCAGGGACTCACTAGGGAAATTCAAAAGTTTCTCGTTGCAGTCCTGACTTCTAGTTGACCCAGAATGATCTTTTTGCCATGTTTTTTCCTCTGGGACCAAAGATGCTACTGGTTTGACTCTTCAGGGTGGTTACTCTTTCAGACTGTCTTGGAGAAACACTGTGGAAATTTTTCACTTTGTGAATTGGCACCCATTTCGACAGGCAGCTTTTCAGAAAAAATAAAGAGAGCAGTTTTCTAGAATTCCTGGCTTCTTCTTTCCACCCCCGACCTATCTTTCAGCTCCCAAGAATACAAGCAGAGCTGTTCCAGGATGGTCCAAAAATCTGTCTAACCCAGAGTCACGCCTCCGATAGCGGCCAAAAGCTGTTCCTGAGGAATAGGATGAAAACAGACAAAACATTTTTTTTGATACTTCCCCAGATGACTTTCCAACTTCATGACAATTTGTAAGGGAGTTCCTGACCCAGGGAAAATATTTTGGTTTTAATAGCACACAATGAATTTCTGTTTCACTATTTTGCCTAGGGTCTCCTCAAGATTGTGTGAACTTTAATTTTCTTTTGTAAGGAGTTGCACAGTTTGAACACATCCTATGAAAAATACATTTGTGTGTCTGTTTTGAATGTGCTGCCTAACAGCTAGCCCTTGTAATGGATGAAACTTTAAGCAGTCATTCCTTAGTCACCCTTCACACTTGTGACTGCATAGACCTCTGTGATATTTCCCCTCATTCATCTCTTTTCCACGTTGAAGTGTCTTCTGTATCGCAAACAGCAGCACCTAATAGGAAAGCAGATTTGAACTTATTCAGCTGCACTTGATTAGACCAGCGTCTCTGCATTCTGCTCAATGTTCTTCAAGGAAGAGTGTGGACAAGAAGAGTCTTGTGAGAAAAGGTGCAGGACAGGACCTCTGCATTCAGCTCTTAGTTTGCCACCAATTCCCTAGATGGCTGAGCTGAATGCCATTGCCCTTGGATGTGTCTTGTCTTCTCACCTGCAGAATGATGGTATAAATATTTCCCTGAGCTCCCAAGCTCTTCAGAGGATGGGATCACTAGCATCCACACATCAACTGAGTACTGTGCTGACACTATTGTAAGAGCCCAGTCTTCACCCAATACACAATAAATCCTGAATAAAACTTAGCTGTATACTAGACTTATGGTTGTATTCCTGCACCCTAAAATTAAGATGCAAATGATAATTTAAATAGAATAGAATCATGTGGCAGGCCAGGTTGGAAAGGACCTCGAAAGATCATCTGGTCCAACATTTCATGGGAAAGTGAGCCTAGATGAGGTGATCTAGTGCCCTGTTCAATCACATCCTGAAAACGTACAGTGATGGGCACTCCACCACATCCCTGGGGAGGTTTTTCCGCTGAATGATTGTTCTAACTGTAAAATATTTCCTTCCTGTGTCAATATGAAACCTCTACCACTGCAACTTGTCCCTGTTGCCCCTCGTCCTCTCCATGTGGTTCCTTGTAAAGAGAGTTTTTGTAACCACTCAATACTGAATTCACTGATGAGGTCTCCCTGAGCCTTCTCTTCTCCAGCGAGAAATGCTCTAACTCCTTCAGTCTTCCCATTCAACTTGGCCTTGAATACTTCCAGAGAGGGGGCATTCACAACTTCTCTGGGCAACCTGTTCCAGTGCCTCACCACCCTCACAGTGAAGAACTCCTTCCTTACATCCGATCTAAATCTACCCTCTTTCAATTTAAAGCCATTGCCCCTTGTGCTGCAGTATTTCCTTTGCATTGTATAGAAAGCAGGTCAGATCTATTGTTATCCTGAGCAGGAACATTACTGTTTCCAACTTGAGACAGAGAGAAATTTGTACAAAAAAATCCAATATCTGTGCTATTAGAACCTAAGCAGGCCTGCCAAGCTTCTGAGCTGAAGACAGTGAAATTAAAATGGGGATATGGCATTCGTACAAACCACTGCTCTGTGTAAGTCAATGGACTTTTTATTTTCCATCTATCTGGCTTTTTCTGATGTCTGGGGGACTTGATTTCAAGACTGTATTTCGTAATGCTAGCGAGAATTAAAACTTTGTTATTACATATGTTTAACCATATCAAAATGGCAGACAATTAGCTTCAATTATGTAGAATATCTGAGGGATGCTTAATTTATTAGATTTTTAATTGGTCTCTATGTGTAACAGACTAGGAAAACGTAAGAAATAAGGCTGTATAATTAGTCTGAAAAAAGATCTTGTTTTCTCCCCTCATTCCTTCAACTACTGAGATTTTTTTTAATTTGTTGTTGTTATTTATAACTTATTTAATTATCTGCTTTGGAATAATTTTTGGTGGATACTTGCCAGCTTACTAATATTCACTGCCCGCTACCTGGTTGTGTCACAAAGACACCATCTGTTCACTTGTGCCTTCCAAAAATCTCTGAAGTAACTCACTGACTCAAGCTGCAGGTGGTAGGATTGCTCAAAATACATCATCACCAAATTTCTAAATAACACTTTTCTTTCATGTATCACTTTTTTTTAAACTACATTTGATTAAGGCTTTCTCAGCTCCCCTCCAGTTATACACAAACTTACCTCTACCACAAACAAATCTGGTACTATTATGCTGAAGAATACCAATGCATTGCTTTCACATTTTATTTATTTTATTTTTTTTCTGAAGCATTTTTTTCCATGATTGGGCCAAAAGTGTGCGTTCCCAGTCCCTGGATCCATTTCTCCTGATATCTTACCCATCTGCACTTGTTTAACATATTTGAGAGTGACATGAAAACCACTTATCTTTGGCTGCATCTCTGCATCAAAGCCAGATCCCAATGCTCTTACGCAACTAACTCACACCGGAGTACTTAAGCACATTAAATGACTGAGTAAAATTCAATGCTGGTTCATCCTTATCCCCCTGTGCTCAGCACTGGTGAGGCCGCACCTCGAGTATTGTGTTCAGTTTTGGGCACCTCAATATAGGAGAGATATCGAGGTGTTGGAGCGAGTGCAGAAGAGGGCAACAAAATTGGTGAAGGGCCTGGAGAATAGACCTTATGAGGAGCGATTGAGGGAGCTGGGAGTGTTCAGTTTAAGGAAGAGGAGGCTGAGAAGGGACCTCATCATGCTCTACAATTACTTGAAAGGACATTGTAGAGAGGTTGGTGCTGGTCTCTTCTCACAGGTAATTAGGGACAGAACCAGGGGGAATGGGTTCAAGTTGCAACAGGGCAAGTTTAGGCTGGACATTAGGAAGAAATTCATCATGGAAAGAGTGGTCAGACTGCCTAGGGAGGTGGTTGAGTCGCCATCCCTGGATGTGTTTAAGTGTCGCTTAGATGTGGTGTTGGGTGAGATGGTTTAGGGGCGAACTTGTAGTGTAGGGTTAATGGTTGGACTCAATGATCCCAAGAGTCTTTTCCAGCCTGAACTGTTCTATGATTCTATGATTCTACCACCTCGTAGCTGGAAGAGCAGATGTGAAAGCTTGGAACTCTGGCTCAGCCTCCTGCTTGTGCAGGACAGTGCTTCTGGCTTGGCTGTTTTGTGGCTGCTGCACCCTCCAGTTACTAACCAATTAACCCCTGTTAAAACATTTTCAAATAAGAAATCTCAGTAGATTACAAGAATAATAGTATAATTGTTTTAAAAGATAAAATACAGCAATATTTTTGTTGGGATAGTGGATATCTTTACTTCGTGAAACAGCCAATGTTATTTCTGTGACTGAAGATTAATTTCCACGCCATTATCAAATGCAACCCTTGAGGAATTAATTGCATTTGTATCTCATATCGAAGGCCTATTTATATAATCAAGCAATCTGGAACAGATAAGCCTCTTCTTGGGAAACCTCTGCTGCTCTGCAATATTTGACTTTGCCTCAGACAGGTTGTGGCCCGCTGGGAACTGAGCAGCTCACTAAAGCGCCATTTGTCATGCAATGCGACAAATCCCGGAGTCAGGGCGATAATCTCTGCAAACTCTGTACAAACAGTCCCTCTGTCTCGGCAAAAGTGATTAATGGTCTCTGCAGAATCAGCATAGGGCCCTCTGTATTAATTACTTCAGAGGGCCGCTAAATGGAAACCCCCGAAGCCTGCAAAGGCTCCGGGGAAGGCTGGGGTTGCGAGGCCAGGCTGGATGTGGGGCTGGGCAGTGGAAGGGCTGCAAGGCAGCCTGAGCTCCCGCTGGGAGCCTGGGGAAGGCTGCAGAGGTGACCTGGGGTCCCCAAGGTGCAGCTCTGCAGGGACCCCTTACCTTTTCCCATGCTCAGGCCAAGAGTGGGATCACACCAGCTTGTCCAGGGCGGGCACACAGGCACTGACCTGCTTCTGGCCGCAGCTCTGCTCCCTCAGTCATTTCTTGTCCCGGGGTCGCAAGCAGGGTACTGGTGCATGAGAAAATCCGAGCCTGGCTTTGAAGTGGAGACGATGGGGAGAGCAATCAGGTGGGGACCAGGTGCTGGAGGGGATGTGGTCGTTCAGTGGGGACCATGGTTTGCAATATTCCCTCTGTCTCTGCTGTAACTGATGTGATTTAAAATGCATAGGCTCTTCGTAAATTATTGCAGCTCTACTGCAACGAGTGAAACCGTGCCAATTTATCTCCAGGGAAGATCTAAGCCTTAAATGTTTTACAAAGAAAGAAAGAAGATGAGGAGAGAAGTGTGCATTTATCTTTCCAGTACTTGGGCCTCATCCAAAGGGAAAACTTCTACATCTTGTCTCAGAACCTTTAAATCCCAGCTGTGAGACTCTGGTTAGAGACCCCCACGGAACAGTCTTAATGAATTTACCATGGATTTCTTCTAATTCATTAAAAATATGTCAAATCCAGTAAAGCACGCTAGCCTGCCTGCGTATTTTTCATTTGTCCCGTAGAAGTCAAAGGCAGGGATATCATTGCCTGCCTGGCTCTGTAGACTTACCCAGTGATGGCACAACCCCAACAGCTGTGCCAGGTATGCTGCATTTATGCCTAGCGGGCTGAACTCCCAGTCCTTACACCGTAAAAGTGATTTCATTTGAAAGAAATAATTTGGTTATTCTGTCTGGTCGGTTCTATCTGGTGACCGCACAGGACTTTGCTGCATTCAGACAGGAATTACATCAGTAACTGATGGTACTACATCAGGCGTGAAGCCACCCTGGCTAAGAAAGATTTGACTCTCTCTCTCCTGTGTAACAGCCTGTGACGACGGTTGTCGTCGAAGAAGGGGCTCAGTTCCCTACCCTGTGTTATTTACAAAGAAACAAAGGCAGAAATAACTTCAGAAGTAGAAATTACAGGATTTTAGCTTCCTTGTCTTGTGTTTGTCATAATGTCCTAATCCATTCTTAAAGAGCATGTACATCTGATGGTCGCCCTCTTAACTGAAGCAATACACCAAAACGAATAAATATAGGAAAAAATACCCACTGGGACACTTTGCACAGTAGGGTGCTTAGTGCCAGAGTTTTTTTCAGCATAGGGAAATGAACAGGACAATTTTTCACTTGTTCAAAGCACCCACTCCCTAGGTATTCCACCTAATTTCTAGAGGCACTAGTATGAGTGAGAATTAGAAACTCAAAAGCTTACAAATCACCTTTAAGGACAGTACTAAAAATCCTACAAATTGTTTGTCAGGATCTTCAAGCATCTTCAGAAATATGGTTCTTGAAACCTCACCAGTGAAGCCTGAATTAAATGTCCACAGGTAAAAGTTCACTACTTTCCTTTCACTGCTCTGTCTTGAGAAGAAAATGCATGAAATGTTTGGAAAATAGCATTTAGCTATTATTTAGTATGTTCCCCTGAAATTACCTGAATAAATGCAGAGCAGCAAGAAAGCCATGGCCACAGCAACGAGGTTGAGACCTCTCTTTTGTGAAGTAAGACAGCTTGAAATTTAAAGGGGCTTTAAATAAAATAAAATAATGATTCCCAACTGTTCTGAAGTCTCACCACTTATTTGGCTGATTGGTGGGCAGGGAGGACAGGGAGGTCAGTCCATGTAGGGGCACTTAGTCCAGAAGGTCTGGCGGGATGATGCATCGTGACATTCACACAAGAGGCTTTCTCTGTGCCCCAAGAAAATTACTGGACATTTTATACTGGAATAACAAAACCGGACTTGTGGATATATTAAAAGGAAAAGTGTCTTGTGGAAGAGTGGAATAGCCTCTCCCCAAGTCAGACAGGTGAGAAGAGCAGAGTGCCTGGCAGTTTGCTGATGGTAACAAGTACCTGGGGAAGGGAAAGAGCAGTTGGTCTGAGGGCAGTGGGCTCCTCTTTGTATCACTTCTTTTGTACCTCAAGGAAGGAGCCTTTATTCTTCTTTGGCAAGTTCCTAGCTTTTGTGGTATTTGGAGAGAACAGTTAACCCGTAACCACTGGCAGCAGCTGAGCATGAAGACGCCGTGTTAAAGAGGAACCGCTGAGAACTCTCTAAATTGCGTTTCCTCAGAATGAAACGGGATGGGATTACAGTGTCTCCTTGGCATGGGCCTAAAACCAAAATGATTCTTCACTGGATGAATAATTTCATGTGCTGGTTAGACTACAGCCTGCAGCCTCCAATGGAAAGGAAGCTGGCTTTTCCTCAAATTCTGTCCTTTGCTCTCACGGGAGCTTGAAACACGACTAACACAAAGTAATTCCTTCCATTACCAACCTTGGACTCCAGTTTGATTACTCGTTGCATTAATTTAGTGATTCCGTGATTTGAACCCATCGGTTTATTGATTTAGTCTTAATAGGAAGCCTGATGCAATCACAGGATTTTTTCTTTTTTAATTAACTTAGCAAAATTGCAGTAGATTAACCCTTGTTGCCTTAAGAGTAAACTCCCTTGTTTATTCTTTTCAATAAAATCTACCACACCAATTTATTCTACCAGACTGCTCCATGGGTCAGAAGCTGAAGGGCACTTACAATTTAGTATTAGGTGTTTCCAGGCCACTTGATTCTTTCTTCTGATTAATATGAATCCCTCATATAATAAATGGAGAGTGAGAGCAAGCACAAAAGGGAAGAGCATGGAAAACAAAGCTGAACAGGGGAAAAATACCTGTTTTCTCCTACTAATCTTTACAGAAACGTGCTATTCAATCATGTCATTATTTCTATCCTAACTACTGACAGGAGGAAAAAGGTTCAGAAATATGATTTAGGCATGGACAAAATAGTTGTTCTTAGTGGTAGATGGATTTCAAGGTGTCCCGCTATTCAGTAGAGTGGCTTTAAATAGTTCATATTTGCCCAGTACCTCACAGTCTGCTCTGCCTTCTGTCACATTTGATAAGGAAATAGTCCACTCACGGTATTGAAATTTCAACTGGAAGCCTCTGCAGAGACTAATCATACGTTTTTAGGGCATTTTCCATTCTGGCTATTTGGTGCTATTATTGAACTTTTCAACTAGCTATGCATGCTTTTTGCAGCTTGATCATACCTTTTATTTCTTTCTCAGCACTCTTTCTGTTAGCTGTTACTCACAGAAATCTCCAGTGCTGGATGCCCAGGTGCAAAGTAAGGTTGCACAATCCAGGCCTGTGGACCTCTTTGTTTAATGTCCCCACATCTTTAAAAGGGAGTTCCTACACTTACTGGGTACATCCTTCGGCACTGTCAGAAAGATGATGGTTTTCTTCTTTTCCTGGCCCTACAAGTATCATATTTACATGTGGTACTCTAGTTTGTATGAACCAGAGCCAAGGCAACTCACCATAGGCTGAATACCTACATTTGTAGATGGAAATCTCTGTGAGTTGGTTCTATTTTTTTTCTGAATCAAACAATGCACAGAAAGAAGAGGCATAGTGGGTGTATTTTCCACCCAGAAAGAGTAGGATGTCAATAAATGAAAGGATCATTAAGAAACCACCAGAAATTAGAAGAATGCTGATGCAGCTCAATTCCAGTCTCCAAAACTACAGGCAAGAAAATGACCTGCATCTCAATGTCTTGTAAAAGAAACTAGACATTGACTGCAATGAGCTTGAAGCAGCTCTAATGAAATCATTCTGTCAGATGTGTGCAAATAGTTGGAAGAAGAAAACAGTTGCTGTAAAGACACTGGGATAAGTAGCTCACCAAAGTAACAGAAACTGCAGAAATATATCAAATTTGTTCAAGTTTGAAGGAGAAAAGACAGCCACTGACCACACTGGTGCAAAGGAGAAGGTGTCTGACAAAAAAAAATCAAAGGTTATGAGCTATGAAACATCTACAGTGTCAACAGAAAAGATCCTTTTTTCTCAGCAGCTCTCGCCGAAAATTTTGCCACTTCTGGGAGCTCACAGAATGGAGGAAAACCACCGGCTGGAGGTTTCACTGAGCTGGTCCTGCACATTCACATGGAAGGGAACCTTTGCTGTTGACAAGGCTGCTCCAAGCAAAACCCAGTTGCTCCTGCTGTCGTGGCTGGGATACGCTGGGGAGTCCTGGGACCTGCCCTGGGACTCTGCTGGGGCAGCAGATGATGGGGAGGGAAGGTGGCTTTGATCAGCCCATTTCCAGATTTGCCAGAAGCCAGCACGGCAAGCCCCAAGGCTGTATTTGATGTGTTATTGTAATGTTGTCAATCAGTATTTGAGCTAATTTTTGGTGTAGAACAAGTCCATCTGCTACCTGCTAACAGAAATATTTCATTTATTGTCACGCTTATTCCAGTTTTCAAACTTACACTGCTGGGAGAGCTCAAAAGTAATCCTGTGCATCTTGTGAGCAGGACAGAGCAAACAGAAAGGCCACAGCACTGCTAGCTCACCCACTCACCCCTTCACAAATCCATGCTTTCCTGATAAAGAGCTTTACAAACTAGTACTATACACTGAAAAGATTAAGCTTTTGAAATGAAGGAAGCAGCTGGGTCACAGCTTGGTGTGCAGTTGGAGAATACTAACTGGAAAAAAAGCTCGTTTTGTATCAAATACAATGGGAACTTTACAGCATATTGTAGGAGACACTTGCTTATTTTAAGTCTTGTACAATGGACCACCCTCACTCTATTCACACAGACACCAAGTAAACTAGATAATACTTAGTTTTCTGTATCTCCCAATGAAGAGTAAAAGTCTGGATCAGCTCAGCCAGAAGAAATGTGATTCCAGAGACTCCCTAGAGTTTCAGTTCAAAGCTCAGATCAATAAGGTACTCCTGTGCCTTAGAATAAAGACTTGTAAATATGTACTTGCCACCTGATACTCTTTGTAATATAACCAGGGGGTATGTCTCAACAAGTGTTAATTGGAAAACAACCACATGTGAGAAATCACCTTCCTTCAGAAAGGAGACAGACAAAAATAGAACTGAGCAGATCACAGCCCAGGGCGCTCCAGGATCTTTCCACATGAATGAGAGCAAGTAGAAATGAAATGGCAAAATCAGAGCTAATGACAGACTGCCTGCCTGCTAGATGTGACCTGCAAATGGATTTTAAAACGTCTCCAACTACTACCACAATTCAGGTTGCATATCCTTATTATCTGCACACAGAGCAACATTTTAGAGGTAAACGGGTTACTTTTTTTCTGGCTGTACCTCTTAGTAGGTATGAAGTATTGCCAAACTCCCTGGCTTTGTCTGTGGTATCTGCTATGCATCTTTCTGTGCCAAGCACTCCTATTTCAGGTTCAGCAAATCATTTTAGAAATAAAGAACTACCATTTCCATCAGACGTGAGTGCTGTGCCAGCCCTGGCTTGGTTCTAGGAGGTAGGATCCATTGTGCAGGCTGGAGCTTGGCAGGAGGAGGTGAGCAGGATAGGTTTCAAGAAAGTAGTGGGGTTTTAAGAGCAGGAGACCAAACTCAGGTCCTACTCAGTCCTGTACCCTGCTTTCAACAACAGCCAGGACTGGGTGCCTCCAGGTTTGGGTAGAATCATAGAATTGTGGGATTGTTTCAGTTGGAAAGTCCTTTAAGATCATCAAGTCTGACATATGAAGGGTATGTGGCTGTGGGAGGCACGTACCAGAGCTAAGCTCTTGCCTGTTTCAGAGCCCTCTTAAGGGCTTGCACTGAGATGATTTGCAAGATAGCAAAGAATAGGAAACTTATGAAAGTGACAGATACAACAGATTTGGGATTGCCCTTGATAAATTCACTCACTGCAATAGTGCACAATAAGACAATAAAACGGGAAAGGAAAATAACAGTGATCAGTGTTGAACTGTGATATTCACCAGGGGCCTGACCCTCTGCCTAACTCCCTTTGGCCAGCAAGTGGTTTGTTCCCGAGTTTGCCCATGTGTCTTAAGCCCCAAAAGACACCATCACTTCCAGCTACCTTGCTTAACCTGCAAAAGCTTAAGGGGCAATCTTTCTTCTCTTCACCATGGTTTTAATTGCACTGGTCATTTGCAGTGTACGGTAGGTTTATGTTCCAAGGGAAGGAGATACTTTTCTGTGCTCCTGTCTCCGGTAGTGGTCATGGTGTGGGTGGTGGGTCAGATGAGGCGGTCCCTTGTTGGACTCCCTCCTTCTTGGCAGCTAAAGCAAAAGGGCAGCATGCAAGTTAAATGACCAAATTGGCCAGTGGCCTTATAATATCTGAATGTTGTTTGTGTTCTCTCAGTACAAGAAATAAGGAGACAGTGAAGGAGTGGCTGACAACAGCCCAGCACGGTCCTCTGGGGTGACCACAGTGCTGGGTTGCAGAGGGTCACATCTTCCCATGAGGTGTTGAAGATTATCTTTTCACAACACCATTTCTGTTTGTTACAGTGCTGGTGGTGAGCAAGAGTGAGCAGTGACACAGCACCAGCTCCCATGGACATGATCACTGGTGTTTCTGGCCAAGACCAAAGAGTGTCTCCCCAGACAGCCCAGCTCCATGGTCCCAGACTCCAGGACTGAAGCTCCAACTTCATTGAAATACACGGGGGAATTCCCACTTGCTGCAACAGCACTGATATTTCAGCCAATTTTTGCTTCATGTGACAAGATGCCACACTTTCCCAGAGTAATTTTTTTTGTCCATGTAGCAAAGTTTTCACTAGTGTTGGATAGACTTTCACCTGCCTTTGTCCTAGAGCAGCAGGTGAGATGTCCTGGACAAAGAGAAAGAAACATTTATCCTGTGATTTGAATTTAACAAAGGGAAATAAAAAGGAAATGAAAAAGAAATGGAAGAAGACAGAGCCACAGCTGAGAAGGACACCTGAAATGAGAAAGTCCAGAGGAGATGGAGTATTAGAAAGCCAATAGGCCAAAGCTGCACAATGAATTTATCACCAGGCTATTTTTCACGTAGTTGTGTCATTCATCACAGAGATGTTTTCCCTAAATGAGTGAAGTATACAACAAGCTGCCCTTACAGTTACATGCACATACAAGAGTAAAATACCTTGTCATAATTTTTGCAACAAATTTCCAAGGATACTAAGAACACAAGGAGATCCTTTGTTTTTTAAATTCTGTTTACTGTAGGAACATTCTTTTCCGCCTGTTTTATAACTGTGCTCTGAAGGTGGCACATCACTTGGATTCATTGTACTTCAGTTATCAAGTTTGCAAAGATACTCAGAAAGTAATTCCTTGAGGGATGGGAAGTTCTGACGCTTAGAGAAATAAAATTTAATATCTACTTTGCTGGTGTAATGGAAAATTTTATTACTTTCAGAAATATATTTCAAGTTGGGAGACAAAGGTTTTAGGCAGATCTTTCAGAGAAAATTGAGTTTTATTGAAAATGGATATAAAAGTAGATTAAGTCTCTTCCCATACATTATGGAACATACTTGAGTCTGCTTCAAGAAGTCTGGCCAGCTTGTGAAAAATGTGAACTTGGTTAACTGGTAGTCAGGGGACTGGCTGATAAGGTTTGTCAGGGGACATCCCAATAACATAAGGCCAGTGTTTACAAGAAAGTATCCTGTACACTGGGAATTGTTTGTAAAGTGAGGCAAAAGAAAACAAAAGTAGACAATTAGAAAATCCATAGTAACTGAAAAAAAAAAGATACCTATGACAAACACCTGAGCAAAAATCTCAAAAGCTGTAGAATAATGCAGCAGCAGGACCTTCAGCAGATAAACTGGAACCGGTGTTTTGGAGACATAAGCTATGCTATGTCTTGCCTTCTGCTCTTCTGGCAGTGCCTAGATAATCAGGTAGGAGTAGGTACCGTTGCTTGAAAGTTAGTTAATATCTCAGAGTAAAATGTCATCCACTGGTTAACACTCTTCTTATTTGCCAGTAGAGCTGCAAAACAGAGAGGGCAGGACATCACCAGTGAACTTCAAACTTCAACTGTGGTGAGTCTCTTACTCGGATGGGACTCTCATCACCAAGAGGCTCTGAAGTATCCCTCTCAGATCCTGGAAGGGATGCCAAGGAAGGTCCAGCACCACCCTGGGATGGGCTGTAATTGGCATCACGACTAAGGAGTTTGGCTGCCCTGGATGCTGCTCTGCGATGGTGGCAAAGTGCATCAGACCTGCTTGAGAGCCTCCAGTAACAAACAGGTTGAGAAATTACAGCCTCCAGAAAAAGAAAATAGCCTCTTTCTGAAGGATATCAGGGAGTGATGCTGTTGTTGTACCATAAAAAAAAAAAAAAGTTCTTCACTACAGGAAAACTGTTGCTCCTCCCCCAGATTCTTCTGAACAAATGTATTCTGCAGCATGTTCCCAATACTCACCAGTACAAAGTCCTCTGCACAATTTCCCTAGTCCCAGCATATGCCAACACCACTGTCCTTGTCTCCATCCTTCAAGCCAGTCAACATCTTCCCATACCTCACTCATGGACAGCCCATGAATGGCTCCCTGCCTGGAAGGTTTCCTGACACGGCTCTGTTGGAGTAAGCAGTCTTCCTTTCTGCTGCTGTTAGCACCAAAAGCACCAGCTTCTTCCATATGTGCCTACGTTCCAGCCAACATAGAGCATTTTGTACCAGGGAATAGGCCATGCATGGACCTAGGTTAGCAAACAACACTCATGTACACTTTTAACTTGAGGGATAATCTGAAAAACTGGAATGTCCTTTGAACATCACTTCCATCCCACCTCCCAGAGGGAACTAGAAACAAAGTGATCCACATAGGGAAAATGCAGGAGGGAACTCTTTAGTGCTACTGGAGCTGGATTTGTGATGCTTTGCTAAACTACGTGTTGCTGTTGATAGCAGATCTGTGTCAGAGTGCCCTGGGATGGGAATTTATGGCAGTGGAGAGAGAAGGATTGCTAGAAAGGATAGAAATAATAGTCCTCCAAGGACTTTCTTGTAAAGAACATGCCCTGCTGGGCTATTTCTTAACTGGGTAATTTTAAATGAAATTTTTTATTATCTCTCTGGGGTATTTAGCTCTTATGGGTTGTTTTTATTAGCTGAGTAGTTTGGGTCATTCACTTTGCTACCTGTGATTACCTCCAGGGCAGCTGGCTTGGCCTCTTCTGAGAGGTTTGTGCTCTGGTGTTGATCTTCTAGCTACCTTGAACCTCCTAAAATCTCCTGAAACTTCCCCTTGCTCAGGATCAGTCCTTCCCCATCCTTGTAAATGCCACACTGAGAAGCACAGCTCCTTCAATAGGAAGCTGGTGTCTCTTGTCGCCTGGAGTTGACACCACTTTTTGAGTGTGTGGAAGACCTTAGCCTCTGGGATCTCGGCTGAAGGCTCCAGAAAAGCTAGTTAACCTAAGTCCAAATCAAGAAGAAACTGGACAATTACTTTCAAAGTTTCACCACGTATCTAAATAACGTGGGAGCATTGTTAAGACATGATCTGGTTCTAACTAGCTCGATGAAGGGACCCAGGAAGCCTCTGCTGTCTAGAAGAACTTTCATATTTGAGGATAGAAAAGGAAGGGAATAGAAAGAGTCTCAAAATCTGTTTTCTATACAACTAAACTTCTCCATGGCAAAGAAAGCATATGGTATGAATGCAGCAACTCATTAGTGCAGACCTTTGGGAGACACCACGATTAAGTAAAACAGAGCCAGATGAACATTTGAGAGAAACAACAAATTGCCAATGCTGGAGAAAAATAACTGAGAGCCAAGTGACTACAGCTGCAGCCTCATGAAAAGAATATTCAGGAAAGTGGTATCTGAGAAAGGTTGCTTGCTCTGTGAAACCAATCCAGGCACGGAGGAAGTAGGTTACCTCAGTTCTCAGTGATGGTGCAGACAGGCATTTAGGCTGGTAGCATATAGCTGATGACATTTTTCTGTGGACCATTTCCACCTCATATTACTTTAAATATTTCAAGAATTTAAGATCTTTCTTTGGACTGCTTAGGTTCTTGGTCCTTTTTTTTTACAGTGAGGTCCTCTAAAATTATAATATCAGCACCAAAATGCCAGGAAGACAAGTTTCCTTCCCTCCAGAAGCAAATATGGAGTCATGATGGGAGATAAATACATGTGACCTAACACACACATCCTTCAGTCAGCAGGAAATTAACTCTCTTAAATCTTCCTTTCTTGGCCTTTTGCCCATCATTACATGGCTTTCATCAAGAATTCATATCTACTAGACTTTATGGTGCTTCTAAACCCTGTGAAAAAGAAGATCTAATTTAGTTGGTTGGAGGAAAACAGTATGGAGAAATTACAGTTTGTAAGGATTATTTTAAATGCTAATGACTTCTACTATATTTAAATGGGATCTAGAAGCTTACTATAGGAGAATGGATCTTACATGAAAAATATGTGTTGCAGTGATGATTTCTCAGATTATAACCCAGTTAGTTCTGCAATCAAACTTAGTAAATGCTACTAGCACCTCACTGCTACCTGTACCTTTTGGTTAATCTGTCTTGTGTTTGGAACAAAATTATTCTGGACAGCATTAATTAGAAGCTGCAGTTTTCAAATAACATACAGTTTTTGTAGTAGGTTAGTCCAATGACCGTAAAATTTTATTTTTTGCTTTAAATGCCAGTCTGAAATTTCCTGTAACATTTTAAATTAACTCTCTGGATTTAAAACCTGGTGCTAACTTGGTACCTCTCCATTAGAGTAGGTGGAAAAGAGCCATGGATGAGCATTCATCACTCACATCACTCACAACAATCAGGTGAAACCTGCTTCATTTCTGCTTAAAAGTTACATTGTTTTCACATTCCAGCTATAAAATGTAAAGACATCTTTTTCTGTCACTCACTGTGGGCCTTGTCCTGGTACACTAGTCCAAGTCTTACCCAAGTGATGAAGACGTGACTGTGCATCGGTGACTTGAGTTCAAGGTCTCTCTCCGATCTGTGAGGCTCCTGCGGAGAGACGTTCTCTGGATCCAGCTTACTTCTCACTTCTGCCCCTGGCAGGTCGTACTGTGATGGGCAACAGAGTATTGGCTTTCCTTTGCAGCAGTGACATACTTGAGGTGACAAGACATAGGGGTGAAATGGCAGGGGACACACCTTGGTCATCTTCACTGGGTTCTTTTACATGGGCTTCACCTGGTTAGACACAGTCGGACTTACTAGCAGTCCCCTCTACTCTGCCCTGGTGAGGCCACATCTGGAATATTGTGTCCAGTTCTGGGCCCCTCAGTTCAAGAAGGACAGGGAGCTGCTTGAGAGAGTCCAGCGTAGAGCCACAAAGATGGTGAAGGAAGTGGAGCATCTCCCTTATGAGGAAAGGCTGAAGGAGCTGGGTCTCTTTAGCTTGGAGAAGAGGAGGCTGAGGGGTGACCTCATTAATGTTTATAAATATGTCAAGGGGGAATGTCAGGAGGACGGAGCCAGGCTCTTTTCAGCGGCGTCCACTGACAAGACAAGGGGCAATGGGTGGAAGCTGGAACACAGGAGGTTCCAGAAAAATATGAGGAAAAACTTTTTTACTGTGAGGGTGACCGAGCACTGGAACAGGCTGCCCAGGGAGGTTGTGGAATCTCCTTCTCTGGAGACATTCAAAACCCGCCTGGACGCGTTCCTGTGCGCTCTATTGTAGGTGATCCTGCTCTGGCAGGGGGGTTGGACTAGATGATCTTTGAGGTCCCTTCCAACCTTTAACATTCTGTGATTCTGTGATTCTGTGAGAGGCTGGGAAATTCCTCTGCCAGTGGGGAAGGAGAGTGGACACTTTGTAATCCAGGTGACTTGTTGAGTGCCCCTCACAGGGGAGTGTTTACACACGTGTCCTTGCACAGTGCATCCCTGAGGAAAATGTCAGCTCCTACGGAGGCAGCAAACCTAAGCCCAAAGCTGTCAGCTTGCAGCTGAGTACCAGACATGGGGCTGCTGCATAAGAGCAACCATCTTTGGGCAGAAGAACACTCAGGTCAAGGTTTTTACCTGAGTATTTAGAAATGACATGTGAGCCAGCTGCTACACTGCAGCAATCAAAAAATTGTGGTACCTTTCTTAGAATAGTCCTGTCTCCCTCAGGCAGACACAAACCTCAATACCATGTGCCCATTATCTCCACAGGTGACAAGCTATAAATCACACATGCGGTGTGGTCATGTACCCAGGCATTTTGCAACCCAGCTTCTCTTACTGTAAGGAAGTTCAAAAAATTGCTGGTGTTTAACTGTTAACTGAAATCACACATATTAATACAAAAATAGAAGTGCCACACTTAAGATGTAGGAGCACGTAACCAGCAAAATCTAACCTCTAAACAGTAAGAGTAATCTTGTCTTTCCTTCCAGTACAGTAAGCACGTTTTGGTTTGTGTATTTGCACCAATAATGCCTTGATTTTTATGTGAGGTAAAGGTGGGTTTCACTTTACAATACGGAATGAGCACACATAGCCTTGGTTTCAGAAATCTGGTCCTTGGAGAGAAAAAGCCTTGGCCCTAAAGCTAAGCAGGAAACTCTCTGTTACAGCTGAAAAACTGGGCCTCAGGGACCATGGAAACAGAAAAACCGCAGAGGCTGCATGTTCATGTTTGTACCCGTGGATCTCTGGAGCAGGCGGGTTACTTTGTCATAGCCTTGTCCCAGCAGCCAAACTGCAGGCCCTGGCTCTCGTCCTGCTGAATCCAGCTCCACAGCTGGCAGACCTTATGCCTCCACCTCATTTGCAACGAGAACCCACAGTTCTCTCACTTTCAGCCCAGGCTCAGCGTTCCTATGGCTCCGCTCCGCGTATGCCCAGCACATGTGGCTGGATTTGGTACTCGCTGTATTTCCCTTGGGGCATGACTGATCTGCACATCACACTGAACCAGGAGGGTTTTTTCCTGACAGAAACGGCACTTACTGAGTCATAGGAGCGAAGTCTGCCATAAATGCCAAATAATTTTAGGTAAGGGTATACGTGTCTCTATCTAGCTAGACCTAATGCTACTCTCTGAGGTAGGCTCAGCCTCCTCCTCCCCGGGCTGTGTGCTGGGAACAATCTGCATCTGCTCTCCAGGGAGCAGCTCTGGGCAATAAGGGCGGGGAGCACAAGCTGCGCGGAAAATTTCCCCTGCAGTTGTGCACACCGGACACTGAGCTGCTTGCTCAGTTGTGCCTCATCAAAAGCAGCTCGTTGGCAATCAGCAAAACCTGTTGATTACCTGCAATGTTCTCAATGTCACGTCACCTCTGCCAAGGGAACAGCACAAGCAAGATGGGAGTGATGGTGGCTGCAGCACAGAGCAGCTTTGCTGCTGGCAGGAAAGATGGTTTAAGTATTCCTGATGCGTTTTTTTCTCATGTGGTGGGTCTGCTCTCCTTGGGCTTGATTTTAAACCTTTTTAGTATTAGGACTATCTGCTCAGCTCCAATCAGAGCCTCCCCGTAATTCCGCAAGCTCGGTGGCGAAAGCAACAGAGATCCCAGCCCCAGTTTACACTGTGGGGAGCAGCCTTCCACAATTAACGAACTGGAAGTGCTTCTGACAGATGCAAAGATGAAACTTAACACTGGAAGCACCCGGTGTCTTCCGCAATCTTGAGAAATGATCAAGGAAAACCTGCAGCTTACGTTGCCAAGTAGCTGCCACCATAACGGACCTTTTCATGCCTTTTCTGGCTCATTGCTGCCTACCTCAGCATCATCAAGACTAGCTACAAGTTTGCATGCACATAATTACAAAACACAAAATGGTACATTTAGTTTATTTGCAGGGTCTCTCATCAATTATTTAACCATTCAGAGAAACATTCCTAAGTGAAGCATCAAATTTGGCTTTTGAATCAAAATGCTAAGTGGCTTCTCCTTGTATTTCTTTTCTCACAAAGTTGACTGTGGTTTCTTATTCCTTAAACATCAGCATTTCTTTTGTTTTGGAGATTAGTCCCGTAGTCAAGGAACATGAGAAGCTGCTTAATTTGTACAAAAACAAATTTAGCTGAACTTTTCTGCAAAAATGTTCAGCAGTGGAACAGTTTATGGTATTCCAATCCCTTCATTTCAGAGTTTTTGGTGACAATCCACTGCGATGTGTGGTACATCCTGCCTGTGAAGCACACGTTGACTCTTAACTCTGGCTTACCCTCAAATAATGCGAGGACTGGATATACTAACTTTCACAGAACGAACAGAAACATCCTCTGGCAGAGGCTGGACTTGAGCCCTGTCATAGAGACACCCCATTTGAGGGTGAACATTCAACTTCCACCTTGGAAAAGCAGATAATTAATACTGGTGTGCAAGTTGATTATAAATACGCCAATCCACCAGTTTTAGCCAGTGCTGGGACTCCTGAATTCAAACAGCATTATTGTGAAAAATTTTCTTAGGCTTTTTTAACACACATGCAAAGTTGGTGCAGCCATCTGAAAAAGCAATCCTCACCCCTCCCCTGTTCTCCTGCCTGGTGCTTCTTGCGTTATGTTGGCACCAGTTTCTGTATGGCTGCCCAGGGCGCAGGATGTAGGAGTTGATCCAGCTGGAGGAAGAAAAAAACCAAACCACCAAACCCAAAACATATTTCTTTTGGTGGGTTTTACACTGAATCAGTTCCCACCATCTCCAAACCTAGATAACTAAACCATACAAATAATTGCTAGTGCTACCTGGGCACTCCACGACAGGGAAGGAGAAAGTATTCCAAGAAAGTAGCAGAGCAGTTTTATTCAGTGAGGAGTCCTTGGATGGAGAATGCTACTGGTTTTAAACTCCCATCTGCTCCAGAAGGATGCTGAACTGTCATGAGCAAATCTGTGTTTCTTATCGCCTGTATTCTTGATTGATGTCAGGCAATGTTTATAAAGGTCCGTGATTAAAGGTCAACCATACAGTCCTCAATTACTTAGTGTTAGTTTCAGGCTATGTTATAGTGTTTAATGTTTTTATTGAAAACAAAAGTTGGGCAAAGGAGAAAAGCAGGGGTGCTGGGGAAGGAACATGTAGAGACCTCACTTGTGACAGCCAAACTACTTCTTGTATCCGACCTGGCTGTCAGGGAATAGCCAGGGACAAATGAAATTGGAGGGTGTGTTCTCCCAGAAAATTTCTGGCACTTTATTCTACTTATAACACAACATTAACATTTGGTTAGCATGAATATTTTCTCCTAGTTGAGTTTTCAGATTTTTTTGGACTGCATAAAAGTGTTTTGAACTAAAACAAATGTAAAAGCAGCTTCTGCGAGAACAACAAAGGAAAACCTTCCCTTTTTCTGCCTCCTGTTCTTGTCTCTCCAGTGGCTTTATCAGATATTCAGAGGTTAGTAAGTGTTCTAGAGAGAAACGTCCTCTATTCTTTGTGTTGGGACAGTATATTTCCTTGTCCTTTAGCTTTTTTATATATTCATCTTGCAGAACTTCACAATATACAGCATAGACAATTCTTGTAGGTATAACAAAAGAAAAATCCCAGGAAGGAACATGATAACCACTTGAGAAACTATATTCCACAAATAGTGCACACTTGAGAGCTTTGGAAACAGAAAAACTTGCAAGAACCCCATTCCTCCCCTAGAAGTGATCGGTTATGCACCACCACATGGACGCACGTGTGGCAGTTGGACATCAAGGAGTGGAGAATAACCCTTTGAAGTTTGATTTCCTTTATTTGCAGGCATAGGAGCATGTCAAATGGAAAGACCAAAGCAGAAAAGGCAATCGAGTGTCTACAAAAGATGGACACAGCTCAACATCCTTAACACTTTCTACTTGACCCTCCCTCTAACAACATCCCAGAAGCAAGTTACCATTTAGGTTGCCAACCAAGGTGGTTTAAAATCCTGAAGTATGAGTTTCAGTGATATCTTCAGCCAATACTTTTCATTAACTTAGAACTTGCTTTATAAAATGTCTTGTGAATTACAGAATTTTCTACTCCTACCGTTCCTGGAATCAGAGCACTCTTTAACCTACAGATGCAGGTAACATCACCTGCCCAACTTCCTCCCTTCCACCTTCTCATCCTTGGGATGAGAACAGAGGTCCCTCTCAAGGGAGAACTGGAGCATCACGTCTCCAAGGTGGTCAGACACGCAAAACAAGAATTAATTCAAAAACCAAATCTCCTTGCTGGAATACCTCCCAAGATTCACAAACTGTTTTCAGGAGTAATTTGGAAAGCATGGCATAGGTAGTAGTCACTGATGTAAATCCTTAACATTTGCAGACAGAACAAACCTGCTGCCAGGGGCGAAGATGGAGCACTGACAGGTATTCACAGCAGTTCCTTCCCCTCATGGATGCAGTGTAACACTACAGCCAAACACACTGGAAACATTCCAGTCTGAATTGTAAAGCAGCAAGGAATACATTTCATGGCAATGTTATCAATCAAATCTAACCCGCTCATCACAAGATTGGTTTCTGAAAAGCAATGCTGTTACTCACTGACCTGCTAGGGAAATGGCTTCTTATCTAGTAACTAAAGATAACTGAATGCTTATGGTTAAGCCCTTTAAAATATTCTAGACATTTGAGGAGAAACTGTAACTAAATGCAGATGCTGTACTTTTTTTTTAAGTTCTACAATATCTTTCTAAAGAACAGCGCTCATAGGGAAAAGAGAATAAATGCTGTGCAACAGAGCCTTTCTACAGCTCATCATCCGTCTGCACAGTAACAGAGTAGGGAAATGTACAGAGAGAGCAAGCGCTTTTTCCATCACCATTCCGTAGGCCTTATTGCACACATTACTGCAAAGTCTGCATTCCAAGAAATGCAAATCTGTCAGTACCACTTGCAGGCCATGTTCAAAACTAGTAAAAAATCCTGTATGTTATAAAGCAGAGCTTGTATTCATTACCTCAACCTCTAGTTAGCATCATCAGGAGAATAAATTTGTGCAAAATCGACTTGTCACGAAAGCCGACTGCAGTGGTGTAACAAAGAGTGAAAGTTACGACAAAAATGTCCCAGCCTGACAGAAGAAAGAGGCAGAAGCACTACCTTTCATCCTAGTCCGAGTACCCAAGTTCCCATACGTGTCCCCCTCACAGAGCTTTAACCAAAGGAATGAAGAAGCATGTCCTCCTCCTCAGTTGTACACCTCAGCAAATGCTGAGGGCAGCTCAGCACAGGACAGCCTACGTCCCGCCAGACTTGGAGCTCGCACCAGATCAACCCGCCTGCTTCTGCGGGGAGCTCTAAAGCCCGACAGTCACTTTTGTGTGGAGCCTGGATTACATCACTTAGGGGATCCAGGCTGGTTCTTCAACTTCCAGAGCCAGCCCGTGTCAACAGAATTCGTGACCCTGGGCTCTGTGCAAGCTCTGCAAGTAACCCGAGCGACTCCGCGGGAGCAGGGCTGCTTCTGTAGGCTCGGATCCAAGCATCTGGAGCTACCAGGAGCCTGTAACTTCAGAAGCACTGACATGCCCACATGCAGAGGCGACTCTGGAACAAGGGAACACCAGAGCTAGAAGAAATCAAGCTGGATGTGTCCTGGCATTCAGAAGGGACTGGTATGGAGATGAATCACGTTTTTATAGACAGTCTCCCCTAATTTTGCACACAGACATTCCTAGCATAGAACGCTTGAACAAAACCGCAGTACAGCCAGTAAAATAGTTCTTCCTTCCTAATGGCAAGAAATCTATTTACATATTCAGGCTTTAAATCTCAAAGAGCTGAAATGCTCCACTTTCACTCTTAATAACAAAACAAGCAGCCTGTAAATGCCAGGTCCCTACTACACAAATGAAAGGTGTTCAAACAAGATACAGAGCTAATACGTAACAGCTTATAACACAACTTTTATTAGAAAAGTTATACATAACAGCATCAACTATTTTCAAGAATATTAACCTTGAAAAGCAACAAAAACAGACTAAAAATGTGTAACAAGAAACTAATGACCTTTTCTATAATTAAACATTCAAGTTATCTACAATGTCTCTTTTTACAAAGGGGAAAATGATGGTTTTACAGGCACATCATGTTGAAAATAAAGCTGCAGTAACTTTATACAATTAACTTCTTCAAGGATTATTAAAACATGGTCATGATGTAGTCTCAGATTTTTTTTTTTAAACATTCACATAATTTTACAGTTGAGTATACACTGAAATTTCAGAGTCCCAAAATTACTTCACAAAAGTGCCAACATTAAAACCAGAACCTTCGGTGTGAACAATTTTGCCCTCAAAGAAGTTAAGACAGGTTTCCATAATCAACATATCCACATCATGTCTGATGCTACCTGGTCTAACAGTAAAGCTCCATCCTTTGTAAGTGGAACTTCTGCAAAACTGCTAAAATGTTTTGAACACAGGAGTGTGTATAGTTGGAAAAACTGATACTAAAACCATAAATATATCCAAAGAGCCATTAACAGACTACACATTTAAGAGGAATTGTGCCCGTTTGTACTGTATATTCAAGTTTGTTGCCCTTTCGGTACAGGTGGTATCTGAATTTAGAATCTTTACAAAGGCAATCTGTTCAGCTTCTCTTATTCCTATCTTCACATGCCTGCTTAATAAAAATCAGATAATTTACAATCTAGAAGTCTGTTTTAAAAAGTCTGGAGTTTATATACAGCTCTAACAAACCTAAAGCATTTCGATATCTTAAAGGTTTAAATGAAACAACTAAGTTTTTATTTGACGCTTATTAACAGTAATTAGCCATTATCAGTAGTGGACCATAATGAGGTGGTAAGTGAAAAGGAATGTTTCGTCTAAAATGTTTAACACGTGTTCCGTCCTTTCGTGTATGCAATAGTATCAGGTAGAGGAAGTGCTTTCCACAGACACCCGTTTCCCCTTAGCATCAAGGGCTACAAAAATCCAACTGCAAAAATGCAGTGACAAAGCAAGCTGACATGTCAGGCACTACCTTTCATATTGGCAGCTTTAAGAGACCCACGGTATGCACAAAGATCTAGAGAAGGGGAAAAAAAACCAAAACCAAAAAATAACCCACTACTATGAGAAGCAGACCGAACATTTTAGACGAGTTTGGCAAAGTTTTTAATCAGACAACAGGTTGGCCATTCAGGTTCACTTGTATAGGTTAAAAATATCACTATTGAATCAACTAGTCAAATTATCGTAAGACATTTTCATTGATACTCAACATTACATGCACCAATATTGCACACATCTGCTCTGAGGTGTCAAAACAATCTTCATCTGGGTCCTTGAGCTATGTTTCTGCAGTTGGAACTCAAGCCACCCACTCCAGCAGTTTCACTAAAAATTTAAGTGGTAAATTTAAAATACAAAACCCCAAAATAACCCAAAAAGAAAACCAAGGACTTTATACAGACAATAAAATCTAAATTTTCTGCAATGGTCTTGTGGGCCCTACAGATGGGGCAATACACGTACGCACTAGTGAAAGGAACACTAGCTCTCCCGTATCTAACCATTCAAATAATATGAAATCTGGGACCAGGCGTCGCAATGATGTCACTGTAAGGCTCCTCCTGTGTGAGCTCTATAGCTTGCTGCTTTTTAAGTACCAGGAAACTGTAGAATTTTGCAGCTGCTTGTTTTCTATTCGTATTTCTGCACAGCTCAAGCAAACTGATAGATTCCGCTCCAGTCTTCGCAAGAGCTCTCTGAAAAACAAACATTGATACCACAAATTAAACGGAGAATCACAGATGAACAGCAATGTCCGCTGGCAAAATTCTGTTTGTCGTCACCCCCAGGACACACTGTGAGGGATTAGGAAAGACTCAACATTAGATGGTGACATTACAACATGTACGTGAAAACTTCTGTATGGATCTTATCTAAAAAATCCATCTTGAATCTGTTCAACTTATTCCAGAAACACTGTAATATGGCAAAAGATTTTCTTTCTACACCAATATTCAGGTTTTTTTTGACTACAAGATAAACATTTTTAAATATGAATTTAAAAAATCAAACTTCTTTTATTTCTCAGAATAAAAGTAGCTCCAAAAATAATAATAGTCTATTGTTTAAAACAAAATTTCAAGAGGTAGGGTTCTTTGAAAAGACTCAATTTTCTAAAAGTGAAAGCCTGTTTTCTTCTAAAACTCCTCTGTTTTTCTGGAACTAAATACTCATTTTTTCAAAGTCTTGGCCACAAGATGAAAAAATTCAGGAAAATACATCTGTTTGCTGGCTAGAACAACAACTGACGTCTTCAACTTAAAACAGAACTGTCTGCTCTGGAACATCTACTAGATGAAAAGATATTAGGCTGGCCAAACCAAATTACTTTATATTAAACAGATCTTAACTTCAAATCTCATTACAGACATAATGTTTCAGCCATCCAGTGTGATGCTTTCTTGGGCACAAGGAAGAAAGAACTGAAAAAAAGCTAGACATGGTCCAAAGAGAATTCTGAAGCTCTTTTCAGAAACAGTGATGAAACATTCAGAGAGAAAAACATTACACAACATTACTGACTACACATCTGTATAGTTTAAAAATTACTTTTAAGCAATAGCTGCATTGGTTTGGGCTGGGACAGAGTTAATTTTCTTTACTGCAGCTCACAAGGTGCTATGGTTCAGAAGGCAGCAATTTTTTCTTTCTTTCAGAGCAAGGAGGCTGCGGGTGCACCAGAAGCTGCGAGAGGACACAGGCGGGACCAGCTGATCCCATCTGACCAAAGAGATATTCTGTGCCACGTGATGATTCAGATTGGATGTTAGGAAGAAGTTCCTCACCATGAGGGTGGTGAGACACTGGAACAGGTTGCCCAGAGAGGTGGCGGAAGCCCCATCCCTGGAAGTTTTTAAGGTCAGGTTGGATGAGGTTCTGAGCAACCTGATCTAGTGGGAGGTGTCCCTGCCCACGGCAGGGGGGTTGGAACTAGATGATCTTTAAGGTCCCTTCCAACCCTGACAATTCTATGATTCTATGTCATGCTCAGCAACAAAACCTGGGCATTTGGGGTTATGACATTGGCCTTTTCAAGTAATTATTACATGTAACGAAGCCCTACTTGCCTGAAAATGGCTAAATATCTGCCAGCTGTTGGGAAGCAGTAAATTAACTCCTTATTTTGCTCTGCTTGCATGTTACCTATTAAACCACCTTCAACTCAACCCACATGCTTTCTTGCATTTACCCTTCTGATTTTCTCCCTCATCCCACCAGGGGTTAATGAGCAAGCAGATGCGAGGGACTGATCTGATTATTAGGTTTAAACAGTTTAAAAACCATCTTAAACTTTATACAAATTCTTGCAGGTGATCAAAAGAACTAACTTCAACCACATTAGTTTACAATGGAATCTGAACTGAACTTCAGTGTATTTAAGTGTCATAAAGGCTATTTCAGGGTTTAAGGTTTCATTGCTTAGAGATGTAAGCAAATAATTTTTACAATGTAACATTTCCCAAAAACATAGAACTTTAGCTTGACTGTATGATAGTTTTGAGAAACTTAACAGAATACAAAATACCACTAAATCTCAGTTTACTGAAAACTCAACAGCATTTCACCCACCCTTTTCCCCAAATCCACTATACTGGAAGTTCAGAGATACAACAATAACTGAGTTTTCATCAGTAGAGATGCATTTCACAAAAAAAAAGTGAGAATGGCTTTAGAAAACAAAACCAGCTTGGAGAGATGATTGAACCAAAACACTTCAGTGACAGCAGAATCTCAGGAGCTGCCAAAACATTTAAGGGAACAAAAGGGTAGGAACAGTAAACTAGACTGAATGGCAAAGGTAGTCCAACACATGAAGACCTATACGCAGAGAGCAGTTTGCACTTAAGTTCAAGTGTACACTACAGGCGTGTGTTCAATTACGTTATCAGAAGAAAGTTTTTTAGTTCTAGCAAGGAAGAACCCACCCTACAAAGACTGTAGAGACTGAAGCCGCATGCTGAAAAGTAATACTGCCCCTCAGCCAAGGTCAGATTCCCACAGTTGTTACAGACCCAGCTTATCACAGCATGGGAGTTTTCAAATTAGGGTTAACTGTGAGTAAACATCCTATAAATGGTTTTATCCCTAGACCTTGATGGGGTTTGCCTAGGGTCACACAGCACAAAGTCAAAGGTAGTTAAGGTTTCATTAAAAACACAATCAAACACAATTATTTTAAGATTTGGATTTCTGTGAGTCTTGCTTGCATACTAAGTGTGGCTGAATAACACTCAAGTGAAAAATTACTTCAAATGTTCTTTGGAAAAAAAGTGATAATTATAGTATGATTTAGTCAATTACAAGCATTTCTTTTTCCCCTCTCTCAGATACAGCTGGTATTTTCAATCTGTATCATCTATTGCAAAGAAGCTCTGGTAACTTTTGAACTTGGGTCAAAAGTGCCAGTAGGCACACTCAAAAGCTACTTTAAAATAAAGCAAATTCTCATGTGTACCTGAAGTCCATGAAGCATTTGTTGAGTCCTCTTATTCCATCTCCTTTCCTCTTGATCCTGATCACCCCCTGTGCCGTCTTCTTCCTGCAAGCAGCCAAAATTCACACGTTTACAAAACAATCTTACAAGTATTTCTAGATATCACTGCAGCTTTTCCTATTCATCAAGCCAGAAGGCTTAGACAACTTGAGTCGCAGGATCCATCCAGGAGAGGCAGGAAGCGGGACGGAGGAAGATGCACACGTAAGCTGACATACTGTAGTAAGGCTGCCTGCTGCTATGATTATCTCTCAAGATGTTATGCTGCCAATTAGTAAAACAAAGAAGTTCAGTCATAAGAGCTGAATGAGAAGAGACACTTCAGTCTAATCTAGGATTGCTAGTGCTGAACACGGTACTAACAACGCTGTTATTTTGCAGACATTAATAAACACAGTCATGCTGTCATTTCTCTGTGGTAACAGAACAGTTGAAAAGGAAGACAGGTTGCTAAAAGCTGCAAAGGCTGAAATCAACACACACAAGCAGTATCTGCTGTTTCCAGTCTTAACTCAAGAACCTTCAACTGTGCAGAAAAAGTGTTTGGTTAATTTTTTTTTATTTCTCAAAATTAAGTCAGCATGAATCTCTTCCTCTTCACTGCACTACTTTTAATGCAGCATTTCCCTGCATCCGGCAACATCCTGAAGCGGTGAGGCAGCTGGCCTAGATGATCATTCTAGCTCCCAACTGAAAATACTCTGTTATATTCTAACAGTTTTTTACCTTGCGAGGACCTAGACAAAAGTAATTCACATTTTTTTGTACATGTGACTTGCTACATAAGGAAACAATGTGTCCACAGACATTTTTTTTTTCCAACAATAAAAGTTTTTTAAAAAGTTTTATAATATGCATTTTTGTGTAAAAAAAAAAAAAGGGGAGAGAATCAATTAAGTGTGTTTTGATAGCCACAGAATACTAAATACTGTAGGTAAGAAAGGACTTCAGTTATCACATTCCTGGGCATAGATTATTTCCTTACAAAAAATCTATTAAGTGGCATGAGCTATCTTAAATAGAACCAAGTCCAAAACTTCTTGTATATGGCATCATAAACACACAGAGTGCTTTAATTCAACCATGTGTGAGAAAAGGAGAACCCTCTAATTCAAAGTAGAATGCATATGCCATTTATAAAATGGAATAATATAAATAATATAAAATTGTCATAGAATAATTTTTAAATCTACATTTCCAATGGTTAGCATTTCCCAAGTAAGGGCTGAAGATTTATTTCTCACATCATTTAATGTAACAGTTGTGGGAAACACAAATTCTTTCTACATAAGAGTTTTTACCTCCTCTTCTTCTTCCTCCTCTTTCTCCTTTTCCTTCTCCTTCTCTTTTTCTGGCAGAAGTTCTAGCTCTGGTATTAGCTGGCAGATGTTTTGGGGCTCCTCTGGAGGCATTTCTACAGGTGGTATTTCCAGCTGTTGTGATGGTGGATGCTTTAAGAGCACACAATAGTTAAATCGATAGGTAGAATGCTGATGCTATAAACCAGTTTCACAAAACTCAAGTCCCTAGATCTTACCCATTTGTCTGAACTCTACATTTTTGGAAAAAATGTAATTTGGTTTGGTTTGTTGTCCATACGTGTATTTTTAATCCTTTAGTTTCTATGCAAACCAGAAACTTAACACCGCTATCAGGAAAAATTCTTTCCAAACTTCACTTAGCCAATTACTGATACAATTTCTTGGATCAGCATATGCAACTTTGAAAACCCACATAACCAGATGCAGCACTACATGAAGACACTTTAACTCACTGGAACAAGACATCCTCAAAATACCAAAATGCTGTTCTTTGCAATACAAGCATGAAGGCATCAAAGCCTGGGTACGGTTCCAAAAACTTATGCGTGACTTGGTACTTAAGTACCATTCTCTGAAGGTATTTATCTTAAGAAAATCCAGAAAAGCAGTTGAACAGAATTATGTTGCCAGTTTGAGTAAAATTAATATACAGCATTCTCCTCCTGAATCTATAAACATGTGTTTGCCAGTAAAGCTACCTGACACGGGAAACTGTTTCTACAGATACCCTAAACAAGCCCCAAGTGACTTTCATTTTGGAGTCACACAGCAGGTATCACTACAGGTATGTTGACATGATCAAAGAATTCCCAACACACACCAGTAGCACCAACTTCAGCAAAAACAGTCGATGCCAAGAGAAGCAGTAGCTGTCACCCTTTTTAATAAGATAACATAATATTTAACAGTCTCATTCTACAGTCTCATTCCATCAGTTAGCAAAGAAACATGAGAAAAATGGGGTTAAAAAATACACGAATGTGAGAAAGACAGCATAAACCATGACTCTTCTCACCAGTTAAGCATTCAGAAAATAATAAGACCTTTCATTCTGGCCATTTCCTCTCCCCTTGACAAACACTGTTTCCCTTCACACTGCATTACAGTTTTTACAGAAAAAGCAGATGCGAGCTAGTTTCCAAGCTTACTCATAACCCAACTAGGAAACTTTTCCTGAAGATCAAAGTTTTTCTTTGAACCCGTAACCTTGCAACTCTGAGACTATCTCGAAAAGAAAGTTTGTGCAGCTAGCATGATCCTTTCTTTGTCAGTGAAAGCTGTTTGTATACACTTGCCAAGCAACAACTTGATAGCTTTGTAAGTGATACACTTCAATCCTTGAAGATTTTCCTGAAGGAAGCAGTGCCATGTCTTTATCCCACCTGCATCTGAAATGTTTTGGTAAGCTTTTCACTTAAGAAAAACACCACAAAGACTACCAGGGATGAAGGCTCTGATACTACTCCAAATTAACTCACAAAAAACTAGTGCCTGCTCATATAAGTCACTTGTACACTTCCTGTTCACAGTACCCACTTCTCATTCTCAATAAATAAGTAAATAAATAAATATCGTACTCACAGGTAACACTGGCTCTGGTTCTACTTGCTGCAGTTTGCGTTTCACACCCGTCTGAGGTGGTGGGGGTGGCATAACAGAGTCATCCAAGTTGGTTCTGCTGCCTTCCATCATCGAGTCTTGCAAACGACTTGGTTCCTCGATAATAGGTTCATCTATATTCCACAACAAACTCAGTTTCAGATGCTTTGGTAAAGTTGCAAAATCACATTAATAAGCTCAATGTGCTATTAATTTAGAACTGAGCACTCAACAGCCTGCATAGGTTTTGCAGAGACTTAAACAGAATTGGTACAGATGTGCATACAACCTAATCAAATACCCACTTAATACACTGGATGAAACTGAATCTTCAAGTGTCTTCTAGGAAAAAATAGCCATTTTAAGTTACAGACCACATATCAAGCTAAATAACCATTACAAAGCTCTTTGCTCCATTCATAATCTTTGGTCACTTAATATAATGCACACACAAAACAGAAAAATAAGCATCAAGAGAAAGCAGAGCATCTTTGACAAGACAAACCAATGACATCTCGCTGCTGCTGTTGCTGTTGTTGTTGCTGTTCCTCTCTGGGAACCTCTGGGTTTTCAAAGTCTTTAAGGAACTCATCAAGGTTGTCAGCTTCTCCACCTTTCCTCCTCTTTCTTAAGTCTTCTGGTACCAGGGGTGTAAGACAACGAGTAAAGAGCTATAGGGGAAAGGTTACGTTACTCACTATTCTAAGTTCTCAGTGTCCTTAATTCCATTTGAGAACAAGTAATTATGGACCATCTTCCTTTCCCATTTTTAAGCTATTTTTCCAACATTAAAAAAAACCCTCCACATTTACTTTCTGCAACTGATAATTATTTTAGGCATTGTTGTTTAGTTGTTTTAATGAGTTTTTTTAAGAAAATGATGAATACTGCTATCACTATATCACTCTTTATATTTTGATGTGTACTATATATGAGGCACAATCCTAAATATAACCTCTTTAGAAATGATCCTAAACAAAACATTACCTTCAGTAGCCTGTTATTCCACAAAGGCTGTGCAGGCAGAGAGAAAAGCTTTTCAACTCCGCCTGTTTCTTTCCACATCATCAGTTTCTTGGTAGGAGGTGCCAAATCCAAAGTCGTAACAATATCAGAGTAGTCACTTAATTGGGCTCGAATAGTCTTGCTATCCAGTTCTTTCACGCTGTCCACAATCAGCTTTCTCTTCCTCTTTGCTTTGGTTTCCTTGACTGTTGAGATGTTTAACAAGCAGTGAAGGTTTGCTCAAATAGATATCACACTACAGAACAACCCTGCAGGTCTTACACATCTTATTTGGCTGTGTATAAAGTTGCCCCAAGAATCTAAGGCAACATTAGCTTTGGGAGTAGTGAAAAGCTGCAAGAACTACATAGTCTTGTAGTTCTACTGAATCTACCTAAGCCTCAATGTCCTCAGCTGCACATGTCTCCCTCCCTCACAGCTAGCTTGTCAGGCTGGAGTTCTTCAGGAGCAAACCCCTGAGATGTAAGGCCCCTCTGACCAAAGAGTCAACACATCCCAACAAGTTTTTCCCCTACACCCTATCTAAACTTTAGTTAGCTAAAGTGGGTGGTTATCTTACCTGTAACCTCTCATCCTGCTCTAGAATGACTTTACTGTAAACTGCTTACAGCCTGGCACTCTGCAGCAGACCCTCTGGGAAATGCTGTCTTTGCTGGTCCCAGCTCATCAGCTAGGACCTCTGTTGCTAGCTTGCCACCAGAGGGCAGCGCTAGGGCTTTTTAATTGGTCGGGGCCTGGAGTTAAGCCTGAAAACACAGGACAAACTACATTTTTTCAGATTTTTTTTTAATAAAGCAGGGATCTGTTTATAATGAGCCAAATATAGCAGCCATTAAAATAAGAAGGCGTCTTTCATATAGACAACACAACAAGGAATTGCACTGTTTGGTAGAGCTTCAAATACAAAGATGCAGCTCCTGAATTCAGCAATTCATTAAAGCCACAAATCGCCAGAAAAGCACTCATTCCCAGCCATCAAATATAGTATATAGAGAATTGTGCTGCACTACAAGTGCTGTATGAGAATTGAAGACATCCCAACTCACTGTATTTTAACTAGCACATTTACCAAAAGCTAGTGTTTCATACCGCTATGCATACTGACTGCAGAAACTACGAACCAGTATCCTCCAAGACCAAAGCAAGCTACCCACCTGGGAAGTACTGAAAGGTTACCGTTAGAATAAAAGGAATTTAACATTTGGTCTCTGGTTTCTCTTCCAAGCAAGAAGTAGTCAGTGGCAATGTTAAACATTCATTTACACTCCACTGAGCTAAGGTGGTCTTTGATGACCCAAGTAACATTCCCAAATAGCTCACCAGTTATGTCAATAGGCTCCAGAGCAAAAGCTTCCTCTTCGTTAGGAACAAGCGTTGTTTGATCAGTCATAGTTGGTAACGGTTCAACTGGATCTACCGAGTCTGGGCTGTCTGGTCCACCCACTGCCAAGTAGAGTAAGTATCTTGTACTGTCAAAGTATTAAAAACTGCGCTACCCTTCCCATCCCCTCCTCCCACAGATCAAAGTGGTTTACCGCATTTCATACTTTGGAGCTCAACAGGCTTTTAAGGAATTAGAATCCCACCGAAATCAGTCAAAGCCAAGTAATTTCAGATCCAGCCCTAGATCATACTTACTTGATACATTATCATCATCATCCATATCATCGTGAGGAGGCTGCTCCGGCATCATTACTCCACTTTCTGACAGTGCAGGTGGGTCATCAAAAATACCACCATCATTATTACTGAGAAGTTTGTCATCTGAAAGAGCCATATAAAAGAATGCTTTGAATTCACAAATTCATGAAACAAGTATAGACAAATTTATGAAGCAGTATGGACAAATCTATTACAAGACAAATATAGTGCAAAGGTTAAAGAAACCTATTTTCAATGCTGAGACAATAGCAATTAGTAGTGCTTTTTCAAGGTGTATTTCAGCACAAATTTTGAGCTTACAGATATCCTTTATTAAAATACACTTCACATGTATTTGCATCTTACTAGGTTTCTTAATACTTCACAGAGAAGCACTCAATACTTAATTCCCAACATATTATTTAAACCCTTGGAAAGAGTCACAGAACAAGAAGAGTTGCATATTGATTTTTCTCTAAAGGATGTTACATATAGAATGGAAAAACTCCAGATTATTTAATTTTACCTCATTTGAAATACGCCAATACTTAACATGCTATGCATCATCTATATTGCTGTAGCACTCACAAAACAGTTGTTTTCACTGCTGAAAGCATAATTTAGAGAAGATTCTTGGCAGCAATCTCTTCCACATCCCACCAAGAATCATTTTTGAGGCAGAAGAAAATCAAATTACTCAAACATACCCAATATTCCGCCATCATTTCCTTCCCCAAAATTATCATCTTTGTATTGGTCTTCATATTCCAGGTGATTAGACTTCTCATTGAGGTGACTGGTGCTCTGTTCAGGTTCCAGCAGAAGATTGGAAGCACTGGTGCTCACTAGCATGTCATCCTCAAATGCACTACCTTCTCTCATCATCTCACGATCATCCATCCCAAAGTCACCTGCAAGAATACGATTTCACTGCCAAAAATGCTAAAGAACCAAAATGCCAGAAACTTAGCTAATTGATCTGCAAAGGGCCAAATACAAGACCCAACTTCAAGTTATCTTCATTACAGAACTAATGATAAGATGTAAGGAATTATGCCCACCAATACCATAGCAAAAATACTGTTCAAACAATTACAAATATAACCATCTCCTCTTCAAAGCATTCTATTATACTTGTTTGAATTGATTTTTAGCTGCATTGAAACCAAAGAATTCTGAGGAACTCAAAAAAGTTGCACCTTCCATCTCAAGGTTAGGGTTTGGGTACAGTGAGTAAACCAGTACCAAATAAACACCACCTAGATTATACTTTCAGAAAGATTACTAAACTATGGATTACATTATTGAACTCTGGAAATTAGATATTCAAATATAGCTGTCTTCATGCTTTGATTCAGATATTAGAATGCTGTCCCTGAAAAGATATTAAACAAAGTAAACTAGTCACCACTGACTGCTTCAGCTTTAGAAATGTTGTAACAGTTTCTGATTGAAGACATGCCTACAATCAAAGCAAGGGCTGACTTCATATTCACACCACGTTTTCAAAATTGTAATTGACATAGTACTTAACTAATAACCTGACTGAATAGTCTTCAGCTTTATATAATCAGCTAGAAGCTTGTTGAATATTAGAGGATAGGCTTTTTAGAAAAACCAACGTGTACAGAGTAAAAATTAAACGTACAGAAATACAGCATCTGATCCAGTTTGTTTTGTACTTAGTGGGAATTTTGTAGTCATTGCAAAACCATAAAGTTACCATTCCAAAACTAGCTTAGTAACACACAATAATACGTGATAATTTTACCGAAGTCATTATCCTGGAGGATACTGATGTTGCCTACTTCTTCTCTCATTGTAATCTCTTCCACTCTACTCTGGTTCAAACTGAACTGCTGGGCCACATCAATATCACTTAAACAAACAGGAAGCAAATATGAAAAAATCTCAATTAAAAAAAGAATTAACAACAGATAAATGTGAAATTAGCTCCTAAAGAGTACACTATACACTTTTTACTAATTAAAAAGTTGATGGTGAATACAGAACAGAAAACACTATTTAAAACAATAAGATCATTCATAGTTAAAATCTATCACTTAAATCGTGTTAGTTTCTGGGAAACATACCAGTAACTTTTATTCTGTGCTACATGGGGATCACTAACTTTAAAGGTCAAACAAATAAGCAAGAAAATACCTCCCCTTCAACCTCAAAAGCTATTAATAGAATTTATCACCAAGTTAACACTCTTTGGAGTGTGTTAGGGTAAATTTCTTAGAAAAACAAAGAATTTTTATGCAGTTTCATATTGGTATATACTCTAATTTGAATGCAAACCGTATCTCATAAATTCCATTATGAATAATCCAAAATAGTAACATCAATTTTTTGAAGATCAAGAATTAATCAAGTTGTATGCTTGTTATAATGTTTATATAATAATAAACTCATTAGTATTAAAAATTAAGAATTCAAAGTGCCACTAGAGAGGGTCAACAGGGACATTTCCATAAAACTAATCTTGTCTAACCTAGGAATGTATGTGATGTGTCTTGAACAGAAGGAAAAATATAACAGTAAGACATGTCTTGAATTTGTCAAAAACTTCAATAAGGACAGCTTTAATTTCAGTTAAAATTACACGCTACTATGAACTTAAAATCAATACAAAGGTGATGATGTACTTGTTTGGTATATTAGAAAGCTTAAGAACACAAGTTACCTACAGGTTTTTTTTTTATTATTCATCAATGAATTTGCTGTTTAAAACAAAGTTCTCCTCAACTAAAACAGAACATTATTTGCATGCAAATAAAAACAACAAACCAAGCTTACTCCAGATCAGGAAGTGGCTGGTCAAAATCATGAAACTCCTCGGGTAAGGTAATGGCATTGTAAGCAGCCTCTCTGTTTTCCTCAGGCAAATCGACAACCCCTGCAGAGAAGAACACTCAAGACGTGAGTTCCCATTCCTTACAAGAACAGCATTCTCCCTGGGCCTTCAGCACTGTTCTCTCTGCAGAGCTTGTCTTTAAATTACCAAATTAAACAAATGCTAGACACCTGTGAAAAAAATCTTATAATAACAATGTTAGTATTGAGATTCAGCCTAAATTCAGAACACATACCCTCAAGCCCTTGTAGTGGTTCATATAACCTGGAAGCCTTAAATCAGTCGAACATGCTTGTGTAGTGCAATGCAGAGGTGTGCAGCTGACACAGGTGGTGTACGTCATTCCAACACTACGCAGGTACCTGCTACAAAACCGTTTTATCACAAGTTCCAGATGAGCTCATTAGTCCTGTATTTTGGTTTAAGTAAAAGCAACCGCAACAGGTCAGCCTGGTTTGGGTAAAGCAGCAGCAACACAGTACGACTACTTCGCTACCGGTCATTCAGCTCTGAAAGCACCAGCAGAGCACTGACTGCACCTGGGCCACACAGACTCTTAACTCTTCCATTTAAAAGAGCTGGATTACCTAAACCACATACATACCTTTTATTTTCCTCCCAAAACGGTTAATCTGCTATTCAATGGGCATTCCCAGAGCATGACTATCAAATTAGGCATCACATAAAACCAGTGTCAGTAGTCGTGCCACTGTTTTACTCAAAGGCTTAGAGGTCAGGACACTCAAAAGTGCATGGCAAATGCAGGTTCAATTTTTTTCTGTAACTTGAAGAAGATTTGAGCTCTATGTTCTGTCTTCTGACTCACACAACAGAGGCAACTCTGAAGTATAGGTATTTCAGAAACAGCCTGCCCACTGTGTTCCCCTCTGCAATGGATCAAAGAAGCACTGTCCAGAGAGACCAGGAACAAGCATGAGTCTGTAGTTACTCATCTTGGTGCTTGGCTAGGAATGAAGAAGTTCATCCTTTCAGGCCTATCCAATATTTTCACCACTGGTAGCTTAAAGTAAAACTTGTAAGCAATTCTCAGAGCAGACAGGATCAAGTCAACACCAAAGCCACAAAGCTGATAAAACGAGAACAAAGACAAATGCCTCAAAGTGCTTCAGGTGAGCTCGTCACTTTTTGTAAATCTTGTTTTAAAGTGTTTCACTTTCCAAGTGAACTCTGCTGGGAGTGAGAAAATTGGGAAAACATATTGCCTTGTGAAATCTGACAAATTTAATGTGTCCTCATCACCTGGGGAAGTTAAATGCAATAGTAAACGAAGTTGGCAAAGTCAACAAATTGGCACAGAAAGCTACATAAAGTTCCATGCCTGAATCACAACATGAAGATCAGGCAATGAAGATTAAGGCATTATATAATTTAAATTTTCTCAAATTTATTGTTGTGCTGGCTTCCAAGAGTTTAAAAAAAAAAGTCTTCCTTAAGTTCAGCTTTTAAATCTATTGCACTCAAATCTCAAAATGTACAATATGATTCGGCAGCTGTGAGTATCCAGTAGCATCACTATCATAGACACACTCCAGCTGGAAAAAAAATTTCCTAGGCCAGAATTAAAGAAAACTACAAACCATGTGTATATAAGCCAAGCAATCCATTGCTGCATGGGAAGTCATTCTAAGCATTAAGATGACTCCCCACCTTCACAGAAAAATTTTAAAAGTAGTCACAGTGAGGGAAGGTGTGTTGCACACACCGAAGGGAAAATAGCTTTGTTGCACACATTACAGTGCATATTATTTCCAGAAAATATATATGAAGGTGGTAAAAAAAAACCCAAAAAACAACGACAACCCAAACGCTTAATTCTGTTTCTTCTGCAACTTGCTCAAGGCAACCTTCACCCTTGATGGAAACAAGCTCCCTTCTATGCTACTATTCAGTACGTGGCAACTGGCCTTTTTTAGACTTGTGACAGAAGGTAAAAGCTATGCAGTGTATTTCCATTTAACATCATATGCCAACAACAACCAAAACTGTAACTGAGATTTTACTGAATCAGCACTAATAGAAAAAGTTTTCACTCACAATTCAATTAAAAGATGCTTTTAACATACAACTTAGTCACAGCCTGAAGCTGCACCAAAGAAAATAACTTCTCCCATAATCCTGTATAAATTTATGCAATTCTTCTACAGAGCTGAGAAGGTAGAATTGTACACTTTCTTAATAAATATTATATAGGAATGTAACTTTTTAGAGAGTGCTTAAAGACAGATACCTGGACGAAAAGCCATCTTAATCTTAATGAAAGCCTCGTTACAGTCTGCAAGCAGATATTTTGCTTTCCTGTGGTAGATTCTAACAACGCCTAGTAAGAGATGTCCTGAGGTTCGAAGTGCCATCTTCACCTAAAAAGATATTGCACAATCAATGAATCAAAGGTAGTCTTACCTTATTTCTTTAATGAAATTTCAGTCAGCTTTGCATGAGTTTTTCAATAATATTAAATATTAAAAAAAGTAGAAAAATTGGCAGAAAACTGAAGGAAGAAAGAATGTAAAGTCTACAGTTCAAGATGATATTCACATATTATTTATGGATGACCTGGCAAGTATTAGTAAATTAATAGCAGCTCAATCCAGGAATTCCCAAACACTCTTCTGTCTAGAAGAAAAAAAAAAAAGAGACAACAAAACAAACCTTATTTACCACACCTTTTCCTCGTATCTTTGTTACTTTAATTGGCAAAAAAACGAAAGATACAAAAATTTGGACAGCCATAAATTGCAATTTGGCTAAGTAAAATTTGGTTAAAAATTGCTACTTGTTACCCCTCCACCTTCTGTTCTGCAATTAAGGAGAAAATCAGAGAGACGGTGAAAGATGTGGGATGTCCATAAACAAGCACTACCAAATTAAAGCAATTGTAAGTTCCTTTTGTATTTAACCTCACTGCTTAACTATGTAATCAAGTATCTGCTGTTGGAACAGAAAACTGACAAAAAAAGCATATCCAGAGAGGACTCTCCTTAAGTACTTCTAATAAGAAAGAGCATGAGACTTGTGTACAAGGGTGCATGGAACAATTTTCTCCCAGAAAGATTAAGCCATATGGGGTTCAACCTTAAACTCTAAGAAGTCAAAATTTTTAATGCATACAATGTCTTTGCAATACTCTAGCTGATTAAAGTGTTAAATATAGGAAAAGAGCGCCTACCAATTTCTCATTTTTTCTAAAAGAATGTTGCGGCTCATTTGAGTCCATGAACATTATCAACTTCTTCCTAAATCCTTCTAGAGCTGACACTGAAACAAACCACTGTAAGTATCTGTGATTGTACTACACAGGTTTTTGCTTATATGTAGCAGTTCTTCCAGAGAAGCATTGTAGAAGCCTTGTTATATTTATATGAACCAAAAGAAAAGATAAAGGTAAGTTTTCTTTTTCAGATAGTTGCTTTTCTTATAAGACATACAGACATCTGTTATGTGACAAAACCACAACCATATTACTCCACTAGGTCTTAAATGGAAAATTTCATTTTCATGAGTAGTAGAAGGGGGAGAAAAAAAAGTTTGAAAACTGAAGCTTCTCAAAATTTCCTCTGGTTTCACAAGAGCCATTCAGAAGTGTTATGTTCTTTCAGTTTTGTTGCTATCTATTCCGTTCCCAGAAAACTAGAGACTAAAATCTTCAAAAGCAACACTACACTATGGTGTATATTTTTATTATATCGACAATTATCCTGATGCAACCAGTAACATTACAAGCTGCTGTGATCCTTCAGATCTATTTGCTATAGTTAAGCAAAAACACAGGTTGAACTTAGGTCACACATATAAATGAGAATATCTTCTGTATTATCTTTATAGCTCCCAGCAACAACAGCACTGGAGAGACAGCACTAGAGAACCTGGGCTTTTCTCTCTTCCAGAGATTTGCTTCTAAATGATGCTTAGTACACCAAGATACACGTCCTCCATTTATACAAAGCAGAACTTTTTGCAAATAAATTTCATGATACTCAAGTATCAGAAATCTGACAAGAATCACGAGTCGATAAGGTATCCCACATGTGAGCAGATCTTTCCACACCTCAAAATAGCAACATTAAGAATTTTGTTTCACTGACCACCTGTACACACAATTCCTTTTCACCGCAAGATAACATTACATCAGTGTAAAAGAGATACCTTCGGTGAAATGATACTCTCCACGCTGCTCTCCAGATTACATTCAAAAACATGAGCTTTGGTTAGCTTCTTATCCCAGTGGGCCGCCAGCCAGATTTTGGCCAGCGGCCCACGCTTGCTCAGGACAAAGTGGGCATAGAACATGGTCCCAGATATCTAAAACAAAGTGCAAACCTGTAAAGAGAAAAGCAAGTTTATTTAGTTTTTTTTTCTAGAAAATTCTTATGAGGAAGTCTTATATCCTTATCTGCAGGAAGCGAAGTACATGTTTGCTTTTCAATTATTAAGGTCAGACTAATTGCAGAAAATATTTAAGAAGCCAACTTACAAGTGGTGGCCATGTACTTGCATATGTACTTATTGCAGAGGAAATACAAAGCAGGAAGAACTGCAACCAATAGCCACTTACATAATTTAAAAATGCTTGAATACATTAAACTTTATGGTAATGACACCAAACTCATATAATGCAAACAAACATGTCTTAGTTTTCACTCTGCAGCAGTTCTCTATCACTTCCATTTCTATCTACTCTTAATTCAGTAGCTACTACTGTACTATAGCAGTATATATTCTACATGGTTTCAGCAGAAGAGTCAGCATTATAAAATACACAGTCCTAAAGTTTTTGGACTTCATTACATATTCTTAAACAGAAAATACAATTATGTCTTTACTTCTGGGAAGACTGCTCTCAACTTCATAACCCTCAGTAATGCTTTATATTTTTTTATTCAAGTGATAGTAAAGATGCTAAGAAAATTGACTGCATTATTCTGAACTTCCTGAAGATTTCATTTTCTTCTTTCTCCTTCACTAGGAAAATGGACTTCCTTTTATCTACTTATCTAGTAACTACCTTCTTATGGCTGATGTCAACATATCAAACCATAGGGAAGCAGAACACCATGATGTCTTATGATCTAAACATGCCCATTTCATGCATGAGATAAACATATGATTCAGTTCAACTGCCAGTAGAGAAAACAAAAAAGTTTGCTTCAAAGATATGGAAGATCATCCACAAACAGCTTTTTCTCCTGCAACATCTGCCACTAGGGAAAAAGAAATGAAAAAGAACAGCTGAGATGCAACAGGTGCATTCAGTTTTTACCTCCTCCACATCTAAAGAAACACTGTCAGAGGGGACATAGTAACCTAACAGTAAAAGCAGGGCAGTTCTATCTGGGCAGAGTCACAGTGAGAGGCATCAGTTTCTAGCTGTGACAAAATGCTCCAGTGTTCCCCAACTGCAGGCAAATAGGGTACACAGGGAAACACAAAGCATTGGTAAACATGACAGCCAGAGAGATTCTCAGGAAGGCAACACCTAAATCATGCTAGCTTACTTGTAGCAAAAGAAACAAGTTTCAAAGCAGCCAGACTAGAGCTGTTGATATGTGAAAGGCATGCTTCACAAAGAAAAAACAAAGAGAAGCACAATTGTGACTGCTAGAAAAGTAGGTAGAGGGGCAAGAGAAGCACTGGCATTACAGTTTTAGTGGAAGCAAAGCCAACATCTAGATATCTGGATAACAAATGAAATATTGTAGATGTAGATCTCAAAGTAAAGGCCAATAACCTTTACTTTTTGGAGGGTGGGTGTGTTTTGTTTTAATAAATGGGATTTGAAGGAATATAAAGGATAGGGAAAGTTTTCTTTGTAGTGGCAACATACTCCACACTTGCACCCACTCACAGGTATTGTTCAACATGCAAGATGATGAAAACTTTAAACTTCAGCTGTATTAAACAGAGAGCAAACTTGTTTGGACAACAGAACCTATTATCAAGCTTCTCTCTCTTAATGACAGACTGGCCACTGATTCTGTGCATGACCAAGAACGGACACAGTGGAGAAGATTCAGCTCAAGTTAACACAGTAGAAAGAAAGGATTAAAACTACTCTTGGGAGTGAAGTTGATAGCTTTGAGTCATAACAAAGCTGTAGATTAATTAAAAAAAAAGTTAAAATGCCAAGTTTATTTGTTGAGACTGTGGAGGAGCTAAGGACGGCCCTGCACAAAGATGGACATGAGCAAGCTTTTCTGGGAAGCGCAACAGAACCGTTTTGGAAGACTCTTTGATCAATAAAAGTTATCTAAAGAAAGGTATTCTGCTTTCCCTCATTTTTATTTTATTTTTTTTAAAAAAGACATCACACTGACTCGAAGATCAGCAGACAATTCAATCCCTTCTGCATTTTCAGAGGCCTCACAGTACTTTTCTACATAGAGACGTAGCCTTGAGTTGCTACCACAACCATCACTGCTCTGGTAACAGCAGGCCTGTGAATTATGTCTAAATACAAGGAAGAGGGGAAAACACAAACATACAGTTAACAAAGCCACTTGTATTACTCCACTAAAAACTTCTGACAACATTTGCAAAAGAACGTACTTTGATTCATGAACTTTGACACAATTATTCATCAATGATTTTATAATCATTAAAATACATAGAATGTGCTTCACAAAACTTTAACTTACAACTTTAAATTCCATATAGCAAGGATAATGCAAGCATAAGACAAACAGCTACCCAAGAGGAAACAAGACTCCCCGAAAAACTGAGCTGTCATGATCACACCAGGGCTAGTGATTTCATAACCTTTTTTTTTTTTACTTTATAAATAAACGACAAATACACTGCTTCTTCTAGAGAATAGACAGTCCAAGTCAAAGTACTCGCCCACAAAGGGGCTTGACATGTGAATGGGTTTCAGAACACATGCTTTGTTAGCAGTTAAATCCACAAACGGGCTTGGAACCAGTGCACCAAGGGAAAGCACAGAAAGAGGAAGCGATCACCTGGGCTTTTGGGGTTTCCTAGGTTTCAGTGCCACTTAGTGCTGAAGTTATGGATCAAACTTGAAACTTGCTCGTAAGACTAATGAGAAGATTAGACTACATGTGCAGGGTACTTAGAGTGAAGAAGAATCAAAAATATCAAGCTACTGACAGGTCATCTGTTCACCTCCTACAGAAGCCTTGTCACAACGAAACACATGAAAAGAACCAGTGACAATCAGAAGACAGAGAGTTTTAAAGCACATTTTCATCTGAACTGTTACGAGTCTCTGCTGCTTCCAAATTCCAGCAGATGCTCTGTGTGGTAATACCTGGATTACAGCAACTGTACAAATCCCACCTTTGTGGTTCTGAGCTGCAGCAGTTCAGCTACTGTTGTTTTGAGCATCAGCACAATCGAATCGCTTAAAGCAGGCCCCAGCAGTCGCTCTCGCTTTCTCCCGATTTTTTTTTCTTCTCAGATAATCCTTTCCCTTATTTCAGGCTCTTTGTCTGATCTTTAATTCATAGGGCAGTATGCAGATGCAGTAGCATAAAAGGAGAAGAAAACGATTTTCTGGCATAATTTCAGACTGAGATGAATGTTAAAGGAACTAAGTTTCTTGGAGTGGCAGAATGCTCATGCAGACACGTAAAACATATGTTGTTGGCTGCAAAAGCACCTCACAAGAATCTTCAGAAGAAAAAGGTAGCTGGTGGCTTTCAAAAAGCTTTTAAGGTAAAATACAAAACTGCTAATTTTTGAAATTGACTGGATGTGAACCAGGACCTTAAAGCTTGTTCTAAGAACTTACTCATTTTTCTGTATTGCTTGCAGTGCTTTGATACAAACAATGTGTAGTCACACAAGACCAGGTGGGACCAAATCCTGATCTCACCAAACTGTGCTTTTAAAAGACTTTAAACTTGACTTTAATCAACTTTGAATTTGACTCAACATGCCACAATTGTCCTCAAACTCCTTTGTCTAAATTTTCCTCAACAATTGCATTATCTTATTTTTTAATATTTCTCTTTCTACAGAAGTGTGAAAAAGCACTATAATTCTATACGCAAAGAGAACATAAAGTGAAACTAATACAATACAGATCGTGCACTGGGTCTGATCCAGAATCTGCCTGTTTCATTCTCTTATCTGAGTATCTGCTAATTGATCCTCCCGAAGAAGCAACAGGAAACCTGGGTATATGCTACCTATGAACGTCATCTTAACCAATTCACAAATATTTAAGCCTTAAAATCCTTTTGCATACTAGAAAGGCTAACTATCTTAACTCTGAAAAGCATTCTCACATAGCTCCAGTTCCACTCTTCAAGACATTTAGAAAGAAGCTCAACGAGCTAGCACTTGACAACAGTATGGCAAACAACAGATAAAATATTCACCATATTTTAATTTGACTGTGGTTCACTCTAGCCCTTTTAACACACCTGCCTATTTCTCTGCTAGGTCAGGTTATGTACGTACACACTAGTTCATAGGTTAAGCTCAGTCTTCAATTTGTTTTGTTGTCACCTACTTTTGTTCTTGTCATAAGGCAACTCCAGAACCACATTCACCCACTGATTAGCCCGCAAATTCCATACTACAGTTTAAAAATCAGCCAGTAAATTTATCTGGTCTTATGTTACCCTTCCATCTCATTTCTCTGCTGGTTCTCCCCTACACACACAGATTCTCCCTCTGCTGTCCCCTCTTCTCTTTTGCTAAGCTAAGCCAGTCCTGGGTGATCTGCAGAAGAGCGAGCTCAACCTGCGCACCCGCAGCAATCTGAGTTGGCCCTGCTGCACTTCAGAAGGCCAGAAGGATTACCTTGACCCAGCAACTGCACTTTGAGTTGTGCAATTTTAACTCATAATCCTTCTCTATACAATCCTTCCCACAAGCCTTAAAATTTCCCTGGTGCGGGCACTTACCAACATTGTCTCACCAGCAGGTTTCAATAGCACACTGAACTCCTAGTGCCACTGTCCCAGTTTGAGTGGAACCAATTCTCTGCTCAGTGATTTTACTTTTCAGCTAAGTTTCTTCTAAGACTGCACTTTCTGAAGTTAACAGAATATTTTTGCAGACAGTGTTTGTTATCAGAAGCGATAATACTTGATATTTAGAGTTACTACCAAGCATTAGTATGCAGAAAGGCTCTTGCTTATGTTGCTCCCATGGAAATCAAGGTCTTAGCTAAATCTTGTGCCCCATGCCCGGGTACCATAAAGTAAAAGGTCACACCTCCCAGGAGGGCTAGACAGGACAGGTGACCCAAAACTGGCCAACAAAGTAAGTATTTCATTCCATATACATCATATTCAGTGTAAAGCTGAGGGATAACAAGGGTTAAGCCCTCCTCTTCAGTGGCTGCCACCTGAGGAGGACTGTCTGTTCTGCCTTTGATCCCAACCTGCGAGTTCCTGAATCCAGAACCACTGAGGCAGTCTGGGACACCCCCAGTGCCTGCCTCGCAGCATCAGTGGTGATGTGACTGCCATCAGGGGGTTGGGTTTTATATTGATTTTCTATGTATTTGCATATATTTCATTGTTTTCCTATTAGTATTGCGATGGCTTCTTTTTATTGTTATTGTTTCATTAAAGCTATTTTAGTCTTCCAATCTGTAAGTCTGTCTCTCTTATTTCCTTTCTCTTTCCCTTTGTGAAGGGAGAGGGGTTAACACAGAGCATCAGCCCTAACCCCTGACAGATAAACGGGTACCCAACATGGGGCACAAGATTTAGCAGTGACCTTGGCTTCTACAGGACCAGCCTTCATAAACTCCACTAATAACTCCTTAAAGCTCAATGTCTTTTTTCAGCACTACCTTATCTAGAATCATAGAATTGTCAGGGTTGGAAGGGACCTTACAGATCATCTAGTTCCAACTCCCCTGCCATGGGCAGGGATATCCCCCGCTAGACCATGTTGTCCAGAGTTGTCATGTTGCTACAGTAAACTTTTATTACCAGACAATTAATTTAGTCTTGTCTTGCCATCTTCAGCAATATTTCATCTCCTTCCTTCAACTACCCTTATAAGTCTCTGGTTAATCTGCGTTTTTCTGAATTTTAATATGCTACTTGGTGGCACCTGCACCTTTACTGAAGTTTGGCAACAACTCACCTCAATTTCTTATGTCCACAAAAATCAATTAATGAAAAGATGAAACTGAATTAGTCCAACTTCACATGCCCTTGACAAATGCATACAGAATTCTCCATTTATCTCCAGTTCTTGTTTTTTTTTCCATTCTTCCGAAATCCTATGGCTGAGGATGCACTACCAGGTCTATAATTGCTCAAAACATCACTCCTTTACAGGAAACACGTTCATTTTCTTCAGTTACAATATACTATGCACCTACAAAATGAAATTGCTAGAGCCAGTGTCTCACTAAAGTTATTAATTCAAAGGACAAATCCTTTAATTATTGTACAGAGTTTGGGATTACTGCTTCCACATACACTCCATATCTAAACCTCAGCAAGTACCCTGTCTTTGTCCCTAGATTCAGTATGTCCAGTCATCTAGTGGAAAAAATCTTTACCATTTTAGACTCTACCTAGATTATCTCAATCTCTTTTGTACAATTCCAGTTCCAAGTCGAATACACTTGCAAAAATCACATATTAAGAGAGTCCTTAAATATACATAAGTTGAATAATAGGATTCCTTATGTTACTACATCATTTGCAGCAGTTATTCCTGTGCTGTTTACCCAACAAACCCCAAACTAACTTTTTGCCTTACATTTTGCCTGGAAGTTAAAACTCACGTATTAACTGAGGCAACTATTTTCATTTCTGTGGGAAACCCCACGATAGCAGCAGCTGCGATGGCAAGACAAGACTCATTTAATTGTATGGTAATAAAAGTTTACTGTAGCTCTCACTTGACTTTTGGCTCCTTTTCTTCGCCCCCACCACACTTACTTCCTCTCTAATAAAACCTTTAGATCAGTGGGCTTTGTGTTTCCAAGTTCCACAGAACTTGTCAAGTGTTTACAATGAACCTCACAAAATAAAATGCAAGTCAGGCTCCAGTAATGCTTTGATGCTTCCCCACTTTTGATTTAACGAGCGTTACCAAGGAAGAGATTACTAAAAGCATATGCTTATTGTACACGTTCACAATGTCGGCCTAAATGATAACCTCTCTAAATCTACAATATTGTTTTCCACGCACCTAAACCTAACCAAAAGCCACTTTCAGTGAAGCAGTGCCATGTCAATAGGTCACAGTGACCCCAAACTTCTTTGTTACTGATAAAAACACCTCGCTTTATATTTAACAAGATCGGAGAGAAATCTTAAAAACCATAGCAAGATTTATATCAGTGTCCATAGAGCATACTAGAATAAGATCTTAATTCTTCAAGCGGTAGGCATTTAAAGGGGCCTTTTATTTGCAGTCACAGGACCCAGAATGTAGCTCACACGTTACTAGCAAGGACAGTGAGAACACTCAATACTTGAGCTTATCCCAGTCAGAAGTTAAATTACATTACAAAAATCAGAGACCCGCAGATGGAACTTTACTCCCCCCGCCCAGACCGCGGCAGCTCCGCCGTTCCTTCTGCCCACCCGCAGCCGGGCATCGGGCACGTTACTCCGGCCTCCCAGGCACATCGCTCCCCCGGCCCCCCACGCACCGGCCCGCCCGTGCAGGAGAGGAGGCGGCTGCGCTCCCGTGCCTGGGGCTGCTCCGGGCGCACAAACCGTCCCCGCCCGGAGCCTCCCCTCGGGCCGCGCTCCCTCGCCGCGGCCTTGCCCGGGCGGCCGCCGGGCCGCACACCGGCTGGGCACGGGGAGAGGGGGGACCGCTGCGGCCGACCTCGGCGCGACCCACCCCAACCCCGAACCCCGCCCCGGTCCCACCGCAGGGTCCCAGGGCGGCCCCACCGCCCTGCCCCTCCCGGGGAGCCCCAGGCAGCGCCACGAACCGGGCCGCCAAGCGGGCCCTCCCCTCCCGCTGCCAGCTGCCTGCCTCCGCCCGGAGGGCTCGGCCGAGGAGCCGACTCGGACGGACCGAGCCGCTCGGCAGCCGAGCCCGAGTAGGCCGGCAGCGCCCGGACAGCCAGGCTGCGGCCGGCCCTCGCCGTGCCCCTCCGGACGGCGGCAGCGGGCCGAGACGACTGGCGGGAGCGAGCGCGGCTGAAGCCGCTCCTTACCCTGGTCCGGTGCGGGGGGGAGGCTGGTGCAGCGGCTGGCGAGGCCGGGCTCGGTAACCGCTTCGCTCCGCCGAGCCGAGCCGAGCCGCTCACTCAAACAAACAAGATGGCGGCCGCAGCCCTTCCTGCCGCCCAAACCAGCCGTTCAAATCGGCAGGATGTTTACTGTTAAAATGCCCCCCCTCCTCCTCCCGCCGGGCCCCGCCGCCGCCCACTGCGCCTGCGCGCCGCCGCTCCGCGCAGCGCAGGCCGCCAGCAGGCGGGGCGCCCGGCGGGAATGGACTGGTTTGCGCATGCGCCGGCTCCCCGGAGCTCCGCATCCGCCTCGCGGGGGAAGGGGCGGGGCCGCGGGAGTGACGAAAGGCCGGAGGGGTGATACCGGCACGCGGTGCTTTTTGGGGGGCGGGGCCGAGGCAGGGGTGGAGCTGCGCCTGCGCGGTTCGCCGAACCCCGCAGCGCCGTTCCGGGACAGCGGCGGGAGGTGGAAGTGACGGGCGGGCGGGCGCGCGCGCGCCGTTGCCACGGCAGTTGCCACGGCAGCGCGCAGCGGCCGCAGCGGGGCCCGCTCGCAGGCCCGGCCCGCTCGGCCAGCCTTGCGGTGGTGGTGCGGTCTGTCAGGGACTGGGTTCTGCGGCCTTATTTGGGGCTGCCGCGCAGCCGCGGTGTGCCCGTGTGCCTGGCCGGGGTTGAGCACCCCGGAGTGACACCGTGCGGTCAGAGGTGCGTAGCCACAACCTTCGAGTCCGGCCTGGGCTGCCCGTGGGGGCCAGGCCGGCTGTTGAGGTGCCTCGTTCTCTTGTTCCCGAGCAAACAAAAAGCACTACCTCGAAGGTGACTCTGAACTTGTAGTTAACTTGAATGAACAGCCTGCTTCCGTCAGGAAGTTGGCACACCAGGTGTTTGGAGCTTTTTTACCTTCTGCTATCTGGGCCACTGCAGGTGTTTCTTTTATGCTGTGAGGGTATTTGTTGACTGCGTTGGGAACAGCTGTGTGTGCAATGCCTTTTCAGTGTTTGGACTAGCTTAGTTTCAGGAAGGTTTTCTTAATGCTAATTTGATAATCCATGATAGAGACTGTGATGAAGCAGAGAGAGAAATGTGACTTCAGTAGAAGGAATCAATGACTAGGTTAAATTAAAAGGGAAAACAAAGAGGCTGTTTTAGGAACAGGGCTTTTCTGGTCCCTCTGAGGCACCAAGAAATCTGAAGCTGTGAGTACATAAAGTAGCATTATGGATAAACAACAGGTTTTAGCCCAAAGATGCCCAAGATACAAAAACCTTGTTAAAATAACCTCTCAAAAATAATATTTTGTTTGTGTAACAGGGCACCAGTTTACAAAAATAATGTTTGAATACAAAGAAAATTTGCCTACCAAGGGTTTAAGATGTGTTACTGCTATTTGTGACACTTGTATGTAAGTGGACAACATCAACAACTATTATGTAAAAACATGCAGGGTCAGTATTCTGATTCTTTCCACAGATTCAATTTTGCAGATTTCAGCATTGATTTTTGTTCATAATGTCTCACTAGAACCTTTATTCAGAACAAAGGTTGATTTTCCATATGTCCCACATGGAGTTCTGGTAGGCATAGTAATATTTCAAGCTGATTTTTTTTTTTTTTGAAGAAAATATCTGCTGTATCACCATTATTTATTCCCTCCTCTATTCTCATATGTAATGAGTTAGTGGTCCAGGCATTGAACCGCAGAGTGTCTAGGCTATAGGCCATTGAACTACTGATTAGAAACGTAAGTCAGTTTAGCAGTGCTAATATATTGGATTGCATCGAGTCCACCAGAAGTGTGGGCCAGCAAAGACGCATTGTTTGCTACTGTAGGAGAACAACACTCAGAGAAATAATAATAAAAAAAAGCCGTACCAGTAAACTAATAGCACAACTGTGTGAGTCAGAAATCTAAACTCTTCATACCCTGCCCCACATTATTGGTGAAAGGTCTATAGCATAGCCTCGCTTTGTTTCTTGCCCTGCTGAGCTGGTATCTCAGCTGGATGCATTTTAGTAAGAAATCTTTCCTTCTCTGTCTTGCCAGACATCGAGTATTAGTGGCTTCTGGCCAAAATTGCTTTTCTAGTTAGTATTAACAAGTGTGTGCTGTTGGCCTGTCTAGAAGCCGTACATCAGGTTGCCTTTCACTGATAGCAAAAATTAACAATGGGAGAAAACTATGATTTTTTTTTTGTCACTATCATTTCCTTAATCACTGCCCGCTTTTAAAATAAAATAATAAAAAATGGGTATTGGCTTATTTTTTTTCTCTTGCTCTGTAACATTTGAGCAAGTAACTCTGTCTATAAAAGGCATCCTTTTTAAAACCAAAACTAGAATGCTTAAACTTAAGCTTTTGGTAATACCTACCATCTCATTAAAGGCATAAAGCTGGTATGTAGGTTCCGTCTCTTCCAGATGACTCTCTGCAATCAGAGTTTGCAAGTTTAGTTTAGTATCCAGTCTCCCCATATTTAGTTATTACAGGGCTTTAAATGTACATACTTCAAAGAAGCAAGTATATGCAAATCCCAGAGAGTTTATCGTCTAAATTTGGCTCAATTTGAATCCAAAGGATTTGAATTGTTATCACATCTGTTTCTCGTGGCAGTATGTGACTACTGTGAAGATCAGTCTGTAATCTTGTCCTCTAATTTATTCTTGAATGTATTCTAAAATGATGCCAGTCTAATTTAATATGGCTTATTTTTTCCAGGGTCCTTTAGTTTGATACTTTTATGCATCATCTAACAAAAATGCTTCCTTCTGTCAAAATTAAAATCAAGACAGTTCATTTGCATGGTCCAAAACTAAGGTTAATTGCCAGATATAAAAATATTTCATTTTTTCTGTAAAGATGAATGCACTTCATGAGCAAATTGATATTTAAAATTTAACATAATTTTCAAATATTCTGCTAAAGATGAAAATGGTTATAGGACAGTAAACAAGGAAGACCTAAATACAGTGTATTGGAACTCATCTCCATTGAGTTCCGTCCACTGACCTGTCAGTGTAAAGAGTATAAATGAGCTCCCATTGTTGTTAATCATATATTATTGCCTGATTCCTTCAAATGTTTGTGATTAAGTCAAATATTTTTCAACGGTAGCCTTTTGCACTTTGGTTCTCATGAGGATCAGTTCTTTAAAAAAATTAATATTCTCCATTACTGATGTCTGTTTACAGTTTTCACTCAGATTAGAAAGTGCCCTGAATGTCCTGGCCTGAGACAGGCAGCTTAGGTCATCTTCCTGGTCCATTTTTATTTTTTGTAAAGAGCTTATGTCATAGGTTTGAGTCTGGTGGGGTTTTTTGTAAAAAGCGTGTGTAGACTCATACAAAACTTCGAGAACTTCCCCCACCCCCAGGCAGAGTTGAACCTACCTCTGGCCAGGGCCAGGGCCAGGCCAGGCAGCACCTCTGACATCAAGGTATTTAAGAGATGACCCCATTGTTCTTTCTCTCTCTTTTGTTTTCATCCTGTCTTGTGCTGTCCTGTCTTTAATGTTGGGGAATTTTTGAGTTGGAGGAGGTGGAGGTGAGAGGAGAACAAAGGAACATCACCCTGAGAAGAAGGAGGGGGAGAAGAGTCACAGGGGAAGAGGGTCCCACAGGAGAAGGAGAGGGAGAAGGCTGCCAGAGCAGGACCTTTCCCTAAAGACCGTGATGGCTGAGATGGCAGGAAGGTGACTGCCTGACAGCTGAGGGACTGACGGCGGCAAGAACGACATCTAGGATGTGTCGGTATGTGCAGAGCCCCATGCCAGAGGGGAGAGAGACCGGGCATCAGCGGGGGATGTGCCCGAAGCGATCCGTGGCCCCGATGGACTCGCGAGGAGGAAGAGGATTGCCTCCTGTGAGGTGGACAGCACACGGCAGGAAGGAGAGACTGCGAGGAGCCCTCTTTCTCAAGGAGGAGTTGCCATGGATAATGAGTAGTGGCCAGATGGACTGCACCTCCTGCCCCCCCTTGCACTGATGGGGGGGAAGGAGGTAGCAGGGAAGATGAGAGGAGTGGGGGGCAAAGGATATTTAAGAGTGAGTCATATTTATTGATGTATTCCTCTTACTTCCCTGCTTTGTATATGGTGGTGGTAAATTAAATCTATGTTTTTTCTCCCCGAGTTGCTCTGGTTCTTTACTCGTCATCTTAAATGGTAGATTTTACCCTTCCTATCCTTAATCTCAAACTCTTGAGCTTTTTTGGTTGAATTGTCTCCCTTCACATCACTGTGGAAATGGGGGTACGAAGAGAAGTGAGTGAATGAGTGACCACGTGGTTCCTGCTCGGCATTCAGCCCCGAACCGCCACAAACTACTGCAAGAAAAGAAGCACACTGTTTGATTTGTATGCAGCACTCAGTACTTTGCTGGATTTCTCCTCTGGCTCTGCTCAGACACACGTATTCCAGATGGTACTTAAAAAAGCAAGTTTGTGACTATTACATACACTCTGGCTAGCATATAGCAGATTACATTATGCAGTGACATTTAGAAAGAAACTGAAGCAAAAAAGCCTATTTTCATTTCCAGCTTTGGTCAAGTGTATCTATTAGGCAACACAGCCATGATTTTCAAGTGCAGAACAACTTAGTTCATATATGAATAGCTTTCTCTTAGGAGAAAGGACATGTTGTAATTCATTTTGAATAACTGAAGTGATGTTTTTTCCCTGATAAACATTTTCCCTTGAAATTTGAGATCCAGATCTTCTCTTAAGTCACACATCCATCTTACAGTTCACTCCAGTCTAAGATACATTGCCTCATCACTTCAAAATACTAGTAACACGGTTGCCAGATAAATTGCTTTTCTGACCCATCAGAAAAGAAATTCAGACTGTCACAGTCATGCTTCCATCACTTGAAAAAATACTGTAATTTGTAATTCAGTTAGAACCTATGTAGTCAATAAAAATTTCAACATTTCAAGGTGAATAATCTGAAATTTGTCCAATAGTTTGGACCTTCTCTGTGAAACAATTCCAGCCTCTGTTTACAGCATGTCAGCTCTGCTGCAGCTGTACAGAAGAGCAGGAGGCACTAGAAAAGGACCTCCTACTGCAAGTGCACGTGGACAGAAGGTTTCGACTGTAAACGATGACTGCCTTCAGGTGTTCTGTAGGTGTGGCAGCTTCTGAAACTGGCATTTGGCTGCCATCACAAAATCCACACAGTGCTCAGTGCTGATCATTGGAAGACAATCATTTGCACTCTGCCTGGTACTTCAGATTTCCTATTTTTGATATGGGCCACCTGACACAGGTCCCATGTAAAGGACGTGAAAATGGAAGTGACTGAAAACATCATGTTTGTGCCACTTTGGCTTTTTTCACAGTACATCCCTTTGCCGGTTTTATATTTGCTGGGAATTCTTTACATGGCAAGTCAAAGATGTTTCCTGCCACTTTATTTCATGTGAGCAATGCAGAGATATAACTGAGGAAAAAAAGAAAAAAAAAAGTTTAGATTCCTGAAATTGCAGTGGAAGTTCAGCGCTCAGTGTTTGCTGACACTGAACAGGTGGAATGTTATTAGGATCTGACACAGCAAATCATGCACCACATAATAGTACAAATAAATATATTTGTATTGGGGGTTTCAAGGTCCCTGTAATTTTGTTTCTTAGAATGAAAAGGATTTTTTCTCAGCTCCGGAGAAATGGTACAGGAATTTCAAATTATCTATAGACTCAACGTTCTTGTACTGGCCTTTTTGACTCAATTACCTGTCAGCCCACTTCTGCTGAACAATTTTAAAAATATTTAAGTTTGTTGTTTTTCACAAAGAAAACTTTGAAAACATCCTCCTTTCCTCTTCCTAACACATTTTTTTTTTTTCTAGTAAACTGAAATACACATTGAGCCATTTGTAAGATCAATTTTCTGGAAAATTGTGGGGTTTCTTAAAAGGATTTTCAGTCAAATCCACCAACTTTATCCAGAACTGGAGTGCAAATACTCTACGTAATTTTAATTGTTGAGAACAGTCTTACGTTAATGTAAACTTTGTAGAAATGAAAGTATACATCAGATCTTTGTCAGTGTGCTGATACTCATTAAATACTTTCCCTAGGAGTAATTCAATAGTAAAATGCTGTTAGGATAATTTTATCTAATTCATAGAACCAGAAAGGTGTATAATGCTGATGTATATGAAAATTATCTGTCATTGATAATGTCTGAAAGTTTTCCCAAAATACAACACACAAGGAGTTTCACCATTTCTTACCTGTTATAACTCACCATACATTTCTCTAGAGAACTTTGTTTTTAAAAGTACATCATTATATCATTAAGGAATCATAAAACCTTCTTTAATTGTGACTCTGAGGCTAGTACATCTCTGGAAGATAAAATACATACTAACTAGATTTTGGCACGCTGTAGTAATTAGGTGCACTAGAAAATTCTAGAATTCATAATGAGTGTTATGTATTGTTGGTCCCATTGTCGCTGTGCGATTTGGTTTTACCTTCTCTTTATTCAAGTTCTCAAGCTCCTGTGATGTCAATATCATCACTATTTCCCATGTGTTGACAAAACCAGTGTATTTACATCAAAACTATTGTTTTACTTATCTACTCTACATAGTTGTACTGTGTGAGTAGGCATAAGTCTTCTGAGCTAAAATCGGCGAAGATGACAAACCTGATTCTTTGACAATTGTGTACTTGTAGGCTTTCCAAATTATGTTTTCCTGCATTCCACCATTTGTTCAAACTGGTCACCGTGGTGCAGGCAGTAACCGTAAAGTGAGCTTTCTGATCACCAATGTACTAATAATAGTCTCCTGGTAAGCCCTGAAGCATGCGGGTATCTATAAAATAAAGGCACTTGTCTTCATCACAAGATTTCTTGCTGTCTCTACCTCCTGACTTCCCAGTAGCAACGCAGAGTGTTGAGCTTTCAGAGGAAAACAGCCACAGGTTTCAGCAGAAACAACAAAGCTCTTACGCAACTGGGCTTCCGAGGCAGGCTCTGCACAGATTACCGGGAAAGTACTCATTTTCCTTCTGGTTATAGTCCAGCTGCAGGGCTAACTGTACCAAATATACATAGGTTTTTCACAGGTCTGGAAGCAGTTTTGCACAGAATGAAGCTGCTCCGGCAACCGTTCCTATTACTGTCCGTCTCTGACACTACAGTGGCAACAGGTCACTGCCTTTCTGAAAACAGCCGTCAGTGGCTGTGTCTGGCCCCCAAAAGGTGCGGTCATCCGGGGGTGGCATGTCAGAGACAGAAGGTACAAGTTGTGCCTTGCTCCCCAAAATTGCCATTGCAGCACAGAAGAGTCTTGAAAGAGTATGGAAAATTCTATATCAGGATTATATTTTGAGACACTTGTAAGTGATGTCTGGAAACAAATCCTGACACTTTAAAAGTTTGATTCTATGCTCAGACTTAGATTGACTTTCCACCTAACCAGTGTCCTCCAAGCTTTCATAGAAGCTGTCCCCCAAAGCATGGTGTTTGAAAAGGGAGTGAAGAGAGCAGCATACCTCTTCCTCAAGCTGAGCATGTCATTCAAAATAAATTCCACTCTCTGTATAGAAACAATGCATCATGGCAAGGTAAAAGCTCATTGAACATCAATGAAGCATCACCATTAGTGTGACATGACTATAATGAATATCCTTACTGCAAGGTAACCTTCTTGCAGGCAAGGCTGAAGTCTTGAGAAAAAATTTGGAATAGAGATTCTGAGTCAACCTGTGTTAACATTAATGGATGCTGAGCAAGGTTGCCTGGTGGCATAAATCAACTTGGCATTAAATCAAGTACTGGAGGTTAGTAGAAATACAGTATTTCATATCAAGTAAGTATCAGGTCTTGAAATCTGTTAGGAATGAAAAGGCAGTTTTCTCACTGAATGAGTTTTTTCTTTAGATATGCACTTTTACTTTGTGAGTTCTTACTTTCACGATTCCTCTTTGCGGTTGCTTTACACTTCAAAGCGGTCATTTAAATATTTTTCAGTACAAACTGTCTAGGACTGTCTATGTTTTGAAACTTTCTCTTGGATATTTTACTGTTATGTAGAGGTATGGCTATACTTGTTTCTTTGATCAGGTAGAACAATTAAGTGTAATTAATTGTGAGCTACATGATTTGTAGGGAACTGTGATAGAAGTTAGAGCAACGTGATGGATCGACATAGCTACTAAATAAAAAATGAAGCCAAATGCTGTTCATCCGTAAGATGTATTGTAGATACACTAGCTATACTACCCAATTTCTAGTACTATTAAACATGTCAGCATAGTTGCTCTGTCTTTATAATCATGAATGATTTTTACAGGATACTGTAATTTCATTCTGTCAATAACAAAGGTCTGTTTTATATAATATAGCCCCCGAAACAATGAATTGCTGAAGATGAATGAATTATACTTTATATACAGGGTACATTTATTAATACTTCATGTGGAATTAATAGATGATCAATAAATGTTGTAAGTAAATCACAGCTAAATATAGAACAAGCTGAAGGTGCCTGGAAGCATGTAAGTGGAAGATGTTAAGAGGCTGTCATATACCAAGGTCAAAAAGAAGCTATGGACATATTGGTTGTTAATAGCAGCCTTGGAGAGCGAACAAGATGTAGATTGATATACTTTTATAGACTGATGAACAAAAAGAGCCTCCTCCAGTTGTCACTCTTCTGTGGACAAGTGACAGGACCTGGACCAGATCAGGGATGGTTATGGCAAGCTAGGGAGAGGTGCTCAGGAAATGGAGCATCTCTTTCCATTTGCTCTCTGCTAAATTAGGCTTTGCTTCCGTTCTCCACTTACCCTCTGCTTGACAGTGGTGAGGTCATATCTCAAGTACTTTATAAAGGCTGGGCCTTGCCCCATTCAAGGGAGTTGTCAGCAGGCTGCAGAGGTCTGCTAAACAGTTTTGTGAGGGAACTGGAGTATACGGTGTGTGAGGATAGGCGAAGCAAAGTGGACTTCAGTCTAGAGAAGAGAAAGCTCTAGTGGGTTCTCATAGCAGTCGCGCACTGTTTAAGAGGGGCTTTAGAAAAGACAGGGCCAGCGCAACAAAAGAACAAGAAGCAGCAGCTGCAGGCTGCAGTGAGGGAAATTTTGATTTGAACATAAGAAAGAAGGCTAAACTATGATCATGGTTGAGCTCTGGAACAGCTTGCCCAAGGGTCAGTGCATGTTTGACCTTGGAGGTTTTTAAAAATCAACTGGATGGGTAGGAAATAATGTTGCAAAGTTGTTAACAAATCCACATGAAAGATCTTGTGGATGTCAGGGCCCTGAGTGACCAGTAAGTCTTAATTGCCCTGATGAGCCTCACTTGGGACCCCCAGGCTCTTCCCAGGGACCCTGGAGTCTTATTTCTGCTCAGTCCTGCCTGGGCTATGCTGTGAGTAAGTCTTCGTCCAGCCCTGTCACTTGCTGCCTTGCTAATGGAACTTCCTGGGTTCATTTTGGACCTGACCCTTTGCATTCAGCTGGTGATCTGTCACCAGACCCTTGTTCCTATCAACCCAGCCCTGCTCACCTTTCTCAGGGGTTGTGGGAGGGTGTCTGGACGGTGAGGGCTCTGCCTCTGCCTATGCATGGTCACTCTCAGCTCACAGCTCATCTCCCCTTGTGGAGCAACCACACTCTTGCTTCTCCCTGAAAATGTGACTGGAAGGTGATTTACTTTAAACCAATGCTGAATTCGCTCATCCTCTCTCATGCTGCCACAAACAAGCACCAGGACATGTATACCCGGGTAGTGTGTCCAGCAGCAGGCATCCAGTTGCTTGAATACAGGTGATCCGTCCAGGAGTCCTGTTGAAGGACAAGGACACTGGCTGTTGAAACCTCAATCTTGTCTCCTGGTCTCTTCTTAGGTTGAGAACTATGTGCTGATTTTTGCACATGCCTTTTTTGTACACTTTAGGACATCTCAGTGATGAGGTTCTCCATCCTATTCCACTTCTCACCTCCAGGAGTTGCCAGCATTTACTCACTGTTGTTTGTCTCTGATATGAGTGTATTGAGAAGGTGATATCTGTGTGCTAGGATCGTGATGAACTGCTAATCTCTAGGTACCTTCAATACAAGGTCATTCCTATTGTTCTTCTCCTGCCTTTGATCCTTTCTGCTCCTGCTTCCACACCCCATGATCTGTCCCTGAAGTTAGCCCTGCCTTAAGCAGCAAGGTTGGACTTGATCTGCAGCAACTCCTGCAGTTACTGTAGTTCTGTGGTGTAGTCCTAATAATATAATGCATCCAAGGATTGTCCCTGTGAGAAAACAAGATTTTAGGACATCCATCTCCTAGAAAACATTTATGATAACAATATTGAGCACTGGGGATATTGGTCTCTTGGTAGTCTGTTACTAGAGTGAAGAAGTGGGAGGAATTGTGAGTGGAAAAGACATTGGGTTTTAGCACAAAGAAAACAAAATCTGATTAGAAAGTACACAAAATAAGAAATAGATTAAAGAGTGGGGAAACATTGCTAGTTAGAAGAAAGTATTTATATTAATGAAAAAATATATTAAAAGGACCGTATGTCATCTGTCTGAGAAACTGGATATAAACAGTAAAAAGCAATTGAAGTATCTATACACTAGTTATGAAAGATTTACACAAAAGAGAGAAGAGCAATTAGAACAACTGACACAGATCATGAAACTAGATGTTATAGGAACAACAGAGACTTAGTGAGTAGCAATCATCTTTGTAAAGCATAAAATGTTCAGAAATAAGTAATTAGAAATTGCGTTTTCAGAAGAAAAAAAATGTTAAAGGCAGTTTGGAGTGGAACAGATTGGTAAATTCTAGAGCATATAAATGAGTATCCCCTACAAAAGGGGAAACAGAGAAAAATATTAGTTTTGCTATCCCTTTTGATGACTGGCTCTTAAAAAAGAAAAGAATGTTTCTTGAAGGGTGTGGATAAAGTTTGCCAGACATCTCTCTTCAGGCTTCAGTTGAGACATTGATGCAATTCACCTAAGTGTTAGCTTATCATTCTGGTATAGATTGGAGAACAAATGGTAAAATTCAGATATTTCTGAGCCTGGTATCTGTCAAGAACATGTACCAAACAACCACAGAACCAATCAGAAATAGTACTGTATTAGAGCTGCTTTGTGATGTGATGCTATTGAAAAGATGGTCCTTGAAAAATACTTTGAAATAAATGATCAGAAACTAGTTCAACTGTAATGAAATGGCAGTGTAAACAAAAGCAGTTTCCAAGGGCCTCAACTGCAAAAGGTCGGTTGATGTGATATCGTCCACGTAATGTGTCCACAAAGTAAGAAAATGCAATCATCAAGTGTATCAAACTATCTCCAGTGGAGGTATGGACAGCATGTAAATGAAGTCTCTTCAATGTCTGAAGTTCTGTGACTATATCAGTAAATAAATGGCTCATAAACTTAAATTGCATTACCCCTTCCCAACTGCCATGCCTAAAAGAGAAGTCTGGGATTCACCTCAAAGCATTTACTGGGAACGGCTGTGACTTGCTTTGTCCCCAAAATTGTGGGTTGTCCTGAGGGACACTGAGTGATGTGGGCTCAAGTTGGGCCAGGGAACAGGCTAGCAGTTTGATAGTATGGATGACTGTGTACTTGTGCCCTCATGCCCTGATACTAAATATTTTTTTTAATTGCCATAAAGATCATCTTTACAGTTTTCTATTACTCGAAACGGAGACTTGATTTGCAGTATTGATAAGTTGGAGCACTGAGAGAATTGGGAGAACAGGGAACCTGTTTATATCGAGAGAATACAAGGGGTTGGTGTATTTAAGTTAACAAAACAAAAGCAGGGAGGGATATGATGGGGTTTTTTTTTTGGCAAGAGAAGTAAATCGCAGAGAAGGTGAAGATTCAGTTCATCCAGCTGACAGTAATGGCTCAAGGACAAACATGTATAACTTTTTCACAGGAAAACTGAGGCTAAAAATTAATATTTCCACACAGAAAAAACCTTATGATTCTAGGATAGGAAATGCAAGAGTCAAAAGAACTCCCCAACTGTTTTTAATGTAAAGCTTGGTTATTTTGTGAAGGGGGTAATATAACATGATTGGCAGCTTATTTCCCATTCAACATTCCTAAAACCCGTGATTTTATTTTCTAAATCTTTACAGATAATCTCTGTTAAAAAAGAGCATTTCTATTTCAAATACAGATAGCTAAAATGTGTTTAAGCTATTCCATTATCTTTTCGGCACAAAAAAAAGCATTAGTAATTTTTCTTGGTTGTAACCTTTTCTAAACTCATAAGCTGTGGTGGGGATGGCTGTATTTGTTCCTAAATTATACTGTGATGGGCCTAGTTCTTGAACTGCTTTCTGAATCACAGTTCCCTGTAAACTGTGAGAATCCGGTCAGCAAAGGAGCAAAGCAATCAAACTGAGATCAAAAGACAGGAGGGGCTGGGTCTGAGTGGGAGTTAGGCAAAGCATACTCTAAGGCAAATGATAAAAGAGGAAAATACGCACCATTAGCCTATCAGAGACCTGGGGTGCCAGGAAACGTAAGGTTTTTAATGCCTTCAACCACTATCCAGAAACATCAATGGAAAAAGTCTCATTTACATCTCTGGCATTTGAAATTTTCAGTGGAGTTTATCTTGGTTAAATTGTCCTAGTCTAGGTTAGTGGACTAGGCCTTCTAGCCTTAAAGGTCAATAAGTGGCCAAGATTGAGAAGATGAGAACATAGCCTGCTCCTAGGTTGTAATAGGCTGCAAAATGTAGCCTAAGCTTTAGCAAAAGGTTACAGTGGAACCCCCAATGGAATTAGAAGGCAATATTCATACAATTAATAGATGAAAACACGAAGCACCTAATGCAAGACTGACCCACAGTACTCATGGTCAGATTCAGGTCAAGGGCTAAGTAAGGTACGTAAAAACTTGATATTTATGTAGATAATAACCCCACATTTAGACAGAATTTTCTCCAGTAATATAAACCCTGCATGTCATTGCCTAAAGCCACTACTACTGTGTTCTGAAAACATGGGAACATTTTCTGTATGCAGGCTATCTCCAAAATATCTGCCCTATATTTCTTCAATGCTTCTAGCATTTTCTGTGGCATCTACTACTGGTCAGCAGATCACTGTGATAACACATTTTAATATAGAATATACATTGTGTAATAGAAATAGCAGCAACATGAACACAGTAGAATAAATTAAGTTATAGTGCAGTAAAATAAACTAGCATTGTTCTACTGGTTTCCCTTATTTGTAGGTCTGCAAACTCATCTGGCACATTGTGGAACATTTTTCAAGCTCACCTATTGAGCTGATGCAGACAATAAAGGACTTCTTGACTCTGGTGATAATGTAGGTATTTTAGAATCAGTTTTAGTTTGCTGCTTTCATGCTCACTCTAATAGTTATGTCAAAAAAAAAAAAAGCTATAAGTGGTAATTTCAAATCTAAATACTGCAAGCCCTTATCTTACAGTTAGGAATGAGAAAGATTTTTTTGTTTTTATTGTTTGTTCTTCCCTTTGCCTAAAGTGCCCTTCCTGTTGCCACCAGAAATATCTTTATGCAACTGATGTTCTGATAAACTGGAGTTAATCAGCTATAAGTATGTACGTATATATATATGTGTGCATATATATGTATACACATACCACAATTTTTTGTGATCTTTTTGCAAAACTCGGTTCAGTGAAAACGCTTTTGTGCAATACCATAATGATTATGTTTAATAAGCAGGAAGCCACATGAGCCGCAGAACCACTTAAATCTCATTTCCTATCAATTTGTGTGTCTGTAACCACATATTCCCTCAACCCTCACCTGGGAGAACAGTAGCCTCCCTCATGGCCCCTAACATTTAGCATTTTCTTAAAATACTCTCTCCCCTTGTTTCCCTTAAGCTTTTTTTTCCCCGCTTTGTCCTCAGTTTCCTCCCATGGGCAAGGCAAGAGATGGCGTGTGCTGCGGCTGATCCCAGGCTGCGGGGATGTTAAATCCCTGCATGTGCCACTGCTGAGGGGCTGCCTGGCAGCCCAAACACAACAGGTGACTTGAGCTCACACGTCTTCTCCACTGGGTATGCAGTATTTAATTCTTCCTTCTTTTTGTATTTGCTTCTTTTTCTGAAAGCTTTTAGGAACTTCAGGCTGCAGAGATTTCAGTGCCCTTGTCGTATTTTTTTAAAAAACTGGCCATCTGGTTCAAAAGTTATTAGGGAAGGATTGACAGAGACCTTAACTGAATAAGCCTCATTTCCTTTGTAATTTGGGGTAACAGCTTGCTCTGCTGTAGGCAGCATTTCACAAAGAAAGCTAAATACAGATCAGTAGGACCATGTTTGTATTATGCCAGGCTCCAAATTCCTGCTTCAAGCCATTGGAAAACTAAAGCTGCTAAACTCATCTAGATTGTTTAACATGGAATAAATAACTATTTTTCCTATCTTGTGGCTCCCTGCATTCCAGGAAGGAGACTAACTGCCTTTGGTTGAAATCTGAAAACAATACTAGTATATAATCACCTACCTACTTCCCTGCGTATGTTCCAGTTTCACTCTAAGAGACCCTGCTTGTCTCTTAAATCCAGTATATATAAGGTACCTCAACATCAAGAGCTGCGTTTTTTTTCAGTTGCTAACTATATCTATTAGTGTGAACATTTAACAGGCTAACTGGGGCACAACGATCCCATTTCTTTTCTTGCCTTTATCAGTATAGTGTTTTGAGGATAAAAGCCATATATGTATTCACACCCCCTCACATCCTATTCTGAGGTCTTTGTGTATCCTCAGAATAAGGTTTTGCATAAACCTTACACAATCTTTCAGCACAGTGGAGAAGTTAACCTAGTCACCACATTATTTTTGATAAAAATGAAGGTTTTCTTATACAGGAACAAACCAGTACTATTTGCCTGCAGAGTGGCAATTTTCCTTTTGGGATAAAATTGATGTCACTGAAACCCACCTGAGTTCTGAGGCAAAATCTAAGTATTCCCAGAGGTGTCGTAACTAATATGCAGAGAGATCCCTTAGCTCTGAGCTTTCCAGTAAAATTCCTGTATATAATATCCTCAACTCCCAGCAGTTAAACACCACACGCTGTTACAAATTTGGTTTTAATGTTCCTTCAAAGTAACGTAAGTTTACCTTTATATAGTTACATTAGCACAGAAAAAAAATCACACTGTAGGAGAGCACTTGAAAATCACTGGTGATGGGATAATGTCCACGGTGGCCTAGGGAGAGCCCCAAAGTCAATTTGTATGAAATTTAAACATTGTAAGAATGTTATTTAGAAATGTAGAAGTCTCTGTTCCATGTATAGGGAGCTTTTAGTCCGATTCATCTGTATGAATTACACTGCTTCATATTAATAATTCCTCTTTATGTATTATTTGTTTATTTTCCTCAGATGTCAGTGGAATCCTGGTTTTACCTTAGTGATGAAAGGGAATAAATGAGCAAGAGGTGCCTTATAGTGAACAGTTCCTGCATGACTGTACGGTCAGTTTGGTAAGGACATGCAATCGAAGGGGAAGGGGAAGGAGAAGGGGAAGGGGAAGGAGAAGGAGGGGGAGAAGGAGAAGGAGAAGGAGAAGGAGAAGGAGAAGGAGAAGGAGAAGGAGAAGGAGAAGGAGAAGGAGAGGAGGTATCTGATTTTAACTAATGAATTTTGTAGAATTGAAGACTGGACTAATCTGGCCTTTGGTCTTTGCATGCCTAGTTCAGCTGCAGCATTGACTTTTCTGTGCCATGATCCAAAAGGACCAAGAGAACAGCAGGTAAATTGACAATAGCTGAAATAACCAAGGAGCTGCACTTCAGGGGAGGGCTCGGACCAGGGGAGATTGGTGAAAGGTAGTTTTGCATCCAGCAGAGTCTGCTTACCCCTGAGAGTGGTGTAACAGGTGTGATAGAGTTTGTGGGGTAGGCAAGAATACTAATCCGTAACCGCTTGAGTTACAGGGTTGACCAAGCACCTGGTGTGCTGCTTTCGATACTCCATTTGGATACTTGACTGTGATACTTTCCAGAACAAACTTTGGGCCAGGAACACTTGAGAAGCTTGTGTCTGACACACAAGCTCTGCGTATCTCCATGCACCACGCTACTGCAAATAGAAATACTGGGCAATATGGTGCACAGATGTATGAATGGCAAAAAAAAACGCCCAAAGCTAAAATGTCTCTGCACTGAAATTAATAAACATAGCAGGAGACCACTTGGCTCTAATGCTTCATGCTGACTGATGTTTTTAAGCTGCCGCTTAAAAATAAACAAAAGTGTAATCATTAAGGACACATTCTCTTCTTGGATACATACAGATGACTTAGCAGAATCTGTATTAACACCTGCAATTGTATTGTTCTATGATTTTTAAACCATTTTATCACACCTGTAAAGTCAACATCTGGTTTGCTTTGCTATAAAAAACTCTCTAAACACTAATATTTCAGACAGCTATGGATTTACCTTATTATCGGGTATTGTTTATTTTACAGAAAAATATAACATTGCAGTTATTACTATACAGTACATGTAGAAATCCACAATTTAGTGGAGTTTAAGCTGAGATTCATCCCACGTGATGTTAACCACTTGTCCAGGTTGCCTGCAATGGAAAAGGCTCATGCTTGGCTCCTGCTGTTGTCCCTCAGATCTTAGGTGGCCTGACCAGGCTTGGAGAGTGCCTTTCTCATTTATGTTCTTCTGTGCAGCCCCGTGGTATGGCTCACTCATAGGATGTGCCTGTTATTCTCCAGTCTCTATAAAAGGTCCCTCAGACAAATGACTCCTCCTGGAGGTACGGTGGAAATGTACCTAAACAAAATTGGAGTGAATCTGAGCCTTACAGCAGCCCTGGAGCAAGAGTACCTTTGTGATGGGTTTTATCTGACCTTCAGTCACAAACAAACTGAGATTGTCTAAGCTAGCTATCTTCACATTTAGTGGGCTGACACATCCAGAGGCAAGTTCCTCTTACTGGTGCCAAACACACGACTTGAGATGTGTATCTTCGTCTGGTGGAGACACTTGTCTCCCTGCACTGACTGGAGTGGTTCCCTGGGCAACTGGTTTAAAATAGATGTCTAACTTTTACATAACAAATGTGAAGATAGGTGCACCATGAATGACCACAAAAAGGTCCCTTTGGAATGTTTAAAGAGATATTACCACTGATAGCACTCGGTGGAGACTTAGATTTTAAGAAGAGATCTGCATGCCAGGTGGTCAAAACATTGTAGCTGAGGAAGATAGTCCAATACAGAAAGGGACTTCTTTTTTTTTTGTAACAGCTTTATTTTCTTCATCTTGATCTGGATTTAGAAATCTACCAAAAGAGACATGTAAGTACAGAAGAGAACTTCCATATTTTGAGTCTTCCAACATATTTTTTAAGTATACCTTTATGAAAAAGTATATATCTACAGTTTGATTTGTGTGGCAAAGGTTTTTTTTTCCCTTTTCTTCCTAGAGCAGTGTAACACACCTTTTAAGAAAATCAACTAGTATCTGACTCCAGCTCAAATGGTTATTTAAACTGTACTGTGATAGTATGTCACATCATAGAAGAATTTTGCCCGTGACATGATATTATATTGCTGAGATACCTTTTCACATATAGCACAGAGCACTGAGAAGACCTGAAACAGGAGGGATTTAATTGAAACAAAGTGTGACAGAGTCCTTTTACAGAAAATTGAGGGGTTTTAAAGGTGACCAGAAGAGAATTTTTAAAATCTTGTTTGTAACCTGTTTGTGTTTCCTTACAATGTGCAAAGAAAGCTTCAAAGCCAGTAACAATTTCAAAAAGGAAGTGTCTTTTCAAAGAGTAAATTTCATGCCTGCTAAAGAAAACATAACAGCTGTGAGAAACACATACTCATCTCCAAAACCCTCTTTGTGCCAGCAGTTTGTACTTCCAGCTCACTCGTGATTTTAACCACAACCTTTCAAGTATCAGTATATGTTTGTTCGGAGAGAGAGAGGCTCGTATAATCGCATGTGTGTATAAAATAAGTTATTATTTTGCAACTTGAACAAGAATGAAGAGAAATAATGTTTTCACTAAGCATCTACCTGTTTTTCACAGAACTTAGATTTGGGAAACAAGGCTGTACTTGCATATCCTTTTAGAAACCAGGAGAAAACAGTGAAGATTGGGGCTGGAGGGAGGCATGAAGGCAGTTTTAAAGGTCTGTTTTAGGCAAAGAGAAGTGCTGATGGGAGAGGAGAGGACAGAGCAACATTTAGTGCCAGCCTGGGCCACGCTGCTGAAGACTACACGTGTGCAATGCTCACATCACCTGCTCACCGGCCGTGCTTCCAGGGCATTGTGGGCCACTGCTGCAGGCTTGTTGATTGGACCTTTGCTAGCGATTGAGTTCAAGTTCCACATGAGAGGTCCAATGCATTTTCTTCAGTAGTACTGCTCCCAGTTGCAAGTCAAATCACCTCAAGAGCAAAATTACATCCCAATTAACCTCTCCATCGTCTCCTACTTATTTTCAAAGTCTTCAGTGAGGAGGCTTTTCTTTGCACAGATAAAACATTGGAAGATTATTATTGTTTGGAGTTTATTTTATTGGTGAGATTACTGTGTAATCTTCTGGTCCAGGAAGCAACAAATATCACAAAAGATGAAAACACGTGGTCTTTTTTTGCTCTGCGGGGCACCTATCCAAAATGATTTTGCCCTTGGAGATAAGAAAGATAAGAAATATATAACAGAAACATTGGTTATTTTCCTCTGTGCTAAAGCTAAGTTTTGGCAATTCAAATACGGAGTCTGAAGGCTTGGTTTTCTATTTTATCAGTTTTACACTGGAATAAAACATACAGCAAAGAAGCAGACTCAGTATACATTACATATGCCAAACTGATGCCAGGGGTCTTGGGAATAGTTTAGCCATAGATGATGAAAGAAGTTCTAGGGAATCTCTGCAGAGTTGAAATAAATTGGCAACTATTTAATATTGAAGATTATGGTAATGTTAGAGATTAATGTCAGAGCTTATACTTTAAATCCTTGCATAGTAGGACAAGATTGTTCTTAAAACTTCTTTGGTCAGCTGTACAGCATCACAGTGAGATTGTCTTCATCCACACAGTTTCCACATGCCAGCTTGCTCTGCAAAACTCACACATCTCTTGTCATAATATCCTGTGCATGCACCTGTGGTGTGCACATTGCACTCCTCTAGATCTACCCTGTCTCTTGGGAAAAAATGACCTTGGTCCCAGCTCTACAATGCCAGTACTCAAATGCAGCCAGTCTCTGTGATGAACCTCAGCCTCATGAACCTCCAGATCCCGAGCTTGGCTACTACATAGCCCAGGGAAGGGGGGGAAAAGCCCACATCACTAGCTGGCTGAGTCCATCGAGCTGTCACAACTCTGAAGGAGAGTTTTGTGTTGCCATTTGAACTATCCTTGCTGAAAATGTTTTGTCTGGCATTTGCTGTCCTCCCACTGGAGGCCTCTGTTACCATAACTGCACTGACAAAAGCCCTTTAGTTGTGATGGGCAACAAAACAATGCACAGTGGGACAAGTGATTCTGAATTTATCCACTAAGCAACAGCATCAGTATCGTTAGATCATAGAATCACAAAATCACGGAATGGTTTGGGTTGGAAGGAACTTTAAAGACCATTTAGTTCCAACCCCTCTGCCATGGGTAGGGACACCTTCCACCAGACCAGGTACAGTATCCACAGGTCTGGTCTTTTGCCCAGCTCTGCACTGCTCTGCCCAGTCCTTCCTCCTGTCCTCAAGGCCTGCTAGGCATATTGCAGTGTCTCTCTCTGTGTGGCTTTCGGGCTACACTCTTTTCCTCCCTCCTCAGTGAGGCTCTGGAGAGAATTGTGTTGGGTAATGTCTGCAGTACTCGGGTGAAAAGTGACAGGAGGAAGAAGGGGAGCTCTGGTGCCACCTTGCAGGCTGAAATGTCCCTGGGACAGCTCCTACATCCAGCTGGGTCAGGTCAGTTTGAGGGAAGGGTTAGTAATAGGGAGGGAAATGTAAGCACTAAGTACAAATTTGTTGGTCCCATAAAAATTATGTTGTTAAAAATGAGTATATCCTATTTTTTTAAAAAATGTGCATAATCAGACTTGAATAGAATCCTAGAAGTTCTAAAATAAATTAAATGTCAATCTCAAAATCCTGAGTTCCATTTTTAATCCCTGGGTTTATTTTTTCTCGTATGTAAAATGATCTTGTACACAGCTTTGTCACTTAGCTGCTAGTTAAAGGTGCCAGCATAAGAAGGTTGAAGGATGAAATCCTGTGATGATTCCCAGAACAAATACAATGGAATTTTCAAAACTGCCAGGTATCATGTGCCATCAGTACAGTTGCCCTACTAATATTCTAGTAGTATTTTGATTAAGAAAATGCTTCAACCTTGTAGCTGTGTGGTTCTTACCTCCTGAAGGGCCACTACAACAAACTGTTGACAGCACTGTCAAAACTTGTTCTAGCTTTTCCATGCAAGAATGAACTCACAAGGTCTTGCAATTGGACCACAACTCATTTTCTATCAAACCGTAGCCAATCATTATTAATGAATTCCAGTTGTTAAAATCCAACCTGGATGTGTCATGAATTTCTCATGCCCAGGCTATTTTTTACCTGTGATGATTGGTTTCTGAACCATGGGAAAAACTACAGGTTTGTGAGTTGTTGTGTGCAATGCATCTTCTCTCTACATTTTGGATACATTTAAGGATGCCATGTCTTTTCATCAGTCACACATGCTTTTGATTTTTAGGCATTTTGTGCTAAATCTCATCTACCTGATTTTATTATCCTCTTTCAGTTCCTGTAACTCTTCCCAGAACAAAGGTTTCAAAACTAAGTTAGAAGTTCTGTCAACATCTACACAAGAGACAAGAGTGGGGAAATTATATCTGTGTTTCTTCCTAGGGCAGATTAGTGCAAATGTGATGAAACAATCATTTTCTGGAAAGAGATTCTGGGTCTCTTTCTGACTAGAACTTTTGCTAGAGTTCTTGCCTCTTATTAGGTATAAGTGGATCTGAGTTGCGAGAAATTCACACACTCTTAAGTATCAGTATTAATGTATAGATTTGCACAGATTCTCTGAATTTTTGCCAACCTATCTTCCTAACGAGGATAGGCAGTTGCTGTACTAAACCATAAAGAATATGTACTCTAATAAAAAAAACACAACTGAAAGCATCCTCCTACCATGCCATTTTTAAATAAAAAGCTGGCTACCGTGTTGCTGATTTTGTGTTGCATAAAAAAATCATTTTCAAAGCAGATAAAATTCAGTCTTTTGGTTTGCGTGATTTACTTTTGAAAAATGTATTGCTTGTTTAACATCTTTACCAAGATCAACCTACAAGAAGTCCTGTAAAAGAGATAGGTCATTGCCCTACTAAACTAACTTAATTGTGCTGGGGCACGCAATGGCAGGTGGTTTTTTTTAACCAACATTTTTTTCTCATATCATTTATTATTTTGTACTCTTATACACAAGGAAGAGGAAAAAAGATATTTATAAAGATCTTTTTACAATTTCTTTACTTTGTGCTTTTGCAGAGAGGTTTGGTGTCATCCTCAAGGATGTATTTCTTGTTGGTTACAGGGAAAGTGCCCTGGCATTTTCTGTGTTGGATATATAAAGACACTTTTATATTTCAGATTAAGACATGAGCCAGCCTCACAACCTCAGTGAGTGGTTTACTGTAAGTCAACAACTTATTCTGTACTCAACTAATGCACTGCTGTTAGCACGGCTAAAACTCCACCAACGTACAGTGAGGATGTGATGAACAGTGGCTGTATACTGTGCTGGCACTGAAGTGATGGATATTTCAGTGCCTGAGGAAAACTTACTGAATTTGTAAGGGGCTGTAGCCTCCTCAGTAGTACATGTATAGCACCAGAGTACCTGTACAGCACACTACATCATTGTTGCACCCCACCTTGGGACCAGGGCATAAATAGTTGGTGCCAAGTTGCAAGTAGAGCCTGTCTTACCAGCAGCCCTTCAGAGCAACATAAATTGTTTGGTAAGCCGCAAGTAGCTTGGAAACTGGGAGTTAGCCTCCTTTGCTACACTTAATTAATGACTAGAAAACTATGAAAGATGTGTGCTGACTTCCTAAACTAATCATCTGAGTGCGTGTTCTCTTCCTGGACCATGCCAAGTAAGGCAGCCTGCCGTGATACTTCAGCCTCAAGGCTGGTGTGGCCTCAGTTCCTGTAGTCTCCTCAGAAGAAGAAAGACTGAAAATAGGGGTCCTCATAGAGTTTTATTCTGTAATTCATAGGGCCTGTAAAACTGTTAATCAACCCTAATGATTTTCCAAAATATTTTCACCTCAATGTTAATGGCTAGATTGCCCCATAACTGAGATAGATTTTATGATATTTTGTCGAGTTCTATTGTACTTTTAGTGCCTGGAAATCTTCCATATAAGTTAATCTCTTGTCTCTCCTTCAGGAAACAAGGTCAACTATAGCATAAGTTTAATACTTGGCACTACATCTATTGAGACTCCTGGATCTTGGAGTTGCAGGGGGCAGTTTAAAGTGTGCAATCCTATGCTAATATTAAGTAGCAAAATTCCCTTAAAACCAATTAAAAATACTTTGATTTTTCTGCCTCCTCTGTTTCTCTCTCCATTAAACACAGCCTCCTCTTGCTTTCTGTGCCTTGGAGGGTAAGATTTCTCTGGTGTTCTCTCTCTACTCCCTGTTCAACACAGTCCTAACCATTCCTTGTTCTCTTACTCCTCTGCAGTTTCTGCCCTGCCTCAGTTCTCCAGCTTTTTTCAGTCAGCCTGGAAACACGGTTGCACTTTCCACCCTGAACTTTTCCCACAGTCTATTAGACCTCCAGACATTCATTCCTGACTTGTATTTATCAAACTTTCTTCATTATCTAATTTTAGTACCTGCTGAGACCTTCTTCACTGCTCTAGCCAAATCAGAGGGCTTCTTTCAATTCAGATCCCCCTTAATGCACTGGCGCTTCGCCACATCTTCCTTTCCACCTTATCTTTTGGTGAGCCTGTGCTCACTGCTTTCTACTTTTAACTCAAACACTGTTCTCTTCAGCACCTCCCTTGGTAAATCCTCCCACTCCCTCTCCACTATCTGTTGGCACCCTTCAGATTTTCACCCTCAGTCCTCCTCCTTTTATCTTTATAGTCTCTATTTTGACTAACTCATCTTCCCCAATAGTTTCTGTTACTTACAACTTTTTTTTTCTTCCTGTTGTGATTTTTTGCCTCTGGCAAACCTTGCCATTTCAAACTTTCTTAAACGAGACTTTTTTAGCTGTCCCAAGGATGCTGTTTTCTCCCTTTTTTGTTTGTTCAGAATTTTACTGTCCTCCTTGTCTTGTAACCTTACTGTTACTTTTGATTTCTCATTCTCGCTTTGACTTTCCATCTACACACTTATTAGATTCAGTAATTTTATTTCATGTGACATTATCAAGCCTATACACAAATATTTATTGTTACTGCTGAAATACCTGTCCATTTCTGCCCCAATTTCTAAGCATCCTTTTGCTGTTACCTAAAACAGTTTTGCTAAACTCATCATCACCTTCTCTTTTCTAACCATGTTTTCCTCCAATCTGAGTCATTTCACCTGTTTTGTGAGTCTTAATCTGTAATCCTTTTGAATGCCTTCGATAATGTGTCCCTCCAAGAAACTCTCTGAATGTACCTCCAACCCCCCTGCTTTTTTGACTCCCTCTTCATATCATTGCCCTTTCTTTCCATTTGGGGGGAAGTAAATATTCTGGGTCCTTCGTCCTACCTCTGATATTAGCAGGCAGATTAATGCTATTGTGATACTCACACCTAACACCAGCACATACACACTAGAGGAACTACAGATACATGCAGTGGGGTGAGGCTTCTGAACTGAATGCATGTCCCTCTGATTCACTTTTGATTTATTTACATTGCTTTCCAAAAATCTCATATCAGTGCTAGTGATCTGCAATTAGTATCTTTTGGTCCCATCAGCCCAGAGAGATGGAGAGCAAAAAGGTAATAGGGAGACAGCTTTTCTGTGTTCCCTGTATGAATTGCGTTGGATAAAGGAATTGTCTTATTCCTTTGTGAGAAAAGTAAGCACCTCCCTGCAGAAGCCAGCTGGGCACATTAAAGTAATGTAATGGGAACATGCAGCCAGCATTTTAGCCCTGAAACAAGCAGTGTGACAAATAATGCCTTTGTCTTTTTATGTACTATTTTATAGAATTGTCCTTTGTTTTATCTTACAGCAATAATGTTCGTGGCATTGTAGCAAAACTGGCTTTTGCGATTATTAAAATGCTGAGGTGTTTACTCTCAAATTCTATGTTGCAGCATTTTTTTTTCTCTTGGGCACCCGGCTTCAAAGAAACGCGTCAACAAAATTCAGTGATACTAACTTAAGTCTGTCTCTTTCTGAGTCTAATTGCTCAAGCTGGTGCAATATCCTGCATTTTTAAGAACTATATGTACTAACACCGTGGGTATGTACCACCCTGGCAGCTTCAGAGAACAAAGTTCAGGTTATTACTGCAGAATATGCACAGAGCAGATTTTCTGATATTCTCTTACCTCACCTGCCAATGCTGCCTCCAGGGGCTAATGCAGTAGTCATTGGACTTGCTGCGGAGTTTGCCAACCAGCCTGTCAATTCTGTATCACAACTCTTTCACAAAACTGTGATTAGTAACCATAAGATGATAGTGTCTATTAAGGATGAGTCAGTTTTGGAATTTAATTCAGGAACTTTGGAGGAAGAACGCTGCTAGATGAGAACTCTAGGTGTATGTTCTCTCCGCCTTCAACTGTATTAATTTTGCTGGACCTTTAAATATTTCCAATATCATATTTTATTTGCTTATGGGACTGTGTTATACACAGCAAGTTGACATAGCATAAGTGGATTATTCATACATTTTCACAACTTTTAAAACAATTATATATAATAACAGTGAAAGAAAGTAAGAACTCAGTACTGTAATATTAGGAAGATGTCTCCTACCTACCAGCCTGCAATGACTGAAATCCTCTTCTCTCACCCATGGAGAGGAAATACCTTCTATTTTGCTGTATTTACATTTAAAATTTAAATGTCTGTTTCTTATTCTGTATCTGTAAAATGCCTACTATGACCTAGCAGGATTACAGCCCAGAAAAAAAATCCATAGAGTAAAAATAACCAGCGATTGAAATTTACTGGAGAGCAAGCAATGGAAATTGTTAACCTTCAAATGTGAAAAGTTCACCCAATTTTTAAATTTATCATATGTGCAAATGTTAATTACATTTTTAAATGCCTGAAGTCTGCAAATTTTAAGAGCACAAAAGAAACTATAGTAACCTGTTAGACACTTGTCCTTTTCTTAGACTTTGGCACCCTCGATAAGTGAGTGCAAATAGAAAGGCTGACAACACAAGCGCATTTCTGATGGAAAACACCAAGGACAGGATGAACGGTCAAACCTTTAGGAAAAGAATGGGCCTTTTTGTTGTGGAAATGAAGCTGCGATAATGTTCCCAGACTATAAACTGGCAGTCTGGAATGGCAAAAACCATAGGAGCTTTTTTCAAATTCTTTATCAATGTCAGCAGGTTCTTTTTTCTTTCCTGTTGGGATTTTAGCTAAGAAAAATGTGAAAATTTATGTGAACAGTTCGTTACTGTATATAGCTCTTAGCAACAGGGCTGGAGAACATAAAGTCAAGCATTTTATTGCCCATTCATGAGCTGATTAACACTGTTAATAAGAGAAAAATTCTGTAGACTGAGGTGCTCTGTTTCCAGAAATTAAACCACGTACAAAAATGAGTTAGTCTCTGCAAAAAAGTCATCCGTGGACAGAAATACTTAGTAATCTGTACGTGACTATCCACTTATATCTGCTTTACTTGCTGAATGAAAGAGGCAGAACAGCCTGTAGTACTGTTCATCTAAGGAACTTGGTAATTTAATGCTACCATTACTTTAATATATGTATTATATTTCTATCAGTATCTAGAAGTCATGAATGACCTCAGTGAGCCCAGGATACCTGAGGTATGTTGCTGGCTTCTCCTTCTCTGCCCCTGTAGCAGCATGCTTCTCTCCCGCCTCTCCCCAGCAGAGCATCATCTCTTCCTCCTCCATCCCCTGCAAGGATGGCAGGATCTTCTTTGTGTTGCCTCCTTGTCTCCATCTGTGGGGGAGAAGGAGGTAAATTTTCCAGATAGGGAACCAGTTAGGGGGAGATACAGACTACCACCAATATTTATTGGAATTAAGCTATCATTAATAGTCAAATCAAGCTGTTACTATTAATAGCATGTAAATATTGGTATTACCCATTCAATTATCTCCCTCAAGCCTTCATTTCACTGAGCTAAAGCAGCACTGGGGAGGCCAACCCTGGGTGTTTACTGAGCAGCAGAGGGCCATACCAATGCACCTGTGGTTTTTTGGAAGGTGTTTGCAAATCCCCTCCTTCCTCAGATATACGTAAACCCTGTAGCCTGTGGTCCATGTCTGCATATAGCAGCCACCATCTTCTTGACTATGATCTGAACTACAAAATCCAGTGTTGATGCCCTTGTATGCTGATGGCCTTGAACACATTCTGCAGACTCTTGCTACTCTTAAGTTATCAGCTCTCTCAGATTCAAGAGGACCACAAGTCCTCTTATCAGCTTTTGGGAGAATCACTACCTCTCTGTGTGTACTTTTCCTCTTACTCTTTTCTGGTACCCGTTTCTGCGTGCGCATAGGTACGTGTTTACAGAACCCAGTCACAAAAATTCACCATGAAAAGGGGTTTGCGACAAAGATTAATAAGGAGTAAGCAGCTCCTCCAATAAGGCAGCATGAGGTGGATTCTCTGTTTATACCATCCCTGTAGAAAATTCCTATACAGGGATAAGTCTATGCTGCATATTGCATCATGGCTTGGAGCTAGCTCAAGCATTAAAAGCGTTTTCACCAGGTCAGCATGGACCTTCGTGCATCTCAGAGATATCCTATTTAATGAGACATATCATTTAAAGCTAGCACAGATGTCTCTATTCTGCACTACTACTTTCACTGTACACATACAGCCAGATAGAGCATTTGCCCTGATGGCCACAGAATGACAGCCAGACAAATGGCAAAATGGATATAGAGAAAGACTGAAATACACTGAAGGTCTTCTAACCCAGTCTGCAACATGACCCTACAGATCACGCTGCAGTGAATCAAACCTCCCCATTTTCTTAATATATTGTAAACCAGACCAACAAGATATAATCAAGAAGTCAACGACAGATCTGGGCAAAAAGCCCAGAAATGTCATGTACCCAGTTGCCTGCCCTATGCATTAAAAATTCCTTATTCTTTTTCATTTCTTTTTGCTGAAATGAAAACTGCTCTTAAATCCAGCGTAATAGAAGTTTCATTGCTAAAAGCTTCTGACTCAGTTCAGCTGAGGCAAGGCACAGAAGGTCTGAATTTGGTCCTTCCCCTTTCCTTTGATGAAGTATTTTTCCAGAAAGGCCAGCATGCAACTACCCCATGAAACAGGAAACGTGAACTACAGATTTTTCAGCACTCATTATCCAACCAGTCTTACCAGGTATACTGAGGCACCGCTCACCTCTGCAAGTGTTTGAAGACAAGACCAAACCTCTCAGCAGTCAATAGAATGGAAATGTAGCTAATTTGTACTTGTCTAATATTGTCAGTTGAAGGTTGAATTAGCTCTTCATGCATTTTTGCACTGGAGATGGCCAAGAATTGACAAAAAAAGTGTATTTTACTAGTGATTTTACACAAGCTTTGCAGGTATGATAAGGCAAAAGATCAAAGATGCCCATAAGAGACAGAAAAACATCTCTCCCTTTCTCTAGCAATGCACAACCATTCTCTGAATCTGTTATGCAGAGGCTAAACAAACAGTATGACAAAATCCTGTTTTCCTATCTCTGCCTATGAATAGTCATATTTTTCACTTGCATCTGCATTTGTAACATTTTTGACCTAATCACCAAGCAATATGTATGCAAGGAAGGTAAAACACAATTTCTGCTCACAGACCTTTCAGTCCCTTAACATATAAATTGTTAAACAAAATCTGCTGAATATTTTCTTATCTTCTGTCGTCGGAAATTTCACGCTCCCAACAGGACTCAGTACGATTTTTAATATAGACACTGCGTGGTGTGCTGATTGATGGGACGCACTGCAACCTCAACAGCTTTCTGGGATTTAAAACAAAACAAACCACAGAAAACTCTTGACAACCACACAACATTTCAGAAGTACACATTTTCAGAGCCGCATTTTCCCCCTATGAGAGCCTGGGGCTGGTTTCAGCAGAGGGAAGAGGGCTGGGTAAGGTCCCTCCCCAGTCACCAAGCAGCAGGTCCCCATCCGTGTCCCCGCAGACCAGAGCTCCAACCCATTAATATTTCTGCTTAATCCTTCACATATACTATGGAGAGGCAAAATGAGAGCAGAGGGACCATATTCTGTAAACATTGGTCTCCAGGGCCGTATTCTGCTGTGGTATAAAAAGCAAGCTCTAAATGAGAGAGGCCAAGTGCTGGAAGCAAACTGGTTGCAGTAGTGCTGTGCTTTGCATTAGCTGTCCTGAATAAAATTCATCCATGTGGAACTCTGCTGTAATGCGGCAGTATGGCTTCTCCTACCTGTATTTTTTATTTAAAAATGGTTCAAGTATCTGCATGTCCCTGCAGCGAGCAGTGCTGCTGTGTGCTGTGAAACTGCACTGGGTCTATACAGGCTGCTCCAGCTCATGTAAGGGAGGGGCTGGATTTAGCAGAAGATGAAGATCGACTTGATCTGCGGCATACCCACTCATTGTGTAGCTAAAGCTGTAACTTAAATGTTGTCCACCTCCTTCTAGCAAAAATCATTATCACGTGATGTTCTGACTTCGGGGTGGCTGAGCTGTTAAGAAAAGCTCAATCCTAGCCAGCAGTGAGAAAACTGTTCAGGTTACAAGAGGTCGCTAATGTAAAACGCAATCATTCTGGTAATCACCTTACTTGTTTAAACTGATTGATGAGCTTATCTTAGTACTTGTGAGCTAGGCAGAGTCCAGCTAGGGTGAAAAACTACTGTTGGGGCACAGAAGAGATGTTTGATCAAAGTGGAAGCAGCTGATGAAGGATCTCCTGTGCTTCCCAGGTTTCAGCCCCTCAGACCAACCAAATGCCTCACAACCTCCCCATCATGGACAGTTCAAGCTGCGATGCCGAGGAGCTCGGCGTGGGGCACTTGCTGCAGCAAGGGCTTTTCAGGCAGCAAACTCCACCACAGTGCATGGTGAGGCTCCCCTGGGTAGCTCTGAACGTGCCACAGGGGACTTGCCATGGCTTCTCTTCCAGCACACACTTTTCCATCTGCCTGGAGCATGGTGGCCAGAGGCACCTCGCCTTGGAAGAGCTGTGACGTTAGGAGGTTTTCTTTGTGCTGCTGGTGTTCTTAAATGGAACTCTACACCGGGTGATACAGGGCGTGATTATTTCATTTATTCTACATTTGCTTGGTGCTTTTTTTTTTTTTTTTAAGAATCTACTCTGTGTAAAACATAGGAAGGAGCTACCACTGATCCTTTGAAAGCCAAGTTCCTTCAGGAATGCTTCTACTATGTCAGTGAATGCTGGATCTCCAGTATATCTCTCTGTTCTTAACATTCCTTTTAGCAGCATTCTGAGAAATCGAAATGTCCATAGCATTGTCATATTTTAAAAATAATTTAAATGTAATTTGAAGCAATTATTCAAAGGAAATTTCTAAGAAAAAATATGCACTCCAGTTAAAGATTAATAATATTGAATGTTTTACAATACTGGCAATGCTTTATACTCTGTCATAAAAAGCAAAGGAGAATCAAGTATCATCCTTTTTTAGTCGATTTCGTAAATCTGCGTCAGAGAAAAGCACATTCCCAGTTCAATTAAATGTGTGTAGTTAAATATTTATGTGCATTTTATGACTTCGGGTTATAGAATTGTTAAGAGTTAAATCCAAAATTGGGATTGTATTTCCAGTACATATATTAGTTGTGCCTACAAATACTGTGTACTTTCAGAAAGCTACTTCTGAAATTTAGGATAGGAAAATGAATAATACAGAATTTAGGAATCATGTATTCATGTAGTTACAGCCTTTCAGGTTCTAGCCATTGTTGCCCATGTCAACCACATCAAACACGCTTGCAGGGAGACACTCCAAGACAACAGAGATAACACGGAGCTCACCAGTTCAGCACATCTCTTCCAAAGTGATGATTTATAAGGAGTATCCTCAATCTTCACGTGTCCTAATTTGGAATACTCACTCTTAGAGACAGTGTCATCTTTTAATACTGTTAACATCTCTTACAAAATTAAACTATTTTCCACATCTAATTCTGTTTAGTAGATCCACAAAGGATGGTCAGCAACACTGGTCTAAACACATTTAGTTACACAGCTCAGGCTTCCACTAGATGAATTCAAGAAGTAGCTGGTAACATTGTACAGTCCAGATGCCTGATAAAGGTTTGAAGGGTGCCTTGGGGGTTGCTGAGATTGGTGTGTTAATCAGTAACGTAGAGCGTGAGCTGTGGGTCCAGATCTTGGTTCTTGAGGTGAATCTTACTTCAATTTTTCCAGACAGGCATCTAGTGCATTTGGGGTGTCAAGTCAGCAATTTGGCAATGCGGACTAGTTTCTCCTGGAGTGTGTTGTACTGAGTCAGCTCTTTCCGGCAGAGCAATAAGGAGCTGGCTTCTGCAGCTCTGCACTGACCCTCTGTCGACCACCCAGGAGTAGCGTGGGCTGGCGAAAACCGGTGGTTCATAGAATCAGCATAGAATCATAAAAGGGCTTGGAAGGGACCTCTAGAGATCATCTAGTCCAACCCCCCTGCCAGAGCAGGATCACCTAGGACAGCCACACAGGAACGTGTGCAGGTGGGTTTTGAAAGTCTCCAGAGAAGGAGACTCCACACCCTCTCTGAGCAGCCTGTGCCAGGGCTCCGTCACCCTCACAGTAAGGAAGTTTCTCCTCATGTTGAGGCAGAACTTCCTATGCTCTAGCTTTTGTCTCTTATTCCTTGTCCTATTACTGGGAACCACTGTGAAGAAACCAGCAGCTTCCTCTGGACCCCCACTCCTCAGGTTCAGATCGGGAGAAGGGGGATCAGGGTTAGGAAGCTCAGGGAGGTGCACTTTGCATAGGAGCAGCAGAGAATCACAGGAGCAAATTCCTTAGAACTAAGAAGGTTTCCCCTCTGCCTCCAATTTAACTGTTTCTTTTCCCTGCTCAAAGGGTGATTTCTGCAGTGAAAATTCACTCAGAATCTTTTCCTGGTTGTATGCTTGCTGTACTTCATATTTATAAGTTTATCAGGGGGTTGAAGCATAGTCAGTGCAGTTAGGATGTCCAGTGACATTTTCCATTAAGTTCTGTGAATCACTCTGTGTACAAATGTGTTATATATTTATATATATATACATATGTTTATATGTATAGTATTTATACATAAATATGTAAAAATGGATATATAGAAAATATATATAGAAAACATATATGTAGTATATATAAATATAAAATATGTATATTTTAGAATCACATAATTTGCCCAAAGCAGGTTTTTTTCACAAGCACAGCACATATTTTACTAAGTTATATGTAAATATAAAAAACACACTACAAAAAGGTTCTAAAATATTAGTTAAAACTCTTGCAAATTTACTGACTTCCCCCAGCCCTGGACTTCTCAGAAACAGCTGAACTGGCTGTACCAAAGCCTAAAAATCAAAATGAAAACATAACCAGCTAGAGTAAAGAAGGAAAATGTAGTCTAAATGGTTGATTTTGGCAAAATATAAGCCACTGAAAACAAGAACTGCATGGGAAAACATTGGACAGCTAGAATTATCAGGATCACCTATCATGAATCACTGATCACTTAATAAGGTTCAAATGGAAATTGGCATTGACTATAATGAAATCACATTATGGTTTCATCTTGCATTATAGGAAACATCTGTGAAGGCTGGAATTTATTCATACTTCATGTCTCTTAACTCTTGTTAACATCCCTGAAGTTTCTGAGACGCTCACAGTAGCTGGCAACTTTTATCCTTGCAACAGAAATCCTGCCTACACCTAAATCAGCCCAAATTTACTAAGATGTTAAAGACGTAAAGTAATCCCCAGGGAACATCTAGCGTTTTCTATGACAGTTAATTTCCTTTTAACAGCTTTGCATGATAGGCAATATATGGTAGTCATTGCTAATAAGAAAGCATTAAAGAAAATAGAGAATGATGGAAAAAGTACCTGTTTAGGGACAAAACTTTCATAGAGGTTGGAGAATTCATTTTAAAAGGATTTACAACTTGATGGGTGTACTGGAGGTGTTTTCAACAAAAATGGTATCTTTTAAACTTAAACTCTCTCTCTAAATGGTGACTATACCAACATTTAAATTCTAATAACCGTTGTGTAAGTAGAGAAGCAGACTTCTGGATCTGCTTGCTTGTGTCTCTGCCTGTAGATATTGTCTATTTGGAAGGTATATACAGTAAAATCTTATACTCCAGGACATTTAAAATAAGCATGAAGGGTGCAATCCTGCAAAATAGTGTGTCTGACCACATTAAAACCACTGCCTGCAGTCATACCCCAATGGGTCTTCTGTGACGTGCATACAGTTCAAGTGTGCTCAAGTGACTTGCTGGGCTGGGTTCAGAGATCAACACTTTACAAGATTAAGTCTGTCCTAATTTGCACACTTGCATTTGATGATATATTTCAGCTTCCAGATTGTTCACTTTTTGATCCTCATTATTTCTGCTTCCTTTTCAGATTATTCTGGTAGCTAATAAATATACATCCAGTGGGTTTCTTCTGCAGTGAAGGATTATTCTGGCTGCCCTGTAGCTAGCAAGAAGGCTTTATCACTTCAAAACAGTATGAGAAGTGCCTATTTTTCTGATGAGTTTTATGGCAATTACTTTTACACTTCCACCCAAATGTATCTATCTGCCCTTAAAGAGTCATGGTGTAATTTAATTTGATGGTTATCTTTTGCTAATAAAAATCTTTTCCTCCGTGTCTTTAGCTGGAGGTGCACTCCTCAAGTCATCAGCTTGCCAGGACTCGACTGGATTTAACCGCCGAAATGCGGAGACTGAGAAATGAAAATGGACTGTCAGCAGCTTTTGAATCCAAAGTGCTGAACGCTGCCGTGCGCCCAGAATAATAAACTGTGTTTCAAGACATAGACCCTGCGGATGAAATATATGTTGCATAAATGTTTCTGACAACAACGTTATGGATAAGCTGCACAAGCTTCTTGATCCATTTTGGTAGCGGAACACATGGCATTGTTTGGAAATGACAGAAGTATTTTAGCAAGAGTGTGGGGGAAAGTGTTGTTTATACTAAGAGTTTGCAGTTTCACTTGTCTTTTTGGGAGAAGAGTTTGCTTTTTAAAACAAAAAGTGTCTAAGAAATATGTCGGTATTGGGAAGGTCTTTGTCTCATTCTCGAGTTATTCTTCATATATTTAATTTTGTACAGTTTTAAGTTCTTTAGATGTCTATGCTGATTTCACAGGGATACATGTCACTTCAGGTATTTATTGGTTTAAACATTCTTTCCTGAAAATAAGAATTTTTAGCTGTATCTTGGATTTAACGTTTGTAAGTTGCTTTTTATTTCAAAAAAACCCACAACCCAATGTTAGTACCATGCAGCGTTTTAACTTTAATTCCTAGATCCAAATAGCTAAAGGATCTGAAGATGATTCATAAATGCAGAACTGTCTAGGCAATCAAAACCAGTGCATATAAAATGTATGTAACTAACTGTGAAATTTAACATTTAGCTGTAAAAGCTAGTATCTACAGACACAGGAAAAACGGCCTTATTAACCCTTTTATTGCATGCAGAACTTTTTTTAAGAGGTTTGTGGAATGGGCAAATTTAATATTCGTTATGGTAAATGTGCCAAGGGAAGACCATGTTTTATTCTGTAGGAATGTGTTAGAAACTCCATATTGATTTCTCAGTTATTTCTCCAAGAGGACAACAAGGACGGGCAGGCGGTTGGGCATTTGGAGTTCCTATATGCTTCCCTGCTTCTTGGATTCTCTTGCAGGTCTCTGGGCTTTTGTAGAGGTCCAAGAAAGCCGCACCTTATGATCCAGTACTTGGGTTGCATGTCAAAAGAAAACTAAGTGAAAACAAGACAAGCAAGTAAAAGCAAAACTCCAGGCAGGTTGTGACAAGTTTGGGCAGAGCAAGGTGTGCAAGCCTCTGCTCTGAGACCCTGCAAACTCAGTGCATGCCTAGCGATGGCAATGCTGTGCTGCTAGAGATCATTGCTGCACATCAGCCAGAGCTGTGTGCTTCGCCTTGCCTGCCTTCCCCTCCGTGGGGGAAGCGAAGAAGCTCGAACAGTTCGTATTCTGCAACTGTTAAAATTCTGCGTGGCCTCTCTAAAGGAATGTGAGTTTTATTTGAGCCTGGCAACGGTAGGCTCGACTGAAGTTTTGACGGGAAAAACCAACAAGCAATTTACTTCAATGGGTAAATATGCAAGGCCCAATTTGTTTCTGAGTGATGGCAATAATAGCCTTCCATTGGCTTCAAGAAAAGCTGGATGAGTATTACTCAGTGACAATAATATTGCATCTCCTCCTATATGCTGCAATTAAAGTACTAGAGCTATCACACGGATCTCTGTAATCGCTTTACAATGTAACACGGCTTTTGTCTTTGCAGAAGATTGCACCTTAAAATAAACTGCAAGGCATATCAGTGCATCTTCCATAATAAAAAGCTGGCTGTTGACTTTTACTTCATATGAAAATCAATATAAAAAAGGAGAGCAAGGAAAACATATTTATTTTTATAGCAGAAACTTTAAAAAAAAAGTAACCCAAATAGTTGAAAGTCTAGAATGAAGGCTCCTTAGAAATGTGGATATCATGATAATAAAAATGGAGAAGACTGGACAGCAAAATTAATAGGATAATGAAACCCTAGTATTATATTCTGGACGGATGACCTCTGGTGTCTTCAGTGAGGACGGTACTGACATAAGATCCATTCTGAAGTTAAGAATTTTAATATAGCAGAAGATGATAAACTTCTGAATTCATTAGGGAATTTTAAATGGTATATTCATCCTGGGGTCAGATTTTAGGTGATAGGCTTTAAAAGGTGTTGGTATCAACACTACAGATTATGGTCATCCCTGCAGGACATCTGGTTACATTTGGCATAATGATATTTGGGTGAGACAGTATCACCCTTCGCTAGCCAAATACAATATTTTCTGTAGATAGCAAAAATACCTGCTACTTAGAGCTGACATTTTTAGAACTGAATACTGTAGTGTTAAAATATGGTTCATATTTCTACATCTTCAATACCACATTCATTTGAATAAAGGATGCCATGTAAAGAAGATTTACATACGTAAAAATATGTAAAAGTATACAAAATATATTTAAAAACATGAAAAATCTCATCTTTTAAGTGTGGGGGGATGCTGAACATCACTTTTGTGCACATTATAAGTAGCTGCATTTAATGATTAGTGATTTTTGTTGTCATCTACTTTAAAGAAACTCATGCATTTCTTGAAAGCAATCTAATTATCCTGCAAAATAAATATGGATTAATTTTTTATTTTCATTGCTGATCTCGCCTGCTACGTACGTGGTAATGCCATGGTTTTCACAATGATCGATCTTAAACACAAAGTATCAAAATAGTCTAAAAGTAATTAACAACACGTATGTGAGCTTTCAGAGTTGAGTAACCAGATATTTGCAACACTGCTTCTCTCTCTTTTAAAGTGTCCCACATTTGTTCGAAAATAAATGGGTGAAAACCCTGCGGCTTGCCTGACTCTGTCAGAGGGCGTCTCCTAAGCTGTTGACCTGCAGGTGGCTCAGTGGTTCCCACTCTTCCTCTCTCTCTTCAGAGGGTTTCCTCAGCCCACATGATTTTTTTTTTTGTCAATACTGGAAGCTCTGCATTTGAAGGATGTGACTACTGACAGGCACCAAGTGACTTTCCTTTTTCTGAACATTATTAAGTCTTACTGGAAGGAGTTCTCTGAGAATGAGGATTTGAACCACCCAGTCCACACTGGCTGGCTAGCAAGAACTTACCTGTCCCTGGAGGAAAGCTGGTTTAAATCCCGACAACCTCATGTTGAGAGACTTCAGCACTATTTAGGTGTCCCGAGTCTGCCTGGCCTCTGCTGGCAGTCACCCCACCAGAGCCCTGTCAGCAGAGGCACCCAGCAGGGATCTCTCTGATGGGGCTTGCATCCAGCCAATTTAAACCTGTCCCGAGTGGCACAATTTAAACGAACTGACATATTCTCTGAAAGCATACTTGTGCTCAGATCAGGGCTTTTGCTGGCATTGCTAGGTGTGATTTTTCCATGCTCGTAGCCAGCACAGCTATGCTTGTAAAGCTTCATAATAGAGATCTGGTTGGAATCCTTCAAATCCTCGATCTCAGCCTTGGCAAAAGAACCCTTTTAACTTTGTTGGAGACAGAACAACTCTTCGCAACTGAAAGTCCAGACTTTGTTCTCTCACTGACCAAGAAGTTGCTCATGTGGGATTTGTTTATCTCCTCAGTCACCACTTCATATCCTGCCCAAAATATTACCCTGGCATGTCTGTCTGTACTAGTGGATGCTGACATCCATCCTGTACTTTTGAAAGCGCAAATCAAATTCTGTGTGCATGCCCCTTCTGACACATTAAAAGCTTTAGTTGCCCATGTCCACACTTTTATGTATGTGTAGCACTGGGCTTGCTGGCATTATACCCCACATGTCCAAGCCCTCTACACAGAAGCAGTGCTGAAGCGCTGCCTTCCCGGCCCTGCCTTGATATTTCCTCAGCTGATATTGTGTTAGCATAAGACTTTTATTTGCCCAGGACGATGCTTAGTTTTGTCCACGTGTAAAGTACTTGAATACACTAGAGGACATTTTCCTAATACCATGTGGTGTGTTTATAATGTGTTGACATGTTTTAGAGAGAGTGGCTGAAAGAACGAGCATTGCAGAGCTATGCACGGGTGTTGGACTGATGGCAGACAAGAAACAGAGATATGAAAGACAATAGATACTGTGATTGGTACCTTATTTTCATTCTTCATGTTGATGTTTCTGGAAAAGTACTAGTGTGATAAGGTGAGATAAAGTCCCTCTGCAGAGATGAGGTATACAGCAATAGCTTCAAAAATTCTCCGTGAAAACATAAAAGGCAGGTTGCCCCAGTCATGCCTAGTGCCCCAGGACCTCTTCCCAGTGGTACTTCTCTTAGTAGTCACTAATTCGTTTGGACAGAACAACTTCCCACACATTAGGATGTCAAACTGGGTTATGAAGTGAGATGCACAGGTTATTCACCAGCACTTTCAGCACTTACAGAAGCTGGTGATGACCAAAAAACAAGGTGGTTGGCTTCTCAGATTTGTTTGAATGCAAGTTTCAAAAGTGGCATGTGGGTGATGTATCTCTGTGCAGTCCGCTAGAATCCTCTAACACTACACAGCAGTGATTTTACACAGAGTAAGCACCAAGCAGTGCAATTTTACTTACCTGAGTGGAAGATATCCATGAAAGTAACTGGGCCCAGGATGAAAGAAAGCGAGAGCAATAGTGGGGCTCACATTATGTCAGCTCTGTTTTAAGGAACAGCTGCTAAAATGTGTTGTTCATGGACAATGAACACAGGCTTCTTCCTACTGATATTTTTGTTTTCAGTGTTAATTTTGCTCAGTTCTTTGAACACCTGATGTGAGGAATTCAGAGGAGGTACCTTGACCTTTATTAATCTGATGAAATATGTTGTAAGGATTGATTTATTCACTGTATTAAATAATCACTTACATGCAAAACTCTATCCTTTCTAATTGGGAACATGAGGATGTGTTGATTTCTTGCTTATTTTTTAATACTTACATGAAATCTTTTGGCAAAGTTGCAGCAGCCTCTCTACTTTTTGTTTCTGTTTTTCACAGTTAAGCAGGCAGCAATATATGCTTAACAAAACCAGAGCTTTATTAGGCTTAGAGGCATGTACAAGAGACAGCTTTAGAAAAATGCTTTCAAGACCTGCTAGTCAGCTGCATGAATATGTTATGTCATAGTATTCAATGAACAGACAAGGTCTTCAGGAGATGTACAGGCTGTAAAACATGCTGCAATGCAACTGCACATAAAAGCCAACACAGCAATCTCCAAGGGAGTTGTTAGATCTATTTGTTGCAGCTCAGCACCACACTTGGTCACTGAGGCCAAATGATGCAGCTCTCTGGCATCTCATTCTGAAGTTAAGTGGCTGAGCCCAAGCCAGATGATCTCTGCCCTGTGCTGCAGTGCACGGAGCAAGCAGCTCAGCTCTGCCCAGGTTCCTGCTCTCACGTCATGGGCAGTATCCTGCGCTGCTTAGAGCTGACACAGACCACGAAGCCCAAACCCCTCTGCTTGTCAGGAGAAGCAGGTGCCATCCTGCCTTGGAAGTTACTGCCCTTCCAGATCTGCTCATGCATATTCAGCGTGTGAAAACTTTGTCTTCATCTAATTCAGACCTGGTTGAGAAAAACCCAGTCTGTACATTTGAGCTGGAGTTTTGACAAAATCTGTGGGGAGCAATTATGCGAGCAACTATTCCAGCAGATCAGAGGCATCATACCTTTTGAGAGCATGAGCAGTGACAGGCAGCAGTGGTGGGATGCCTGGGATGGGTCCCTGCCTGCCATTAGTGTCCTCCTCACACCAAAAAATGTGTCTGCCCTTGGTCTGATTCCAGATGAAACTGCTCTTAGCCTTAAAAAGGAAAGAAATCTTAATGCTTCATTTACTGCATATATTTGTGTGTTTGGGCTATGTCAACGCCTTGAGGAGTAAAGACAAAACTAAGTATTCAGGTTTTCCAATCAAAGAATATACTTGAGCTTCTTTCTGTTATTCAAAGGAGGTTTGAATTACATGCAAGTCTAAGCTTCTATGTTAGAGTGGACAGATGTATAATTCTCATATAAAAAAAATTATGTTATTATATGTTCATTGTAATAGTAGGTAGCTGTTGTCCTTGATGTGTATATAACACTGACCTAATTTAGATTTACAGTCTGTGGATGTGTGATGGATGGAGCTGTGTGCGATTAAACCCTGGAGCAATGCCTCAGGGTAAGGACTCTGCAGTGGAGCACTCCCACTGGTGCCTGTGCAAGATGGGCCCCGTCAACACCAAAGCTGCCTCCGACAGGGTTTACTTTCATGACTTGTTCTGCAGGATTGGCCCTCTGGACTTCTGCCATTAACCACTAACTTATAGAATCACCAAATATAATTCCAGCTCCATCTTCAGTCCGCTAGAGCTGATTTCCTACTGTGACATAGGTATATACTGTGGCATAGAGTGAATAATGGCTTTTTGCCCTCTGTTCCTGGTCAAGAAAAAATAATTCCTAACACAAACCCACATCTGTGTGATATCCAATGTGCAATGCCATCTTTCAGCTCTACCAGCTTTTTACTCTTCCACTTCCATTTACTTTAAAAAATGGGAAAACTGACTGACTCTGTGGTTCAATAGGATCTTTATTACTGGAAGGAGGAATGTGACAGCACCTTGAGATATGGCAACTCCAAAATGCTGCAAATCTATTGGCTTGAGTTAGTTGCAGGGGAACAACACTTTGTTGTCAGCCACTTGGTATAAAGGACAGTTTGGGACAGTGAAGAGGAACGATTAAGAATTCGGCAATAGTTGTGAAGCTAAGCATCTGTCTATGTTGGCATCCAGAGAGCAGCAGAAGTGTTGGCACTTCTAGCTCTCATCTCACATTTATCTGTTTTACACCATTCTGCACATCCATACAAATTCAGCAGAAAACTGCTTTGAAATTAAAACAAGAGTGAAAAGAAGTTGCAAACAAGAATAAATAAGAAACAAGGGACAGCAACACCTTGAAGCTCTCTGTTATTAGCACAGATTTCAGCAAGTGCCTTGGAGTGATCTGGCTGTTTGTGTAGATTTACTAAGATGAGTTATTCAGGGGCAGCCTTCGTCAGGACTGAACTCTGCCTCCAACCAGACGTGGGACTGGAGGGCTCTGTGTTCTTCTGCACTGCAGCCCTTTACCAACCCATGCAGTCAACTTGTGCCCCTTAGTCATCCGTATGTCAACTTCTATGCATATTCCACTCCCAAACAAGATGTTTTCATCAAAAAGGGAGAAAGCTGTAACATAATTATGTTACATCATTACATAGAGCACCATGGTTCTGCAAAGGAAAAAATCTTTTCGGGACCGTTTTGCCGGTGTAAGATGAAACCTGTTGACTTTCTTGCTGGCAAAACTACATTTGTTTGTGGCCTTTGCGGGTGCTTCTGGAGCTGGGTCTTTAAATCTGGCAGCACCAAACAGCTGCAGCCTGAGGTGGCCCCTTTGTAACATCTTGCTGCTTTCCTTTCTTTCCATGGATGAATCCTGAAACTATGCATCTTTTTATGTTACTGGCATAATGGTGCATCCTCCCAAGAATAATAAAAGCAGCCTGGGAACACAATAGCTGGCCTTTTGGCTACATATTTTGTAAATACCACATGAGTATTTTAGGATTAATGACCTATTTGCATTTCTTGGTCAGGGACATTGTTGGATTCCCTGTCTTTTCACTTTCTTTTGTTTCTGTGTTAATTGGTGTCAATGTTCCTTATATAGAGAGGAATATTATTAGTGTGATAACTGGTTGTTCTGTTATTGCTGGTTTCTCAGGTTCATCCACCTACTTAAGGTGATTAGTGGATTCCAAATATTTTGTGAACTCTAAACATTTATTTAAGCCATTAAAATAGATGCACTTTTAAAAAAGATTATCTTTCCAAACCGTGCTAATAAATTAACTGTGAACAGATCAGAAAAATAATTATTTTCTTCAGTGTAAGTTGCAAGTTTTAAAGTCACCATCAAGTAGAGGCCAAGCATAATGATTTCATGAACTTTTGAGGTGAAATATGTGGATGCAGAGGGACACAGCTTCATTGCAAGGATTAATGAAACTGATGCTGATTTAATAACTGCAGTTATGTGCTGCAACTGGAATAACACTTGTGGAAGACAAAAGGTCTGTTCAGAGAATCATTTAAGATTTTGTAAGTTCAAACATAGCATACACAAATTAAGAGGATGAGGAGCTTGCTAAATACTGAAGTCATTTGTTCACAAGTACAAATGAAAGCAAAGGCAATGAAAAAGCTTAAGAAAAAAACTCTGGGAGAGATGATAAACCAAACCATATAGGAAACATCTCTAAACAGAATTACAATCTCGTTCATCACTGTTATTTAGGCAAAAACAACTTATGCAACAAGGCTGTTAGAAATGAACAACAGGCGAATTGGAAAATAAGATAATTATAGAATCATAGAATAGTTTGGTTGGAAAAGACCTTAAAGATCATCTAGTTCCAACTCGCCTGCCATGGGCAGGGACACCTCCCACTAGACCAGATTGCTCAAAGCCCCTGGCCTTGAACACTTCCAGGGAGGGGGCTTACACAGCTTCTCTGGGCATTTTTCTAATAATGGAAACTTTTATGTAGTTTGGTAGAGTAAGTGGGGGGACCTCAACAGCTATCAGGAGAGATTCACATTGGGAGTTTTTGCTATACCGAGAACCGTCAAAATTCTGAACTTCAAATGTGTGCTGAGAGCTAAGAATAGTCAAACATTTTCTTGAACATGTATCTTGTACCTTCTTGCTGATTTTGACATGCCAAGAAGGACAAATGTGCTATTTCTTTCTCCTTCTAAGAGGAACAGAAAAGGACTGCCCATATGGGCTTACCTTTCAACCACTAAAGAATAAGAAATGCAACAAAACTGTTACTCTTTTTTTGGTATACCTAGGTGCAGAGCTCCAAACATATGCAAACACTAGCTTATGTATATTAATGTGGAATCTCTCAATAAATGCAGATGTGGCACTCCAGAGGATTGTGCATGCCAGTTTTTGGATGTCACAACTGCCTGCAACTGAATAATTGTGCATTGAAATAAATACATTAGCGTCTGCACATATTTGAAGTACTGCACCTGAATACAACACAAGGCAGCCAAATATATCCACTGACTATGAAAGGTTGCTTAATGAAAACAGATGTTCGGCTGTTTGGCTCCAGAGGTCTGGGTATATTATGCAGTGGGGTTGTGTGATTTTTGACTGTGAACTTTATCACTACAGAAAGGTCAGATGTTGGCACTCTTGGCATGAGCAGGAGAATGGTTCAAGTGGACCACCAAACCAGATGCCAGATTCACATTTCAGACTAGACCTTCAGCTGCAGTACTGCTCCATGGAAAGCAAAGCAGCCTGGAGGTTTGTGCTGGCTGAGGATTTTGCCCACACTATCCTCTCTGGTAAGTGTTTACGAGTAGGGGAATTACTTTCAACACATTATTTGTAAAAAGTCCAAAGTGAAGTGATGCATTTAATTTCCACAGGGAGAAAAAGGAATTCTTTTGTCTGCATTCAAAAAGTTAAATGCAGAAAGCACTAGAAGAAATGTAGTGGTGACCTTTTATTCAATAGTTCTCTGGAGCAGCACTCACAGAGGACATGAGAGACAAAGACAACATGAACTTCAGCTTCTGTACCCCAACAGAGTGCCCGGAGAAAAGCAGAGAAGAAGGACCAGGCCAGCTGGAAGCAAATGTGTCCCCACTTCCATCTCTTATCTTTTACCACTGCCTAGGCAGAACTGCAGCATGGCACCAGGTGACAGAGGCGAGCAGTTCAGGGAGGAGTCAGGGGCTGGAAAACATCCACAGTTCACAAAAATAAATACTTGGAATGGGTTCTTCCCTCATTCTCTTCCATTGGACTTACTCCAGCTTGCATAAAAAGTCATTGGGCCAGGGCCTGGACCATTGGAGTAGCGATTTTTTTTGATGAAAGTGCTTTGCGTTGGCTTTTTTTTTAGTAAGGAACAAACAATATTCTTTTTCTTACCAACGCTGTTCCCCCATCACTACGTAGTGTAACCTGCAAGTCCCATGCCTGCATTTTCATAGTGCAAAACTGCAAGTCAAAACACACCATAAAGGATAATTTCAGGAACCATTTTACCAATCCCAAATTTAGAATCATTGAATCACTGAGATTAGAAAAGACCTTGGGATGTCTCTAGCCCAATTTCCTGGCTAAAGCAGGGTCAGAACTGAATTCAGACCAGGTTGCTCTGGACTTTTTCTGGTTTATTGAAAGTCTCCAAGGAAGGAGACACCACAAACAAATTCCTCTGTAGCTTGTTCCAATGCTGACTGTCCTTGTGATGAAAATGTTTTCCCTTATGATCAGTCAAAATCTCCTCTACTTTAGTTGATGACCATTGCCTCTCATCTTCCTGCCAGGCACCTCTCCAAAGCCTGGCTCTATCTTTTCAGTCACCTTCTCTCACACGCTGGGAGGCTGCTCTTTTGTTCCTCCAAACCTTCTCGTCCCTGTTCTCTTCATCCTTGTTTCTTCATCCTTGTGGAGTCTAGAATTACATACAGTGGTTTTCAAAGCCATTCCTTCAACTTTCAGAATGTGAACAAGCTTTTTAATCTTCCTGGCCATTATCAATTAGAATAATTATTTAATGTTAGTGAAATTCCGTGAAGCACATTATTCTACTCTGCAGTGAAAAGGCTTCTTACAAGTTGTTCATACGAGAAAGATTTCCAGTGAGTTAGTATCACCAGATCCCACATCAGCACAGAATCTGAGGGCTTTATAGAAGTGCTGAGCTTTTTCCAACATATGCACGCAGAAAACTGTACTAAATAGATTTCGTCCGCGCTGATCCAAGACTACATGGCAATGAATTTGCATTAAACAAGATGATATGAGGGACAGATGATATTGGACTCATCTACTGCAATATGCTGATATGAATAAAATCACTCCAAAGCTTTCTTTCAGTTTGTGGAAAGAATTTACATGAGCAATTATAGCAACTGCCTGCTAAGAATATGGTTTAGGTAGCCACACAGTAAAAAGAGAGAATAGTCCATCTTAGAGGGCTGTGTGGAAAAGGAGTAATCAGAAATGAAAGCTAATATGAGTCAAAAAAAGAGAAGAAATGTAATAGTCACTCAGCAGACGTACACAGAGTATTTAAATTAGACATGCATTTATAGGATTTCTCACATTATTCGACCATTAACATAGGTTGTACAGTTATAGCTCTGGACATTTTATATCACTACATGTCATAACGCTGTAAATTGACTTAAAAAGAAAATACTTCCAAGATTTATAGTAATTTTTTTGGTGTATTGATGTTGAGATATCTTTTGTACTACTCATGAATACAGATGAAAAGAGTCCTTAATTTAAAGCAATTACAAACTCACTATGTAAAGATACAGGTGCCTTAACTGCAGACTGTCATGGTTTATTCCCATCCAACAACTCAGCACTCACTCATTCCTCCTCCATGGTGAGATGGGGAGAAGAATAGGAGGAAAAAGGTAAAAACTCATGGATTGAGATAAGGACAGTTTAATAGAACAACACAAGGAGAGAAGATAATAATAATAACAATAATGCTAATAAAATTATATATGAAGCAAGTGATGTGCAATTCAATTGCTCCCCACCTGGTTGTCCAGCCAGTTCCCAATATATACTGGACATGATGTCATATGGTATCAAATACCCCTTTGGCTAGTTCAGATCATCTGTCCTGGCCTGTTCCCTCACAGCTTCTTGTGAACTGTAACCTTATCCCATCCGCTCCCAGGACACAAAGAGAATGATCTGTGGAATGAAGCCCTAAACAGATAAAATAGTGGGGATGAGAGAAAGAAATTTACTTCCCCTAGAGAAAGCCCAAGGTAAGGCTGTGAGAATCTCTGCTGTTTCCCCGGGTGTGTTTTGACAAAAGCGTGCAGTTTTGCAAAGACAAACATTTGGTCTGACCAGCAGCAGGGAAACCCAGAGGGTAAGGAGAATCATTTGTCACAAAGAAATTGTGAGATATGTCTGCATATAAACTTTTAATTAAAATTGCTGCTCTTACCCTACTGCTGGTGTAAGCCATAAGGGTGACAAATTAGCTCTCTTGCAACCCAAACAGCATGGGTGCTAACTGTTCGAGATTATGAAGCAGTATTAAGTCTGTAAGAAACCTGGTTTATGATCTTATATAGGGATCCATGTAAATGATCCCATTTTTTAGCACAGCTGTCACAGTTCTCAGAAATACTGTGATTATAAAGCCAGTAAGGCTTGCAGTTACCCATACACTTAAATACAGATTTGGCTCTAAATTACAGTGATAATATAAGCATAGGTCCTGCTTAGCTCTGTAGCAAGTTTTATGCTGTCAAATGCCTGTTCAGCTCACGGTTTCACCACGGTTTGGCAAGTGAAGGGGTTTCTCTGCAAGACATGTCCCAGAGCTTGCTCCTCAGATGCATTATGCTGCCCAGCAGATCTCATGGGGCTTACCAAAGAAAGCATTGGCCCAGGTGGGCAAGGGCAGGATGACCAGAAGAGGCAAATGTCTCTAATTTGCTGCTGCTGGAAGCCACAGACGCTGGGAGAAGTGCATGGCATTGCTCAGTGGAGGTGAGACTCCTCTTCCCAATACTGAGAATCGCCATCATGATCTTTGGGCTGTTACTGCCTCAGCTTCAAAAGCAGACAAAGTGGAAGCCAAAGAGGAAAGTGGTCTTGTCAGAGGTTACAGAACAAATTAGCGTAGGGGATTGGAAGAGACTTACTCCTTAATAGGATTCCATTGATTTTTTTAACTTCTGGGCACATTTGGCTTCTGAAATAGTCCTAGGACTCAAGGAAGATACAAGAACAAATAATTCACAGCAGACCTCAAAGATGAGAAATTTTTGGCTATGCATCTTGTTTCCCCCGTAATTTCTTTTCTCAATTATTCTAGTGGAAATGTAGAGGTAGAAAAAACAAGTAATGGGATTTTGTCTTCAGCAGTAGAAACATGGGTTGTGAAGAACTGCAGAAAATTAACTCATGATCATCCATTAAAATATGAAGGAAGTCGAAACATTGCCTAAACATAGACATCTTGGCTTGCTTGGTATCTTCACCTGGTCTTCAGCTGCCACTCCAGACTGAAACACAACTCCCATGGGTCCTCTATCTTCTCTTCTGGCCTTGTTTATCATCTCAGAAATGTACACATATGCAAATAAAATATAATTCAAGGACGGGTTCTCTGTTATGGTGCAGGCTGTTTCAGGTCAGTAAACAGCTGTGTTTGGTATTACTGTCTAGTTTGTTCTCAGTTTTAGTTATGTCTACACCTTCTGCGCTTGAGTTCCCTTGAACTTTAATGAAAACAGTGTGTGCAAAATTCAAATTACTAGAAAAAACACTTCCTTCCTTTTAGTTCATCTGTCATGTTTGTGGGCAGGGCCTATCTTGGAAATGGATTAGTGCAGCTGATCTGCTTAGAGAAAAAAAGACTGAAGTATTAGAATGGGTTGCTGATGATATCATCTGGAGAAAAGAGACTTTATTTCTCTGGAAATTATTAATCTCTGTTTTAAGCTAATCTTTCAAAGGGTTTATATGTTTGGGGAACTGTGTATCTGGAGGAACTGAGATGGAAATGGCACATCTTCCTCTTTCCTATTGAATTCAAATTACGCCTAAAGAATTATACAGAAATGAGAAACACTTGGATTTCAGTAGTTCAGTGACTCATAGGTAGTAATAAGGGGCCCTCCAGAGAACAAAATCCACATCATGGTGTCAATGGGGCTGTTGGGAGCCCAACAGCCGGGAAAGGCTTCTCAGTCCCATCGCAAGGAGAAGGCCTGAGCCAAAGAGAAGTGATTATGGCTTTGTGATTTAAGGGCACACTGTTACTGAAGCTGCGGAGAGGCATTTTTGAACCCTTTGATGGACTGTAAACAATGTCAATAAATAAAGAACATTTCAAAAAAACGGTTTTGGAGAATATAGCAAGATTTTTAAAACTTTGGGGTTTCCAGAAGTCAGCAGGAGTGTGCAATTTCATCTGAATTTGGATCAGGATTTACTGTCTTGGGCTTATGCTGTTAAAAATGTAGTTGCTACCCCTCAAGACCTGCAGGGTAGGTGTCTGCAAGAGGACAGTGTCAGACAGCATGACAGGAGCCATCTCCAGACCGGCTGTTGGCCTTTCTGCCCACTGTGCTGGAGACCAGCAGAGCTGGTCCTTGCTGTTCCAGAGCTTCCCCCAGCTGCAGCTGAGCACCACTCCACCCAGCTGTGCTCTGGTACCAAAAATTACTCCACCAGCTCCCACTGTCAAATATAAGTCACCATCTTCCTCTTCAGTCCATAACGGGGAGAGTCACTCAGTTCTGCTGATGAGAGCACAATGCCTACTTAATTATGTCGTGGCCCTAGTCTTCTTTAATCAGATTAATTAAGGAAAGTGTTCTGAAAAATGTAAATGGCAGTGGGTTCAACCCACAGCGAAGTACCTTTCACCAGGAATCAAGTATCACCTGGTAAGGAATACAACTGCCATTAATTCTGAATACCTAAATTATCACAGAATCACAGAATCACAGAATGTTAAAGGTTGGAAGGGACCTCAAAGATTATCCAGTCCAACCCCCCTGCCAGAGCAGGATCACCTACAGTAATTATGGTGCTTTGATTTTTTTTCCTTCTATCAAACATTTGGGGGTGCACATAAGTTTCCTATGGAATCTAAATGAATCTCCAGAGTAAATTCTCTGTGACATTAGGTGCCTATTTAAAATATTTGTGTGTTTGTATTTCTTCTTTTTGATAGACAGATATTTCACACAGGCACTATCATCATATGTCTAAAAATACAAGAAAGTTAAAACCAGTGATTTTTAGACTTCTGGCAGCATTGTGTTTTGGAGTGAGAACATTATGCAATGGAGTGAGATTAATGATTTGAGATATGCAAAACCTAACTGATGTGTTATTGATTACGTATACATATATATGTATGCATGTATGTGTAAATACATATAGATTAATATATAATTCATAGCACCAAATTCCTTCTGTAGGCAGTCTTCCAGGGATGCAACTTGTGAAGTGTTGCTCCTGATAACAAGTGATCAGAGCAGGTCAACACAGAGCTGGAAGGGGTGGTGTCTGTGGTACCCTGCGAGTTCACTACAATCCTGTCACTGTTCCCGTTTTAGGTCTTGGATGTCAGTGTCAAGGTCCCTTGTCTGTCTTGCCAACACTTGGTCTAAATAACGCATTTCCATCAGTAAAGGTATAATTTCAGCAGTGCCGCAGAAACTTATGTATTGGATGACTGTGATACACTGTCTCAGAGTCTCTGAGAGTAATGAGTAGAGGCGAATTAATGAGTACAGAGAATTACGTTGTGTAGTCTTAGCATCCAGAACAGATAATTCTCCCAAGTTTTGGAAGTTTGCTTCATTCTGCCATGGCAGTACATTTGTGTGAAATATGTGCCTGGATCTCACTTGAAATCAGGAGGAGTTTGGAATTCAATCATCACTTTAGTTGTTATCTCTTTATGTTTGGCATAGTGGTGCAGGTTCTAAACCCTTCTCCCAGATTTCTGCCTCTGAAAATGATCACTCCTAAAAAGCTGCTGTGTCAAAAAGCTGCTGTATCTTCCCTATTGTAAAGGCATGAAGAAGCAGATATGAGAGGCTAATGAGAGCTGTATACACAGTGTCCGGATGTAGAAGGTCCTTAGCAGATCCCACTGTGAACCACATCATCACAACTGCATGAACATTCTTGCCTTGAGGATGAAGGTTGTTGGAAGCCAGTAATGAGAAAAAGGAAACAGGCGTACATCTCCAAGAGCATCATGAGAGATTGTGTTGGTGCTGTCTTCTTATGCACAGGCCAGGTCTGAGTCACAGGTATCCCAAAGCAATTACACTTAGTACACACCACACATTTATGAGCTTTTCTGTACACACTGAATCTGTGAAACAGGACCACGCTGAGCAGTGAGAAGGGTGGGATGGAAAGAAGAGCAAGTCTGAGTTAAAGAAGCTTTTGGTTCAGCTTGGATCACAAATTAGAAGAGGAAGGTCAGACTACCTACGAGCTGAAGGTCCATCAGAAGGTTTGCTCACCTAGGGGTGCTCAGGGTAGGCTACAGCTGTGGATGAGTTGTGAGTCCAAAACTGACCATGATAAAGCAGATGCTGCATTTTCCTGACCAACTGGCCTCATCAAGACATGCACAGTCTCACAGCAGACAAGCTGCCCTATCTCTTGACAGCCATGACTGTTGAAGGGCCTGAGACCTGAAATAATATTATTTTCACTTCAGCAAAGCTCTAAAATTAAATCACAATTTATAGCAGTGGTAAAATACTTCTGTCTTTTTTATGTTAGTTATTAACTAGGAATATTTTTCACTAGAGGTTTATTTTGCCAAAAACCTCTGAAATTACTTGCATCAGCGAACTATAATATAGGTAAAACTCCATATAAATTATTTGAAAGGGAATTAAAAAATAACAAGACAGCAAAGCTTGAAGAAATCACTTGCTCTTTGATTAGACTTGAGACCCCTCAGGTGACTCAGTTGATTTGCCGGGAAATGTGAATTCTAAAACCAGGCCAACAAAAAGCAGAGCACACCCTTAACCTAAACCAAAAGCCATGCCTGAAAGTTTAACACACAAAGCTTTAGCATATTCTCAGCTATAACCGACTGAGGTTTTTATTATTCTGTGCTGCTCAGGGGTCTCTTTTAATTAATATCAAACATTGCAGTACATAACGAAATACATTAAAAAGGAAATTATTAAGTTTTCCCCTAGCTGTTATTGCTGGATGTGTCGTATTTTTGACTAGTGATTATTAATAGAATTCTACACTGTAATTCTGATGCTGCTCTATTGCATATTTTAAGAGGCAAAAATGGTCTGAAAATGAGAGCTGAGGTCTGAGCTACAAGATTATTCATTAATTTCTTTCAGAGTGTGACCTTGGGGTACTGCCTCGATTTCCCCATCCCGCAGTTAAACTAATAACCACTTGCTTCCCCTGGCCACTATGAAGTTTAATTAATAACTCAGATTTGTCTCGGGTCTACATTTCCTTTTTTTGTGCTGTGGACTCAAGTGCACAACTCCCATCGTACAATACCTAGGAAAGGAGGTTGCAGCATGGGAAAGGAAATCTTCCCAGTACCTGCAGGCAGAAGGACACTGGTCTGGTCTTCAGGTTAAAAAGGACTTGAAGAGGCCAAGACAAAAGAATTTGACTTGCAGTCAAGAAAAGTCTCCTATGCTGAAAACTGGAAAAGGGATGAGTGCTGCCTGACAGCTGTCCTGGTAGTAGAACACCCTGTAAGAGGAGGAGCCTGCCTGGCACATGGAGATGAATACTTTTCACTTTGTGAAACCTCAGCAAGGGATATTGCAAAATATCTGCACTGAAAGGATTCATGCATGCTAAATGTTTCACAGAATGAGGTGTAAAGTGTGGAAGAGAAATCAGAAAAGTAAAGGGTATCCTTTCAACCATGTGTAGGCAATCAGCAGCTGCATGAAATGGGTGCACAGAAACTGTCTGGAGATGCAGGTGGTGCTTGTGCAGTTCCCTCTGACCTGTGCATCCATAAGCATCTGAAAATTTGCCCCTGAAAGCAGTGCTGTCCTAAAACAGTAGCTGCAAGTCTTTTTAAAAGATAGAAAGTGAGAATGGGTTTCTGAGATCTGATACCTAGTTTTGAGGACAGAACAACACAGGAGACTGAAGTCATGGCCAGAATCCAAGCACTTCATTATGTTGTGCCATTTCCTAAGTAAGAGGCAATTAAAACGCAGCAACTTGTGCTGCTCCACTGCAGTGCAGCCATTAAGCTTCAGTTTACACATTAGGGTCCTATTTGGCAAGCAGAATATTTGTGCTAGTTGCGCAGAAAGATGCCACAAGACCATACACATCTCTGGATGCCCAGCTTGGCAGTTTGGAAAATCTGTGTCTGCTGAAATGACGGGTCTGGTGAGTTTGTGAAGATTTTGTATTTATAAGCACCAAGACACTGGTTTATGCTTAAAAGCATATCATCACTGTTAGGCTATTAATATAACAGCAAAGCATTCATGGTGTGATCAACAGTGAAACTGGCCACAAAAAGGAAAGAAAATTGCAAGCAGAGTTTTTCTATGATATCTAATTCTCATGCAGACTTTTTTGTACATCAGTGTTAGCTGGGAACCACAGCTCTCAATGCCCTTGGCTGAAAAAAAGCTTATGAGCTGAAATGTGTAGGCTCAGTGAACATGGAATCAGCGATTTCCTAAAGGGCCTCTGTCTCCAGATTTAGTTGGAAAGATTGACACAAAAAATGGAGACTCTTAACCTGGATAATCTGTGATTCGAGTGCAAGCACTGTAGAACAGTGGGAGAGATATAGCACAGGAAAACAGCAGGTCTTCTAAGAGATGCTTGCATGAGATGACATTGAGGCCATGGAAAAATCCTAGCAGAGAAGCAATGATGAAGCAGCATACAAAGACTTTATCTTACAGGCCTAGAATTTGGAAGAATGAGAGAACAGATGTGGTTTGATCTAAAGAAGGTAAAGGGAAGTTGGACAAGGTATGAGAAGAGGTGACATGACCAGGAGAAACTTGAACTAGTGGTACCGTGAAAAGGGTCTTTGAAAGAAAAATTCAAAACAAAGACAGGCAAAGGTGCTCACTAAGGATGTACCTAGAAGTTCTTCAGGCAGATTCTCTATCTCATTTGCAAGAAAACCAGTTTGAAATTGTTTATTTTTTCTAGTCAAACAGCAATCTGAGAGCTCCCAACATAACTCAGTGCCATCCTCTTTGCTCTCTTCTTGACGTTATTCACTTTTAATTTTTGCAGAGGCTCAGACATGCTCGGAAAGTTGTGGCTTACTTCTTTCACTTAATGCATTTTCCTGAAGACTTAGGTTAAAAATGAAGGGGTGCAGGGAGAGAGCTTTAAGGAATGAAGTTGAAGTAGTGGGCTATTTTGAGACAGTGGTCATGAGACCAAGGCACAAATACCCCAAGCTTTCCCATCTCCTGCAGAAGGCAGCAGGGTGTCAGGCTCTACGTGGGAAAGGTCCACACCTGCAGCTGCTGCCCACTTAGTCTTAGGAGAACCTTGGAACCCCTAAGTGTTCTCTATGTCCACAAGTAAGAGATCAGTCAGGAGTGTAACATACAACTTTTAAAGCCCTCTATCTCTTTCGCTGGCGTGCAGAAGTGTACTGGACTGGGATCATTGTCTGACTTTGAACATTCAAAACTTCACCGTTGTAAGCAACCAATCTGCAACAGGCCAGGGGGTTTATGACCCCCTATTATGTGGGAGTGGGAGGTTTTCAGGTAATCTGATCTAGAATTTATGCTCAATTGAAAAGCAGGAGTTTTTATAACTCGCTCATTATGTTAGATGCTTTTTCTGTTTCCTCCTAGAGCTCCTCTGCCAAATGCATAGAGCTCTTGCACATAGTGGTTTATTTGCAGGCTGTATCTACGGCCATTACAGACTGAGAAAAAATGAGACTGTATGGACATGTTTACAAATATATCAAGGGTGAGTGTCATGAGGATGGAGCCAGGCTCTTCTCGGTGGCAACCAATGATAGGACAGGGGGTAATAGGCTGAAACTGGAACATAAGAGGTTCCGCTTAAACTCGAGAAGAAACTTCTTCTCAGTGAGGGTGATGGAGCCCTGGAACAGGCTGCCCAGAGAGGTTGTGGAGTTTCCTTCTCTGGAGACATTCAAGACCTGCCTGGACACGTTCCTGTGTAGCATAGTCTAGGCATTCCTGCTCTGGCAGGGGGATTGGACTTGATGATCTTTCGAGGTCCCTTCCAATCCCTAACATTCTATGATTCTATGATTCTATGATTATAATTGCAGGAAAAACAAGTCATATATAAAAAACCCCACCCAACTTCCACATAATGGAAGAAAATTAAAGATATTGCAGACATTTAACAACAGAAATCACTTAGACTTGCAACACTTCTAAAAGCTTGGAGTACTTTAAAAAAAATATCTATCCATGCCTTTACTGCATCCAAACAGAGCTGTGCAGAATCAGTGAGATGAAGGTAGAGGATTCTATCCACCCTTACATTAATCTAAACAGAAAAAAATATATGACGTCTAGGCTTTGTGAAGCCAAGCTTTAAATCTGTCATTGATGTCTGTTCAAAGAGCCGTTGCTGTGTTCAGCTCAGGAGATTATATGGCACAAGGCAGCAGCTGTCCTCCTCCCAGTGCAATGCAATCAGAAAATGCCCATGGTGATTCTTAGTTAGCTATTAAATTTAATTTAATTTTCATAGTGCTGCGTATTTGTAAGTTGGCTGTGTCCAGGGACACGAAGGAATTTGAGAGCATTGATGAGAGTTCTAACAGCTCAGTGGGGGAATCTGGAGTAGCTCGTACCTGGAAAGGTACCGGATGGTGCCTCGGTTGTCCACCCCGGTGCTAAGCAATGAGCAGTCTCATGAAGGGTCCAACCATCTTTCCAATCCTGTTGGGCTGTAAGAATTTGCAGTGTTTTAGAAAATGACTTCAGGAAAACACAAAGTCAGAAACTTAATTTCAGAGATCTCAAATGTAAGCATGGGGAACTGGGGCTCAGGAAGAGGGGCGAGAGCCCAAAAGCCCATTCATAGAATCATAGAATCATAGAATGTTAGGGATTGGAAGGGACCTCGAAAGATCATCAAGTCCAATCCCCCTGCCAGAGCAGGAATGCCTAGACTATGCCACACGATTCGAGGTGCAGAAGGCAGTGCTGGTGACGCTATTGTGGATGGCAGGACATCTCTGTAACTTCAGTGGGACATGATTTCAGCCCAGGACAAGAAGTGACGATGGTGGGCTCAGCAAAAGTGTCACAACTGGCAGAGCTGGGCAGTAGCAGGTGGGCAGGAGGAAAGCTATGCTGGTGCCTGCGCTGCACACAGCAACTCCGTCCTCTATAGCAGGGTGCATAGCATCCTGTCATATTTCTGTCTCCAAACTAATTCAATTAAATGGGGATAATGTTATACAAATTAGGATATAGCTCTATTTCTGTGTCTGTTGTCAGTCCAAGTAAAACATGTTATTACATTTCAGGGAATGTTTTGATTTTAAGAACCTCAAGAAGGCATAATTTTAATGATTTCCAGGTATTGTAGCCTTGCCTTTCTTCAAACATATAGAGAATCCCTCACTTCTGGAAGGCTTTCTGTGCCATCAGGTTTAAGAAGCCCACATGCAGAAATCCAACATCAGTGTTTGCACAGGACACCTGTGGATGTTTTGGGGCATGAGTAACAAGTGAAACAAGCATCTGTCATGGTGACCACATCTCTGCCTCTTAAATCAAAGGTGCTACTTAGAAATTAAGACATTTTGAGAAGAGTAGTCTAGATCTGTCCCCAGGGTAAGAGTGAGATCTTGCCTCCTCACTAAACAAGGCAGATTTTATTATATGCCCATGATAAATCTACATTTTCTTTTGTCAGATGAAACTCCAGTACTTAGCCCAACAGGAAGTACATAATTTCTGACTTCCCCATATCTGAAGTCAAGTCCTTCTGCCTTCAAAAAAACTATCATCTGTGAATATTTGCTTGGGTTACAGAGCTCAAATCAGCAATCCATACCACACTGAACTTTACTAAGGTTTTCTGGTGTTGTTAGTGTGACCTGACATGAGAGCTGCTCCATCAGGAATATCAGATTTTAAGAAATTTTGAGAAATGCATTTGATTCTGAAGACTTCACGCCAAACACAGAGATGTTCTCACAGTTTGATACATGGTCTCATGCCTCTCTAGTGCCCACCTTACTCTACAAACACTGTAGAGTCTCCAAGGTCTCAGCAGGCAGCCTCCTCTTAGAAAATTTCTCTAAATCATTCGTAAATTTGTAGCTGGGCTGCCAAAGGCTTGGGACTTCAAAAGAGCTCATTCATACAGCACAGTTAGCACACTTTGCTAAGCCTAAAAGAGACTGGAAATCCTGCACGTTATCAAGTTCACACAAAAAATCCTTCAAAAATCATTGGGATTTTTGCCACAAGTCTCCTATTTCAGGGGTTTGAATCCATCCTGTCTTTGGAAACAGCAATGCAAATCTGTTTCCTGCCCAGCATAGAAAATATCTTCTAACTCCTCACTTGCTCCATTGTCCAGAGCTGGGTGGAAGCCTTGTTCAGCTGGAGTTGCAATTGTAAATGTTGTGTAAGGGAAAACTACGTTTAGCTGAAGAACACTGGAAGTGAAAAAAGGTTAAAAAAATCCCCTATATACTTGCATCATCCTACTCTAATTCATTTAATACGTGTCTGTCAAAACTGTCTTTCTCAGCTGTCAGTCGAAACATATCACTCATCTCCATGGATATTAACTTCCTCTGCACACTCTGTTATAGTCAACTCTTTTTTTTTTCCTTTTCACCACTGTTTTATCTGCCATATGCCTCCTGTTCTACAGATAATTCTCTGTCAGTAATGATATGCTGGTCTTACTCTTCAGTTCCCTAGCTGCCATCGCTCCTTTTTGTCCATTTTGATGGAGAAAGACCTCAGAACTCCGGGTCACAAAGTTGTTGTTTATGCCTTAGTTAGTCTTCCATAACACCAACCAAAAAAACATTATAAATGTCAGGACAGATGTTTTTATGCTTATGCTCAGGGATATGTCTGTATCTAAATAGAACAAATCTTTCTCCTTCCAAAACTCCACAGAAATAAAACCTAATTTCTGAATTTTTCAGTGCATTTTATCTTTATTTGAACATAAACCATTTGGGAAGAAAGTGCTATTATGATACAGACCAGAGAGTGTTATTGATGGGAGACAAATTGTAAGTAATACAATAATAATAGGAAAGAGATGAAATTGTGGTACCTGAAAAAGCCTTTGCTCCACCTGAAGAATGTTTTTTGTCGCATGTGCACTAGTGGCTTTTTTTGTTTGTTTGTTTGTTTGTTTTTGTTAAGAGCAGGAAAATCAATTTGAAGAGAGAAATCAGACTATTTTTCCTTAAGGAGCACCCATAAACTACTTTCGAATGGAATACCTTATAATTATATCATTCTATAACAATATATGCTAAATATTCTAGTGAAAATTATTTAAATCTAAAGTGTGGATGTGCCTGGAAATCATATCAACTTTCCTAGAAGAAAGTAAGCTAGACATAAATATGATGGAAACCCTGTTTCTTCCCTTTATGATTAGAAATACAAGACCACTTTGCTGGGGAAGTTGTTGATTATGGCTGGGAGGATTATGAAGCACAGTTTCATTTGCAATATCCAATGGGAACAAAATAACTTTGGTGGTTTAGCTCCCCATTCCCTGCAATTTACAGTATCTCAGGCAACCCAGCTTCTACTGGGTGAAGTGGTTCAGCCGAGTAAATAAATTCTGTCTTCACTTTATACAAACAGTGCATTGCAATTTACTTCCCCAAAGCAGATCAGGTGTGATCAAAGGCATCTGGTGTTTCTAATGACCTTGTTCAATGAAATAAAATGAGTCTTAGAAAAATTATATTTTTCATGCTAGGCCTGTTGTTGTGGGAAAGAGATCTCAACACTGCAAGAACACAGCCAAGGTGCAGGGCTGGTCTGCACAATTCAGTGTTGCTCTTCTCTCTCTGGACTGGAACTGACACAAAACCATGACAACTTGCGACTTTGATGAGATACATCTTTGTGGTCTTGGTTAATGGATCTCAAAACTTCCTTCCCCTGCAAAACCCCAAACCAAAGAACACACCTAGATGTGGCCACCCGAGGAAATGGGACCCCTGTAACGGAAATTCAAGAATGAAGATTTTATGGGTGCACTATTTGGCCATCCGTTGCTCTTTCTTTTCTCTTTTTACATCTACAGATATCCTAAACATGGCTGTGTGTTCCCACTACGTTTTGCTTTTGAGGCAGCAAATGGCTTAAAATGGTAAAGGCCACCCTGCTGGCATTACAACAGCCCTAATGCCCCATTCATTTTGTTCCCGAGGTCCTATATGGAGCCATTGACTCTGCTCCATCCTATTGCTCTGAGATCATGTTGGTGATGTCTTCTCTCACCACATGAAAGCCCTGCATGCCTGCTAACTGTTCATGGGCACACACAGAGACATCCATCTGTTGCCTCTAGACATCACTCTTAAGAAATGGGGTGTTTCACCAGACCCCATAAAAGTCTGCCTTGTTGGCCATCAATAAACTTGATGAAAACTTTGCAATCATTTCTCAACATGTGTTCTCTAGGCTGACTTTACCCATTGGAGCTTTTAATTTTTTTTCTAGGAGGGTTTCTGGAGAGATGAAGCAGAGGTGGTAGCTTCATTTCTGTCCCTTTTCTCACTTCCTCCATTCCCTTCTGGTGCGAGTGGCTTTGAAAGACTTGTCCTGCTCCCTGTGGCATCAGCCAACACCAGTAAGGAGGAGTGAATGTTTCCCCGTGTTTCCAAGAGCTGTTTGCCCTTTGTACGTGCAGTGGGGCTGCACTGGCACCACCACAGCAATAATGCAGAGATCGTTTCAACTCCACCTCCGATGTACAGAGATGCCTTAGTACACCCCAGTATCCCTGCCTGATACTGGGGAAATGGACCCTCTTGAGGAGCTTCTCCTTCTCCACGGCTCACAGAGGGTCTCTGGCAGGCAGCTTGCTGAGCGGAGTGTTCTCAGCTTCATGCTACATGGCGTGGGGCACCCCATCATGCCTCCCTTTTCTTAGTAGAAGTTCATCTTGGTTCGTTCAGTATTCAAGTCAAGGTTAGGTAAAAATGAGCAAAACCTTTCCCTGACCAGCAGGACAGCTCTGAAAAAAAGTGTATCTCTAAGTGCTCAGCTCTGAAAGATGATTTATTTATTTCTGGGATTGAAGCCTCATTTGTTCCTTTGTTTTGTTTTGCGCTCATCATTATCCCAATTTCCTGCTGAGAGGAGGAGGAAAGGTTGGAGAACAACCTGTTTCCTTAGTGCTGAGGAACAAAGCGTTTGTTCAGTGAATCTTGTTGACTGCATTCTACTGGATGACTTCTGCATGCTTCGCTTATAATTAGCTACTATACGTTTTCTTTGGATTAGTGATTTGTCAACATTTTTGTGAGCTGGTGCTAGAAATTTTAAATAATATCAACATTTATCTTCTGCATAGACATATTGTAGTTAGGCTGATAAATATAAGCGAGGAGTACTCACAGTTTTTTCTAAGTCTGGGAGTGAAAGGAGGGAGAAGATTTATTTTTTTTGCTATAAGAATAATTTCATTTAATAATGATATTCCTTGTATACGTAGACATAAGAGAACCAAATATCTTTCTTGTAAGTTAATATCAGGAAATAAGATTTCTGTCCTGTCAACCTTTGCACTGCCAATTCCTGGCTTTAGCTGCTGGCTGGACTTCCTGTCTGTTCGGACACAGGAGTTCCCATGTGGAGGGGAAGATTTTAAGTCATCGTCCAGACATGCCACTAGCTGCTAAAGTTCATTCCTGTTCACTGCCAAATTTACACCCATCCTCTCAGCAGGCTCCAGAAGACTCTTAAATCTCACAGAGAGGGGCTTTACCAGGAGGAAGATGAATTCAAACTAGAAACAAGGCACCCCTCTCTCCCTCACTGAACCATAAATAAGAACAAGGCTGGGGAGGAACTGTTGCTGCAACTGGCCTTTCCCATGTGAAACTGCCAGCTCTTCTGGGGCACCTTTCAGTAAAGTGCTGGGCTCCGAGCAAGGCACAGTGACACTGCTTTCCTTTGGGCTGGAAGGTCTGATGCTGGCATGATATAAGTCACCCCGTCTCAGCATCTCCTTAGAAACTTTGCTGCTGCAGTTATAGTTATGAGTGGTGTATGTAAATGAGTAATTTATTATTTTTTAAAAATGTAAAAATAATCCCTACAGATTTTCTCTGTGCTTATAAATGAGAGCATGGGACCAAGCCTTACAAAGACCACAGGGATGGGCGCTGAGCCCTTGGTCCTGTGCACGGCTGCATCCGAATACAGGGCAGCACCATGGTCCCTGAGCGGTGCTTTCAAACCAGATCCTTGGTGTAAACCAGGATGCTTTATTTGCAGTTGTGCTGCTTTTTCCTTTCTGAGGGATGGGGACACTGAAAGAAAATCCTTGGGAGCTGCTGGTGGGCAAGATTTGCTTCTTTGTGAAGTACTTTGTCTATAAATGAAAAATGCCGCTGGAAGATGTTTTTTAATAAACTGCATTAAACCTGCCTCTATTTTTAGACTGAAATGATTTCCATCAGCTTCCAGCCCTTGTAGCCGATCGTAGTTTGAAATCGTAGGGGAGAGAGGGAGACTTCCTTGCAAAAATTAGAGCAGACCAAACCTGTGCATTACAGGACTGGGTAGATGAGGGAACAAAGCAAAACAGCTTCAAATTGAAGTTGGAAGTGAACCTTTTATCTTTTTAAACTTTGTACATTTCAAAGAACTACACTGACAGTTCCACATACCACGTATTTAAGTGATTTCTCATTTCAGAAGGAATGTCAATCCATGGAAAATTCTGTGGGATTTAGGGTTTTTTTTATTGAGAAATAATTGCAATTAAACTGTTGACCAAAGAATTGCAAAGGAAAAATACAGCTCCTCAGTAGCTAATTAAAAACCTGCTAGAATACGAGTTTACTTGAAAATAAAAGAATACTGTCTTTTTGAACAATGGAACAAATGCAGCACTAGGTCTTTTTTATTTGTGCTGTGGCAGCACCTAGAGGCTCTTGACAGAGGTGTCACCGTATTATAGCGCTAAGCATTGTCTGCAAACACACACAGAGAAATACAACTTAATAACCATTGTCACAAGCACATAAATTTTTAAATACTTGCATCCCACGAGACAGCACTTCTTAGGACCTCCCTGAAGAGAAAGTTTCCTGAAATTACCATTAATCTGTTTCTTTGATAATAAATGGTTATTAAATGTTATTGTTATTTGAGATTAATGGCTGGTAAGTGTTAAGGAACTGAAACAATTACAGAACTCGAATAATCATCAGCCAGTATGTGGCTTGAACTGGGGGATAATTAATTATTTATAGTGAAAGCAACTGAGGGGATGTATTTTCTGCCTGCCAGTGAATACAGGAAGCTTACTGACTACTTTGGTTTTGACTTCTAGCAGAAAGAACATGATCAATTCGGTGTCGGTGGCAGTGCACCTATACCTGAGCTCTCCTGTTCAATCATAGCTGAAACATCCTTATCAGTTCTTTTCTGAGCGAAGCCAAAGTGCTTTCAGTGCCTGAGTTCACTTTACTTTGTCCATCTTCCTCTTGGTAATGTCTTCAGGAGGAAACTTGGCTGCGTGTTGGCTATTAAAGGTGGCAGATTTGGAAGAGAAATTACTGAACTGTGTAAGGAGAAACACCATTTTTCTAACTTTAAATTCAGCTCTGAAGGATACAGCTTTGTCAAGGTTAACTTAGCCTTGCACAGTGATTGGGATGGATTGGGATGTAAATCTTGAGGAGCTCGCAAAGAACTGAGCTCAAACACCGAGGCAGTAAAATAGTCAATATGAAACAGTGCCAGTATTTGTAACCTTGTCTGCTCCTGCCCTGCGCTTCTGCGATGTGATCATCGACGGAGTGGGGGGAGGACCATCAAACAGATCCCGAATTTGTTAACTGAGTCCAACCCTTAATTTAAGCAACACCAGAAGTAGTGCTGCTTATAAGAAGTACTGAGTAATCATGTGGTGCATACATAATAAACAGATTTATAGCGTTTGCCCTCCAGCTGCTATTAGTAGGAAAATAAAGGCAAGATTACCTAAATACAAAAGAAAAATTTAATCTCCAGCTAACCATAGTGATATATGGTGGGGAGAAATACAATCCATCTGTGCTTTCTCTGACAATGCTTTCCACCATTTGTTTTCAGGAAAGACATAAAGTTCTCATAATGCATCTGGATGGCTATGAAATACTCTGGCTACTGTAGGGGAGAGAGAAGGCATTTCTCCCTGGCTTCTATCAGCAGTGCTTCCTGAAACATGAAGATTATCTCTTGTAATCATTATCGTGCCTAGGACAACTGTAGAGTTCCTGTTTAGTCAGAGACTGGATGTGCAAAAATCTGGAATAGTTGCACTGTGTAATGTAATTACTCCAGATTTTCTCAGAAGGAGAAAGACTTGACCTGAGATTAGCTATTTTTTTTTGAGACTCCATTGTGATTTTTCTCCACATTTTGGCTGCAATAGAGAGTAGACACAATGAGATTTCCTTTTTGCTCCCCGTAGTTTCCTCTAGTTTTGATGACAGACTCCTTTGTTCGCTTTTTACATGTCGTGGCCTTCTCTGGTGCATCCATGGTGATACGCCTCTTACACTTCTCACTTACATGTAAAGATAAACCCAAGAGCAGGCTGGGAGCACAGCTGTGGTGCCCTGTCTGCTCTAGGGCAGGGAACTATGCAGTGCAGCTGGCCTGCCTGGCCCCACTTCAAGTCCGAAGAGCGAAGAGCGGAGGCACAATGATCAATGAAGGGAATTTCTGAAAGAAATGCCAGTGGCATCTCATTCCTCTTGTGATTTCTAGCCTGGGAACTGGAAGTGGTGTAATGGGGCAGCATCCCTGTCTGCTCCAGCTGCTCAGTCCCATCAGGGCACCCTGCAGTGAGCATTAACCAAGAAGCCCCTTTGGTGTGATTTTTTTGTGACTCTCCGAACATCTACAGAGCAGAGAAACCCTCACAGAAGGGTTTAAAAAGCTGTACCTTTTGACAGAACTCAGAAGCACACCTAAAGATTCTTTTAATACCTTTGAAGAAAGAGAAAACAATGAAAAGTACAGATTTGGGTTGACACTGGCATGTTAATAGGAATTTTTGCCTCCTGAAGCATCCAAGGGCTGCTGCCTCACAAGTTTAACCTCAATTAGTCCCTTAGCATATGCGCATTATTAGTGTCCTTTAGCTAAAGAATGTATATGCACAGACTAGATTGTTTTAATTATTATTCTAAAAAAGAGCTATAACCTAAACTCACTATTTCAAATCAGGGGAGGAAATTAAAGGTAAGCACAAAATGTCTTCAAGCAATGATCAAAGAGAATCCTTTGTGTTCTTCTTCTGGTGTTAATTAATACTGCTTCGTTGTTCTGGTTTGCACTGACAATTTCATTTTTGGAAATGTCGGGGCTTGCATAAGATTAAAGGCTAATTTTAAACATGCTTGTATTAAGCCAGGCATATACAGCTATTGCATAATTCAGAAGGCTAGTTCTTCTAAGTCGCTAGGAATGTGCACCTTGATTTACAACATGAAGCATAACACTGTCCATCTTGCAATGGGAACTTCCCTCCTGTCCTGGTTTGAGCTGGAATAGAACCAGTTCTCCGAAGGGGAGATCCACTAGATGAGCCAGGCCATGGGATGCTGTGCCAAAGGGCACAGTTTAATCCCCATCCCCAGCTTTATACTGGGGATGACGTACATGGAATGGAATACTTTGTTGGTCAGGTTCAGGTCACCTGTCCTGTCTGCTCCTCCCTGCAAGTGTGACCTTTTTGCTTACTTATGAACCTTTCACTTCCCAGCATCCCTAACATGTTACATAAGATTTAGCAGTCACCTTGATTCTACAGCAGCGACTATAAGCAAAAACCTTTCTGCATACCATTCCCTGGTAGTAACTATAAACATAAGGCATTATCACTTCCAGTAGCAGACACTGTCTTAAAAAACACACTGTTAACTTCAGAAAGTGGAGTCTCTTAGAAGAGACTGAGCTGGAAAGTAAAATCACTGAAGGGAGAATTGATTCTTTTTTTAGCTCAGACCAGGATACCTCCCCATGGGTAACTTGTCTGAATGACACTCCCACAGCAAACAAGGTGAAAGCATGAGACAGGTCTGGAAAGGTTTGTTCAGACAAGGATGAACATGTAACCTTTAGTGCAGCCTGCAGAGCCTTGAGTAAAAAGATTCAGCCTTTTTTTTTTTTTTTTCCCCACTGTCCTCTCTCTTTTTGCATCCCAATTCTTAGGCAGCATCAGACTGGGGGAGAACCCAATCCGAACTCGCACGGTAAGATTTACTTGGTGCAAGCAAGAGTGGCAGAATTGATCTTCAAAGGATAGTATAGAGGTCGTCGGAGTCTCTGTAGGTAAGAAATTACCTAGGGAGATAAAAGCAAAATCCCATGAGAGTGACACTTTAGGAAAAGGCCTTTTTCCAAACCCAAAGCTGCATATAAAAAAGGGAAGTGAGGGGTCAGAGAGGTTCTTAGTGTGAGGAGCAAAGACCAGGTGGAAGATGCTACTCTGTCTGCTTTGCTTTGCTGACAGTGAGCTAATTCAGCCAGAACAAATAACATATATTTCATTTAGTGTCTTCACTCCTCCTTTACTCTTTTCATTCAGTGAGAAGACAGCTGAAATACTGCCAATGAAGGAAAACAGATTTTATGATGAATAGTCCTACACCATGAAAAACGAGATTAGAGGAATGCCTAAACTAATTTTGGGTTATTGCATTACAATCTTCATCTCAACTAATTCTCAGTAGCTTTATTCCAGGTTTATGGACAGAAATTTAAAGTCAGTACATTTTATCATCTGTATCATGCAGTCCCCCTTTTTTTTACTGAAGCTTTGCGATGTTCTCTTTAATTTCCAGGAGAATGAATTTCACCTTTTATAACATTCAAAGACAATTATGCTGTCTTTATGATGAATGATGTCACCCTGATCCCAGCAATAAAAGAGAATGTACTAATGCCAATAAATATATTAACTGTATCAATCATTCTCTTGATTTTTTTTTATTTTGTTGTTCAGAAGAAATAGCATGCAACCTTGAGCTTTTAATTGGTTAACACCTCCATAAACACCATAATGGCTCTCTAAATCTTTCTTTTGTCATGAGAATGGGGAAAACATCATGAATAAATAATTGAATACCACAGCATTGCTCAGCACTGATCTATGGGTCATTCAGGAGGTGAACTTGATCAGAAGATTTATTCCAACTCTACAAGACAGCTGAGTTGTTTGTGCTGGAAATAGCTGTATAATATGACATATTTTCACATGCCCCTCCAATTAGCAAAACGTTCCTCAATGAAACGCAATATTGCAATCGGAGAGTGGTAAGAAAACATGGATGGAATTCCACTGAAGTCGGTGGAAGTGGGTCTTCTCTGACATGGCCATTAAACCAGAAGTATTAGAAAAGTAGAATCCAAATCAGAAGATTAAAGCAGCAGTACCTGCCCAGCAGGCACAAGGGAGATGACACTGGGGTAGTCTCAGCCCCGGCAGCGCAGCTCTCCTTGCCGCCCGCCTTAGGAGCGGCGAGGCTTTCGCGGTGCTCTCGCAGCACAAACACGTCCTCCAGTTTTTGTCACGTTTACCTTGCATATAGCATCTGACAGGCGGTTAAGATCCCCGGTAGCCGCGTTTTGAAGCTGGACAGCTTTCCTGAATGGCGCTTTAATCTGATACCTGACTATGTCACGTTTTAAGTGACGTTACTGACTTGAGCAGAGCTCTAACTGAGCCTGGAATATGACCCCTGGCAAACCAGTTCAATACAGAGAGCGAGTAAAAAAGCTCTTTTTCTCCGCCGTTGATTTTCACAAAATGGCTGGAAAATGAGGTGGAGAACATCTTAAAAAAAAAAAAAAAAAAAAGAAAAAAGCAACAAACCAACGAAACGATAGTGCTGTGACCCGCGGAGCCCGCGGTGCCAGCTCTTCCCAAACGCGGGCCGGTGCTGCCATCTCGTGTCGCCGAGCGGAGGCGGGGGCGGGCGCAGCCGCGCCGAGCCAAAGAAGAACCGAACCCTAAAAACCAGTGAGAAAATAATGTGAGATTCTTTGTGGCAAGCCCTCCTTTGTTCGCTTCTAGCTCTAGAGGTGTTTGCTTATTTGGCAGGCTGCGTTTCCTAAGCATGGTTCAAGCTGCTAAAAACGGGAGGAGATGCTGGAAGGGTGAGCAGAGAGCTACAGGGAGGACAAATGCGGCTTCTTCAGCCGAATCTGAGCGCTGTAGTGCCTGGGCGGTTGGTCTGGTGAGGGCTCTTTTATTTCTCCGTGCCTTTTTAAGCCATGTCTCGGGTGCCAAATCTCCCTGACTTCAAAATCTTCACCCAGTGGTTTATGCTACTAAGCTTCTTAGAATTATAGAATCATAAAGGTTGGAAAGGACCTTTAGGACCATCAAGTCTAACCTACAGCCCTACACCACCCTAACACTAAACTGTCTCCTGAAGTGGCACATCCAACTTTTTTTTAAACATGTCCAGGGATGGTGACTCCACCACCTCCCTTGACAATCCATTCCAATGCTTCACCACCCTTTCGGTGAAGAAGTTTTTCCTAATATCCAATCTAAACTTCCCCTGGCACAACTTGAACCCATTCCCTCTTGTCCTATTGCTATTCACCAGGGAAAAGAGGCCAACACCCGTCTCTCTACAGCTGCTTTCAGGCAGTTGTAGAGAGCGATAATGTCTCCCCTTAGCCTCCTCTTCTCCAGGCTGAACAACCCCAGCTCCCTAAGGCTCTCTTCATAACACTTACCCTCTAGTCCTCTAGTCATTCTGGTTGCCCTTCTCTGTACCTTCTCCAGCATGTCGACGTCCTTCCTGTACTGTGGAGCTCAGAACTGCACACAGTACTCAAGGTGTGGCCTCACCAGTGATGAGTACAGGGGCACAATCACTTCCCTGGTCCTGCTGCCCACACTGTTCCTAATATAAGCCAGGATGCCATTGGCCTTCTGGTTTAAGGAGGGAGGCTGGGAGCACACCAGCTCGCCTATGCTGCCCTGAGGTGTGTGCTACAGCAGCAATGGGCTCAGCACAGCTTCCAAGCATCACCTCATCCAGTGCACCAGGACATCTCCCTGTCAGGGCACCGCCAGCACTAGCATGGGCCCACAGCCTGATCAGACAGGCAAAACGGTGCTGACACTGGAACTAGCTTTGCGCTCTCTCTCTGCTCAGAGAATCACATCGCCTCTCACTCTTGCAGCCTCGTGTGCCCTCATCAGCCCAAACACATGAGCTACTACGTGCCCAGGAGTCTTCACATCCTGCACTCCCACCTTGAAATGCAAGGGTGACCTGATAACTCTGTTCCACTTATCAAGCTGTTTGGTTCCTCCCATTTTACCTCTCAGACTGGAAGTTTCTTTGAAGCGAGGCTCTTGATCCCCTGCAGTTCTGCAAAGTGCCAGGCAAAATGCTAGCTGCGATGACAAATTCTGAAATTTGAGAACATAATTGACATGTGCAATAGGTCTAACTAACTTAAATATAGCTGGAGCAATACTGAATTATCCTTTAGCCATGAGAGAGCCCTCATTTGTCAAAAGCTATCTCATCTCCTCTAAATATAGGAAAACACTGGTAAGTAACCGAAACCCATGCTGAGTTTTTTTTTATGGCAATCAGTGTATCCATGGCAAGTGGCCCACACATGGTCTTTCTTTAGCCAAGATAAGAGAATGCTAATCAGCAGCAATTATCTACTGGCAAAACCTCTCAGAATGCTGCAAATATGCACAAAATAAAAAGTCTGCTTGCCTAATAACTGGATTCTGAAACAAGCTCACAATTGCTGTAGCTAATCACCTTATAACTGACCATTTCAAGTTCTCACTGCTGATCTACAAGCTGCAGATTTTACAGTCCACAAAACTTTTTTTTTTTTCCTTTTTCTTTCCTGGGAAGTAAAGCAACACCCACAATATTGGAAAACAGCAGGAGATCTTCAAGAGCTGCAGAGTACAGAACGTCCTTGTCCGTGTTTCTTGGTGCAGGGGAATAAGCTGTGAAGAGACAAGAATAAGGATGGAAAGTCTTGGAAAGCACAGAAGAAGGGTTATAGATATAGTTAACTACCTCTGTCTTTCCTAAGAAAAAAACTGCTTCTGCAAATAAAAAAAGGAAATGGATAGGAAAGCACTAAGAATAAGTGTTCACTGAATCCACGTACCCATATGATATTTAGGAGTGTGTGAAAAGCTTTGAGCAGAATGCATTACTTTGAGATAAAGCTTGATTAAAAAAAAACCAAACAATGGGAAGGAGGCATGGGATAACATTTTCTTCTGAAGACAAATAAGTCTCTAGATAAGTTTGGCATGAAATATTGCTTGGATTTTTATAGGAGCAGCTGAAGGGTGAGTCAAATATATTGATATTATAAGATACGTGTGTGGGAGGTAAGCCTGGCTCTCACTTCATACTCTGTGCTTTAATATAAAACATTATTCACCTGCAGCATATATAGTTTTTATAGTTGGACTATACCAATGAATTAAATGTGTGTGGGAATCTTCTGTGCATAGTGCTAACACAAATAAATGTGGGAAAGGAGAGCCGATCACTAGAAGCCTTCTACCCATTGATGGAGTTTGCCGTGGCCATCAGTCATCGCCTTTGTGGTATGTTCTGCTGCTCTCCATCCACAGATCACTGCTGGTACAGACCTCTGTTGACTTTCTGGAGCCAACAGCCATGATAGCTATGAGTTTGTATCAGTTATCAGAAAGTAAGTACATATATTAGGCAGATTGGACCTCCTTCCTCTCTTGTGTGATGAGGAGTTTGGGTGCTTGCTTCAAAGGATGGGTCCGTTAAGCCGCTTAAGAAGGACTACTCTCTCAAAGTACAGGTTGGGGCCCATGCTAGATTGACTGGATCCTGTTGGCATCATTTAATACCACCCTGCTGCGTGACTGTGTGAGTCCCCTGATCCTGGATTTCCTCAGTTTTCTTCCCTCTGCTTTCTAAAGTATGAGGCTATATATCATGTCCCATACCATAATTCAGCTTGGTCTAATTTTCCTGGTCATTATTTCAGTGGCTACCTAGTGGCTGGACTTTGGACTTTGACCTGTCTTCAGAGACCTCTGGCTTTTGCCACCAGTGTTGTAGGGGAGGCCTTTGGCCTCCCCATTCTCCTGGCTGCTTCAGTGTCCTGCTCGTGTTTGTCTGTGGGATCTCACTGAACTACCTCCCATCAGTTTCTCATCTCTCCAGCTTATCCATGCAACCACAGTCTCACAACTATTATAGTCAAGCCTTCTGATGCTTGATGAACATCCATGAGATGATCTCATCTGCACTGAGACTGAATTTGTTGTGCATGTCATATCAGATATTCCATTCCCACTGATGTCTCTTTCCTGACCCTTGTTCTTCAGGTAGTGTTTTCCAGTTGGTTCATTTTGCAGAAACTGCAGCAGCCGTTGATTGGGAAAGTGAGCAGTTTCTTGTCAGAAGTGATCTTTTCTCCTGGGTCAAACTGGGATTTCACAAGTTTGCAAAGTAATAATAAAGTACTTTGCTGCTGCTGATGATGATTCCATGCATGTCTTGAATCCCAACCCAAAGTCATCCAGCTGCATTCAGCTCTGTTTTTTGCTGGCTGTGGTCAAGAACATGCCACAGGTAACCACAGATGACCTTGTGGCATCCTGAAGGAGCCATCCAGTGACAGTTTTTCTTCCCTTTTTTCCCAGCTGTCAGGTCTCTTTTCCCAGGCATTCCAGGCTATCCATGTCTGTCTGAGGCACCCGGTGTCACCTCTCCCACAGGCACCGAAAGAGGGGCCTTGCTTCTCTCCTTAAAGTGCTTTGGAAAGGAGACAATCTGAAAAACAAGAAAAGTACAATATGAAAGTGGGGTGTTATTATTGTTCCAACCAATCTAATAACCCCTGTGGCTCACTAATGCAGAGATATTTAAAAAACTTGTTCTCTTTCTCTTTTCTGGAGGAAGGTGCCTGAGTTCTCTGAGAGGAGAGAAATAAAATCACTGGCATCAATTATGCAGAATGTGGGCAAGCACCTTCAAACTCCCTCTGGCTGTGCACTCTTCTGTCAGGGGCTGCGTGTGGCTGGGAGCAGGGAGACAGGTGAGCCATTCTTCCCATAAAATCCACCCTTAAGTAACAGTCCCTGAACGATAAAGAAAACCAAGGGTTTCAAGGGTTCACCCAACTCAGAGCACATTTATTGTGGAAGTTCACCCCTAGGAATATAACCTGAGTTTTCTGCTGCCTCTGGATACACAGGACCTGTGCAGAACATTTTCAGGTTTCAGAGTGGCTACTGCGCATCAGTGTTTTTGAATTCAGTAAATGGTGGAAATGCTAGGGCTCCTCACTGGCCGGATAGACATGGCCCTTGGAAAGCAGCAGCATGATCTCTTCCACACTATTACTTTTTATTACGTTCACTGTTATATCTCTGTGAAACAGGGAGACAAAATGCCCGCAGAGCTATTTTCATTCTTTGACAGAACAAGTCCGTTGCGCCTCGTGTGTGTAACGTGAAGAACATCAGTCATTTATAGCCAAACTGCAGTTGAAAAGGTCACAGTCACTGTGACAGAGTAAATGAAATGTTTAATTCAAATAGAATACCGGTTAAAATTGCAGTTGTGCTCAGTCACTTATGTTTTCTTTTCTTTTCTTTTCCCTAAAGCTCAGCAGAGTATGGTACAGTATCAGCCGTAGGCACCCTTGTCTTGCAGAGCCCTTCCAGAGGGTACTTTGTTTTTATTTTAAAGGTTGTATAAACTGAATAGTGGGTTCTGTCTGCAGAGTTCTGCCTACTCTCCACAGACCGCACAGGAAGAGAACTGGAAGAAAGGGGAGATGCATTTATGTTGTTTGTATCAGTCAAAGAGCTAATTTCGATTTGGTTTTTTTGTGGGGTTTTTTTTTGGTTTTTTTTGAGAAGACAGGGTTCTTTGGAAAGCTTGTTTGTGGGGAATAAACCAGTTCTGGCTGAAGAAGTGGTCCCTGTGCTTCATCAGCTGGGCTCTGTTCAAGGCTCTGGCCAGCACTGCTGGAGACCAGCCTGGTCCTGCTCCTGCCCCCTCGAAGGTACTCTGGGACAGACTTGAGGCTTACATGGACATGGGCACTCGAGCTTCTCCCTTTCTCTATCTTTATAGCAAGGATTTAATTCCATGACAGCAAAATTCAGCAGCAGCAGTTCTATTTATGTATTCATGTAGTTGTCCACAGGAGTGGAAAATTTTGTCTCCCGTGTTCGTGGTGAAACTCAGCACCATGACCTGTCTCATCTACAGCCACATCCTGCAATCAGTTTACTCCTTAAAACTACCTTAGTCATCAAACCTAAGTGCCAAGGCTTGATCTCACTTCTCATTCCAGTAAAACACATCACCTTAACATATTAAACGTCAGCTTAACACCTACAGGGTATGCTGTCTTTTTGAAAATGTAGTAATTGCATCATGACTGTCAGCCTGACAAAGGAGTCCTGGGAAGACTCTGCAGCACTACTGCTTTCTCAGCTTGCCAGAGCTTTTCTTTAAATGACAACTGGAAGAGCATGAGTGTAAGAGGACAATGTTCCCTGGGACCGGGCAGAGGTCACTGCACTGGGATCTGCTGTGGGCTCAGTGGCTGGCCAAGCTGCCACGTGTCCATGGGTGATGCTGAGACTCCACAGGCAAGCCAAAATTACACCCAAAGCTGGGTCACCAAGGAAGAATAGATAGGCGGAGTAGCAGCCTGGATAAAATGAAAATATGCCAAATTCAGATGTGAATTAGGGGATGATGAAGAAGAGGTTGCAGCTGCTGTACGTGTAGCACTTAGTAGTGACCTATAAAGCATCCAAACTGGGGCCTGCTTTTTTAGAGCCTGCGTGGCTCTCCTGGCTCATGTTGGCATGGGTGATGTACTGTCTGGCTAAGTCACCCGCGGGTGCTAAAGGCTTTACTCTAACTGTACAGCTTGACTCTTTGGTGGTGGAGCTGACCTGTGCTGGCTTGTGCTCATCTTGGGCTCGGGGAATGCAACAAGGCTGTGACTCAGCGAAGGCACAGCATGTCTGTGAGTCCTGGATAAGAGGCCCCGAGTTTCAGCAAACTGCCTGAGCCTGAAGTTTGTTGCCTGAATCCATAATCAAGCGTGTGAGCGCACAGCCTGCAGCCCAGGGTCCGGCATGACAGGAGCATCTGTGAAAATGGCAGAAGGGAGGGCTCTGCTTCCTTCAGCTCCCTAATTTTCTCAAATTGGCTTTGTGACTCAATATAAACCTCTGTGATTTTAACACTGGCTGGTTATCCATGCTTCTCATTTTTAACAGGCTGAGGCTGTGCATTTCCTGGAAAAAAAAAAAAAGAATTGACTGAGGGAAGCAAAGCTGCAGCATGAATTTGAAAGTTTAGTGATTCGCACACAAAAAGCCCTCTTCTCCCAGTCATGCCTGCCAAGTTCCTGGTTTCAACCTCTGATGCCTTTACTATTAAATTACAGCCACTGAAGCGAATCTTGAATTGGTGCTCCCAAACACAACAGTAGTCGCTTTGCTGAATGGCAGGAGTCCTAATAGCAGTCACAGCAATCACAGAAACAGCAAGATCTCTCTGTTGTCTCTTTGTGGATGTCATCTTGATTTAGGCTCCAAATGTCACTGCTGTGGAGGGTCTGTTGTTTCATGTTTCTCCTTGCTAGTGTACTCATAAAATCAGTTCCTTTCCTTTCTCTTCATACTACGTGTATTTCACAACTTCCCAGTTATAACTGAATTTTGTGTGTGCTGTATTTGTGTGTGTGACATTTTTTACAGGGGGTTTGTTGGCTCGAGTATAAAAAGAGCTCTGGTGCCATCACAAATGTTTAGTGTGTTTTGTACGGGACCACTCAGAGCAGAGAATTTGGAGAAATAGAGGGCTCAGATAGTGAATCTCCAGTGCAGGAGTGCATAAGGAGGTGGAAAGATATTGTAATTAAATAGCCTGGGGAAACCATCTGCACAGAGCTGGAGAGCCCTTGGAGCAGCCCAGGGAGGCTGAAGGCTGTCTGCAGCCTCTGCAGCGCGATGAGCTCTCTGCATCCCCTCCCTGGAGCTTATAGGGGCTTCCCAACATTGGTCCTTATTACTGCTCCCCTAGTTTTCCCCGTCCAAAATCAAACTGCATTAAGGTCATGTGTAATTCCATCCTCTCTGTTCCTTCTTGTTTTGACAGGAGTAGAGGCAAGTCATTTCTTATATGAAATACGATCTGTTGGCTACGAACTCCTGTATTCCCACAGGATATATGCTGATCGGCAGTGTCTGATCAGTACAAACACTTCTGAACATCCTTTAATACTGTTCAGAAGCTGTTTTCCTGAGCATCTCTGTCACTGCATATTGGTGGGACACACTCACTGCCACAGCATCACTGTCCTGCAGTGAAACAGATGCTCTTACAGTACACCTTTTAAGTTAGGAAAACATCCTCTCTGCCAAGTTCCTGTGTGTACCTGCAGCTGTCTCTCATAAGTAGGGTCCCTAGGACTTTTATCTATAGATACAAAGCAAGATAATTATACATTTGTTTCTTCTTGGCGTGGCACACACTGGAAAGTATTCATCATTCTCTGGTTCTTACACAAGTGAAAAATGGACTGACTGCAAATCACAGAAATACAGCTGCAAGGCACACATCAGGGGTAAGACCATGTTATATGCTCATATGGTAAATATATCTGGGAGAAAATTCATTAGCCATCAGTCAGCCCCTTTAGCTGATGCCCCACAGAAGCAATACCAGTGTCTCTTTTGCTGTAGAAAATCGCTGTCAATTCTGACCATCTACAGCAGCCTCACAGCCTTCAGTTCATGTTTCTCTCTCTGATATTTATTTTTATTTTGGTGAAAAGCCCTGAATCACACTCAGATAAATACTGGGTGCAGCATTGCCTGGACACCTGCATGCAGGCCTGGGACAAGCTAGACTCTGCCACTTCCTGCCTGGTGATCATGGCTGTGTCACTGTGGCTTTTATATGCCTCTGCTTCCTCAAAAGCTATTACTTCCTTAGCTAATTGTTTTGAGGTGTAGTGATATAAATGAGGGAAAAGCAGGATTCAAGTAAATTCACAGAATCATAGAGTGACAGAATAGTTTGGATTGGAAGGAACTTTCAGAGGTGATGTAGTCCAACCCCCTGCAGTGAGCCCGGACATCTTTCACTAGATCAGGTTGCTCCAAGCCCTGTTCAACCTGAGTCAGAGCTCTATAATCATGTTGTATCTAGGAAATAAAAAAGGTGCAAGTGCTGAACCTAGAGCTTTGAAAGTGTCTGGTGGTCTAGTTTATAGACTTCGGGAAACTGAGTCCAGAATACAGTGTTTTTGCATCTCTAGTAATAAATCCACAGTCCTTTATAGTAGCAGTCTGTAAGTGATGACATTATATTAGTTCTGCTATGCAAAATGCCAGTCTTTTGTAAGTTAACTTCGTTTCCTTCCTTAGAGCAGGAACTTTGCTGTGGATCCAGGTAAAACCTATCTTCAGAGTGATGTTCAATGACAGTGGGAGCCTTCAGCCAAACACTACCTTGAAACAGTTCTGGATTGGTTTAAAACTGTAGCTGTTTGGACTTTGTTCGAGAAAACCATACATTACAGAGGTTGTTTCCATCACAGACTGGTAGTTACTTACCTTAATCTGCCTGTTGAAAGCCAGCGGTAAATATCTGCCTTTGGTAGATCCTTTGAGTCTGTTCATCTCCAGTGACAATGATGCTTAGTCTGATAAGGTTAGACTCAGCCATGTAACTTTCGGGTGCCGAGGTCGTATCAGAACACCACCACTCTCTTTACACTTGGGACCCTGAAGGACAAAGTACCAAAATTGAATTCCTACAGGAAATTCACTTTGAGCCTTGGTTCATGTGGGCATTACTCAAAGATGAGAGTAGGTCAAAGTATAAACCCTAAAACAGGCAATAGAGATGAAAACATCTGTACACTCTAGATAAGAAAATTTATTCATTACTAGGCAGAAACTTTCCAGTAAATTATCAACCTAGTATCTGACAGAGCAGAATGAACTATTATACCAATAGAAACATGTCATAAATATTGTTGCTGACTTTTTTGAAATATTTTTCATTTTCTGCCCAGTTTCTCTGCAGTTATTGTCAGTGGTAGACCTAGACTGAAAGCAGTGTTTTTGTTATGACTTTCCTGGCATTATTCTTATTTCTAAACAAAAACTTAGAGCCAGCATGGTGAAACTTCCCATTCAGCAAAAGTTCAAATAGTTTGAGTCAAAAAAATAAAAGCCTTTTCATTTGATAATGTGATGTATTAGGAAAAAAACCCAAACACATTTCCTACAATGCACAATATATCATTTATTGAATAAAATTGGAACATAAATAAAAAAAAAGTATTTTGATGCTGTCAGAACAAGCAAGCTGGACTTTTTCATTTTGAAAAATGCAATCAAATTGTACTCTCAAAATTTAATACAACTGCATTTTCCAATTGAAGAGCTGATCCATCAGCTGGCTCTACTTTAAGGAGTCTGATCCTGCCAATAGGAACAGTAAAAACTGACAGCAATCTAACTGGGTTAGGGTCGCAGAACTTTGCTCAAACTCTTTCTCTAGCTTAAATTTTTGTAGGGTCATTAATCTCTGGGCCAGGGCCCTGGCTGATGGAAGTCGGTAAACAGTAGCCAGGGCTCAAAGTGGCTTCTCTGAGCCCTGCAGTGGTAATGCCAGGATTAGTGCAATCTCTTTGCTCAACTTCAGCTCATGGTCCAGAGAGCAGGAGTGTGCTGACCCTCAAGAACTGTGTTGGTGCCCCACAGCAGATACCTTGCCACAACCTGTCACTTGTCTAAACTGCAGCAAGATGGTGGAAATCAGATTTCTTTTATTACTTTTGGGAACCAGGAATGGAAGTAAATAATTTACTCAGCAAAACATCTCCTTTCTTGGAAGAAGTCTTACAGTGATCTTTTCTTTCCCCAAATCGAATGCAGTTTAAATACATTGCTTGTTCAGCTGTGCCCTCTTTCCTGCTTGAAGTTTTTGACAAGGTAAAATAATTCTTTAAGTTGTGTTTTTCGCTTAAAATGGTACAAGCTGGTGTTACGCCTAGTTCTGCTTTCAGACCTAGCATAGAGCCCTCATTTTTCCCCACATTTTGGAGAAAGCATAGCACAACCCCCCTCCCCAGCTTTTCCATTAATTCTACCATGTTTGCTCTTTGCTGTCTTCCCTCTCTGAAGTAGGATTGATCCTGCCCTGCCCAGAATGCATAATGAATTCATCGCTGCTGCATCTTCACTCAGCTAGTTGCTCCTGCAAAGACACGACAGGTCAATGTCCTTGTGTTGTTAATCCATTGAACTAACAACTGAAACCTGGGAGGCTTTTTAGCCAATTATAAATGAGCAAGTTATTAATGATTAAAGTTACTCAAGCATGATTTTGTATTCCTTGCTTCAGCCCCACTCCATTTTGAATAATGTCATCATCAGATAAAGAATAAAGCCCTGATATTGAAATGTTCTTGTACTCACAGACTTTGGCAGAAAGTTAGCAAAAAATCTAATGCTTGCTGACTCTCTGTTATGTAGAAGCTGAATTGTTTTTAACACAACTTAGTACTTGATAAATGAACCTCACCTGAGATGAATCCAGAGTCTCACCTTGTTATTTTCCAGCATGCTGTTACAAATAGAAAATGAAATTTGTAGCCTCAAAGGTGGATAAGCACGCCAAGGTCAGGGGGTTTACATTGCATTTCTCACCTAGAAACGTTATTGCTGTTCACTGAACTTCTCTAGACACCTTCTTAGAGTGATCAGATCAGCCCTCACTAAGCAGTGAGGGTCGTTCCCGGTGTGACGTGACCTGAGTGATGCTCTCCTGACCCCTGGGCATGGTACACTGACCAGAAGGACACGCCATCAGGGGCCTGGTGTTTTGTTAATCTCCTCGGGCATTTCATGGTGTTTTGGAGCTTACAAAGCTTGAACAGCTTCACAGTCATTTTAGCTATCATTTAAACACATCTTCTTATTTCATGGTGAATTAAATTTTAGGCTTTTCTAGCAGAAGGAAAGCGGCAATCATATATGATCTTCCCACAGCTATTCCAGGCATGTAATAGCTGAAATGTGCTTGAAAGGAGAGGTCTTGGTCAATGCGAGGAGTTTTAAGAGACCCTACCTGAGTTACAAGGTTAGCCTGCTGCCTGAGTAATCAAGGGAAAGAGCACTCTGAGAGCAGTTCAAAGCAGGAACCTAAACTGGAGTAAGTTTAGGATGTCCATCCTTCTTACCCTTCCCTCCTGCTGACAGTCCAGTTTCCCAGCCTAACTCTGACTGGAAAATCTCCCCGTCAACATTTACTTCTTGAATGTAACTCAATGCAGTTTTTTTTCCTCACCACTGTCCATAAGTCTGGGCAGGTGACAGGGCTTGCAATGCAAATAATTCCTGATTTTATTTTTTTTAGGGATCTGCACTATTGTGAGTGAAGATGTTAGGTAAAGCAACCTAAAGACAGAGAAATCACTGCCAAACAGCACCCCAATCAAAGACACCTTCCTGTCATTACACAAGTGAGAGGGCGAGCAGGAGTATCACGATGCTTCTTATTCCTTATATCTTGTTGTTTGAACTGCAAAAATTTTCACAAAATCCTCCCACATCATGGAGGGAGCAATGGTTCCGGTCTTTCATTTGTCTTGCAGAAATAAAAATAGACACCAAGCGTAAAGCTTTTATGTTAGATTTTACCTGTGGCACATCAAAGTCTGGCCAAGCCAAGCAAAACAAAACAAAACTGCAGGGAATCATCTGCCATTTCCCCCCTTATTGCAGTGTGCCCCATAAACTAATCTGATAAGTAGCTTCTGCAAAAGGTTGTTTGAAATAAGATGTTTTAATGAAATGCCATGGAAAGTGGTAGAAGTAATTCTTAATGCACAGATCTCTTTTGTTCTATTATGCATTGATGAGGGAATTTGCATGATCATTAGGGGATGACTGAAGTTTGGAATCTTTTTAATGAATATTACATTCCCATCTATTAATGGGAGGAATGACAGTAAATTCTTCTTGTAGCAAATCTCTGCCATCTGTGTAGCTTTTCCCTAGAGTATTAATAGGAACTAAGTCAAAGAAGGCACCTAAATAGCGCAAAGGAAGGGATTTCAGCAGACAACAAAGTAAGACCTAACCAGGTTTCCATGTAACTCTTTGGAAATTTTGGGGTGGTGTTTTTTTTGTTTTGTTTATTTTGGTTGTTTGTTTTTGTTTGTTTTTTTTTGTTTTGTTGTTGTTGTTGTTTTGCCATTTCACCTATACTGTGTAAAGTTCTGACTTGTCTTCGCAATCTCTTTCATTTCTGCCTTTCTGAAATACCATCAAATGTACATACAAACTTCTTTTATTATATTCACTGGAACATATTTGACAGAAAAGGTGGCCTGGGTAAGCAGGTAAAAAAAGATCCAGTCAGTTCTGCGATAGTTTTCTTTGCTCTACAATAGTTTTTTATGTTCTACAATTTCCCAATATTTTTATAGTTTAATTAAAGGAAGGCTAGGTGGACTTCTCACCTAGTTTTCAAGAGTCATTATAGTTTCAACCAGAATTTTGTGTAAATTAAAGAACCACAAGTTTGTTTCTTAACTAAAATAGATATTCTGAAAAGGATAACAGGTCTTGATTAGAAGGTTCTGAGCAACAAGTACTTAATCATAGCATGTACTAACTGAAATTGTTTAGAAAATATTTCCCTCCCCTTTAATATTTTGAATCCTGATATCAGTGTAATTTCTTCTCAGAATGCTTCTGAAAGCAACTCCCAACACAAGAGGTGTAATTTGCTCAAACTCACCGTAATCAAATCTACTTAATTTACATTTTCCTTGTTAGACTCATCTCCTTTTTATTGAGATACATCACGAGACCTTTTTACAAAGAAGCATAATGAGAGATGTAATCGTCATTCATGACAGCAGGGCAACGTGCTAGCAAGTTGAACACAAAGGCATTGCACAGTGTATTTGTACTGAAAATTAATCTGGCTGAAAATAGAGTATTTGGAGTGTCAGATGATTTTTGAGAGAAAACATTAATATTTCCACAGAGAAAACTTGTTGTTAACAAAGTAATTTATTTAGAAAACAAATGGAATTGCTGTATTTTCAATTATTTTAACTGGCAGTTTAATTAATTCTTCAACTTATTTTCAGACTTTAGCCTCTAGTCATTCAATATTGTTGTTAAGGTATGATCTGCTATTTCCTTAGAAATATTGGTATTAGTTGATATCTTTTTTTTACAGATACTTGTAACCATTCTGCAATGTTCTTTGGATTTCAAAGGCTAAGTAAGTTTACCTCCTTTGTTTTTCTCTCTGCTGTTCCTCAGACAACAAATTTGCTGCACAATGTTGAGATATGACGCTCTTGTCAGTCATGCTATGGACAAGAGACCTGTGAACATTGCCTGAAAATGCACTGCACAATCCTTCACAACATGTTTTTAATCTCTTTGCTACTCTCTGTCTTGAAGATGGAAGAGAAGGCAATGAGCTTTGCATGACCTTGCTTTTCCTAATTCATGGAGCAACCATGACTCCCACTGGAGATTTGCTACTTACCAAACCCAGAGTGCTTTAAGCACACATTGGCTCACCACTACATTAAGGAGAAACATGTTTGCATGGCAAGCTCAGAGGAGAGAGGCCATTTCTTCTGGAAATTCATTCATACACTGAGACAGATACCTGCTGAGATACTGGTTTCAGTGCTGCTACCACAAAAACCTCCTGAGAAGAAAAGGTGGGGAGACCTTTCCTTTAACCTTTTTCCCTGCAGTAGGTGTGGGAGACCATTCCTTCAGCTGTTTTTCCTGCAGTAGGTGTGTGAGAATTGGTCACCATGGCCTCTTCCTTCAGGTTGTGGCTGTTCTTGGGAGAGAAATCACTGAATCACAGAATCACAGATTTATTGAGGTTGGAAAAGACCTCTGAGATCATCAAGTCCAGCCTATGACCCAACACCACCACATCAGCCAGACCATGGCACTAAGTGCCATATTCAGCCTCTCCTTAAACACCTCCAGGGCCGGTGACTCCACCACTTCCCTGGGCAGTGCATCCCAGTGCCTGAGCACCCCCTCCGTGAGGAAGGGCTTCCTGAGATCCAACCTAAATCTCCCCTGACGCAGTTTCAGGCTGTGCCTTCTCGTCCTGTCACTGGTTGCCTGGGAGAAGAGACCGACCCCCACCTGACTACACCCTCCCTTCAGGCAGTGGTAGAGAGTGATAAGGTCCCCCCTGAGTCTCCTCTTCTCCAGGCTAAACACCCCCAGCTCCCTCAGCCTCTCCTCACAGGACTTTCTCTCCAGTCCCTTCCCCAGCCTCGTTGCTCTCCTCTGGACCCGCTCCAGCCCCTCAATGTCTTTCTTGCAGGGAGGGGCCCAGACCTGCACACAGGGCTCGAGGTGAGGCCTCACCAGCGCTGAGCACAGGGGATGAAGCAGCAAGTGAAGTAGAGGAAGCATTTGTTGTCTTCTCCTTTCTTTTGCTGATAGAGAAAGGTGAATCACAGAATCACAGAATGTTAGGGGTTGGAAGGGACCTCAAAAGATCAGAAGCTGCTAGTATGATCTCTAACTTGGAGCAAAACAGCTTCAGCAACCCAAGAGAACCTCAACAACTCATGACAGTGGTGAGCTGGTTGACTGCAACTTCTCAGCTCTGGTGGAGAAAAAAACTTGGCTTTCCACATGGAAAGACTGAGTATCCATAAAGCTTGTAACCACAACCAGGGTGAAACTGGGGACTCCACTGTCTTTGGGGACTTACCACGATTTACAGCAGAACTCAGCAGAAGAAATTAATCTAAAGATGAGAAGATGCTGCTAAAGCAGTAGGAATGGTATAATAATTCAACAAATCCTGTGCATTTCTTTGCCTATCTGAGCCATGACCCAGTGGAGGTTAAGTACCTAATTGTACTGCCAAAGTATTTAGTAATGAGAGTAATTGTCTATTTTGCCACTTCCAGGAATCCCAGATGTCATAGTCTTCTATTTCAGTGGTAGTATTTTATGGAAAACACTGAATATAAGAAAATATTTAATTTAGGCTTGAGTGAAGTACCTGAATCCGTATGTAGCCATCAAAATCAATAAACTAATTTTCAGAGATGCTAATTAACTCTCAGTTCCTATGGGAAACGGGAGCCTATGGTTGTTGAGAACTTGAACAGACATTTCCTATTTTTATTCTGCTTGCTTCAGTAAACCTTTATTCACTGAGGATATGTGGGCTGTTAGCTGTTAATTACTATGCAAACAGTATTCTGCTAAAGGTGGTCTGGAAACCTGTTTTTGCACTTCCTGACTCATCTAATTTAAAAAAAAATAATTATGCTGTTTAAAATAACTGTGGCATTGATATTTTATCTAATCCCTTGTTTAACAGAAGCAGTCAATATTCTCTCTTTGCATGAGCAGATGAAGCTGTATATTGCCACTCTAATTCCCCAGTTCTGTGTTTGGATTTCTTTAGCCACTTAAGCTTAACGGCAGTGCTTTCCACAAGGAAAAACTGAGATCCTCTCCATAATCTCATGCTGCAGGGGGACTCCCTACCTCCCTCTGAGGATCATGTGATACTTGCCGACTTCTTCAGTGATTAAAGTTAATTCAGATGAAAAAATCCTTTGTATGAAGTACAAGTGTTCAGCTCAAGACTGAGACACCTAAATTACGATGTCTAAATTCAAGGGCTTGATTCAGATGCCTAAACATAGGTGCCTAGTGCATTTTGAGATGCCCCTCTGATCCCTTTGAGATGGTCATTTGGCTTTCAGCTGCAAGTCCAGAAGAGCATGGGTATCCTGTATGTCCTGTGCTGTTCAGTGTACACGTCTTAGGTCATCTCAAATGACACTAGACATGTTTACTAATTGAATAGAACCCTAATTGCTATGAGACTGAAGGACATGGGGAGGGTCAGTAGAGAGATTCAGCATTCGCTGAATTGGCAGCTGGGTTGCCCTAACCTCCACTAGGGCTACTGGCTGTATAGTTTATGCACCAAGATCACACGTATACACTTACTCACAGACATCTAATTTTAGGTGTCTTTATTGCAAACTGTGACCCACTCATGAAGTCTTTGTTTTAACAAAGGATGAATTCAGAAATGAAGGGCAGAACATGTGAAAAAGAGGAAACTTCTTTAGTATGCTTTTGTCGGGAACTCAACAACTGATACGAATACCGGCCCATAGTAGTCTCCCCTTGAGTGTTTCAGTGGATGCTATGCCTATAACAAAGGTGACTACAAAAAAAGGCAACTTTCTCTTTTTACCTTCTTCTGTCTGAGGTTAAACAATGCCTCCCATATGGAAGTTCTCAGACTTAAATCAGTGATGTTGTTTTTTTTTTTTTCGAGAGCTGTCCTTTTCTTTTATTAACACAATTGGCTTAAGCACTAGTCACTGCATTAAAAATAATATGAACTTGATTGTGCCCTTCTGTTTTAATCAGGAATGTCTACCATATGCTTGACAGAAAGGGACAGTATTGAATGGCAGAATATTGGAAGTGCTTCTAAAGTTCACCTTCCAGTTTCTTACACATTACAGACAATTCTCTCCTGCCGCTCAATGCAATTTGCACAAGGTGCTTAGAAGAAAACAACCTTGAATTGTTTTATGACACAAACTTCCATTATGATAAATTTCAAGGTGAGAGAAAACAGGAAGATATGAGCCTCTCTTACAACCATGTTTCTGAATGACAGTATAGTAAGATGTTCTTTATAGTCTCTGCTACACAAAATACACAGAATTTTGTTGGCAGTATCTCTCTGACAGATGCCACTACTGTCCTTGTTTAAATCAGCATTAAAATATTAAACATGACTTCAGAAAAAACCCAGCTGTTATCAGAATTTGTATTTGATGAAATACAGAAATAAAAAAATAACCCAGAAATTAAAAATGAGACTAGAATTTTCTAAAATACAAATTCAGGGTCAAAGTTGTGTTGTGTAGGAGGCTGAATTCCAGAGACTAATCCAAATAAAAAAATTTAGAAAATCAGCAAAAGAAGTGCTAGCCATGCATGCCAAAACCCCACTTTATTTCTTAACCACTCACTGAGTTTAACTTGTTTAATAGCTACTTTTAGCACTGTTCTTTAGATATTTAGATATATTTAGATAACTATTTAGAAACAGTTTTCCAAGCTGGTGCCATTTAAATAACATAAAATATCAGTAAATAGCTCCTACCTAAGGACTACAGTCCTGGAAATAGAAGATACAGTCTTCCTTTTAAGAGCAGAAAATTGTGCCCTATCTGACTGTCATCTTTCCATTCATCAGGATAATTACCACAGGTTATTCTACAGTATAGAATAAGAACCCAGAATGTTCCCTGGTACACGTGACCAGACAAGCGTTATTCAGAGTGCCTCAGGTTCTTGCTTTTTGCATTCATTCCTCCTATGATAGCCTAAGTGAGATTTCATGTGATGAGGTGCTGAGTCCTCTAGAAGCCTCACTGTAGCTTTCCAAGACATCGTTCTGCAATCAGGACCTCCTGCACAGCTAATTGCACCGGCGGCAACATCGTGGGCAAGTAGAGAGAAGCCGTGGACATTTCTGTAGAGTTGCTACTGAAGAACTTGCTTCTGTGGAAGATAACAGCCTTTGACAAATCACCAAGCCAGTGGCTTCATGAGGGGTGGCTTTAGATATCACAGACTCAATTCTTGCCTTGTCTGGTCTGATGGAGAACTCTGTAAAGGCAGTGGAGCTTTGCAATATGACAGGAACCATGTGTGCTCATGGAATCAGGTCCCATTTTATGCTTGTCTCATAATGCTGTTATTGAGTTCCAACAGTGAATGTCATAAGTGTGCAGTAGCGTCTATTAGTTGTGTGAAATTTTTAGCACATTTAGTATCGACATGCTTACTCATTATGAACACAAATGCACTAAGGGAATGGACCTGTCTGGACATTCAGGAAAAAATGGTTTAGTCTTTCTATTGTTGCTTTACAGAACATGAAAAATGTTTGAAATATCAGTTTCTGTGGGATGGTAAAAGTGTTGCCTGCACAGATTCAATTACTATCATTCTGAAATCTCTTGTATTAAAAATTGTCCTTATTTTGCTGTCTCTTGGGACAGTAACGTCCATTTTTCATTATTTGCACTTTTAAGTATTAAAAGTATTATAAGCCTGCAATGAACATGCATCTTGTTTGTGCCCTGGCACTTTCTATTTTCTTTTGCTACCTACTTCACAGATCATTGTCACTGATTTCAGTTTAGTTTAGATGCCTTGCATTTTTTACTGTCGTTAGTCAGCTATGTACATTTTCAGGTGCTTCCATACCTTTACAGTCTTGTCCTTAGTAATTCCAAGTATTCCCACCTCCACCGTCTTGTGAGGTATTTACTAAATCTGGACTGAAGTAGAATTATACCAGACCCTACCTCTTACCAAGAAATATTTATCCTGATACTGCATTAAACACCCATACATAAACACCTCCAAGATAATAAGAGATGGAAAGCAACTGCTTTCGTCAGTAAGTTATTAGTAGCAATTCGGACAAAATAAAATTGCTATTTCAGATGATGACAGAAGACAAGCATAACTGTGAAAACTATAAGAATGTAAAAGAGGTATTGGAAATCCATACTCAGTGAACTAATGCAGGCAGCATGAGCACAAGCTATAAAAGTCACTAAAATTTGTCAAGCCTTTCTGAGCCACACAGTTCTGAAAATAGAGGAAAGGCATATAAAGTGTGAAATAGTCTGTAAGTTAATAGTCGATAGACTGACTGGTCTTTTCCCAAATTCCTTTACTAGGTCTAAACAGTCAGCAGCAGAGTGAGTGTAAACACAGCTGGTTTCCTCTTGCACCTGTGTTTCTGCACTGATGTCAGATGAGTAGCATTCTCTTAGTAAGAGTAAAATTTGGACTGCAACAAGAAAGCAAGTCATGGGGGAGAAGCCATTTGGAAAAATATGGTAAGCCAAGTAACTGAGAGTGATGTTCGTACAGGTCACAAATGCAAGCGAGTGGAAGCTGCAGGAAGTAGGACAGGCTATCTACTCCAGCATAACACAGTTCAAATAAACTCCATACTGAATTTGGGTTCCTTCCTACTAGGAATCATTTGCAATAATTCAGGTTGATTTAGAGACCCATCCATGAGGGCGTGGATCTCCTGCACATACCCTTCATGCATGAAGTGGTCAAAACCTCCTTAAATCTGGAAATCTGAATGCTATCTTTGGGGGACTTATTTCCTCTGAAAATCTGATAGCTGGGGAAAACAACATAGCTTTTTTTCCTATGTAAATATCAACACTGGTATTTTTTCACGTGTAAAAATCTCACAGTGGAAAAGATGCTGGATGTTTGAACCCATCATCCAAAATACTCTGAAAAGCCACAAAAGTGGCTAATGAATATGGCTTTAAAAGCCTAACATTTCCATCTCTGCGTCCATTTAATACCCAGCCCTTCCACTGTGACCACCCCTGACGGGTTGAAAGACAGATGCCTGTGTGGCTGCAGGCACATTGTTACCTTCAAGTGCTTTCATGCACGTCATTAGCCAGTTTCTCTGTCCATCATTTTCCAATCTATAAGCATCTGTCAGCCTTGCATTGTGGCTGTAGGTCTAGACCAGTCTTACGTACAGATTTTTTTGTCAATAACGTTTAAGGCCTAAAGCACTGTAGAATCAACATGAGGATCACACAATGGTTGTAGAAAAAGAAGAATCTACTTCATTTCAAGCAGTCTGTGCCCCTCTGGTCTGATTGGAAGGCCACCAAAGTAGTTGCAATGAGTAGAGTCATTTCCAGTGGGCTTTGGTGTTCTCTTCTGGTTGTGCAGTAAACCAGCATTTGCGGAGCCCTTTGATGTTTATGACTATAAACATAATCCTTCATTCAGATGCTGTGATGCTGAAGCGGTAGAAATCTCCATCGCTTGTATAAAGAGTAAGGCTTTTCAGCAAAATGGAGATTTTTTTTGTTCTTTAAAATGCTGCAAAAATGCATTATTTCCATTTATTTAAAAACGGCTGCTCAGCAGTCAGTGGACATTTATATTGACAGATTGAGTATGGAAACTTCATGATTCACAATTGGTTTTTCTCCTGCAATGCTATCAGGTTTCTTTTATCTCTGTTTTCCAGAGACCAGTGCCATTATTCTGCTTTTATAACTGGAGAAACAGAAGTCCTCAGAACTTCATCTCTATGAGCTATCCCTGGCCCTACTATACTCCAGCTTGAAAAATTCTCAGCTGTACACCATTGTCTCACCGCACTTCCCAGTGGGTGCACATGAAATTAATTCCTTTGGGTATTTGGTGTCTCCAGAAGAGCTGTTGCTTATGTCCTCAGTGATGTGATATCTAGCCTCAAACTCTTAGTAGGTTCACACTATAGCAGTCGGTAGTTGTATCCTTGTTTGTAATTGAAAAATTAATTCCAGGAAAGTCATAGCCACTATTTAGTTTGCTGTCTAGTTAGGATAAAATAATGAAGAAAATAACTGTGGCTTATTTTCGGTCCAAAGCAGAATAATACTTGAGTTTTTTTCTCTGAATTTTCCTCACTGTGGATCTCTTTATTCAGATGTTCCACTCTGTGTCTAGCCAAGAACTGGAAGAGGAGGGTGATCATGGCCCCAAAAATCTATCATTACCTCCTTGGAGTAGACATTTCTACATTTGCTTATATAACAGGCACATTTCTTCTCTCCCACGCCCTGAAACATCCTTCTTATTTTTTCCCCATCAAAACCTCCAAAATACAGTACAGACATTTATTTTGAAACTACCAGTCACAATGTGTAACCGTTTCATGTGTAGGCGTATAAATTCATTTAACTTAATTTCACAGGCAATGTTAGAGAAGCATCAAAGGTCTCAAGAGGCTTGTGGAGTCGCAAAGCAGAAGCTGCGATGTTTTGAGCTGATTTTTTTACTATTATTGTGTTCTCTACACTAAATACGTAGGAAAAGTCATGGCAAAAGAACCTTCAAGGATGTATTAAAATGTACAGTTCCCCAGTCTGACAAACATGTGTTGGGATTAAATACAAGCAGGGCTTTGTGCTTGTTGCAGACAACCATTATTGTTGGGACAGGAAGTTAGTTTACATACAGGAGATGAAAAATCTCATCTACCAACCCTGAAACAGTCATTTAAACTGCAACGTCTCTCTTACTGTCTGATGCAGGCAGGTCAATCTTAATTCGCTATGTCATCAGGCTTATGTTCTTCTAAATTTGTCCAGCAAGTGAAGCTTTTAACAGAGAGCTTCAGACAAGTGGTGAAAGCATAGAGGAGGCATTCTTTTGGGAAAGAGTAAAAGCACTGCAATAAAAACTTGAAAAGGGGATAACTGGCGCAGAGGATGCTTGGCAGGTTCAGGGCTCCAATCTGGAGCTTAACATGTACCCTGTGATTTGTGAATGTGTGGGACAAAAGCCATGGAATTTCAGCCGTGAGGTCTAAGGTTGAAATTTAGGTTGTCCTGCAGCTGTAACTGTGGTGTAGCTGGGAATCAGGGATGTGCTTAGGTGTGCATGCAGCGCACTGAATTCCTGGTCCCAGAGCTGTCTTCGCATGCATGAAGCAAGGGCTCTGCCCAAGACAGAAGACTGTGTTCCAACATGTTGCTTGCCTGAGCTCTCAACCCCTGCATAGCAAAGCTGGTGGGCATCTGCTTTAGGAGCCTTCCACGTGGAGTTTCAGACTGGCATGGACATTCACCTGGGCAGCTCCTGCTGTTCCTCTATGGACTGACAGATGGACATGGTTTATGTGTTAGATGTGTTCCTTAACCTGGCTGAGAATTTGGACGTCCAAGAGACTTACCCAGGCAGTTCCTGCTACAGAAATGACCAGACTGCATGTAGGTGAGACACTTGAAAATATTGGAAATTGGTTCTTGCAGAGATGCAGAAATGGCCACATAACACAGCCTTATGTACACAGTCAGGATAGTTAGATGTTTCGTGCATAACTTAATACTATCAGTAGGAACAGACCATGCATGTGCCGGCGTGGTCATACAGGGTCATGGTCCAGATGGATCATAACAAGCGGGCAGAGTTTAGGGGAATTTCCCCAGCTTCAGTTGAAAATGCTGCTGCAAGGACCCTCAAAACAGACACTTCCATCACCATCTGGACAGTAACCAACCGTGCTGTTTGAGGGACCGGAGCCTTACCCTGAGGAAACAACCCTTCAAATCTATTTGTTTTTAACAAATGGTCTGTCTGTGAGTGTCCATGCAATGAGCACACTAGTTGCCCCCAAGGCACTGAGAGAGCGTGCGTAGCAGCAGCAACCCACAGAAAAGAGAAACATGATCTACCTGATCTAGTTAAAGAAGTCCCTGCTCACTGCAGGGGAATTGGACTAGATGACCTTTAAAGGTCCCTTCCAGCCCAACACATTCTATGATTCTATGATTTCACCTCCATTGGAGTACCCTTCCTTTGGTGTAGAAAATAGAGCCTATATCTTACTCCTGAAACTCGTGTTTTAGACTTCATCTCTTTTGCTAATGCATATTTTATTATTTTACTGAAAGCGAGATGCCTTTAACAAAGATCTTCTGCAATCTTATAGGTATCAAATGGTGACTAGGCAGTCTCCTGACAGGAAGAATTGTATCAAATCTTTTCATGGATAATTAAACAAGGGTCATTCATATCCCAGGAGTCTATTGTAACATTGAGTAAAATCTCCTGCAATCTCCTCTGCCATCTTGCTTGGGATTCCACTTAGCTACTATTGGGAGTCTAGCTAAAAGCTAAGAAATCATGACTTCCTTTATAGGGAGCATTTTGGAGGAGCAATTCCTATCTGTCTTAAACATTTCTCAAAACCTTTAGTGACAGAGGTTTTGTGCCCTTCGTTACTTGTTCTGTTGACTAACTGTTCTTCTAACTAGAGAATTTCCTTGCCCAACTATCTCTGTTGCTGAAAATTATCCTAATCTTCTTCTTGTTCTTCTTGCCCTCCATCACTCTGCACAACCTCTGCAATACCACTTTCTGCCTTCCCATTTTAGCTGCTCAGCTAAGTCAAACCCATTTTATTTCAGCTATCCCTTATAAAAATATATTCTAAGTGCCACTTTTCTTAGCATCAGACAGAGGGTCTTCATCTCTGTGGGCACGTTACATCTAAACGAGGTCATGACACTCTGTCAAGCTTCAGAAGCGTGGTGAGAGGAGAATTACTGCTCGTTTTCCAGGATAGAAGCCGCCTTTCTGACAATAGCATGATGTCAGTGACATCGTGTTTAGATTATGATCCCTAAAACCGTCTTTTCTGCTCTGCTGCTGCCATGTTCTTTTTCCTTTTTTCAATTTATTCCTCTTTCCAAGTGTAGCACTTTTTGCATTTGTCTATGTTGCACTTCATCTTCCTGATTTCAGAACATTTCTGCAATGTATTGTTTTAAATTTTAACCCTCTCAAGTGCCTTCAGTCCCCCTTTGCTCACTATTTTCACATTTGAGGATGTCCGTGGTTTTCTGTTGTCCAGGTTGTTAATGGGGATATCAGGCAGTACATCTGATTGTGCAGAACACAGCCTGTTCTGAGTTATTGAAAATTCAGTGCAATCTTCCAGCAGTTTGTGCATTCACCTCTGCAGTGTTTTAATCCACTTAATTCATGCTTATTTCATAATCTTCATTAAAAAAACAGAGTTATGCAGGCTAGGCAGTTAAAACCAAACTGTGGTGGTGAGGAACTGGGCAGCCAAAGTACTCATTGAGTCAGATTTTCAGCAATAAAACATTAATCAAGCTTTTTCTAGAAATCTTCCAAAATCTTTTGCAGAACCTCAAGTTTCAGCAATGGAAAATCTATGGGAAAATGGGACTGACCTTCTTATACTTTACTTACAACAGTTTTATGCCCCAAAAGCCATGATTCAGTATCATTGCTAAGCTTATGTTTTGAGCTCTGCAGAATGTCTTTACTTTTTAAGATCTACTACAAATGAACATCTCTCTGGACATCAGTGTAATAGAGATGTTATCCACATACTTGTAACAATAGTTCAAAAAAGTTTGGCTCAGTAAAATCTGGGACTCTGGCTACTGTTAAAGTTATTGCTGGCTCAGGTTACTAAAGTTTTTAACTCCTTGATAAGTCATTCGAAACATAAGCTTCACAGACTGTTTCAGTTTATTACTCTTTTTAAGTGAACTGATCTAAATTAGAATCTCCTGAGATCAATATCTCATTTTTATCACAGAACATTTGAACTGTACCGTATAGATCAGATAAATCATCTTTCACTGCACTCAGAAGTTTTAAACTGCAAATCTGTGGTGTAAAACTACTGCAGATTTGGTGTTAGGAAAATGATACATTACCACTGTTTCTACCTACCTATGACTCTTCCTGAATAAATGCCATGTTCCAGCATAGCAATTATTTTAATTGCAGAGGTTTCCGCAGACTGCATGATGTATTTCTATCTCTTGAAGCAGGTTGTTTACTTCTACATTACAATCAGTGTCTCCTCAGTGGGTGACATAGGTGCTGTTCAGCTTATTTACACCATGAGAAACACTAAATAATGTATGTGACTACCTGTGTGATATAGAGCTAAAGGCATGAGCAGTTTCAAAGCGAAAGTTAAAATCACTGCTGTGGCCTACCCTGGTCAGTGTATGAATCACAGAATCATTGAAAATTCATGCTGAAAGGGACCTGAGCTGACCTCTAGCACGGCATCCTGCTCAAAGCAGAGTCAGCTCTGAGGTCAGACAGGTTGCTCAGGGCTGTAACCAGCGGGGCTTGAAATGCTTCCAGGATGGAAACAATGCAACCCCGCTGGGTGACCTGCTCCAGTATCTGACTGTCCTCACAGGATAGAAGATTTTCCTTATATCCAGCCTGAATTTCAATTTTTCTCATTTTATGCTTATTGTCTCTCCTCCCACCAGGCACAGCTATGGAGAGCTGGGCTCCATCTCTTCAGTGACCTCCTCGTAGGCGCTGGGGGCTGCTGTTACGTCTCCCCTCTAACCTGTCTCCTCCCCAGCTGAACCAGCGCTGCTCCCTCAGCCCCTCCTCACAGGGCAAATGCTCCCACCCTGAATATCTCAGTGGCCCCCATCTGAACTCCCTCCTGTTGATTGATGCCTTCCTCATGACATTTTGCCATCCAAAGATGATTGCTCTTTGATTTTGATACCGCTTCAGTTCATGTATTAAGCCGTTGTATTCTGTTGGCTGATCAAGGACTGCCACAGCTAAGGTCATTACAGGGATTTCAGAGGCAGATGACATGAGATTGCATAGGACAACTTGAAATTTTTTTCTGAAACACTTTGAAAAGAAAATTAGCTTTGCAACCAAACCAGATGTGGTGTTTGTAGCAATTTTTAATTTCGTTTTCTCTTTCGCTTCTTTCAACAGAAAAAGCTCTTAGATGCATTGGAGATAATTTTTTCCTTAATTTTGCCTAATTTGTGATATGTAATGGACTTTTTATGTCAGTTTAAAGTATAATTCTTCTGAAACAGCTAAGCCTCACTGCAGGCCCTATTGAAAAGCTAAAGGCTCCTGTGAGTTCCAAGGCAGAAGGAAGCCTGATGTAAATGGAGACCCTGCAGAGCCACATGAACAGGAAACTGTGCTCAGTACTGAGAAGGTTACTGCTGCGGAACTGCAGTCACTGAATCTTCACAATTAGTCAACTCTCAAAGCATTCACCTAAGTCTTTCCACATGGCAAATGTGAAGAGCAAATTTTCAGAAAAATATCAGATACAGACAAACATTTCCCCGTGTTCTTGGACACAAGTGTTGAAGGTAATCCTGAGGACTTTTTCCAGGACACCTCATATTATCCTGGTCAAAGCGTGGTTCCAGAAAACATTTACACTCCTGATAGGACATAAGGATAACTTCCAAAGATTTTCATTTTGCTGTCACTACTTCTGCCTGACTCGCAGTGTGTATTACCATGTTACAGCATGGCCATAGCGATCACAGGAAATGCAGGTAGGCATCCACATCTGTGAGTTTAATGCTAAATCAATTGCAAATTGTGTGCTTTGATGCACTTTAATTCATTAAGTCAAGGTTTTGTTGTGGTCTGTCCTTCACCAGCGCTGCTCAGTATTTTCATTATTGCTATGAACAGAGGCATGGAGAATATGTTTATTAATTTTTCAGATAACCTCAATCCAGAAAGGGTTACCCGCAGGAATGAAAAATAGGATTAGAATTCAGAATACCTTTGTCAAATTGAACAAATGATTAAAACAAGAAAAGAAGATGCAATTCAATCAGACCAAGTGTAAGGTATTTATTTATACACAGGTAGTGATAATCATCTGCTTAAATATGCAGTAGCCAGAAGTGGACTAAGTACCAGTCCAACAGGAGAAAATTTGGCTGGGGGTGGGAGGGCACTTAATAAATCACAAGGTGAACCAAAGTCGGTAGCATTATACTGCTTCCAGAGAAGTATCTATTGCCATGAGACATATAAGAAGGATTTTGTCTATGTGACACATAGTGGAAATCTTCCTTATTTCAGCTCTGGCATGGCCCCAGCTGGAGCATGTGCCCAGCTGCTGCAGCTTTGCAGCCGCTGGTAAGTGTCCTTGGGAGAACAGTCCAAAACCACAGCCCAGAGGAACTGGAACTCTTTGCTAAAAGAACAGAGAGGCACGACTGTGGCTTCTGACACATAAAAGGTAGCTGTAGAGAAGGAAGGAATTAATTCTCCATTATGAAATAATGACTTAATTTACAGTGAGATTTAAGTTAGGCATTAGGAAAAGCTTTCTAATAGCACGAGTAATTAAGCACAGACATAGACTGTATGAGGAATATCCATCACTGGAGGCTTTTAAGAGGAGCCTAGAAAAGTGTATGTAACCTGTGCAAAATGGATAATCCAGACGTGGGGCTGAAAAGAGGGAAAAGGTGTCCTGATTTCTAGAAAGCGGGGAAGATTTACGTTTGCTAAGTGCAAATCTCATGGCTGTGATATACTGTTGCCTGTGTTGCACTAGCACAAAGATGACCTGGAGAAAGCGCTTCATTTATTGTTGTGTACAAACCCCCGTAGAAGGCCTGTTTTTATTGATGACACTTCAAAATATTAGGTATACAGAGAATAGGCCATCAAAGCAAACCCCCTGATTCACCCCTTGGTACAAGGTTAGCCAAGATGCTGTGCAGGAATTGGAGTCCCACTGATGCTGCAATGTACTAATATTTATAGGCAGGAAAAAGCCTAGCAGGAGAGTGCCACCAACCTTTGTAATAACGAGCATGCTTTTGCTTAGATGACTTCCTGACAGATTTTGCTTAGATCAAATTTTTAATTGATGCTTGAGAGTTGTAGACAGTAGAGAAGTGTGGAGGGAGGCTGGTGAAGAAGGTTTTTAAAGTAGGAACACTAACTCGCCTTTTACCAAATCATCTCATAGGTTGATATCATAAAGATATCTACAAAGCCCAGCTACTTTTAAAAGAGGGAGCTAGATCCAAATTTACCAACAGTCTTTTAGTATTACAAAAAGCAAGAGACAGACTCTTTAAATGTCATATTAAATGCAAACTTATCAGTATTTACCAGCTTCACGCTACCCCTGGTATCATCAGGTAGCTCAGGGACTTGATTACAGTCATCATGACAACGCTATAATAAAAGATTATGAATAGCTTGTTGCTGACTTGGGAGCAATCTGGAAATCTCGTATCATAAAACCAGCATTCAGTCTCTTTAACTTTATTATATTAAAAAGTTATAAAAACTCACTGCGTAATTTTAACTGTGCTCCTTACACAAGAGAGCCATTATTTAACTCTTCATTTAATTTCCAGATGCTGTATATGCACCATATAAAAGGTACCCAGAGAACCCAGGCAGGAAATAGGCTTATGGTAGGCAGCTCAGAAGTATGCATGTGTGGAAAATGCCGTTAAAATTATAGCTTATCTAGTGTGTTTTGCTTCTCTAAACTAGAAGCCTTTCAACTATTTCCATTGCTTGAGCTTCAGGCTGCAAGGTCGATGTCCCTTCATCCTGGCTGGGAGTCCGGGTGGGCGCTGCCTGAGGATCACGTATGTGCTGCACCTCTGAGATGCCACATCCAGGATCCTGCGGTGTCGTCTGCCTTGAACAACAGCTGGTGTGACCTGCTCGGGTCCCTTGCACGGGTACACCACAGCATGTCATCACAGAGTGCAGGAGTGACAGTCTTTGAAGCCCAAGCCCTGGGCTTATACTGAACTTTCAAGATTTCCTTTAGCAGAAAAGAAAGAGAAAATATGTGGCTGCAGAGAAAATCTGACTCAGGTAACAAAATGCAGGAGATAAGAACGATGTGGGCTGCATTTCACCAAGCAGGTTTTTATCATGCCCTTCATGTGCTCATGTGGCTGGGGACACCACGCCGCAGCTGGGGTGCACCGGGCTGTGCTGTCTGAGCACGTTGTTCATACTCAGAAACTGGAAAGGGAACAAACAAAACCAGATCACTTTTTCAAATTCTTACGGTTCTTGTGCATTTGAATCGTGAGCACTGGTTTTTGACCTCCTAGTAATTCTACCCGTTATTGCAAAGAAAAGTTTAAGTCCTGCAGGAAAGAAAAAGTACTCAAACAATGGCCAGTACCTACACGGCACAGGCGAGAAGGACGTGAACACTGTTAAACATCAACTGCAGTTTGACAGTTGAGAAATCCTGGCTGATGGAAAGCCTTTATGCAGGATGTCCCTGCAAATACTTTCACCAGGTTGCTCTATCCTTTTCCTAATTCAAACTGCAATTATAGGGATGATAAAATGGAGAATAAAAATATATGCAGTAGCTGAGAAAAACCAATTAGTTTTGCACCGGTGAGAAATAACGAACTCCTCGTGTCTTTAACAAACTGGCTCTCAATATATATTGTAATGTATCTTCATGACCCAAATATACCTAGGAAGAGCATGACAACAAAATATATGTTGGAAGTGTAATAAAGGAACTAATGCAGTAAAGTTACTATATTTTATTAGTAGAAGAAAACAATTAAAATGATATCCAGGTAGTAACTTAGGAACCAAATGCCATAACTGTCTCTTTTGCTGCCAAAATATGTGTACTCTGTTCCTAACAGTGTCTTTCCCCAAGGAAAAATAAATGTATCTAAGAAATACTTGTTAGCAATGCAATTACAGGCTTAATTCCCCAACCAACTTCAGACATCATAAAAACAAAAACAAGCAGAAGCCCTTTGCAATAGCAATGAAAAAGAGACAGAAAAACACTGAGTGTTCAGAGAAAGATAATAATATATTTTTATAACAAAAGCTTACATAGTCTTTGACAATAACATTTGAGAAGTCATTAGCATTTGTTTTTCAAGTGTACTGTCTTTTTCTTTTAAGCTACAGCCTAGAATGAAAAACTCATTCCAAGGCTAGACCCTTGCTACTCCCAAACAGGTCTTCTGGGACCCTCAGACACCAAAGTAGCTTTCCAGACTCTCAGAAAAAGCAAAGCAGCTGTATCAAAATGAAATTTCTTGGCATTACTTACTCCTGAAGGTCTAGTCCCTCCAAGGAGCTTAATGAGAGCTGTGTTATTTGGACAATGTGGATTCAACCGTGAGACCTGAGATGCTGGGAAGCTAATTCAGAATGCTTCCAAAATATTTGCCCTAAGAAAATAAGATTAAATAAAGATTTGAATGAAAAAAAGTGTAAGATGTGCTAAACCTTATTTTTCCTGTGACCATAAAGATTAGACTCATATTCATATCACACCTTGGAGGAAGAAGACCTTCAAGAGGCCTGACACAGGCCATATGAAGTTTGTAGCTCTGCAAAGACTTGTGTATGTGGTGTCCTTCAGGACTCCCATGCTGTGGTGTAGATTCATCCCACATTTCCTCATGCACTCACCAGTGTGCTCCCTGCACAGCCTGGGCACCCTGGGCTCTCCTGCTGTTCATAGCCAGGTCTTGAGCTCCTCCAGAGGTACTTGTCTTGAGAGGGGCTGTCTCACACCATTGTCTTCACCAGAAGAAATGCTGAGCTTGGTCTTTCCACTACCTGAAGGGGGCCTACAAGAAGGCTAGGGCAGGACTTTCTAAAAGACGTGTAGTGACAGGACGACGGGTAACGGGTGGAAGCTGGAAGAGTGTAGGTTTAGACTAGATATAAGGAAGAAGTTCTTCACCCTGAGGGCAGTGAGACACTGGAACATGTTGCCCAGGGAGGCTGTGGATGCTCCACCCCTGGAAATGTTCAAGGCCAGGCTGGATGGAGCCTTGAGCAATCTGATCTAGTGGGCGATGTCCCTGCCATGGCAGCAGGGCTGAAACTAGATGATCTTTAAGGTCCCTTCCAACCCAGGTCATACTACTATGATACTATGATTTCCCCACTTCGTGAGTAGATGTCTGATATACCCGGCCTGAGGCTCCAGCCTCTGTAGAAGAATTGATTTGATGGCAACATAGACTTTTACCGTTGGAGGCAGTGGTGTACACCACAAAATGGTATGTTCCTGCTAGATCACCACTCCCAATGCAAATTTGAATTCCTTTGATAAGGGCCTGAAAAGTAAAAGATTTTTTTTCTCCTCAAATACCCTGTGTAATTTGAAATACCCATCTAAGTCACTGCAGGGGACTTCTATCTCTCGGTGGAGACATAGTCGCTATCAAAAGTCTCCATTCTTTTGAAACACTAGCATCAAACTCAAGATAAAAATACTGAAGTTTAAAAAGTCAGTATTTTAAAATATTGAATATTAACATCCTTTTAATGATTTTTAAATTGACTTTAAATCAGGGTAGATATTTTCCTTTTGACAGTCACTTATAAAAGGTTACTGCATTACTAGTTTCACAAGAAAAAGAAAGCACTCTTTCTCTCAATTTGTCTTGCCTCCAGACTTGAATCCCAAAAAGACAGATGGCTGGAGAGGTTCCAGTCAAAGGCACTGGGTGAAAAAGCACTATAAATGCAAAACCTGTAATAAGTAGTTCACCGAAATCACAAATGCCTGAATCCCAAATTTCAGGCAATGCAGTACAGAGCTACATCGAGCTGATGCCAAAGAAAGGTGGAGAAGAACTTTGCAGATGATCTCTAAGATGGCTCTTGCCTGATAAAATTGACCAACTTCACTGGCATTTTTGATTAATAGATGCACCAGATTTCCCTCTGTACATTTAAGCTGTCAGTATCCACTCCAATAATGGCAGGATGAGAGTTGTTTTTTTCTTTTTTCGTATTTAAAGTGTGGCTGATTAAAGTTGAAATGGGATCAAGAGTATGCTTTTGTTAGTGGTGGAGATTTTGGATAATAATGACGAGGAGCTTTCATTTGCAAAAGCCAGTGTGATGCCTGACATGTCTGCATTGGATGCAAATCTTGAGAAATGTCCTTGACCAGGGTCATTAGAAACAGTGTGATTGGATATGTGACATTTTTGATGTAGACTCAGAAACAAACTGCATTATTATTGAAAGCCGAAGATGAATTTATTGAGATGGCCTGAATAATTTCTCTGGCGTAGAAATTCCACAGACAGCTGCTCTCTCTTTTAATGAGTTTCAGAGTCTGTGTAAGGAGGAAACCCAAGTCTTTGTGGAAAGCTCTGAAGAGACCTCTTTCTACCCTGCCTCACAACATGTCTCCTGAGAAGCACAACCATCAGCACTGACAACAATAAACACAAAACAAAGGTCTAGATTAAATGCTGGGAATGATCTATGTCTTTGTTTTGCTGGTGTGCACCTGAGGCTCAAGACCCTTTTTGCAAAATGGTGGAAACTCGTCTACCTCACTAACAAAAGTTACAGGTTTCCACTGATTTGAAACAGAAACAGGCTTTTTCTGTAATATTCTGAGGTGGATTTTAAATTTTCTTTAAAATGAGGGTGCTTAGCCCTGATATTCTGGCTTAGCACCTTAGAAAGACTGAGATCCATTGTAAATCAGGTCCCAGGCTAGGTTTGTTTTTCAGGCATCCTCAGTCTGGGGCAACATGTTGATGTTTGGTAACTTCTAAAGGAAAGATGAGTTGAGAAGCATACAGGGGCACAGTAAGAACAGTAGTATTTATGGGATAGCGGGCCCAAAGAAGCCTTTTTTGGGTATGAATTGTATTGTATTGTAATTGTATTGTAATTGGGTATAGCTTGCGTCAGGCTCTAGGGTGCAGAGCTGGAAAGGCTATCTGCCTTGTCCTTCCTTCCTCTCTCTTGGCAGCAGAATAAAATTACTGCTTAATGCCATTTCTAGGATAGTAGGTAATGTGAAACTTCTGTTTTGTAAGATTTTTACAAATGCCTTGAGTCCAAACTATTCACCCTTGGACCTGAGTATCTTCTCAAGCCAGCCTTGCCAGCCATCCACATGAAGTCTAAAGTCCAGTAAGTGGCTGATACTTAAAAAAACCCACATTAAAGAGGCAACATTTTAATGTGCAGAAGAAGCTAGGTAGTCCTAGGAATGAGTCAAAAATATGATTTCTTCCACCAAAGGGCCTAATGAGGATGTGTAGGTGAATATAAGGCACCTGGGAAAAGGTTATTGGGAAAAGGACTTCAGAGAGGCAGAGATGAGAGCTCATTGTGGAAAAAAACCATGTATTTCTGCTGTTTGCTAGAGGCTGTTCAGAAAGGTGTTTGAGATACCATCAGCTCGCTGGTTCACAGTTTCCAGGAAAGTGTTTGCACAGCTGACATGTGGGAGGCGACATGTGGGAGGCAACATGTGGATCTCTGATGGCATAAACCCAATTTTTTTTCATTTATATGGTGTATAAATGTGCCCCCCTGCACCCATGAATCTCAGACAGAGTATGTGTTCTGCAAGCTTGGGGAAGGGAGGGAAGATCCCAGCTCATCATATATGGATTAGGCTACCCACAGTAACAAAAAGGCTGCAGAATTTAAATGCAGCACCCAGCGTTTGCTCACTGCCTATTTCTAATCCCTTCTGCAAAGACAGTGGACAAGTAGGGATCTCAATCACAGTCTTGTGCAAAATTTCCCATTAATGCTGAAGAGTGTGTCTGAGGCCAGAGCTGTGAGAGAGGTGAGGCTGGAGGTCTCCTCCCCTCCAGTAACAGTGGCTGTCGACAGAACTTACAAACTGAATAAAGCAGAAATAACAGCCTGCAGTCCTTCCTGGTGAAATGAAGATTTCAATAACCTTTGTGGCACATGACAATAATAAGCAGCCTCTTCTCTTTCAAATCATTAGAAGCGAATGTGCCAGGGGTAGAAATAAGTCTTTAGAGTGACGGCTTAGATTAAAGAGGCTTGCGCCGAGCTGGGTGAGAGACGTGTGCTTTCCTCCCAAGCCAAGGAAGCAGAAAGGCAAACACTGTTTTGACTGTTGCCAGGCAAATCAAACTGTTTCAATCACCTTCACTCTCTTTCCCTATAACCTGTGCCCCTTGGTGTGCGCACTGCTGTGCCTGACCCCCAGCCAGCACCTGGAGGAGCACGCACCAACTGTGTGACCAAAGAGCACATCACAGTGTCAAACGTGGGAGGGCGGAAAGGAAGAAAACAGGGAGGGAGGCCCAGAACCTCCAATCTGGCATGCTCAGCAAGTTGCTGGCTGTCATGCTAGTGGCACCACCAGCACTAGGAAAGCAGCTTTCTCTCACAGTGGGTTTGTTGAGAAGATTAAAACTTTTTCATTTAGAAATATTTGGCAGAGACTTCTGCATAAGTCAGGAGGATGCTTTTGCCCACATCTGCTTCCAACAGTGAAAAGAGAGTTTAAGGGGGAAAAAAACCCAAAAAAAACCCCAACAACTTTCTTCATGGCTGCCAAAAAGGGTCTTGAAAGAGCTTGCCTTGTGAGTGAGAGGGACACCAAGAAGTATTCCTTGACCCTAGACAGGTAACTCAACTCTCTGTTTCCTTCACTGTCATTGCTTTGTCACTGAGAGCAATCACCGTGATCACTGATCTGCTGATGGGCTGCAGAAATCAAAGCACGGGGAGTTTCACAGTGCATGCAGGGAACATCTTTCGCTTCTTTCAAAATGTTTTGTTTGATTTTTTCTTTTCTGAACTTTCTCATTAAACGTTTGATGCATTTACTAGACAGCAACCTGATGCGTCTACATCTGTGATGGATTGAACCAATCTACCGCTGAAGCAAGTGTCTCCTGCTATGTATTTTGTAAGCTTGGTAGATTTATTGTAGGATGCAAAACTTCATGGATTATGCTGCAATTTTAAGCTGAATTATAATAGTGCTATCTACACCATGTTTGATTCAAGACTCCTTCATGCTTGAATGTCTAAATTATCTATTTGGTCTGAAAGGAATGCAATGCTGTTAAGGACTTGATCCTGCAAAATATTGTTGGATGGTCTACCAGACTTGGAGCTGAGGTGCTTCTTGTGTTACAGAGGTCCTGTAAGTAAATGCTTGCTTGAGTGAGGAAAGACCCTCAGAAAACATATGATATGCTTTACCTTGCATTAAACAACAAGTGTAAATGTCTATCACAAAATAGTTTTGTAGTTGAACTTATTTTCGTTCTTCCTCTTGACTCGGACCAGCAAATATTTTCAAAAGAAAATAGCTGCTCAGTTACAGCTTAGCACCTCTTGACATTTCCATTATCTCATTGGTTTTCGGGTTATTTATTGCTTGGCTCTCTTTAAATGCGTGGGACAGAAACTTGGCGTAAACACTGCCAGTTCAAATGGAAATTTGTCTCTCCCTGTTCTTATACTGGGGTCGCTGCCATTGTATTTCAATCGCTTGAGTGTCTAAGTTATTATTTAACTATTATTACATGGCTCCATAAGTGTATATGGCACTGTCCAAAACAAGTTTTGTTGTAATATTTATATTTTTAAAAGATCCCATATGATTCCGCAATTCATTTTAGCTACTGAAGACTCTCAGAACTTTTTTGATAGCTTGCAGTTTCATGGGCACAGCTTCAGTGCTTGAGGTCTTTTGGCCCCTTGCCACCTCTAGACACAAGGACATCTCTGGGTGAACCTTTTACATAGTGAGGGGAAGGGTGCTGTGAGACAGTCGGTTGTTAGGCTGTGAGGAAACCCTTATTTTCCCTGGATGACCAGGAACAGGAAATATCCCAAGTGCAAAGAGGGTTAGGATGCACACCAGGGACAAGAATCCCTGGCAGCTGATCTCCCAACTGAGAGCTGACTGACCTTCTGGAGGAGTCGGTTTCTTTCTGATAATTATTTCTTAATTTAGAATTTAAGTTAGTTAGGGTGATTTGCTGCAACGGTGGCAATCATTGGGCTGATTGCTGCAGATACAACCCACAGTCCTTGAGTTCAAGGGCCGGTCCCAGGAGGGTCATAGCAGAGATCCAGAGATGGTTGAGTTCTGGCAGTGGTAGCACAGCTCTCCAGGAGGAGCACTTGTCATCCAGGCATGTCACTTTTGTGCTGCACCTCCTCCTGGCTTTTTTCACCAGGTGAAATTTCAGCAACTGCAGAAGCTAATTACTCCATCCCAGCAGCAACCAGAACGGGGGGCTCTGAGAGATGGGGTCTCCTTCCTGTTCCGAAGAGCTCAGGGGAAGCCCTCGCCCTGCTCCCCTCCCCAGTTTGGTGACCCGGGATGCTGGCCCAGGGGCTGGGGCCAGCGTGGTGGGGGGATGCAGCCTGCTGGGCTCGGGCTTGCACAGACCGGCTGCACGCACAGCTTCAGGTGTCTTAAGCCGATCAGTAGCAATAAGCTCATCTTAGCCTTTGGTATAAATTACCACATTTTTCCATTCCCTGCATGTAGGCTTAATGAACAGCTCTAATGCTTTCAACAGAATTTATTTTGCAGACAGATTGCTTATTTCTTTGTCATCCCCAGCCTCTTTTCTTTTAATAAATGCCATTATTACAGCACAAAGGGAACAAAACTGGTTTTAGCTTAACCATGTGAGTAGGAAGTCTGAATATAGACTCCGTTCCCTGCATGCAAGGCTGTGGAGGAGAGTGTTTTGTATATGCCAAGATGGTCTGTAGTCACTAGTGGGTTTGGATGCATTGACATCTCCCATGCCAAACTTGAAATGCTTACAAAGGCATGAATTTAACTGAGCTCTCTGAAAATCAGGTCAGCTGTAGGCTTGTAGGATAATTCAGGCTGGAAGTGACCTCAGGAGTTCTCTGGTCCAACCTCCTGCTCAAAGAGGGGTCAGCCAAGAGATCAAACAACGTTGCTCAGGGATTTATCCAGCGTAGTCTTGAAAAAATTTCTCAGAATGGAGACTGCATGACCCATCTGGGTAATCTGCTCCAATACTCCAATTATCCTCACTGTCATTTTTTTCTCCTTATATCCAGTCTGAACCTCTCTTGTTTCAATTTATGACCATTGTCCTCATCCTTCCTCCATATGCAGCAATAATGCTCCATCTTCTCAATAACCTCCTCAAAAATATTGGCAGATTGCTGTGAGGTGTCTCCATTTCTTCTCTAGGCTGGACAAGTCCACTGCTCTCAGGGCAAGTGCTTCAGCCCTCAACCATCCTGGCTGCTTCTGCTGAACTTGTGACAGTTTATTGACATTTCTTGTGCTGGCAAATTCCAAAGCTGAATACTGTATTCTAGATGTGGTCTCAGAAGTCTGTCCCAGGTGCAGAACTTTACATTTACTCTTGAATGTCATAAGGCTCCTATTGGTTCCTCCTCCAACCTGCCTATGGGGTAGCCTTGCACTCCAATCTATCAGCTGCACTCACGGGTTGGCATCATCTGTCAACAGAGTGCAATCCACCTCCTTCTCTAGGTAATGGATAAAGAGATTACACAGGACTGCTCCCCAGATAGGACACCAGTTCTCACTAGCCTCCAGGAAGGATATGAACTGTAATTGTAACAGAGTGTGAAGCTGAGTACTCAGAATCTCATGTCTTAAGTAAAAATATTGTCTGTAATGCGTATCAAGTGAAATTTATATAATCTCTCCTTAACTTACCTCTGAATTAGGTGTCTAAGATAGTTTTCCATGGTCTTTTTACAGTCAATGGTGGTGGTGGGAGAGGATAAATTCTTCACGTGGTTAATCGTGTTATTTTTTTTACTTTTTATCAACTATCTAGTGATCAGCAGAACTATTTATGAAAAAATAGAGAACGCCTTGCCCAAATTCCTGAAGTTTCCATGAATGAAGACAAGACAGATGATTTTATTTCTTGTTGACAACAGAACAGTGTAATATTGACCAGAAATCTTTAATATCTTACTTCATAAATCAGTGGATTTGCATTAGATCCTACCAACTACATTGTGAACCAGATTTTCGATGGATGCAACAGGGACTTCTGGATTTCTGACCGTGTTCTTTAAATGTCATTGTAGTGGGATTTTGAATACCATCACATAAGTGCAGCTCAAGACTTCTAGCCTCAAGCTGTTTAATTTTATTTTGTCTCTGAGGCAGGAAACAAGAAAGAAAAGTAAGGGGCAGTGCTGAAAGCAGGAAAAATGTGTAAAAATCTCAGGGCTTGTAGTCACGTAAAACTTTTTAATTCAGGACATTAATATGACCTGTAGTTATTCCCATCCACCAGTGAAGCCTCAGGCTTATAATTGATTCCTGTCTGCCAGGCTCATACCAGTTGGTAAAAAATTTGGGGTGGTTATTTCTTCAGGTGGAGACTGATTTTCTATAACAAACATTTTTCCGCCTTCCTGCAGGTGATATGAAAACTATAATGGAATCAATGAGTCCTCATCAAATAAAGGTTTTTCACCACTCTGTGTGCTTTGCAGAAGCCAATGCTCAGGGAAATTTTAGGTGTTTCTTGTGACTTCTGAACATGTTTAGCTATGGATCCTGTGGTTATATGTCCTTCGCACTAGCTTGCTAGCTGGCCTCAGAAGAACACAGTATTTTAAGGGACTCAGTAAACCCCATCCCACTGCTTTTGCCCTTGTGTTAGCTGACATGAGGACCCCGTTGAAAGTATTGTGTCTACCCAGTACCGGTCTTACACCAGCTCCATTATGCCCACTTCAGTTATGCTCACTTCATCTCAGAAAGAAAATTAGAACTGAGACAGCAAAAGGTATGAAATAGAAATTAAATAACTAGGACACCAGCCGAGGAAATTGATGATTCAGAGATGTAACAATCATATGTAAAATCATGAATGATGTGATGAAGGTAAGCAGGGAATCATCATTCATTATTTCTAACAGTACAAGAACTAATTAAAATATCAGGTAGATAGCTTAGGAGAAACAAAGGATGCATTATTTTTACACAAATCATTATTAAACTGTGGAACCCAACACTTCCAAGTCAGCCACATTCACAGAAGAAAGATCTGTAAAGGGCTATTAGACACAAGCTCTGGTTTAGCCTCCTCTCAGCCTCCAGATTTGTGTGACCGGGGAGGAGCACTGCTCTGGAAGTGTTCCTTTCTGGTACTTTGTCCTTACATATTCCACTGTGCTCACAACAGAGTTTGGACACTTGGCTGCATGCACCTTCAGTATAACTCAATGTCAAGGGTTAGAGCTGAGCTGGCCACTAAACACTGTCAGAGGCTCTCTAGACCCTCTCTCTTCCCAAAGGGGAAGGGAAAGGCAGTAAAGCAGAAAGACTTATGGATTGGAAAAAAAGAAAACTAAAACAGTTTTAATAAAACAGTAATAGCACTAATAACAAAATAATGACTGATATCAAACCTGACTCCCACCCTATCAAACCTGACTCCCACCTGACAGCAATCCCCACTGGTGCTGCAGAGAAGGCAACACCGGGGAAGCCCCAGGCTCAGTGGCAGAAGGGAACTGGGTACAGGAGCTGGATTCAGGAGCCAAGGATCAGGATCAAAGGCAGAAGATTGGACGGAGTCCTCCTTGAGTGCCAACCATTGAAGAAGAGCTACTGCTATGCTCTTCTTCTTCAGAAGAAAATTTACTGAGAATACTTCTATGTGTACATGGACATGCCCTCAAAATGACACTAAATAAAATAATCATAGGACAAATTCACATCTACTAGACATCTAAATATAGGCAAATACATAAATATTTGCCTTGGTTTTGTGTCTGTGGTAAGGAAAAGTAGAATTTGCACAGCCAGGCTATAAACAGAGTCATAAATGACTTGGAAATATTCAAGACTGGTACATGAGTTGAAATTGGACTGGTGCCAGCATAAGAGAGGTGGCTATGGCTTTGATAAATTTTTCTCTGAAAGCAGTTTCATTATCCTTTCAGGCACGAAAAAATTGCTGTTTTCCCTTGTGGAGGAGATGATCTCCTGTGGGAAGTGCAGTGATTTTGCATTTTGCTCTTTTGACTAGGGATCTCATAATGGTCTAGGAGGATGGCAATTATTTCTGTCAGCCTGCAGATCAAGGCACCAACAGATCAAGTGAAAACAAACAAAAGGAAGTTGTAATCAAAAGCTCTTGCTAATGATTTGTGTGGAATCTGCAATATGTATTAATACTTTCTACTTCCCCCCTTCTGTGCATGACTCAGTAGGAGCCTTTCTGTGACATTCCCCTGACTATCTTTTCTACAAAGAAAAGAGAATCTGAAATGGAGAAAAGATTATTTTTTAATCTGGCCCTCTGCTTGCAGAGTACTGGTGCAGAGATCTGATGCTTAAAGGCTACATCTTGCTCTAACACACTCAGAAGGGGTTTATGGTTTGACAGAGCTGATCTCTGCAGCTTAAGCTTTTGATTCATGCATTTATAAAACTGTCTCTTAGATTCTTTTAATTAGTGGCAGGCTGCTCTTGGAAGAAAAATAATAATGGTTACGCAAGGGAGCTGGCAGGAGACTTCCTAACTCGTCAGGCTGGATGCTGGTCTGTGAGTTCAGAGGGAGCAGCGAACGCTCACCACCTCTGACAACCGGGCCACTTTTATTTAGGTACCCTTCAGGCAGAAAAATGTGACATTTGTGGGTTTATTCTCTCTCTGTTTGCTTTTGCATCTGTTCAACAGGATCTGTGGGCAGTGCTTTCCTACCCCTCAGCAGTACTCTGAGGTTCTGTTAGCTCATGGAGAGACCTGAAGATTAAAAAAGGCGGGGGGATCTCAAAGCGACCTATTTTGTTAACAGTGAGGAAAGGATTTGGTGGCTCAGAAATCTGCAGGGGTAATTTTGGCATCCCTGCCCCGACAAGCTGTTGAGCTGATCATGACTCATGTTGTTAAGATGATTTTAACGTTCAATGCCAGCTGATGAAAATTGAGTTAAAGGAAAATTAATTTTACATGCAAACTATACAAATGCATTGGAAGTTAACTCCAGAGAGGGATCAGGAGAAAAAAAAACAACTTGCATGCTCTGATCTCCAGGGAAGAGTGGGACAACTACAATGTTTTATTCAGCCATCTGGAAGGAATCATTTTGTAGCACCTTATAATTCATCAGAAAAATGTACCTAAGTGACACAGTGCACATGAGGAGCCTCATGAAGGTAAAACTAAAGGACTGGAGAAGGACCAGCTAGCAAGGACCCCAGCAGCCCATTCCCCAGACAGCCCAGCTCCCAGTTTTTTGTTGTGGTGGGGAAAATAAATGAAATCACTCATAAAAGGACTAAGAAAATTCACAGTTTCCAGGTGTCAGGCATTAAATCTGACCGGTTGCTCTTCCACACAAGCTCCTCACATACAGGGGGAACCAGTTGCCTCCTGAGCAAACAGAGACCACATGTTAACCTGGCTGGGAAACAGGCTGACCCAGGGGAACGTGTTGCATCCTTGGAACAGCTCAATAATATTTACCAAACCCACACTGACTACCTGCAGTTGCAGGGCTTGGCTGCCAAGGTGGGTCACCTCCTTTTGCTGGTACCTCCACGGTGCTGACGGGCACAGCGAGGGGCACCCGCTGCTCTTACCTCTCACCTATCAATGGGGTGGGAGCTGTGGGGTGCCTGGCAGGTCTTTGGACATGCCGCGCAGCTTCAGCTGCCTTAGGCTGCCCAAAACGGCAGCTGGAAAAAGTTTGTGATTTCAGTGATTCTTTATTTTTTCTAGACATCGACTACAGCAGTTTGGCAGCCAGTGGCATGACTTCTTTGCAGCAAGATTTTATGTTCCTTGACACCTCCATAAACAGTGTAGAAACGCTGCAGAAAGTCACCAAGATGCACGTACTTCGCAGAGCACAGGTCTCCTTCATGCAGCTGAAGAAACAATTCTTCCTAGTCCCAAATGAAAGTCCTTAGTCAGAATGGGGAAGAGGCTGTTATTACTGGGGGCAGCTAAGTCCAGCCCCACATCATGCCCCCAGGGTAATTTCAGACTTGGAAACAGCAATGGAGTTTGCTGTGTTCCTGAGTAAGCGGGTGGACTATGGCCCTGCACACACAGGCCTCCAGTATCTGTTGTACGTGGTTATATGGGCATTATGTATGTGCATCTGGACAGAATTCACCTTTTGATGCCACAATGTGCTCCCACAAGTCTCAGTACAAAGCAGGGGATGTTTTACCAATGGAGTTATAACATTAGGAGGAGCTGTGGTAAGAAATGCTGTATATGGAGAGACAGAATGTTTTTTCAGTTGAGCTTCCTGGGACAGGGTTTAGGATGTTTGTGGGTTTGGTTTTTTTTTTTCCCATTTTGACTTTTCTCAGTTGAGAGATAAGGAGGAAGGAACATCTTTCTTACCAAGCTACCTTGGGGCCTTCCCTGGAAGAGTCCCTGGGCTGTTCTAGTGTTAACATCCAGATGTCACAGTCATCTAGGAGCTCCTGCAGTTGCAACGCAATGTTCTCAACCCTTATTTCCCCTATTTCCTATGCAGGAGCTCTGAGAAAAACAGCACTGAGAATTTGTGGCAAAGCAGATTTGTCTGGGAAATCACGTCATTTTGGAGCCCCTTCTGTTAAACTTCTTGCCTTTCTATGGAGTCAGTAGCACGAAGGGGTCAGAATACTATGAAAAATTGATTTATTTGATTTCTTAAGTGCCTTCGAAACTCTCAGGTTCATATTTTCTATGCTCAGACCCTGCTGGAAGATCAGTAGTTTTTGTACCTATCTGGAAATTTGACATAAAGTCGTTCTGCATGCAAAGAGAGGAAAGTTACAGTTAACTATATTTGAGAAAAAGAAGATTTATTGTTTTAAGAATCTTCCTGACAAAGCTGGTGGGAATAAAAACATGAAGGTTTCCATAGAATTGCCTTGATGCTGTGTTGAATTGGGTTACTATTTGCATTAGGTATAACTTTTTGAAAATCATATGGTGTGCATAAAATACACAGCCTAGGAAAGTCACCCTGTGCTTCATACACTGCTAAATGATGTAGGAGAGCCCAAGGAGCTGGGAAACAGCCAGAGCAGTCATTTCATGTGCAGCTCTCTCCCACAGAGCCCTGATTCTCCAGGCAAGCCTGCTCCGCTGTTCCCAATGCTGCTTTTACGCTTTGAAAACATTAATTACATAGTTTCTGGGGCTGCAGGGCTAGATGCCCAAATAACCAGGGGTGTTTTTTTTAACCTTCTGTTCCTTTCAATCCCGAAGGATGAGCTGGCATCAGAAGAATTTAAATGAAGAGAGGCAGCAGCAGGAAGCAGAAGTTACTGAAGTTACTGAAGCTAATCCAGCATATCACTGTCACAGCTACTCCCAGGCCTATGAGAACAGAAAAAGGGAGCAGCATCAAGCCAGGAGGAAGCTCTGTGTAGCATCAGTAATTTGCGTCTTCTTCATGATTGCTGAGATTACAGGGGAGTATGTTTGCCCAAAAAGAGCTGAGTTCAGTGCCCAGCAGAGCTGTATTCATGCCCCTTTGTACCCACTCTGACTGTAGGGACCCATAATGCACAGAGGTGAATTCACCTCCAGTATAATAAGGTTCAGTCTGAACTGTTCTCCCATGTCTTTAAGGTGGCTAACAAGTATTAGCATCATGTCACAAAAGGTTTCTAACAAATTGGGTTACTTTTCTTTTTGGAAAAGATTAAGAGATTTTGCATGTTTACTCAGGCCAATGAGATCTCAGCACTGATGAAGGCTGCTAGCAGCAGGATCTCCTATCAAATGCAACAGTCTTCACAAAATCCGAGGAAATCCAGGGCCACATTAACTATCTGCTTTTCTTCAGTTAAGTCAATGTATTTATACCAGGGCGTACTTTTCTTTTAAATTAGACTGATGGTGTGTCTCTGTATCAATGGAAGATTATTCCCCTAACTAGCTTTCACTTCTGGACCCATCCTGCAATATTTGGCTCAGTTATAGAGCATTAGCTTTCATTTTGTCCCACTGATCTGCCCTCCGTATGGCTTCTGTGATATTTACACCCACCTGCTAGTTCCTGGCTCTTTAACTTCCCCTTCTTTGCAGTGCGGGGAGGTAAAGTAAGGCGTGAGGAATCCCATAGTTTTTTGCTGCATATGCTCCAGGGAATGTAACAAAAACCAACCAGAGAGGCCTCTGAAACCTGTGTTTTCCCAAATTCAGCATTTCTGGAGCCCCATGAAAATGAAATAGAAAGGCTTTGTCTTCCCCACAGGTGAGCAGTGGAGGCACTGAAAGAGCCGCTGAATTTCTGCCTTCTCCCTTGGCTGCCAACCCCAGCAGGGACTTCTCCAACTCTTGCCTCCCACACGCTCCATCTGCACGAAGCCCCGTTGTTTGTAGGTCATGTGCATTTCCCCCATGAACACCGGTGCATACCACTAATCTCCATGCAGTCATTTCCAGTGCCAGAAGTAATGCATTATTAACAAAACCGTATAATCAGTAGGCTTAAGTTTGGTGGATGTGGCAATGCTAGAGGATAATTGGAAGGACAGATGATATGTTAACTAAATGTTTCATTTTGCTTAATGAATCATACAGCTTTTTTTTGCAGTGACAGCTTAAGTAACAGGCTTGAAGACCATTTTGCTTCAGCCCATTAAACTTTGACAAACCAGTTATTAACTGTAGTTACAGGCAGCAGTCTATGGAGATTTTTGTAATTATGAACCATACATTTAATTTTTTTAATCGTTAGGCCAGACTGCCTGTGCCTGATGATTGGCCATGGAGTGACTGACAATTTCTACTGCTTTGTGGTATACAAAAACTATAAACATCCATTCGTGGGTAATCGTAAGTCATAAAGGCCACTTGTTGGGAGTGTTGATACAAAGCAATAAAAGCCTGTAACTATTACACAGGCTTTACTATTGAAAATAAAGAATATGTTCCCCTTCCTTCTCCTCTCAAGGGCAAACAGCTTCTGTGGGTATTATTATGCTAAACAGAAGAGAGCAAGCTGCATCACTCTCAAAGAGGTTGAAAAGTTGTGCTTCTTGAATCCCAAGATCTTTCTCATGATATTTTTCTCAGACCATCTGTGCTGGCCCTTACTGCTCTCTCAAAGGGGGCACTTTTGACTGACCCTGATACACCGTGTCCAAAAGACAATTATCTTCTGTTCTTCTAATGCAGTTCCATCACAATCTTTACAGAGTTGGAGATACCAGTCAAACATGACACCCTGTAAACAGTCCTGATATAAAAGTGCTTTCCAAGGATTTTTAGTGGCTAAAGACCAAGCGCGGATTTCAAAGTACTTCATTTCAATTTGGGCAGTAGAAAGAGAGACAAATCCTGCATGTGTCCTCATGTCAGAAAGGAATATAAAGACTTGACGAGGTTGCTAAGATAAGCAGACTGAGATCTCGGAAACTTGCCCAAGGCATTAGTTATGCCAGGAACACATATAATTAGACTTCGCCAACATTTTTCAAACATAGCAGGCTAGAAACAAGCTTTTGTAATGCCATCCCAGATGGAAATATAGTATATAAAATGCAATAGGGTTTTGCAGGCAGCTTTTTCTCTGCATATTTGTTTGCTGAAAAATAGCTGATGCCTTGGTTGTTAACATCTGTGTACTGTCAGACAAGCCTTCCTTCCTCTACAATGCAAAATTTCTTCCCACTTGAGAACCAGTTACCCTGAAAACAGTGAAAGTCTAGGAGCTGCGGCATGACCAAAAAGTGTATGTGCATTTATATCTGCATATGTTCTGGGAGATCCCTATTCTGTTGAATTTTTCATTTTACTGCAAGGAATGAGATGCCCCCAAATGCTGCAGTCATGCTTGCTCCCTTCTGGGAAGTAATTTTCATGCAGCTGTAAATAGGATGTATAGGGAGGCAACAGAGAAAAATAATATATGCCCTGTGTGCAATATACATTACCCTGCGATGACAAACCATACAGTATTAGGTATTCTAATATAAAATCTGCGTATGGGAGGAAATTAAATAGACAGTTGATCCTGCTGGCATGAAGACTTTCCTTATATAAGGAAGCAAGAGATATGTCTACATGTCCCTTTGGCAGTCACGTCTTGCCAAAGGTTTGAATGAGGCATTTTACAATGTTTTTCAGGTTTCATTGTTTTCATGCAGGTTGTGTTCAGGAGAAACAGGTGAGCTGAAATCAATTAAATGGTTGAAGAAAGATGGAAATATACTGACAAATGCAGAAACTAGATGGTTTGGCTCTATTATTTCACATTTCCATTTTTCTGCATTCCCACTTTGATTACAAGATTCCAGAGCTATAAGAAATTGGTGGGACAGCTTCCTGCCTGGGACAGTTTAGAGCAACTGGGGTAGTTTAAAGCAATCTTTTAATTTCTTTGGATTTGCCTTTAGCCCCAGGACATGAATAGAAGAATTTGGCAAAATAATGATATTTGGCTTACTGGGTGAAACAAATGTAGTTTTGGATAACCTAAAGTGGTCTGGGGTTTTGGTGTTTTTTGTTGTTTTTTTTTTCTTCCAGAATTCACATGAAACTGAAACCTTCCAAAGTAAAATGACATTCAGACACATTTTTCCATTTCTTGTAGGGAAATTAAATCATGCATTACAGATGCAAAGTGATAGATTAGTCCTGCTAACCGACCGTTTTTCTCTATGTCCTCACCAAAATTGTTGGTTGTTTATCACAGCTCTTCTACTAGGACCTTTCGTTTGCTTCCTCTTTCAGTGCTGTTTGTGACAAATAAACAGTTGGGCGTGCAGCCGTCCAAACCTCAGGAAGAACATGCATATTTTCCTATAACAAGTAGGAAATCAATCTCATAAGCTAAGTGTCTGAGTTTTTGTACATAGAGAAAAATATTGGTCATCTGTGAAAAGATAATGGGATCATACTGGAAATGTGATCTTTAATAATGCTTTTCATGAGGAAATCTGATGCTAAAAAATATAGCCACAGCAGTAATGTATCACGACTCTTATTAGGACTCTCTCTCTGGGACAAAGAAATTTAACTTAATCCTTTCTGCTAATTCATACCTTTTATTGTATGAATGAGGTAGAAAATTAAGCTATCTTTGAAGAGTTTCAAGTCCTGTGTATGATCACTGAAAATTGGGTGTGCCCTTCGATTCACATCAGAGCAGGTCTCCAGTTTAATCTGGTTGACTCAAAGTTCTGACCAAAGCCGTGATACAGACATATTTCCCACAGGTGGGCAGATTGCCGGGAGCCTGGCGGTCATCACTGATGCAGCACACATCCTGGTGGACCTGACAAGCTTCCTGATCAGCCTCTTCTCGCTCTGGCTTGCCTCCAAACCTCCCACCAAGCAGTTAACTTACGGGTGGCACCGAGCAGGTAGCAAACATATGAACATGTGCAATGGGAAAGGGAAGTCAACACAGCCAGGGACTGAAAACCTGCCAGTGTCCAACACGGGTCTGTAGATATTTCGAGTTAGTGTGCTAGTGCACTCAAAGTCCATACAACACGTGACAAACAGAGCAAGCCACTGAACTTCAAAAAAGTAAAGAGCACAGCCATCTCTTACCTACAACCATATCTTTCAGTTCATTATTTAGTATGGTTTGGGGCTGGTACTAGTTTTGGTTGAGATAACAGCAACTTCCCTCACTCACCTGAGTGTGAGGAGCACGGAATCCTCAATCTCCTACAAAACACAAGTTTCTGTAAAAGCAGCAATACTCATAAAAATTAGGGTCTTCTCCATCTATAGAATGATAAAGCAAATAATTCAATTATTTTTTTAAAAGATGACAATGTAATATTTGTAGAAAACTGAGATCCTTTAACACTTGCCATTTTTTAAATCCTCTCCCTGCATACCTCTTTGTCACTGCTGTTTTTTATCAGATGGAAGCACTGGCAGGTTTTTAAAGTTCTCTGTCCTCAGACAAAATCAATATATTTACAGATGACATCTAATACCAGAAGCCTCACAATCAAACATACATGTTTTTACAAAAGACAAGACATCAGCAAAACATAAACTGTAAGAAAAATTTTCTGGGACTATGATTTTGTCCAAAATTTAGACCCCTAAATATCAATGTCTACATTACATGAGAACATAGAAGCACAGGTTCCAAGATTCTGGCACATTCAGCAGCAATCTACACTGAACATAGAAGTCTACTGCTATATCCCTAGGGTGTCTGAGACTTACAGGAATGGCGACAGTCACACAAGACCCACCGGAGACTGCACAGGATGCCAAGCACAAGACCAGGGCATCTCAAATGCTACCAGACACTCATAGTTTAGAAACTAAGATGTGTTCCCAGTCAGTTATTAGAGCAGGGATCTGTGTGAATCACCATTAATTTGATGTCCACAGAGGGAGTTTAGACAGCTCACTTCTACATGTAGACATTTTAATTTAGTTGTCTCGATCTAGAAATGAATCCCGTGCTGGATATCTTAAAGACTCAATTTAGTTGCTCATATGGAAGTGATTTGTGCTGTTTAAAAAAGCCTGACATGTTCCACAAAGTCTCCAGCTCCCACTCTGGAAGTCTATGGGTCATCTGTACGTCCGGTGTCAAGCCATACATGGAGGTGTCAGTGTATCTCAAATGGCTGAAGACACCTGAACTGGGGACTCAAATGATAAATGCCTCAAGGATGTTCAATATAAAGGTCCAGGAGCAGCTTCTGTAGGTCAAGGTTGCTTGTAGCTGCAGAATGTACCAGGGAAGACATATGCCATACTCACCCTGCTTTTTATATTGCTTTCTAAGCATATTCTACCAGCTGTGCTAGAAAGAGGCTGCTGGGTGAAGGGGAGATTTAGCATGACTGAAGCATAGCTGGCGTTATGTAGACAATATGCAGCTGAATTTTGCAACCTTGGCAAAATACTACTCACCAGCAGTTGATCCACAATTACTTTTTATGTTCATGCTCTCTTAGCCTGGGAAGGAAGAAAAGTGAAGAAAGGCTTCTCTCTTGCTCATACGGGCAGGTTCAGCCACATCGTGTAACTTCACTCCCAGTCTGTTACATTTTTTAGTTTTTTGTCAGTGCAACACAAAACTTCAATCTTTGTTGCCTTTTTTTTTTTTTTTTTCTGGTAGCAAAGAGAACCTTGCATCAAGTGCCAGTGGCTATTTAATTGAATTCCATGACGGGTGTCCTATTTCTTGCTTATTTTCCCAGCTATATTTCCAGTTTAGTATGCAGGTGGGTGCCCTAATGAAGTAGCTGAGGGCAGTCAGGTGGATGGTAGAGTCACTGTGCACCGACAGTCAAGGTCTTGCAGCTGCAACCTTCCATGACAGTGGAAGCTGCTTTTCACTGCTGCTTTTCTCAGACTGATAGACAGGGTTTGTCATGCAAAAAAATATGACAGGGCTCAGGTTCCTAAGGGCTATGAAGATGATTAGGGGACTAGAACTTCTTTCTCATGAAGAAAGGCTGAGGGACTTGGGGCATTTTAGTCTGCGGAAGAAAAGACTAAGGGGGGATCTTATCAATGCTTAAAAATACTTGAAGGGTCAGTGTCAGGAGGATGGGGCCAGGCTTTTTTTCAGTGGTGACCAGTCACAGGACAAGAGGTAACAGGCATGAACTTGAACATAGGAAGTTCCAACTAAACATGAGGAGAAACTTATTTATATTGAGGGTGGCAGAGCACTGGAACAAGCTGTCCGGGGAGGTGATGGTGTCTCCATCTCTGGATACATTCAAAACCTGCCTGAATGCCATCCTGTGTAACCTGCTCTAGGTGAACCTGCTCTGACAGGGGTGTTGGACTAGACGATCTCCAGAAGTGCCTTCCAACCCCTGACATTCTGTGATTCTGTGGTTCTGTGATCCTATTAAAAACGGGCTGCGTGTTCATATGAGCATCCCTGGACCTCTCCCATGGCAGTGCAATAAAAGGTGACCTTGGGGACTGGATTTATTTGAACCCAACTCAGAGTCAATAGAGACAAAATTAAATTTCACTACCCCAGGGAAAAAAACAAAAACAAAAACAAAAACAAAACTTCTTTTGTCCTTATCACTCCTAGTGGCAACAAAATGATTTTGTGGCATTGGCAGGACGACTCCCATGAGAGAGGAAGGAGAGTTTTTGCTGGCAGGACTGCACTGGGGGCTGTTACTGCCATTCTGAAGTCTAAACTGATGAGGGGTGTGCAGAAATGAGGGAAGCTATTGGAGAGGGATTACATCTACCAGAGGGTTTGGATGAGCCATGCCTCTTCACTTCCTTCCCACCTCTGCTCCCATGACCAAGATAATCTTGTTGAGGAAGGAAGGCTGGTACCTGGGGTCTTCACACTATACTGGCAAGGCCAGGCAACTACACAAGATGTAAAAGAATTGCTCTTTTATCCTTTCTTTCTGTTACAGCTCCTTCAGCTCCTCCCCAAACTCCCCAACTGATCCTTTTTGTCTCTCCAGTTTCTCCGAATGAACTCAACACTAGAAAGAGGACAAAAGTAGGAGCAAGCAGAACAGGGTTAGGCCGTCACATGCATAGGGCTGCCCTGGGCAGCCACGGGATTTGCTATGTCCAGGAAGGGTTTTGGCCCATTCTTTTTGGCCATCAGGGCTGCTGGCACACCAGAAATAACTCTCCTGGCTAAAAAGCTCACAAACCTGGAACCATTACCATCAATCTTTTAAAAATTCTTGCATTTGTTATGAGTACTGTTAATATCAGATTGTTGTAATTCCTAGAAATTCTGGGAGCTTTGATGTCTATGATAATCATTTGGATGGTGACTGGTGTGTTGACATATTTGGCTAGCATGAGGCTGCTACACCCTGATTACAACATTGATGCTACAGTGATGCTCATCACTTCTGCCTCTGCCGTGCTGGCCAACATTCTGTAAGTTGCTTTGTTTTCCTCTCCATATAACTTCTGAACGTTGAACCTGCTGTTGTATTTAAATAAAAAAATACTATAGAGCTATTGGCCTCAAAAATATTGAGTGTCTGTGAGTTTCATGAGTATAGAGCAAAGGGTAGAGAAGAGAGATCCTGCTTCTCATTGAAGGTTGCAGTTGCTCTCCTACTTTCTGTTAGCTGCAAAGACTCTACAGAGAAAGAGGCCTCATTAATTACACCATTCACAGACTTTCGTGGTTTTATGCAAAATGCTGAAATGCCTAGGAGTTGTGTGTTTAGCCACTCTGGTTTTTTTACTTCATGTTGCTGATTGTACTGGTCAGACTTCGGAAGTGAGAGGGATGATGATGTGTCTGACATCACTGCTTTCAGAGATGGAATAACCCCACTGACATCTGCAGCTTTACATCTCTTGCAGACTAAGCCTCATCCTGCACCACACTGGCCACGGTCACAGCCATGGGGCACAAGCCAGGGAACATATGTTGGCCTCTCCAGAAGAGGCAGCTCTGAGCAACGCCAGCCTGCGGGCAGCCTTTGTGCACACCATCGGAGATCTGTTCCAGAGTATTAGTGTGCTAATTAGCGCACTTATCATCTTCTTTAAGGTTAGTTTTATTAGTTCACTTGCCTTCCCTGCAATTAAGAATAACAGACATTTTCATAGCATTGTGACACCATGAGCTGTGTAAACATTTCCTCTGTCTTACTGATATACATTGTGATTTAGTCAACGACAATTATTCTTGGGAATTGAAATGACTGTTGAGACTGTAACACCTGTTTTGGTGTTTCAACTTCAAGGAGGATACTTCAGTGTCTCTCCCTTTCTTCGTCTGTAGCACCTTTATTCCCTGTGCTGAGACTCCCTAACTGGCAAAGGAGCTCAGCAATCATTCCGTACTAAATGAATTGAGTATATTACTCTTTGAGATTAACTAAATAAAAATGGCAATAACCAACAATAATAAAATTAACAAAGTAATGTATTCATATTTTTCTAGCCAGAATACAAAATTGCTGACCCAATCTGCACATACGTGTTTTCCATCTTTGTTTTGGCAACCACCATCACCATTTTAAGGGATCTTCTAATTGTGTTAATGGAAGGTAGGACCTGATTCCAGAATCAATACAATTATATTTTGTTTTTCTCTCTCTGTTTCTCCATAACACCTAAACTTGCTGACAAAAGCATAATAGCATACTTCTGTATCAGTTTCCAATATTCTCGTAATTCTAATCATACATTAAACTGAATTCCAATTTTAATCAAAACTAATTTCTACCATAGCAGTAAAAGATTTATACATATGCCAGTTTTTGTAAAGATCTGCGTGCTGGTGTTTTGCTAATGAACTCTCAATGAGTTCCTAAAAGTGAGTCACTTTTGTGTGTTATATGTCTAACATGGCTTTTTATCACCCCTTTGGTATAGGAGATGTCTATTAATTTGTTCATTGTGTAATTGTTTTACCCATGTGAAATACTAATCTTTGCCAAACAAAAAAAGCAAAGCAAAGCATGTGTTTTGAACTCTGTCTGTGAAATAGGCTGAGTGCAAGAGGCAGAAATTTTAAAGGATTTTCATTATGCCAGTCCAGAAAAGCAAACTGATGGAGCTTTCCAGTCACATTCAGGTGCAAGGGAATAGGTAATTCTCAGCACATCAGCAGCAAGAAGAATTAGGCTTAGCAATATTTAATCCTGTCAGCTATGGGCCTGAACATTTGATTTGCAAGGCCAAATGACTTGAGCAGTCATAGATGCATGATTTTGCCCTCATTACACTGAATAATATAATGCAACCTCTTTCTCAGCTATGAAGACATAAAGATTAAAGGAAAAAGTAGCTCTAAGTGTAGGTTTTCAATGGATATAAGTTACTCAGTGTGACTGTCTGCATGGCTATTTATTTCTCTATTTCATTGTGCACTTACTTCTGTTTCAGGAAAGAAATTTTCCAGTATTATTTTAAAGTAAAACTTCATTCTAGGGCTGGTTTGCTTTCAGTGATTATGAGATAGAGATACATTTGTGTAGAAGTGTGCCAGGACAGAGTACAGCAACCAGCTGTATCTTGGCTGCCAAAGAAATCAAAAGATCTCTTGATTACTGAAAAAAAAAAAAAATCAAATTGCTAGGAAGCCTGGGATGCCTCTGATGCTCAGGAGTCTCTTTCTCAGAGAAGCAATTCCCAGCTTCCATAAGCAGTCCTGACATGCCAAAACTGGCAGTGCTCTGTTGCCCTCTGCAGCAAGTCCTTTTTTCACTGTCCTTCTGGGGTAGTCTTGGAAGAACCTCCTAAGCAGCATATTCTCCCCAGAATTTTCTAAAGAGAAATTGGATGTTGGAGCTAGTATTGGAGATTGCTCTTAGCCCATGTATCCAGTCTTTCCCAAGGTGTCAGCCTCACAGCTCCTGTGAGTGACTGTGTCATGCAGGCAATGGGTTCAAGGAACATACAAGGTTCTGCAAAAATATCAGAAAAAAAATTTTCACTGTGAGGGTGACAGAGCACTGGAACACGCTGCTCAGGGAGGTTGTGGAGTCTCCTTTGGAGACATTCAAAACCCGCCTGGACACATTCCTGTGCAATCTAATGTAGGTGATCCTGCTCTGGCAGGGGGGGTTGGACTAGATGATCTTTTGAGGTCCCTTCCAACCCCTGACATTCTGTGATTCTGTGATTCTGTGTACGTGTTTTTCCCTAGAGAGTATGTGCATGTTAGCATCATATTCTAAGTCAGTACTCCATATAGCATAACATTCTTGTAATAAATGGATACAACAAAGCATACAACACTGAGGTCATTAATGATTGCAAATAATTATCAGTTATGGTATGAAAGGCAAAATTGAACAATACTATGCTTATCATTATTATACTTCATAACTGGTGGCATTAAAAATATTTCTCAGTTTACTGATCCAAATGAAGCATGGTGAGCATCGCTGTTCGCATGGGCACAGAGGTGTATTTCAAAACTCCCATGTCTCATTCCAGGGAAAATCTGTAGTTGAATTCCTTGGTCAGATTTGGATTTAGATTAAACTCTGAATTTCATGTTGCAACTCACCTGATCACAATTGTCCTCACTCTGAATAAGGCTCATCACTTTCATCATCTTTTGTAAGAAGGCCCATCTAGAAAAACAATCACCGATCTGCTCAGTAACTAGACCTTGGATCTGATCTCTTCTAAGATTCCTGAGTCGAACCATTTTAATCTTTGCGTTAGTCTTTCCCTCCTTGCTAAACAGATGCTTCTGTGTTATGTAAATGCGTTGAGGACAGACGTCCTCAGAAGTGCTCAGGTGATGCCATAAAATCTGCACTCACAAAAAGTGTTAGTGAAACACTGTTACATGATTTGGCTAAACAGCTCTCTTCCCTATGGAAACTGGACCCTCAGACTATCTGCTAAGACATGCATGAGTCTCATTCTTCCATGGAGAAGTATAAAACAAGGGATAGGATTACATTTCACAGTGAACTCTGAAACAAACAGGCTTTCAAGGCATTGAGTATTTTTATAAAAATTATTCATCTACCTGAATAAACGCCCATGATGGGTTTTCCACTAATGATCATTATTCTTACCTTTTATAATATTTTTTCACACCAATTTCTCCTTTTAAGGAACATCAAAAGGATTTGCTTATGATGCAGTGAAAACAAGAATTTTAGCAGTTGAGAAAGTGGAGTCTGTTCACAACCTCCATCTTTGGTCTCTGACAATGAATCAAACCATTCTATCAGCTCATGTTGCCACAGGTCAGTAAATTTCTGTAAAAAGGGAGTAAGTATTCAGATGCTGCCTATGGGATACAACTGACTATATCTGTTGCTTGTTAAAACAAATGTCAATATGTTGTTGGAAAAATAAAAACAACAACAACAACAACAAAAGCTCTCATATCCTCCTTCCCAAAATCTTGCCAAAACAATAGAGACATCTACATAGCTCAGAACTTGAAAACTGCAGAGGTTGTGAAGCGAGGAAGTTACAAGATACTTTAAATAAATTAGAAGAATTAGGTCTAGACTGAATTTTTCTCACAATAGATTTTAGAGTGGATTTTTTCAAACTTGAAAATTGTTGATCTCTATGAGAAAAAACTTTCAGGGCAAATCTGCATTCTTGAAGCATCTCTAGCTATAAAATAACCTTTGAAGCATGACTTGGAGTGTAGAGGGAAATTCAGAGGAAAAGTTCATCTTCAGAAATACTTTTAAAAAATATAGTCCTATTCCTGTTGACAAAGTGTCCACTACCCAGCTCAGTTTTCTTGTTAGCCTGGGTTTTTTTAGGGTTTTTTTTTGCTTTATGTGTGTGTGTGTGTGTGTGTGTGTGTGTGTGTCTGTGTCTGTGTGTGTGTGTGTGTCTGTGTGTGTGCGTGTGTGTGTATGTGTCTGTGTGTGTTAAGATTTATTTAAGAAAAAATTTGACCTCTGTTTGGCCAAGAATGGGTTCAGAGGCAAAGCATTCTATGGCGTCACCACTTCCCAAAACGAGTGGATCTATCGGCCACCTGAATCACTTGGCACTGTTGCTGCTCCCTGACTGGATGATCTAACAGTTATTAAGTAGTCGTGCTTTCCTCCAGTCTTCTGCCAAATGGAATTTCTTTGGTGATTACTCTTAGCTGAGCTCTTGCCAAAATTGCATATTCTGACCACATTTGAATGAACAAAGTTTTGCTGACATGCAGGTTCCTGAAAGGAGGATGAAGAAGACAAGAAACACTTCTCAAAAGTTTCTGACAGCAAACACTTACTCTTCTTTAAAGTATTATGTTATATGGTTTTGATTATTTTTTTGCTTATTATAGCAAACACAGTGGACAGCCAGAAGATTTTGAGAGATATTACCCAAGCCCTTTTTGAGCACTACAGCTTCCACTCCATCACCATTCAGATTGAATCAGGAGAGGATCAGAAACAAGACTGCGTCTTCTGTCAAGAGCCCCGGAATTAGAGGGAGCTGTACGCTACGCAAAATAACAACCACCCCTCTTACAATGGAGACTATATGTGCTGGCTGCATGTAATTGGTCAGCAACAAACAGTAATTAACCGAACTAAAAAGCCCTGCCACTGCAAGCAGTGCATGGGCCTTTATTTGTTGGTACCCTCTACCAGGAAACAACATGTATTTGGTCCATCCATCAGCTAGATTATCTGTCCATCAGCAGTTACTTTCAATTAGAAGAGAAAGTACTTAAATTATTCTTGAATAGAACAGCACAGCAGCAAATCAGCACTAAAGCAACATTTAAGAGTGCCTGTTTGTAATCACAGGTAACAAAAAACTAATCAACCTTCAAATTACCAGGAGACCAATTACCACAAAACGTAATGAAATGTAGGTTTGGTGTTAACAAAGCTCAACACTTACACAGAATAAAAGAGAAAATTTAAATTAGGACAAAGGATGAAGAGACCTTGGAAAGAAAGAGGTGGCATGTGCTTTCTTGGCAGACACTCCTCCTTCTGCATGTTAAGGGAAATGTTAGACCTGCACCATATTCTGCAGTGCAGATCACAAGAAGATTCACTCCATTCACATGTGACAAATAGCTCTTTGAGTTTAGGTAATACTATTTTTCAGCTAGCCCTCAGCCATATGGTTTTCTGCCAGACAAGGGCCTATCATCAAGACAACCCATAACTTGTATGGCACTGCATCATGATAAGTCGTAATGAAACTTTTGTAGTGGATTTTTGGGTATCTGTGTCACAAGCTATCATTGGGTCATGACAATAGAATAGACCAGGTGCTCCTAGAAAAGAAAAAAAAATAGGACAAGAAAAGACTGTGGGCCACTGTGAATATCACATCTTGTGTCCTTCAGAGTGTAGTCTGTGGGGTATTACCCAGTAATGCTACATCCCTGAAGTTACGTCAGATAATTAAAAAACCCTTTGGCATATCACACAGCCATTCACTGTACAGGGTAAAAAATACCTCTCCTTCACACAGCTAATTCCCAGATTCCTTTACAAGATGTGTTAAATCTGCCTCCTCTGCAATGATTACTGCCAAACTGGGAACAGTTAGGTCTTGCTGCAGTGCCTCTGTTTTTGTCCGATCAACAGAATGACACTCTCAACTCTTAGCAAAAACAAGGCTTGCGCTTCAAAATGCGCTTCAACCGCTTCTCCAAAAAACAACTTCAGTTCTGCCCTTGGCCATAACAGTGCAGCTTCACTTTCCATGCAGAATTAGATGCAATGTTTTCCCACTCCACAGTCCTCACCCCCACAGCTGTAGGGCTCATTTTATTAACAGGTTTGTTAGAACAGAATGAAGTATGAGATACCGAGTGGTACTGAATTTCTAGGCTGACAGCTGGAAAGAGCATTGTGTTATTAAGGTATAAAGAGGCCTTGCTTTTTAGGGAATTCAGTTTTATTTGCAATAGGTTCACATTAGTTTTCTGCTTTATCACCCTAAGGAGATTAGAATTTATTGTTAGGGCCTTTTGGTTATGGATGATACATAACTACGTGATGATAGATTGATGTATTAAGATGGCATTTGTTACCTGGTAGGGGGAACAAGAAATTATTCTGCTTTGTGGAGGCATCCCAGAAGATCTTAGTCAGGTAAACCTCCCACCGAAATCAGATAATGTATTAAAACACAACACCCGCTAAGAATTTCATGAGTATCTCATTATTTACTGGCTTTAAAGAACTGAGAACATAGCAGCGCTGTTCAGTACAGTGATAAAGACAATTCTTGCCCTTTACAACTGAAACTCCAGATGATAAGACACAGATAAATCAAAGCACAGTAAGAAATTCTAAATCAAGAAATCAACTTGTATTTTGGCCAGTTTCTCTGCTGATATAATTTAGCAATAATTACCTCCTACCAAAGGCAACTCAGCTGTGCTTGTTAAGTCACCTGAGCATCCTTTTCATTAGTAGGGGAGGACAGGATAATAGTGTGGCCCTCATATTAAAAAAAAATAATTCAAAATGTTTTGAATAAGATGAAGACACAGACTTGGATATAATAGGAAATTTTTGGGAACAGTTTTATGGTTAAGGACAACGTAAAAGATAGTGAGGGGGTGACACAAGCATTGTATAGGACACAAATTCAGTTCTGAGATTTAGGCTGAGGTGGAGATAAAGACCAGAAGTTTAAGAGCAAGTCTTGATCCCCAGTAATCCCAATGATCCATCAAATCCTCAGAACGGTAGCCTGGGTACATGAGTAGTAAAGATCAAGGCAAGAATGCAGAGGAAGAGGAGAAGTTTGGGTTTGTTAGTGAAAGAATTTAACCATTTATCTTTTGGAAAAACTAGAGACAGTGCAATAGTCTCTACTTGCTGTCTACTCTAGCAGACTGCAGTAGCAAAAGTAACACAATAGCTTATGAAAACCTAAGGAAATTTTACCTAAATATGATAGATTGAAGATGAATTTAGAGCAAATATTTACCTGCAGTTATGAATATTGCTAGAAGAATCTGAATCTTTAGTGTTCCCACTGCATCTTTGAATGTAAAATGTGTATTTGTTCTTCATCCCTGTCTAGTCTGATCTTCAGGGATATTATCTTAATACGAGGTTGTTTTCAGAATACTGTCTAGCTGAAGAGAATTTCTGCAGAAATGCTACTGGGATATATGGAGGCCCGGGCTGAGAAATTCAGAGAAAATTTCTAGGCTTTTCTGTTTTTATTAACTTCACAATCTTTTGATTGTCTGCAGAATTACTATAAGAAAATTGACCAAAAATTGCTATATCTAAGACATTCTTTGAACTACTGTGAAAAAGAAAAGTATTTGTCATATAAGTGGTCTCTTTTCCATGTCTGACAATTTTTTTAGGGTTTAGTTCATATGGGCAAGTACATGGCTTTACTGCCCAGCACTGAAATTTTATGTTCATAAGTATATTCATCTTCTTCTAAATTTTAATGTAGCTATTTTGCAGCTTGTAGATTATATCATTCTCCATTCCCCAAAAAGCACTCTCTTTTTCACTTTCCACAATCAAAATCTAACATATTGAGCAGAGCCTGAGGATAAGGAGTTTGTGGAAGCTCAAGACTTTTTGAGATAGATACCATGAAACGGAAAAACGCAAAGCTAAACTTTCCTCATTCAGCACTGATAAAGGGCCAATATTGTGCTGAGATGACCATCAAACAATGATAAAAGTATTTATAATCATTCAAACTGGAAACAGTTAAGGCACAGATCTGTCATCTGCATCACTGGAATAGGCTCTTACTGTAACTGTGGTGGTAAACATTATCCAGTGTTCTCCTGTCTGAAATGTGACGATGAGAATTACATCAGCAATCAAGGATTATATTGCTCATTTAGTCACCATGGCAGGGATTTGTCATCTCCAGAGGAAGGCCAAAGAAGAAGCCCCAGTCCTGCCAATGGCAGCAAATGGTGGCCTAAGCAACAAGGACCATATAGATCAGCAATTTCATTCTTATCAATGTGAAGAGATTACATCAAACAATTTTAGCTCTGAGCATTTTCTCCTGTGTTGTAAAAGCTAGCATGCTCCAACACACCCTCTTCAATGCTTTTCCCTCAGCAATAGCAGACGTGCTCTCCTTCCTTTTCCATCTCCTTCACCTATTTTCCCCTTCTAGTTTCTGCTCTTCTATTTTTCCCCATTTTTTTTTTTTTTTTCCCAGCAATGCTTCAACTGGCTGCCTATTCAAATTTCAGTGCCAGAATGGTATCTGTCACATATCCTTTCTGCTTACAGCCCTTCCTATTCCTCTTTGACTTATGTGGTCAAATAAAAGCTCCTCAGAAAGAAACTTCTTTTTCCTCCATGTTTGTTGAAAACATGGTATAATGAAACGTTTTTTTTTTACTCTATTGTAAGCACAATAATAACAGACACTCAACAAAAATAAAGAACAACAGCCATTCCAGACATCACATATTGGCCCGTTTCAAGCATTGCTATATATTTGCTTTGTATTAGATTTATTTAGAACTTTCACAACCAAGAAATTATTTGAGCTGGCTCCAGCTTACTGTGCTCTTTCATGTTCTCAAGCCTGCTGATAATCTCTTTCAGCTAAGAAAAATTAAATCCTTTCCCACTTGAGCACACACAGTTTCAGCAAGACAGGAATTAGAGATGTCCAGTTGCTTAACGCCTCCTTCAACTTCTCTCTGTTTGGACTTTGTGTCAGACAGTCAGTGTGTAACAAGAATGTACTGCAGCAGAGGAAGCTTTGGAGAGCAGCCCAGTGAGAACAGTGACTGGAATGGAAACACAGCAGCTGGGTTTTTTACATGGTTACTAGCACACATTCAGAATTTTCCACCTCAGGTATTGATGAGAAACATGTCTACTTTTCACTACAAGGGGTTTGCCTTTCGTTTTTTGAGGAAAAGAATGAAAAGACATGAATGAACAGAAGTTCATTGCATTGTGAAACATTCCTGGTGGTGTCAGAGGCATTTTACTCCATGGCTTGCAGTCTTCTCTAACAGCAGAGCTTTGTAGCTTTGTCTCTCAAACTGCACTGCCGCATGCTCTGCCATGATGTGCTGTCTTTCCTTAGCACACACCACAGAAACTGCCACAGCATGCAATGAAAGGTGTCCTGCTGTGACACAGGCCATATGACTCCTTGCATGTTATGAGCTTCTCAGCTCTGGAGACTCTTCCTGAATTGCATGGGCAGAACGATCATCCAGCCTTTGGTGAAGCACTGACTTCTTTTTTCCTGATGTGTGGTTATATTATGTACTGATTTTCCTCTTGGAGACTGAAGATGACTGGAAAAGTTTGTGTAGCTTCTGTCTAAGTGGGAAAGAGCAGGAATCCCTTAATCATGGCACGGCACAACCTGCTAATCCACAAAGAGGCACAAGGCACTCTGGATTAGCTCCTGGTCTAGGCAGTAACTCTGATGTCAACATGCTTGGAACAAGCACGCTTCCCAGCAGCAGTGTGCAACCTGGATCTTTAACTTTTGGATCCCACTCTGTTTTCTCACTTGCTGACAGGCAAGTGTTAGAAGTGCTCTGAAGGATGTGGAGCACTTTGAAGGAGAAATGGAAACTGTTGATGAGCCTATGAGGACGTCGCATCCAGCCCTCCTCTGTCATAGAGATGGTTTCTGCAAAGGCAGATCCTTTGTAAGAAGAATGAAAAAATGATAAGGGAATAAATGGGAAATCCTGTGGGCTTTAATGCTATTGCAGTGCTAAGCATCTGGGAAATTGCTGGGAATGAGCTGCAGAGCTGTACTCTGCCTGCAAAGGGGTGCTTTCCCCCTCAATATGCATGAGCAGCAGTAACAATTCCACAGGAGTGCCAACGGGAGAAGAATGTGAATGTGAAATGAAATTTAACAACTCCCTCTGCCCTTTAAACTACACTTACAGAATTAAATGCAGAATCAGGGATCATTAAAAAAATGTTCTCTTAAGAAAGAATAGCATTTCAACTTTCTCTGAGTACTTTCTTCACTGTGAGTGTTTTTAAGAATTGATCAGGCACACTCATTTCTACTCTATATTAGCAGAAAATAGTTGGTCATCCATTAGTTCCCCACCGAGTTTCAGTTGCAAAGATATGACTGAAAGCTGGTATTAGCTGTGACAGAGAGGCTTAAGAACCATACAGCCTTCAATATTGTATAAAAGACGTGAGTCAATAAGGTTTTTCAACAGTAGTTTAATGTCATTAATTTGTATTCTCCTGGCATGTAGAGTGTGTAGCAGGCACAGCTGAGGTTCCCATGAAAACAGACATTCTGGGCCCCAAGGAGGCTCTGCTCTACTAGGACTGGACAAACCAGGTCTGGGAGAGGGAATGCAATGGGGAAAATCGGAGTGGTTTTTCTGAGGACACATAGTGGTCTGTGGTGGAGGCTGTTATACACATCGCTTTTCTATGTGTGTGCTTTAATGCCTTGTCCAGGAACAGACATACAATCATATATACCTGTTAGCATTTACCTGTATGGACTGGGTTGTGTTAAATAGCTACTTTAATTTTATTGAAAAGAAGAAAGGAAAATCAGAAAGCATCCATCCTTACGGGAAAAAAAAACCCCAACCAAACACACACCAGACACAAAGAGAAAAAAAACATAAAAAACCTAACAAACCAAAAGCCTCCTTTAAAGCCACTACTGGAAATGTGCATAGGAACACAGGCTGACTTTGAGGACAACCAAAGGTGTGCCTTTTAGCCTTGGGCAGAAGGCAGTCTTACGGGAGATTTACTTCCTCCAGCCCTGTGTTACATCTCCTTGTATAAGCAAGGGAGTGAGACTGTGTAGTGACACCAGTCAAGGAGACAGACAGCAATGAACAAAGTACTTGTCTTCATCCAAACAATATAAAGAATATTTCATATTTATCATGGATATGCCCTTTCCTTTCTCTACCAAAAGAAGTATTTAAGAGCTACACAGCCAGGCACATTACTGAGCCTGCAAGCATGAATACCTTTTTTTTTTTTACTGGAAATAAGAAAAATTAAGTTTTCTTTTTATGATCCACTAAATGGTGAGAAGAGATGCCCTGTCATGGAGCAATAAATTCAAGTTTAAATCCTGAAGCTGGAAAAAAAGATTTTATCTTTTCTTGTGTAATTCTTCAAGCAACTTTTAAATTTCCCCAGAGTATTTTAAGCCTCAGCTAGTACAGTGTTATTCCATACAATATTTGCCTGCAGAATACTGTATTTTATCTTTTCACTTCTGTAATTCCAATTCTTCTGTAACACAGAAATACCTTTTAATCAGGTCTGGGTTTTTGTAATGGAGTTGATCCCTTACTGAGCACCTTGGCATAAAACCTCCCATTTCCTGCAAGGGAGAACTGCGTGAAAACAAAATATTGTCACCATTTTAGGGGAAGGGCTTGCAGGAAATTAGTCCTGGCATTCCAGGAACTTTCTGTGCGAACCTTACACATGGACAGGTCTTGCTTCTCTAGCATGCCTGAGGAGCTCATCTGCAGGTGATCATTAGCAGAGGATGCTCAGACTGTTTAAAGTGCAAGTCCCAAATTCCCTGGGGTGTTATGTTTCCTTGTTGGTGGGTTATATAGTTGGGAAGTCCTGAGACCAAGGCTGCTTTCAGTCCTTCTTGTCACCTCTTCCTTCCGTGGTGACACTGCTTGGAATCCACTCAGGCATCAGCCACAGAACCAGACTTTGGCTTCTTGGAAAGTCACCACCAGGACCTGGTAGGGATTTAGTCTCATGCAGCTGTCATTTGTGACAAATCCCGGGGATCAAACACTTTCTGTGTAGCCACTGCAGCACATCTCAGCTTTCCCTTCTCCAAAACATTGACCTGGGTTAAGTGAGCAATGTAACATTGCTGAAAACATTTTTTAAAAAAATCATTGGAATTATAAACTACTGAAAGGCAGCAAAGAGCTAGGAAGTTTCTTGGATTATTTTTCAATTTATGTAACAAAACATTATTGAGAGGAAAGAATATAATCAATACTGAGTAGCATTATAGCCAGCTGTGCAGAAATTTAACACCAGAAATGGATTAAGGTGACAGGAAAAGTCAATGCAGTCTTAAATTAAAGGTGAGGGAAGTCAATGAAAAGTGAAAGCTAGTTAGGAGTCCATCAAGTAATAGAGGCTAAAGCTCTGGCAGGTACAAAGTGTCTCAGTAACCTTATCTTATCATTGTAGCTCTATGTTTTACATGTTTGTTCAAAAGAGTAGCCAGTTAAATGTTTGTTCTCAGTTTGAATCATTAAACCATTCATTGGGTTATTTCAAAGAGGATTTGCAAAAAGGGAGAAGTCTGTTTTTTTTTTCTTTTTTTGTTTTTTAAGGAATAAAAATGTGGATTTTTTCCTCTAGGTTTTATTTTTACTTTGGAAAATCTTTGTTCTCTGAAAGAACCTACATACTAAACTCACTGGAAAATAAACAGAATTATAACCTTGCTAGAGGAGGCAACTTTGGTTAAATAAGGGGGAGATGTATTTACTTGTCTTTGCTTTGTTACGTTAAAACACATGAGAAGAAGAAAAGTCTGCTGCATTCCAGCAACACTTCTGCTTTTAATTCTCCAGAGTTTAGAAACCCTGTGATAAACTCTGATAAAGCATAACCTAATATTGCTCTTATTTCTTCTACAAAAAAGTAGCCTTGTCTCTGAATCCTGTCATACCACCCAGAAATATGGGTATTCAACAACCCTGGTCTTCTGTCAAAAACCTCTGCTGAGGAGTCCTTGAAATCTCATACACTTACATAAGGTTGACCAGAAGAGACTGAAAATGGCCTGGCCAATTTGTTATGATGTATAGGTTAACATCTTGAATGGCTGTTGAGATTTCAACATTTCTTAAACTTTGACTCGTTCATAACAAAAACCAGCTGTGAGTTTTGCTAGCAATAAGGAAAAAACATACTGTTGAGAAGGGTTGGGCGCTAGATCTTTGGTTGCTCAAAGTGATGTTTTTGTAGGTTTACTTTTGATGATACTGAAGCTGCAAGTTATGTGTCTAGCGTTCAGTAAGAGACGGCCTGGAAAATCTGTTTTGCCTGTCTTGCAACTGTCAGTACCTGAGACATCAGGCAGAGCTTTCTCTTGCTTTTAACATCTCCCAGGTGTGTAACAGAACTTGAAGGAACTTGCGTCCCTTGCAGCCAATGATGCCAGAAGACAGGATGCTGTTTCAGCACAGGCTTTGCTCCCTTGATGCTTAACACTTACCCCACTTGGTAGAACAGCTGTAGGAGTCACAAATTATAGTTTCTCTGCTAAAATACTGTGTTTAACAAAGCTGCTTTACCTAGGCACAGTCTGCAATGGCATGGCAGTGGAATTTGCTCTCAGCCTCCAGGATCAAGAGGTGGCATTTCAAGACATGGCACTTTGAGACATGAAATATCAGTAAATCCACATTGAAGTATGCCTCATGACTTTCATCCGAAGATGACCGTGTTTTCTGACAAATGGGAGATTGTAAGCTCTGCCATCACAGGCTACAAATAACGAGGCAAAACATTTAGCACACTGGGCAGAAATTTTGGGGCAGTGAATGCTCAATTCCAGTTTACAAAAAGTTCTTTGCACTACAAGAGCAAGAGATAAAAATAGGTGTATGTGGCAATTGCATCCTCCCTGACAACAGGCCTTGCAAAAGACCGGAGATCAGGCCCTGCGAAAGATCTGACAACAGGCCTGCTCCAAGCACCTGGCAAGGACGGCCATTGAGGCCTGATGAGGCCTGACCATGTCTCTTGTGCACTGGCTCCTGAACTAATTAGAGATTGACCCCAGACAGACTCGACTCAGGTATAAACGGGGCCCCGCCAGAGAGCCAATTTGAGATTTGAGTTGGTCTTCCTCAGAGCAGCTGGTCTGCAGTCCAGGACTCCCCTCCCATTGGATTGGGAGCCATTCAAGAAAACTTCCTGGGATTGAAAGCACTCACCAGCACCTACTGGTGAGCGAGACTTCTGGATATATCTTTGAGAGAGTCCTTGTCCACCTATGGGTGAGTGATTTGCTGGGTACCCTTGAGTGAGGCATTTTCCCCCTTTTATGAGTGAATGTGTGCACATTTTGGTAACATTTTTAGAGGAATAGTTGCAAATTCCTAAAACCAGCTGTGTAGCAATAATTCCCAACTTGCATCCGAATCTGTAATATATTTTGTCTGTTGGAGTGCTGGTCCTTTTTGGATTAGAATAAATAGTGACTTTCTGTAGCAGCCCTGTCTGTTTTTTCTGGGTGCCTCTGTGACAGTGTAACAGATCTAATCTTTCACTGTAGTCTTGCCAACTTCATTGACACCTCGACTGACATGACTGGAAGTGCAACTGTAAATGATTTTGGCTTTTATTCCAACAGCCAAAGAGCTCAGTGCAGTGTTTGCTTGCCTAGTTCCCACAGAAACCTAGGGGAGAAGGTCTGAGGGGAGAAGACTTCAAGATTCAGTTCGCTTGCTAATTGTTTTTCCATCATTCTATTGATCATTTACAAGAGCACACACAGAGAAAGCAATGGGCCACTGTCAGGTTGTAAGCACTGATTTATTTATCCACTTTTCTTGTAGTGGAATTTGTGAAAGATGTTTGAAGTCCATTTCAGCAGCAGTGTTGCTTTCTAAGAAGAAAATGCATACTGCTATTTAGAGGTAAACACCTGGCGGAAAGTAACTTAAGTTGCAACAGCCAGCAAACTGGATTCGTCTTTGCTGGTTACATGAAAGGGCCTCTTTAAAATGACCTATCCATACCTACTTCTTTCTACAGTGAAATCAGATCCAGACTTTCCTCTAGTTTTAGTCAGTTCATCAGCGGACTCATGAGGAATTTAGACTTAGGCAGCCACCCCAGCTTGTTTCTGAATCTGAAAATATCATGAAATACAGCGTGGCAGCCTCAATATGCTGAACTCCTTTATGGATGACAATCGCGTGGGAAATGTATTTCTTCCAGTCTTACCTGTCCCATTCACAGCTGACCCCAGTGGCCTCAATGCTCAGGATACCTTTGGTCTGGGGATGGCTGGGGGTAATGTGACATTAAGCCTATCCTCCGTCTTGTCTTTCCTGGCTGCTTCAAAGGCAGAGAGAGGCCCCATGGGCTGGAGAGCATTTTCAGTGAGCTTCAATCTCACTGGTACTGCATAGCATCTTGCACCAGCCCATGTGTCCAAAGCATGTCCAAAGCATGTCCAAAGAAAGGCAATGAAGATGGTGAAGGGACTCAAGAACAGGTCTTATAGAAGCAGGAACTGGGGTTGTTTGTTAATCTTGGAGAAAAGCAGTACCACAGGAGATCTTATCGCTCTCTACAGCTACCTGAAAGGAGGTTGTAGTGATCTGGAGGTCAGTCTCTTCTCCCATGAAACAAACGATAGGACAAGAGGAAATGTCCTTAAGTTACACTAGATGAGATTCAGATTGTATTTTAGGAAAAAAATCTTCACCAAAAGGATTGTTAAGCACTGGAATAGGCTGCCCAGGGAAGTGGTGGAGTCACCATCCTCAGAGATATTTAAAAGATCTGTAGACGAAGTGCTTAGGGACATGGTTTAGTGGTGGACCTGACATCTCAAGGTTAACAGTTGGACTTTATGATCTGAATGATCATAATGAACCTAATGAACCTAAATGATTCTAGGATTCTATGTTTTTGCCATGTCCAGACTATGCAGCAGAACACGAGCACTCTTGGGGATGTTTCAGCATGCCTCTGTGGCAACGGTATAACACCTAGCCCTGGAATCAGTGAGAGTTTTTTCTTGCTCTCTCTGCTCTTCAAAAAAAGCGCACATGAATTTCAGAGTACTGTTCTTGTGAGGCATCCAGAAGATTTGTACTTGAGAAAAATAACTAGGGCTAGGAAAGATAATTACTGAAGTATTAAGTTATTTTAGTTGCTTTAGGGAAAAAAATAGAAACTAGAAGGACGAAGGGTAATGGCTTTAAATTGAAAGAGGGTAGATTTAGACTAGGTATAAGGAAGACTTTTTTTTACCATGAGGGTGGTAAAACACTGTAACACGTTGCCCAGAGAGGTGGTAGATGCCCCATCTCCAGAAACATTCAAGGTTATGTTAGAGGGGACTCTGAGCAACCTGATCGAGATGAATATGTCCCTGCTCACTGCAGGGGCTGGACTAGAAGATGTTTAAAGATCCCTTCCATGCCAAGACATTCTATGATTCTATGACACATCAATTTTAATGAAATGTTGCTGCACTGAACACAGTTTTGCAGAAATTTTAAAGTTCATGTGTTTTTCAATAGTCAGGCCTATACTTCTGCTAATATTGTTCACATTTAACCTTGCCTTCATAATCACACTAAAATGGAATGAGTTTTCAGTGCACAAATCCATCATATACGCACACTGTTCTAATCTTACTCACACACCAAGGGAATTTGTTTCTCTAGCTAAATCACTAACACAACATCACACAGATAACTTGACAGCTTATGTAACAAAGACAATTTGGGTTGGTGAATGTGTATAGGGAGTGTGGAGAAAAAGAATAAAATAAGAAGTAGGTTCATATAGGAAAGAAAAGAGTGCTGTGAATTATTCTGCTGTATAAATATTTCCTTCAGCTGCAAGCATGCTAGTGTAGAATGAGATGAAGTACCAAGACTAACCTGAAAAACCGAGTAGTGCTTAGTTCTGAAAGGAAAATCCAGGTCAAATGCTCTCAGGCCTTATCTACTTCCATTTACCTCACTAATACATTTCCTTCAGACTTCAGAATAAGTAGGCAAGGTTGCAGCAGAGGTTTTTCGGTTTTGCTTTGTTATTTAATTATGGTTTCACCAAATGGCCTTAATTGGTTTCCCTGCTCCCCCTAAGAGACTGAATGAGCAACTGCAGCTGAAACACATTTCTTAAGACCTCCAAAGACCTTATCTTTTCACTTTTAAAAAAAAACCTTTAAGGTGAATAGTACAGAAACAAAACTTTTATGTTCCAAATGCTGAATTTATCCATCCTCAACCCCTTTCTTCTGTTTGAGTGTAGTCTGGGTATTGCTCAGGACTATAAAAACTGAAGCAGGTCATGATGGTACCTACTGCAGAAGAAGCTGGGAGCAAGGCTTACTTCTTCCTTCTCTGATTTCCTCTCTGCTAACTTTTCATATCTCAAAGTGTGGACACCACAAGCCATTAAATCAACTGGTGAAAACATCTTGTTGAACTAAATCATAAACTCACAGTATAATTTAGGTTTGAAGGGTCTTGTGGAAGTCACCTAGTCCAAACTACTGCTCAATGAAGGCCTAATTAGAGTGGGTTGCTCAGCTTTGGTTGAGTCTTAGATCTCTCCAAGGATAGATGTTGCACATCTCCAGGAAAATTATTCCGACGTTTGATCACCATCACAGTAAATGTTTTCTTTATATCAAAGAGGAATTTCCCAAATTTCGTATTGGGTCTGTTGCCCTCTGATCCTGTCCCTATGCACCTCTGAGAAGAGCCTGTCTCTCTCTTCTCTGCACCCTCCTATTACGCAGTTGCAGACAGCAGTAAGATCTCCCTGAGCCACCTCTTCTCCAAGCTGAACAAACACAGTCCCCAGCCTCTTTTCCTGTGTCACATGCTCGAGACCCTGATGATTTTGGTGGCCTGTGCATTGACTCGTTCCAGTCTGTCAATGCCTTTCTTTTACTGGTGAGTCTGAAATCATAATCACAAACAGGTCCTTGACCAAAGGAAACAGCCATCAAAGAATAATGAAATTTCAGCAGGAACTTCAGGGCCCCATGTCAAAAATTTCTTTAGTCTTAAATCAGGACATACCCATGTTAGCACTAAGATCTTTACAGGTTAAGAAACACCAACCTTACCCACAAATTCTCACTGAGAGCTGAAATTAGGGCCTTAATATAAACTTTAATACAAAGATGAATGTAACCCACATCAATCCACTGAAGTTGTTTCTCTAATCCTCTTATGTGAATCAGTCCTTCTGCCTCAGGGGACACAACACGCACACAGAGCTTCATTATCTCTATTCTTTTGAGCTTAACTGAGGCAACCTGTTCACAGATGAAGGCAGAGTCTTTTCTGGTCACAAATTTACTGAAGGGACTAGAAGGGCTCTGATGCAGTGTACATGCTGTTTCTGCTTGCTGATTTTGAAGGGTGCTTGTCCAGAAGATCCACTTTTGACTTTTTTTCACTAATACCATCAGCAATTTCATCAATGTGCAGCTTATGTGAAAGCGGCAAGGTCACTGTTATGTGTTACAGCTTCAGAAACTGCCTCTTTGAGAGTCCTGGCACAGGTTGAAGCTGACCAAACATCCAGTTACACTAGGTAAACTGCGCTTGTCAGTTCATATTTGGCTTTCATGACCTTTTCATTTACACTGCATTCTGTAAATCTGAACAGTTTCAACATGCCCTTTGTCCCCTTCGATGTAAAAAACCCTCTCCATGGAAATATTTTTCTCTTTAAGTGTGCTTTTAAAGACTTCCCCTGAGGCACTTTAGACCACAGCAGTGCCTCAGGACAATTCTAAGCTCTGTTTCCCTTTAAGAAAACAGCAAAAGGGGATTTTGATTCTAATTATAAAAATTAAGCTGCCAGTAACAAGCAATTATCTATTATGATCCCCATTTCAGGATGAAGTACATCTGATGCAAAAGAATGATGTCCATTTCTCACCCAATGTATATTTTTTTGCCTTTGTTTTCATTTTAAAATATTTTTTTTTTCCTCCAGTAGAAAAGATAGTTTCATCTGAGATAACACAGCCAGAACTATTTCCTATTTTTCTTTTTTTTTTTTTTTTAGTTTGCAAGCTATATTCAGTAATTCCAGTGCAGCTCTCTGCACCGATCCCATGTCTATTGGGAATTTTCTGTGTACTTGTATTCACAGGCTGGCTGGCAGACTCAGTATGACTTTTTTTTCTTTTTTTTTGCCTTGACATTAAGAGAAAGGCAACTTCACTTTGGTTCCGAGTGTGGTGATTTTAATTGCTAGCACCTCAGGTAGCATGAGGGCTGACACAATGGGAAACCAGAGTGGTCTGGCATTTGTGATGGAGAGGAGATGGCAATTACTGTGTTCACAGGATCAGAGCAGTTATGTTTCCTGCTGTCTTGGATGCTTTCTGAGATTTCAAATGCAGAACACTTCACATATTATTTGCTTTATCACTGCAACTAATCATCACCAATAGGCAATGACATATGGCAAATCTAGGGTTTTGTTGTAGCCTGTACTGTAGCTGTCATGTGGTGGGGATTTAGAACTCTGGCGCCGTGGAGAAATTTTGCTGATTTTACCCAAACGTCTTTTGGAACATGTCCATTGTGGAAGGAAAAAAGAAGCAATCTGTATGAGCCATTTGTCAAGTATGGGGGAAGAAAGGGAAAGAAGGGCACAGCTATGACGTTCCTCAGTCTCCTCCATGCCCTGCAGTGTGCTGACACTAAACAAATCCCGTGCCAGATGTATAAGATCATGAAGAAGACTTTGTGTGAAGACAGATGAACCTGCAGCAGCTGTAAAGAACCCCACCACAGCACTGAGTGCATCCAAATAATTACATATAACACACCACAGTTATACAAAACCTTTCTGATAATCTTTTCAACAGCAAACTTTTGGCCATCAGAGTGTTCTGGAAGATGATTAAATCTTCACTGGCAACAGAACATAACTAGCTAAGTGCTGTGCAGATAAGCAGATACTCGCTGCAGACCAGGCTGAATTATGTAAAACATTATCAATGTGTAATTTACACCAAAGAAAAACCAACAAATTCTTTATCCAGGGTCTTCTTTCCCTTTCAAGTGTGCCTTGTCACACTGATGAAACGAAGTCCTACTACTGGCTATGTAGCAGTTCTGGGTTCTCAGAAAGCCTTTGGCTTCTGAAATTAGTTAGCTCAAGGCAGAATTTGGCTTAACATTTGAGGAAGAAGGGACTCTGCACCAAAGACAAAGTGAACAAAGTTCTTCATCTATCAAGGTACAGACTGATCATTTTGGGAACAGTCTCAGACCAGTCGCAATCTATGATTGTGTCTAAATATGAAGAGAGCAAAAAATTCACTTTGGAAAAAAACTGTTGGCAAAATAGAATTTGATCAAATCCATCTTATCTCCAGGCAGAGGTAGAACCCTGAGCTGAATAAAAGCGTGATTACCATATGGATGCTGACATATTCATTCTCACCTTTAAGGAGGTATTCCTACTTCAGTTTACAGAGAAGTGAGAGGCAGGGAGAATAAGTGATTTGCCCAAGGTCACTGTCAAAATCTATGGCATGGATAGGAACTGTATCCTAATCGAAACCAAGTTGTGCATTTGAACTGCAAGATAACGTTTTCTTCATTTTATGGACAAGTAGTTAGAGGACTTACCGATGTGAAAATAGTTTAATAATCTTGCAAACAAATCCATAGCTCTTGTATATAAATACCTCTCAGATATCACTGCACATCCTTATCAGTCCTCCAGTCCTTTTGCTGGCTCAGCAAGGTGTCACATAAAATTAGACTGAGAAGGTAACACATTAAACATTTATTGATCTCAATAAGTTGCAGTCAAATATGACCAGTTTCTTAATAAAAAGAAATAAAAGGTCATCTACAATGTTCATACTGTAACTGTGATTCGATACAAAATATTAGTTATTTATTAGGATGCAATAATAGTAGTATTAATATTTTTAACTCTTACAATACCAAATAACTAAGGTAAAGATCCAAGATTATGCTAACTTTGTTTGATCTACTTGCAAGACATCCCAAATAACTAGTACCTGCTATGTTATGACTCTAAAAATCATTGCCTAAAGTTACTTCTTAAAAAAGTTATTTCCATTCTAAGCTAGCAACACAAAAGAGATGGTAGTCACCACTTTGTCCTTTCCTTGGAGAGGGTATCAAACAGGAGAGTAAAATAAGCTTCATAAAATGCAGCTGGTTTTTTTGTTGGTTTTGGGGTGGGTTTTTTTGGGTTTTGTAATGAAAAGATTTTCTTCACTTTGGTTCCCCAGGAAGTCTACACTTCCCCTCTCTGCACATATTAGCAGAGAAGAAAAGTCTCAAACTCTGCAGGTGAAATCTTTACCTTCCTCAAGGTGATGGCAAAATATCGATCAATTTAAGGCTGTAGCTTTGCTCCTGACACTTAGCAAGAAACAAGTGAAAAGCAGCTCATAACGAAAGCCTTACAAGTCCCAGTCTCTGACATTTGCATTTGGATGGCCATCTACTGAAGCTACAGGTTTTTGCCAGCTGCTTTGTGTGACTGAGGGTGAGAAGCATCTCTTACCAGAGACAAGGAAACTCCTATCCTTTCTTTGATCTAGGAAAAACTTTGGAGCAGGGAGTGATGTGGTACTTACTGACCTGCAAATCTTTGAAGTGAGGAAGTCTGGGAGGAAGGTAGGACAACTCCTCTTCAGTCCCTGACCCTTAATGGAAAGGCAGATTGTCTTTTACAAATACTCAATTTAGTCCAGAGGAGACATGGCCTAAAGGGCATCCTGGTGACACTCGATTTTATATTTTTACCTTGGAAAGCTTGAAGAATATGTTTGAGCACCTCAGGAAAACTTTGGTGAGGAGCTGGATGAAAATGAGGTAACATCAGCATAACTGAGAATTTGGGGAAATCTAAAAAGGACATGAAAAAAGTGACATTGTGTTTTTCCTGTCACAGTTGCAGTCAGTCATTTGCAAGTTCTCCTAGTGCTGAGAATTCAGGTCTTGATCCTCAGAGCCACAGGTTTCAGCAAGAATTAAGGACCTGGTTGCCTTTTGGAGAGCTCGATCTACCCTGGCAGCTCCAAAACAGGTTCTTGCTCAGAGGCTGTCACCGCCTGCCACAAAGTTTCCCTAACAAGGGCACCTTGGGGACATCAGCAGTGAAGGTGTCTTGCTGTCCTTTAAGCTTCCTCTTTGCAGCACTTGCCCTGCTCATACGTTAATATTTGCCATAACACCATCAAACCTGGTGGACCTTCTTGACTGGATGCCCCAGATTACCATTTCCCTCAGCCCTAGAAAAAGCAGGTGAGTGATGAACACTTTGTCATTCCTGCTGACAGTAGAGATGTCAGAACAAATAAAAGATATCTTCACAGCAACTGAGTCACTTAAACTTTAATAAACCTTCTGTCTCAGCCTTACCTTTTGACTGACCCCATCCCCAGGCAGGGGGGAGCTCAGCCAGCATCGCTGCCAGCACAGTGGGGGAACCTCAGTGCCTCATCAGGCTCCACCATGCAGAGCTGCTGCTCAGGTGAAACTTCCTCTGGTGAAACATCAGCAGGGCTCTGTGAGGGCTATAGTCATGCTGGCAAGCATCCAGAAAGAGCAAAACAAAGAAATGTAAAAAATGAAGAGATTAATAGGTGAATGGGAAGTGACTTCAAATGCCTTCCTTCACACCAGTCCATCATGGCACTTCACTTCTGCAAAACTGCTTTGGGCTTATACCACCATCACTGAAAACAGACCTTGGGCCATATCTGGCAAATCACGGGGTTGAAAAAAATATTACTCTGGTAGGGTAGCATTCTGTCCCAGGGGCTGGGAAATGTCATTAATATTGAATTATTAGATACAAAATTAAGTCTAAACACTTAAGTCTATAGTAGTGTTTATGTTAAACAAAACATCTTCCTCTGTAAGATAACTTCTGCAGACACTGAAAAACTTAGATAGCAAAAATTCTTCAGCAAAAGACACCTGGCAAGGAGAACTTGCTGATAACAGAGAATATTCATTTTCAAACTACCCTAAAAATCTTGTGACCAGTAGGAAAGTTTAAGACAGGCATTTGGAAATGCAACCATCTGGGCAGTGGGAGAGAGGTGTAGGGAAATGAGAACACAAATCTGACAAAAGCCTCTCTTGCCCCTAGTCTTACTGTCTTTGAAATTGAACTTTGTATTTAGTGCTGCAAAACTCAGGGCAGATTACTCCCACTTTTTAGTAAATCTGGTGCTGACAACTGTTGGTATCTCATTGATTCTTGCTATGGTTTATGTTTTATCTCTAGAAATTTACACCTGGAAAGAAGTTACTCAGTATCAATCTCTTTTAAAAGAAAAAATGCAGCCACAATGTTCAAACTTAACGGTCACTGTGAAATTTGAAAATGTAACACAAGTGCCTCCTTACTACCAGGCTCAGGAATCAGGTAGTAAATATAATAAATCTAACCTTTCATTCAATCTTGAGCTTAAAGCCAGTCTCATGTTATCTGAATCTTGAGCATGACCTTTGAATGCTTGGGGACAGGCAATAATAAAGTCTTCTTGTCTTCTTTGACAAAAGGTGTTGCCCTTGTGTCCTTTTGTTTCCTTTGAGGGTAATTTCTCTTTCAAGTTGGCAGTCTATCTCTGGCCCATGAGGCATTTAATGCAACAATTATATTAAAAAGAACCAGGTAAGTCCAGGCAATTGCACTGGAGATAACCATTTCCCTTGTTCTGATTTCATTTCTCCTCTCTTCTTGTAGTTTCCTTTTTTCTGGTAGTCAGATATCTCTGCTTGCACACAAACCCAGGTTTGGATAAATGTCTGTTTCTGCTGTGGTAGGGGAGGTCATCCTCATCTCTTCTATCCCTGCTCCTACCCTTTGCACCCGTGTAGATCCCTGCTCCAGCGCTGTATAACATTTTTCCTGTGGGAGTGTTTTGCATGCATCTGAAAAAAAGCATCTAAACTCACTTGGGAACCTTCCTTATAGGAAAACAGATGATTTAGACAATATTGGACATACTGGCTTAATATTACAGTCTTTACTCAAAACTAATTGCTATGATCCTGGATATTGATGTTTAAATTTATTGCTGCTTGTGTTTTTTTGTTGTTGTTGATTTCATATGTTTGAAGGAAAGTGGAACTTATCTGACCAAGAAATGGCAGAGTTCGTAACGAACTTTCTGAGATGAACTGATGAATTCCTGATATGCACGATGCCATGGGCACAGGCAGACCACTTATTGGCAGTTCAGGAATTGATTGCCTTCAGGAAATGGGGTCTGCTCATTTTTGCAGTAATGAAGTGCAGTTTTCCCTTTATTTCCTGGTGCAGTTTCTGCCATGGAGATATGAAATGTAATTTTCCTTTCTGATAGTTGCATCAAATTGTATTCATTAGCACTTTGTATAACTCAGTGTCTTTAAACATTTGGATGGAAGCTCATTTACAAAATACCTTTTTTTTTCAATTCTGGAGATGTTTTCATCTTTAGTCTGTGTCAAATGATGTCTTCAAGATTGTACAGAAACTGCTTATTAGTTTCTTTAAAACTTTTTGTTACTTGGAGGACTTTGCCTTTCCATTTGCAGCTGTACCTGGAAAACTATAAACTGAGCAAGTATTTGGTCTACTTGTGGTGATGCTGGTCATTAACTGTAACAGTGAGGAGAGTGACTGCCTCCTGATTTCTTGCAAAAAAAATACAATGATTTTTGTAAAGTAGAAAGCGAAATCTTATTCTAATGCAACTTTTATTTTTATCATCTCTGAGCAGATGTTCAAACTCCCTCCCTTTTTACATGCATTAGCTGATTCCTGTGAAATACGAAAAATGCTAAGTCTCCTCGTCATTGTGTATGCATCATGCTGACTACAATCAGGAAAACCTCTGCTACAGAGGAAAATATTCAAATTCTTTGTGGTATCATCATTCCCCAAATATCAAAACAGGAACATTTTGTTGCCTTAGCAGTCCTGGACTACATCAATAAGAAATACCAAAAATATGTGACAAGGGAAGATGCTCTTAAAAAAATCTCTTGCAGTATCCAGTGCTTTGTGATGCTTTATTCCCATGCTGTGGGACTGTGCAATAAGTCAATTTAGTAGTACAAGGCTCTGAGTACAAGAAACACATGTTCAAGATAAGGCTCTCAAGAGCACAAGTGTGCATTGGGAGAACTGAATTGGAGTGAACTGAGGGCTGTAAGAGGGTAGATTTAGATTAGATGTAAGGAAGAAGTTCACTGTGAGGGTGATGAGACACTGCAACAGGTTGCTCAAAGAAGCTGTGTGTGGCCCCTCCCTGGAAGCATTCAGGGCCAGGTTGGATGGGGCCTTGAGCAACCTATGGTCTATGAGAAGAAAAAGGACATGTTTTGTACCAAAATGTAACTTTAAAATCCTCTGTGTTTTGGGTTTTTTTGGTTTTGCTCTGTTTTTTTCATCAAAGAGTGCAATGAAAGACATAAGTGTACTAACTGACTATGACCGATTAAAATGCAAACTTCCTTGAACGTCCCAGTCTGTACAGACGTGGTAGAGAGGTGGCCATCACGGTGTTCCTTCACAAAGGAATTCCCACATATGCAAGGACAGAATCATTTCAAAAATAAAACCATGCCATGGGATATGGCGTGGCTACCTCTGCATCGGCTCTCTTCATGTTTTGAATCTGACTTGCTTTATCCTGTTTTATGTATACAACTCAGTAGTTTTACACATGTAGGTGTGTGGGGGTGTTACACACCCAGGAAAAGACAAAAACAAACATAATGTTTCCAAGTCTAAAACATGCTGTTTAAAACTTCTTTGGTGCAAACTAAGGAAAACTCAGAGGAGTTGGCATTCAAAGCACCATTTTGCTGTTATTTACTAAGAAAGCAAAGCTAATACAGATGGCGGGATGCACGCCTGCTAACTGTGGTCCACTGGAGTAAATAAAACCATGTTCAGTTCTTTCAGAAGGTATTCCTTGATAAGGTACTGTGTCAAAGTAGCAACAAAAGCATAGGCAAGAAATCACAATGACCAAAAAGACAAATCAAAACTGACAGTCAAAAAAAAAAAAAAAAGAAAAAGAAAAAAAGTAAAGCCAGGAAAGATAAGAGTTTTTTTCATCTGCTTGCTTATCATATCCAAAGAATAGCCTGTCCCCTTGGCACTTGAGTTCTAGTGCAGTGGGAAGGTTATTGCATGTGGAGGATGTCAAGTTGACAGTGTGGTCTTGATGCAAGGGCTCTGGCAATCATCAAAGCAATGGTGATGGATGGACTGTTGACTACAGATGACAGCAAGAAAATAACAAGAAGATATGGCAGAAAGCAGCAATTGAGGTTTGCAATGACAGAAGCTGCAGAAGGAGAGATGCCTCATTCCCATGTGTCATGAATAAACAGGAACGAGTCTGGTAATTCCACAGGACATGTTAATATTGAGTGCTTATGCAGTGTCTTAAACCTACGTATACAAACTTTGATAAATATATGCCATCATAAATCAGATGAACTTCGGATTTTTGGATTAAAGGTTTTTGAGTGTGGATTTCCTATCCTGACAAAAAAACAGGCTTTGAGGGAAAGCAGATGTTTTCCAGTAATGTTTCTGTTATACTAGAAAGTTACTTTTGTTAACAAAGGAGAAATATCAGAAATAGTCTTCTCAGGACTCTTCAAAAAAAAATAGGCCAGGGAAAAATATTACCCCATAGATGCATTTTTTTGTGGTGCACAAGGAAACAGCTTGATGAAAATATACGTTTGCATAAAGGAGAGATGCAATAGAAGCAAAGTAAATTCACATCAATATTCATCAGTTTTTTCAAGATTTCCAATTATTTCACTTTTACTAATACTTGTAACACCAGTAATCACCTCTGGAGGTATTGTGTCTGCATTATAACCCCGGAGTTTTTCAGAACTGTTGTGCAATTTTTTCAAAACTTTGAGCAGAGAGGAAGTTGAAGCCAGACAAATTTTCCTTAGACCAGCACATAATATTTTTCCTCCACTGCATTGCAGTATAACAACTGCTTTGGTTGGCAGAATGACATTTCATTTCCTAGACATATGGAAATTGATTTAAAAAATAGCTAAAGATTGAAAGTACCCCATTAATAGTAATAGCTGAGCATTAATTCCCATTGACTGAATTTTTTTACTAAGTAGCGTAAGTATGAACTGCATATAAATCCATGAAGACTACCTGCCTAAACTAATCATATGAGCTTCTGACTTACTCTTTTTGATTATTGGCTTGGGATTTAGGCTTTTTGTTCTACCTCTAAACAGTAAGTGACATTTCTTGTCATTACTCAACATCCCTGTTGAAACCACAGAAGCAGAACAGGTCTTTGACAACCATATTGCAGGGGTTTCTACTTTTCCTGTGTAAAATCTTGAGAAAGGAGCAGGGAGACTAGCATTTCAGCTGTTTTGAAGGGCAGGGAAGAGGAAATTATTTCTCTATCCAAAGGCAAATCCTCTCACTCTTTTCAAATGTATCTAGGGGGCTGGGAAGGATGAGGTAATATTTAAGAAGGAAATGGGACTTTTGTAGAGGTATTGTCTAGGAAGACAGGGATTGAACAAAATTATTAACAACTGAAAAATAATTTTCGGTACACCTGCCATGAATTTGCACAGAGCTATCTTAAGTAATGTTCAAATCAAAGCCAGTTCAAGCAAACAGAGAAGTCCCTGATTGAATTAATTACAAATTTCAGAGACAAGAAAGACTAAGTAGCAAGAATTTGCAGGTTTACTTTGCAAACATATTGTAGCTTATATTATATCACAGTGAAAACTATTCTAGTCATGCACAGTTATGTTATCATAATTACCAAAAAGATTCGGTATCATTTTAGTTATTAAGGTGCTAATGAACATTTAAATGCATGCAGAGTCCCAATGATGTTATAGATTTACTTGCAGGATAAAGAGCAAAAACCTTTTGTATGTTTGCTTTTCCCAAAGTAGAAATGTTAATACTTTGAGGATGAATTCATATAATTTGACTTCATCTAAAACTGAGGCATCTAGAGTAAGCTAGTCACTTAGTGCCATATAAAAATCAATGGCAAGAGATAGAAAGCCCAGAGGTAATTCATAAGGAAATGAAAATCTAGAAACAGGGGAAGGCAAACAGATCTAGTCCTGTACTGTGTCTCCAGAAGTGGTCAGCATAAGACGCCACGTGGAAAGTACCAGAACAGCTCAAGCAAGTGGTCAGACTTCCCCACGATACTCCCAAAAAGCTGCAGCCAGTGGGCTGTGGGGCTCCTGAAGCCAGGAGCAGCATCTCATTCCTCCCCTCTGGCGACAGGATTCCAAGATATAGAGCACAGCTCAGCCTCCTGCAGCGCTTCGCACTTGCCACTGGCCATGGGAAGAGCAGAGCTGCCCAGACATCTCATTTGTAAAAGGTGCAGTCAGTTGTGATGATGCTTGTCTGTGCCCAGCAGCTTCTCACAGGTAGTGTCCACACAGCTGAGGAATTGCTTTTGCAACCTCTGGACAGTTTCTAATGCAGCTAACTTAAAATACCACTACACCACAAGCCTTTCCACTGTGCTGCCTGCAGTGTAGTCACCATCGCCACCATCACTCCTGAAGCCAACCGATGCAAGATGCCATCCCAAAAGGCCATTAAACCCTGAGCTCGGCACAGCAGGTGTTCAAGTGAGTTAATGCACAGCTAGCACAAGATGTTGCAGAGCAGGTCTTTAGTGAGGCTGTGGATCTGTTCTCCAGCATGTGATTGCTGAATTGGAATTTTATTTATAAATCCTTGACCATGTATCGTGTATTCTGGGATGATCAGAGTGGCTTGTTTTTCTCTTGTACCTCTTGCATAAATGAATCTCAGTCTGCAGACACAACACCTACGTTTTTGTATATGCATATGCGTGCAAAAAATCTCACCAAATTTAGGACAATAAATAGGAAGGTGCTTGGATGCTACTAGATTCATCCAGAATCTTCTTGTGGAATATCAGTCTTCCATTCGCAGATGACTGTTGTGAACCGACTATATATGTATATATATAACTGTATAATTACTGCTCCTTTACTCCAACAGAAAGCTGAAGCCTTTCAGGAAATCATTCAGGGTAAACAACAAGTGGACAGGTTGTTTTGTTACTAAAGCATGGATAAAAATAGCTCTCCTTCAAATTCTAGTTATTTTTAATGGTATTTACTGATATGGCTGTCTGCTGCATAAATCATGACCTGATGCTGGTAACTTGGCAACTGCATTACTTATTTTATATCTGGCAGCTCATACTGCTTGAAGGGGTTGAGCAGATCTTCTTTTCTACATCCAATCTCATTTTCTCGTGTTGTTCTAATTGCCACACATGTGGAGCCTACTGCTCCCATCACTGATGAGAACCTGGTAATTGCGAAGACTCTTTTATACATTCCTTGTTGCTGACGTGAATTCTGGAAGAAAACTATCATGAAACAAGGATTTGTTCTGTTAAGAAGCACATCCGTGAACTGTTCGAGGCAGTGGGAGACAGAAGGATGAGTAAGTCCAGTAATGTCCTCAGTTTGTGATTTAGAGGAGTGGAAGTTTTAAAAGAGCAAATGAACAAAAGGAAGAAAAAAAGAAAGGAAACAGATGTTCTTTCCCCACTCCCAGGCAAAGCATTGCCTCTGTTTCCAAATCACTCTCACAACACTTTTCAGGCTATCACGGGGATAAAGAATTAGTTGTCAAATACAGATCTGAAAAATCTCAGATCCACTTGTTTCTCTGTTAAATGATGAAGGCAGTAGAATGGAGATTAACTACCTGTAGCTGAGAATTGGGCTGGAAGGAAAAGAAGCAGCAACAACATAAGAAAAGCTTAATAGTTTAGGAAACATACAAGGTTAAATATCCTATTAACTGTCATGAGCAAATGGCAGTCCTGCAATTAGCATTTAATCAAATCTGAGGAAGGGACTTAAATGTATTGACTTTATGATCCCCTCTATAATTAGCTGGCTGTATCCATGAAATAGAAATATTTTCTTATTAAAATCAAAATGCTGTCTATTAACATTGGATCTGATCTAATTGTTATCTAAATAATATCTACATAATCTCCCGGAAGAAAGATAGAAGAAAGATTAAATACTGTTATATCCACTCTGGAGATAATAAAAGTGAAGCAGACTTGGAGAAGAAGAAAACAAAAAAGAAAAAACATCCAGAGACAGTACATCTAGACACAGTGCAGTGTATGTCTTTCCCTTTCTCTGCCCTAAATGTCGAGACATGTTGTATTTTTTCAAAGACCATAGTCTGCGTTGGCTGTGTCTGTACCACTAAATTAAAATGTTTTAAAGGTCCTGGGAACAATAACTCATTCATTTGCAGTGATAGACTCTTAGAACAAACTTTAACATGATTTTGTCCTAAGCCAGTTACCTCCTAACTATTTCCCAGACAAGGTTCAAAAGCTGGCATGGCCAACATGGGTGGTCTGCACAGACAGGCTAACCTGTCTGGGGACTGATGAATTCAGGCTATGTAACCAGTTGCCCTCAGTGCTGCAGAACAGTGCTGGACATATTTCATTTATCTGCATGTTCACAAACTCCTCAGCAAAGCATGGTTTTCCCTAGAAATAATAAAAACTCTAGATTTGGTTGACAGCAATTTTAGAATCTTTTTACTCAGTGCAGAAGCTAAAGATACATCAGGGTGACAGAAAGGACCGAATTGTACAGGATCCCAATTCTAAATCCAGTTGAAAGTGAATGCCCGTACTTTTTCCAAATGTCTTTCTTTGTAACACTTCTGGTTTACACAGATGATTGCATTTGTCACACAGAAATTGCTATCAAAGAGCTAGTGGCTTTTTTTCCCATCCAGAATCTCTGCTTCTTTCTGTGCAACGGTCTTTGAATTAGGCAGTAAGGACAGGTATTTTTTTGTTGCCAAACACAATCAATTCTAAGTCTAGACCTGACGTGGTTTTATGACATGGAGAAAATGTATTGATTTCCTCTTTATCTCTGCTTCTGGAAATGTATCTCTTCTTAAATTGAAGTGTCTACAATTTACTAGTTCTATTTGTTTTATTCCTCTGGAAAGAGGAGCACCCTGCTACATTTTTAGATCTGAGCACTACTGGAAGTGTTCAGTGCATTAAAAACCTGTGAAAAAATTGTACAGAAAAGTAATAGGAATATTGCGGCTGGTGTGAATAGAGAATGAATGGAAATGCCTGACCATGTTTTGAAGACCCCTAGAGATTAGCAACTCATCACAACCCTAGCACACAGTGACGTTTAGTCACGCAGCTGGTTTAGTGTGCTGGTTTAGGTGCAGCAGATGGTTTAGTGTTAGAGTGGTGTAGGGCTGTAGGTTGGACTCGATCTTAAAGTTCCTTTCCAATCTTTATGATTCTATGATTCTCAGGACACACGGGTCAGAGACAAAGAACACAGAGTAAATCCTGATACTTCATGAAGGTGGTATTGGGTGGAGAGTCTAAATATCATCTGGCCCAAAAGGGTACTGAAAAATATGTGCAGAAATCAGCACAAGGTCCCCAAACCAGGAGACAAGTTGAGGACTAGATAGACAGTGTCCTGTCCTCCACTAGGAATCCTGAACAGACCACCTGAATTCAGGAGTCTTTAGTGCTGGGCAGGCTGCCTGTGTACGTACATCTGGTGCTTGTCTGGGGGAGTGTGAGAGGACGAGTGAAACCAGTATCGTTTTAAAGTAAATCACCTTCCAGTCTCATTTTCAGGGAGCAGCCAGAGCAGGGCAGCTCCATGAGGAAAGATGAGCTGTGAGCTGAGGGTGACCACGCACAGGCAGAGGCAGAGCCCTCGCTGACCAGGCACCCTCCCGCAGTGAAATACGTGTAGTGGCCTTAGCTTTGAATATTTAAAAAAGCATGCTATATTTTGATGTAGACAATACCTTGGCTATCAAAGATGCTACCTGTTATGTGACTTAAGAGACTGTAGCCCTTCAGAGGTAAACATATGCATATCTTTGTTTCAACCGTTGAGTATGAATGCTGACACTTCATTGTGTGATAAATCCAGAAGATCTACTCATTGTAAGCAAGACATCTTCTCTAGACACCTCATATTCACTTGAAAAAAGTATAAAATCATTGAGTTTAGATGCTCAAAAGGATCCCCAGAACGTCTAGCAACCTAAACCTTGAACAAAACCCTCTAATTCTAAGATGAAAACTTAAACAAAACAAAACCCCAATATCCCATAAAATAAACAAGGTGGAAATTAAACAGCAAGGTACTATTACAGAAAAACTAAGAGGAAAATATATCCTTTTTTTCCTCAATTCTGTTATCTATTTTAGAATTTGTATTTCCAATTTAACACATGTAAAAAATGAATTCAGCAATACACAGGAAAATGAATGAAGAAAATAAATCTTAATCAAAACTATAGTAAAAAGAATAGGCAAGGAACTGGAGACATTAAAAATTCATCAAGAGGAAATCATATGTTAAAGTGTGTGAATGTATGTTTATACAACAACAGTCTGAGTGTGGGTGGTGAGTGTGCCTATTGTAAATGTGCATGGATAAACAACACGTAAAGCAAAATAGGTTAAACCAGCACAAGGCATCTTAGCAAACAGAACTGTCAGCTTTTGTAAAAGGTTTCAGTATAGGAATAATTCATTAAAAATCCTATCCAGAAATATGGTGGGGGGGAAAGAGAGAAAAAAAAGTATTCTCGGAAGGAAATACTAGTAGCAATATGCAAGATTTTATCAAATATTAATGCAGCATTTGGCACATGAGAAGCTGTTAATATTAAAGCATAGTACTGAAATTACTTACATTTTTCCTTCTGATTTATTTTAGAAAAACAATTTTTTCTTCTTTTTCCTTTCCTTTCCATACAATTCATTTACAACTCAGATATCACATCTGTCATTTTCATGTCCAAATTATTTGTACAGTTCTTATTTAAAATTGGTGATTTGGGTTAAGGCCACAACTAGAATTATTCCTTGTCTAAGGTTTCAGTGAGGTGTCAAGATAATTCATACTGAACGTGAGCTCTGTAGAGTTCATTTCAATTTATTACTCATTTTAAGTGAACTAAATTAAAATCTCCTCGAATCAATACCTCATTTTTATCACAGAGTATTCTGACTGTATCATACAAATCCTTCAACTGCTCCTCTATCTGGTAAAGCTAAAATGGCTTTTATGGTGAAGATGGGCTCTTTTTCTACCGAATGAACTTATACACAAATGCCACATAGAGTGACTGGCATTAGAGCAAAACTCTCCCCAAGCCGTACATCTCTCTATGTTCATCAATGCGCATACTCTAACCATGTATCTTTGCACCATTACAGGATGTTCCAAGTAAAATAATAGTAAAATACTAATGAGGTACAGGAATTTATAGCTGACGTGGAAAAGAATTAATTTTTTACCCTTTCGGCTGCCATTTTAGTTATAAAAATGAATAGCCAGTCTGTGTTACTTGTAGCCAACATCATTGTATTAATTTTGTGACTGATTCTAATACCTGTGTTATTGTGGGGGTAGAATAAAAGAATTTTTTGATCAGATTTTGTCCTAATGTTTTACCTTTATGTGAAGGCAATGGTTGTTATAAAGTAGGGGATGAGGATTTTTTTGTCCTGACAAAGGCCATAGAAAACTTTTAGAAGACTTACTCAGTCACGCTTCGTTCTCTTCATTATTCTTTTATGTTCTGCCTATATTACACAGTCTACAATCCATTCATAAAGCAAAATAAAAAATCCTGGTTTATGTGGACACGAATTGACATGTCTACTTAAAATAGGTGCTGCAGATACTTTATGTCTGGCACCCCAAATATCCCTACATTTTGAATTTTCTTCCCTTCTATTTCTTGGCTTTTTCAGTTATGCTTATGATTTTTTAAGTGCAAGAGATATAAAAAAGATATTTCAAAATGCCTTCATTCAGCAAAACACTTCAGCATGTACCTACCTTTAATCATATGAATGTGTCCCTTGAAGTCCTTTGGACTTACATATTAAAATACCTTGTTGTTTGCGGTCTCAGTGCTGTGGAGAACTGAATACTCTCCTCATCACTGCACTCTTCAGCACATGCTTAATCTAAGCCAGGGGTAGCTGTACTTTAATCTCTAAAACTGAGCACACACTTGGAGAGCCCAGAGGAACCAGCGACTGGTGCTACAGCTGCATTACCGCAATGAAGCTTTCTTACCACGTCTGGGCATGCCTTAGTGAGTTCTTGATGCTCTGGGGAAAAGCCAGCCATATCCCTCCTCCCACCTCATACACTCCAAGAGGTGTTTTCTGACTGATTAGTGGACAAGAAACTCAGTGCACATCAAAAGGTAAATGTGGCCACAGCACTGAGTGTCAGTCACTTTGCAGTCAGACAGTTTGTAGGTGTTAGAACCAAAAACATAGTGCATGAGACGTGGCGTGAGAGGCACGATATTATAGAGGGATGCACACAGATTGGCTATAAAATGAATGAGCTACCTAGCCCCTACCAGGATTTGATATGCAAGAGCATTCAGGGCTTCATTTTCTAAAATTCCTGTGCATAGACCAGGGTCAGGGCTCCTTGCAGAGTCATTGCTATGTGGCCGTGCTTGTGCCTTTAGACCTGATAAAACAGTGCACTGTAAATTGATGTGTGATGGTGCACTCATGTTCCAAAATAAATCATTTCAATATAAATCATCCTAAGATTTAAGAATGTGTCATTCATGTTCTTTAAAGTGTCTTCACTCAGAAAAACTATTGCATTATTTAGCCCTTAAAGTACTGTGTATAAAGGCTATTCTTTCAGGTCGATTGACTGAGTTTTGAGTTTTTTCTTTTAAGTAGAGAAACGGACAGTATAAAGCTAAACTATGCCATGGTATTGGAGTGTATACAAGTCTTCAGCTATAACCCATGGGTCACTGGTTCGCTTTCCTTCACAGGAACACGTGGGTGTGCTATAAAAGAGAGACACTACTCACAGTTTTGTGGAGCTTGTTTTGAAAGAAAACATCAATCTCTTGAACTGACAGGTTTTACAAGAACAAATCTGGAGCTTCCAACACCTTCTTCCAGCTTAACAACTGTTCTTCCATATTGGCAAGCTCCTCTACCTCCTTTAGGGGAGAAAGTCTACTAGGTCCCAAAATAGAAGTATTTCCACCAGGTTTCTAAAATGTAGTTCCCCTATGTAACTGCCGTTGCCCTTAACAACTCCTAAAAATGTGACAAGTGACAACACTTAACTGCCGATCAGGCTATATTTAAAATTTGTGAGGACAAGACTGAAGAAATGTATGATAAACACCCTGGGTATAGGTCAGAAGCAAGCCTTGGTAGGTCTATTCCACCTATAACTGCAGACGTGTTGTAACTAGGGGATTAAAGTAAAGTGAAATGAGCGGGTCTGGCACAGCCCTTTTCTGACAGAGGCTAAAATGAGCGATGCCATGGATTCCAGTCTGCTTGTCTTTGCCTTGGCATTAAATTCAAGAGATCAAAATTATTCCAGACATAACACCTGTAATACAGGAATAACGATCAAGTTAATATGAAGAGAGAGCATAGTTCTGATAGTTATGCTTGTTGTCTCAGATTTGCTTGAAATTCCTAATGCTGAAATTCATAGTTCCTACATTTTCTTTTTCCAAAAAGAAAAATAAGATCTCAAAAGCTCTGGTGAGATAAGGAAAGGTGAAGCAATACCACAATGTTCACTTTGCATCAACCTTTCATTAAAAAGCTATTTGCCTTGCTGGGATTAGAGGAAGTGAGCAGGGGAGGTCAGAACTTTAGTAGATAAATCTACTTCAGATTGGCTCTGTGGAAAAGTAGGGAATATAGCATATCGTGCACATTGTCCCCAAGACCAGAATTCATAGGCATATAGGTATCTGATTTATACTATAAGTTAAAAATTCTTGTTTGGTCAGACATCAGACTCAGGCTGTTACAGAGGATTTACCCTCCTGAGAAAGAAGCCTGACCTAGATTTCTTTCCATATACATAAAGTTGCATAGAATAGAATTAAACCTGTTGGGAAGTGTGCCAGAAGTGTAAGCTTTCATAACATATAAACCGCTAACTGCAGAATTACGACTAAGTCCTCTGAACAGCAGATGATGAAATGGACTGCAGTTTCTTTCTTTCCGTGACAGACATAGTTACTTCTTTTCATAAGTCCTCCTCAAAAATTCTTGAATGATAGGGTATAAAAAGGTAACGTATACCAAAGCAATGCATTAAGGAGGGCTGTTCTCCTGCATGGGGAGTCTGCGAACAGGAGAGGAAGGCTCTTGAATAACTTCAGAAAGCAGCTTTCAAAGGAATGGCTCTGCAGGTTGCTGGAAAAGCAAGCCGAAAACTGTTTCTGGTCCTGCTTATTTGAATGAAGTATGTATTTCCTCTTTGGGAACAGAAAAGTTTGAAGATCCTCTGAAGGAAACCACCTTCACTTTACTTCCCAAATGTAGTATCAAAAGCTGTCACACAGTAGGAAGAAAAGTGCCTTACAAAGCAAGAAAATGTTGCTCCCTTATCTGGCCTGAGGTAAAAAGAAATGTCAATATACATGTAACTGCAAGCTAAACCTTGAAACGCTAGGAGCTCTGGTTTGGCAGCAGAATCACTCTAGTTCAAAGAAGCAAATATGTTGTGGCCTTATTGCTTTAGGCAGACTTATTTATCAATGTTAGTGATAGGATCACACAGAGAAACTGGGCAGGCATTCAAGAATCAGAGAGGCATTAACCATATCGCCTTGTGTGAAACAGTGACTTCTGAGGAGCAGTAGATAGGGATCAGTTGTCCTCCCCTACATCTTCTGAGACCCTCCTTGTCCCTGACTGACCACTAAATGTGCCTCTTTGCCTGCTCTGTCCATGAAAAGCATATTAATTACTCTTTTAAAATCATCAAAGAGAACAATAGGTGTTACTGTTGGAGCTTTGTTTTTATTCTACTGATGTTAGAACAAAGTTCTGAAATAAAACACTTGACACTTCTGCTTGGTTTGGGGACAAAACCAGAGAGCAAACAAAACCCTGTGATCAAGCCAACCTTGGGTAAGAGATTTCAACTCCATTGAGGATGGAGCTCCATCCATGTGGGCATGGTGGTGAAGTTAAATTTTGAACTTGGATTTTGGAGCCCGAAGTTCAAAAGGATTCCCATAAGAGGATTCAGCTCTGTTCTTAAACAGAAAAATGACTAAGGGTGTAAATGTTCAGAAATTTCAGGCAAGCCTAAAAGTGGTAATACCCTTTGAAAATCTGAAAATTGTACCTCCCTTATCGGAGTGGCAACTGAAAATGAAGCCACAGCTGCTCCCTTCCTGCCAGGGACCCCAGAGCCTGCCCAGGACTCATATTTGTGCCACACCAGCTCTTTCTCCAAGGGTGGCCCAGCCAGGCCAGAAGATTTGCCCTATGTAGGACAAAGCTACACTGCCAGTTCGGTTGTATGGTTTGTGGCTGGGCTTCCTTCTAGTCAAAACATGTAAATCCAACTTCAGTGGATTTCAGTTGCCAATCAAGAATCAACGAACAAAAGAAATTTTGTCTTGCACCCAGTTGTAAAGCAGAGTTTAAGTTTTTCCATCACTGCTCTAGCTATGTTAGCATTGTTAGTGCTTATTACGATGGTATTTTTAAAAGGTTATAAACAAGACAGGTATTTTAACTGGATGAATCATATTGGTAGTCTAAAATTTTATACTCTCTTCCTTCACCCATAATTTAGTACACATCACAAATCAGCACTCCAAGTAATTGCAGTCAGACTTGATTTCTTATACAAAGTGTCATGAGTAAAGAACAACATTACATTTATTTAATTATCACTCGCTGATTGCTTTGTTATTGACAATTTACCCTACAGATTATTTGGGACTGTGGAAAATGATGTCAACATTCACTTCTGTATTTTTGTAGGTGAAATTGCTCAGGGACTGAGATGAAGATTTTCAATGGCTGAAAAGCTTAAGGAATTGAAAATGAAGAAAAGAAGGTATAAAACCACAGTCTTTGTCCTTGGGACACAGATAAGATGTGCAAGTGACTGACTCAACGCACGTCTTTCCTGTCCCTTGTCCTCCTAAACTATGATTTAAGTTGGAATTACGTGTATATAAACCTGGCTCTGGTTCTCAGCTCTAACGGTTTTTACAGCATGTGTGGGGAGAATGAATTCAGGTGATCCTGTCTATGATTATGCATAGACCATTGCCCTGTTTTCACCCAAGAGGTTGTAGATGTAGAATTACTCTCCTCAGACAAAGATGAGAATGGAGCCACCATCTCTAGACCAAGTGACCTGAGCAAAGGCTCTCCAATGAATGGAAAGAATCACTGTTCTTCCTTCTGTCATGTTTTATACAAACAGCTGATATCCTAGTATTATCTGAGAAGGATACCCCAAGTCATTGAGATGCCTTCTCCATGAACTTTCAGGGGGCTTACATGTGAGCTGAGCTCCTCACCACATCACACTGCCGGCTCCTTATGTATAAATGCCTGGAAGGGACCTTACCGACAATGTATCAGCAACCCCATGGTACGTGGTTGCAGACTGGGGTCTCTGAAAGTATTGACACTTTCAGTGCCAGTCGTGTGGGAACTTGGTGTCTAGTTGTTTTGCAGTTGAAATGTCTGTTGCAGTTTCCTCATAACAATTCTTCTTCCACATCGACAGTTTCTCTCCTCTTATGGGAAGGACTCAGGAAATGGCTGTACCCATAATTTTCCACGTTATACCATTTCCCAGGTTGCCACCCAAACTAACGATGAAAGAGGCAGCTACAATTTATGGCATGGTGAAGGTCCATCTGTGGGAAGATAATTGTTTTTCCTCAGCCACTTCCATATGTATTTTCTTTTTCATCATCTCTGTAACCGCATTTGAACCAGAGGCCATGGCAATCATGGCAACCACCCACACTGACAGCACATGCTTTTATTTTTCTTGGCAACAATTATTTATCCAGTTTGTCAAGTTGCTGATGACATTGAAATAGCATCTGTTTTACACTGTCTGCATCACTTAATGCAGAAAGACACAGTTCTCTGGCCCATTTTATCGATTCTTGTGATGTTTCCTTCTATTGAAGTTTTCTGCTCTTGGCATCTTTTTCTTGGCCTTGGCTTGTTAGCTGTATCCTTTCTCATTTTATTAGTTTATTTGCTGCTACTGAGTAACAATTTCATTCTAGCAGTGAGCTATTTCCGAAGACCAGGCTCCAAACCTTTCCACTGTTCCCTGTGCTGCCTCAGAGCTCTGCAATCCACACATACTCCCTGGAGCAATGCTTTACTTGCTCTGCAGCAAATCTATGATAAAATAGAGAATCACTTGGCAAACAGCACGAAACTACTGTGCAATAGATGAAATAGTCACAAAAGGAGCTGGCAAGCCAGGCCTGCCTGTCACCTTGCATTGCTCTGTGCAAAGGTGTGACTGAGGAACATCCCAGTGATGACCAGCTTGTGTTCCAGCTGACTCCAGGAGAGTGAGATCATAGTTTAGACACCAAAGTCTTCATCTCCTAAAGGCGACTCAGTTCAGACAGTGCTGCATAACTTGAAGGTCACTTCACTCATAAACCTCCTCAGGATCCACATTTTTAATTTGCTATCTTACTTGAAGAACAGTTTCAGAGAAGTTGAAGTAGCTGGGCTTAATGGTGGGGCATGTGGGTCATGGCTCCTCTTTGTTCTGCTTTTCTCCATTGAGTTTACCTTGTTGGAGAAGGGGCACTGATTTGACTCCTTCCCCAACCAAAGTGAGAAGAAAAGTCTTTTACTTTCTAGAGAAGTACCTCAGCCCTGTCATTGCAGAAAGGCATAGTTCCTTCCTCAGGTGAAGATTTTTCACGCTGGACTGCCTTACTAAGTACATTTATCCAGAAAATATGAGTGGATGAGTCTAGTTATCAAGGCACTTACCACGAAGATGGTGAGGAAGGATTCCAGGACTTGGTATTTAATATAAAAATTCTAATTCTAATGCAGTTGCAAGAGCATTTAACTGGAAGGAAAAAAAAAAAAAAAGGCCAACTTACTGAATTTGACGTATTTCATCCAGTACCACCTTCTGGACCAGAAGTCTTGTTTTTCAGCCACCTCCAGGACCCTTTGGAATACTTGCAAAACTTGCAGGTCCTAGGATCAGAATACTTACTCATGCTGTCATAATGCAACATCTAAAAGAGAAACATATTACCTGAATTCCTGCTAGATCCATTGCACAGTCCAAGGGTTAGCAAGTTTGCTGGTACTAGGACAAAGCTGTTTGCATATGTATATAAAGATGCTGTAGATGAAATTCTGGCTTTGAATGCAAAATCAGTCACCTCAGATATGTAGATATTAAGCATGACTAGAATACATTGCTACTACCTGTTCCTCAACTGTGAACTTCTTGTTTAACTGCCCCATTGGACACATTTACCCCCTTTCATTTTTACCCTGAAAATTTGTCATTAAAACCATAATTCGAATCACTTTTGGTTTTGGTGTTCTAAACTAATTCTTCTCCCTCCCAATGGGACGATATGCCTTAGATTGCCTTAAGACAAATGCATCTTTATTCTTTGGAGAATTGCTAGTAGAATAATTAAAATTTTTAGAGATATTAAAAGAACAGATGACTGAAGATTATAAATAAATATAAGAATTCTTGGTGAGCTGCATTTTTCTTAGCGAGCTGCATTATGTAACTGCTTGACCTCAGTACTGTTTTATGTCAATCCCTTGCAAGGTTCAGTGCTGCACTCACTAGGTATCTAGAGCATTTGATATTCAAGCTTAATCTACCACATTGTAAATCACATACATGTGTGATTCTTGGCAAATTAATGAACTTTTTCCTTGATGGAAAATAATTGAAATGTCCTTGGACTTGCTAAAAAGGTACTAGCCCTACTAAATTTCAATCAGAAGTGAGCTATACTCTTTATTAGTCAATATAATTTGGTAGATTTCTGTGATAAAAACTTAACAGTCTCCTGAGCAAATTCTACCATGAGGGGTGAATCTATTCCAACCCCCTTAGGGCACATCTACACAGGAAGGAGCAAACTGAACCGTGCTCCCTCTGCTAACACTCTTGAGTGTCCAGATACAATCTAGCATGGGTCCAAAAGCAGCATTAGCTTGGCACTGTGCCCAAGCTAATAAGTCCTGCTGACAAGACTAGGATCAGATACAGAAGGAGGCTGGTGCGGTGCCAACACTTTTCCCCTCATATCACCACTGATAGCTGTCTTCTTTCACAGGGTATTTCCTCTTCACTCCCACATTTTGGTAATCATAGGTGCCTCAGGCTGCACATGGCTCAAACACTTGAGCAAGGAGGGTGGTCTAATTCCCTGGACTCTTTGGTACACGCTGTATCCAGGCTGCTTTCCAGTTGTATCCGCAAGATCAAATTTCCTGCATGTTCACACTGTCACATCGCACCCTGGCAACCATGTGTGGTTGTTCTCTGTGAAGTTCCAGGGTCCGTGCAGCGTGCTCAGTCATGTCTCATATTGGCCTGACAGCACCGTCCCACGGGCAGCCCTCCCAGGTAGTAGGTCCATCACACCGTGGAAGCATTCCACACCAAGGTATCTCCACAGAAGGGCAGTGTACACAGACCTTCTGCCTCTCTAGAGCACTAACCAAGGTCCTCTGCCATCAGAGAGCAGAAGCCACGTGAAGGCACTACATTGCCTTTTTTGCAGGAATGCATGAATACACGTATTTCAAGTAGGATCTATCTGTAGTAGGACAGAAAACACTTTCAGAGCCCAGCATCCAAGATTCCTCAAGCTTTCCATCTCTATTGCTGCCAGCAGCTCGACCTTTCATTCTCCATGCACATCACAGTGCCAGGCAAAAAGAAAAAAAAGAGCCAGGAGCCACATGTAGCTGCCCCACTCCCGAGCCAGCTCATCATCTTCTTGAGGCTGCTCACACCACCCGCCTTGTGATGCCCTCCTCACTGCAGCCAGCCTGCCTTCCCCAGCCTGGCCCTCGTAGGTCTTCCCTGCTCAGAAGGGCCTTTTCCTGAAAAGGTCTTGTCCCTGAGGCAGAATCTTGTAGTAGAGTATCTTGATGAGAGGTCTGGAACTGTCTTCTCCAGGTGCCTGTACGTGAGAACTTCTCTGCTGGGGGTTTCTGTACAGCCACGGGTACAGGTATTCTCATGACAACATTCCCTGAAACTTTCTGAAATATTACAGAACTGTATGTATGGAGGTAAACAAACCCCAACGTCTGAAACCTAACTTGATTTCCCCTCCCCAGTGCCCAACTGCACATACTCTCCCTCACCCCTCACAAGAGACAGAGTCCTCTCTCTCCAGGACTTTGGGAAGTCTTATGAAAGTGTTGTTCTTTGGGAATAGACTATGGCGTCTCTTGTTTGCATATGGCCTGTGTGATTTGGGAATAGGCTATGGGGTCTCTTGTTTGCATATGGCCTGTGTGACTGACCTCACACACTAACATATTTGTGTTCTCATGAGGAGTAAAGTGTGAGCTCTGGTTCTGGGCTGCCCACTCCTTCTCCTTTGAGACTCTTAAAGGTGAGAATGTTGCCCTGGGGGGACACACTGTATCATGATGCCATAAAGTTTAAGATGGAAAAGCAAGGTTTGGATGAGGACTACTGCAGGGTTTTCTGGGGTACATGTTATCACACAAGATGACCCAAGCCTCATGTCTGGAACTGCCCTCAGTGCCTGATGTCTGAACAGGGTGGTTGTTTCTCAGGGCTGACCTAATAGAGCAACGTAAACTGTGTTTCTCACAATTTGTAATAAGAAAATGGTCAATCTTGGCTAATGCTGGATTTGGTTGACAGATTCAGACTGCAATGAACTATTCCAAGAAGTCTCTTCTGAGTGTCTGTAGAAAATTCAGATAACTCTCTGAAAGATTCTTGTGGCCACGGAAAATTTCATTTTCTTATTATGGCTGCAGAACTAATTCGTTAACAGATATCCAAGGAGCTGTTTGAGAATAATGCAGAACCTCAGGAACTCAATAAGACCAGTCTCCATACCCTACATGGTGAAACCACAAACTACAGGGCTGGGAGCTGAAAGGGAAACACGAGAGATCAAAAATACATTTTTAAACAGTTGACTTGATTGGTTTTTAGGTGGCAAAGATTTTCCCTTAGAATATGAAGTATCAGGGTTTCTGAGGCCAAATAATGACCTGGCACCATGAGCCCATTATCTGGAGGCACATTTTAAATGCATTGGATTGACATAAAGGTGAATCACTATGGTGAAGAGCAACTCTGGGTATACCTTACAGAAAAACTGAGCAGACACACTCTGAACTCTATCACTTAAAGTTACAGTGCTCCTTTACTGGATGGTGATGATGGGATTAGCATTGCAAAAGCCACTGTAGCTGTTGGAGTGGTATTTTGGGAAAGGAACTCAACAGTGGCAAGAAAACAGAGATGAAATGGAACAGATCAGAGAGTAGTAACTTGAAAGATCCCCTGCAGCTGGTGTAGGAAATTGGATGGAAACGCTACATTATCTCTCAGGGCAGGATGGATATTCAAGCTGCCATAGACTTGAATGAGCAAGGGGCATGATATTCCCTGACATTGATTAAAGTTCTGTTGTTGATTTCAGTGATACAAAATTGAGTCCCGAGGTCAGCTCTGTGCAGAGAAGGGTGAAGAGAAGGCGTTATGAAAAGAAAGCAAAATAAAATCAGAAAGGAATTTTCTGACTGCCTTAATTCACGGACCTTAGTATTAACTTTGTATTATCTCTCTGCACACAAGCCATGGAGTCAGCCAGGCACCTTTGACTCTAGCCTGTTACAAGAAAGTCTCAGTGTCTCATCATATCTGAAAACCAAATGTGTCCCTCAGAGGGACATTCACACATGTAGCTCTCAGCCCCAGTTAGGCCCCATAGGCTCCCTCTAGTTAGTGAGAATCAAAGTTTCTCCACAGGTTACCCAAAACATCCAAAGGAAGACCCCTCTCTGACAGTCCACCTGGATAGTTTACCTCAATCACTGCTATGGAGACCATCTAGACATTACATATGCACTCAAATTAGATGCTTCAAAGGTAAAATCCAAAGAGTTTCTTTTGAAATTTGGAGCCCATAATCTTTTGCAGAGGTTGCTCTCACTTTGTTAAAAAAAAAAGAAAAAGGTTGAAAATTCTTCTTAGGTATTTAAAAGACATGTAGATGAAGTGCTTAGGAATACAGTTTAGTGGTAGGCTTATAAGTGTCAGGATGATGATTGGACTTGATCTTAAAGATCTTTTCCAACCAAAATGATTCTATGATTCATGATTCCGTGATGCTATGGTTCTATGGTTCTACGTGCACTGCTAATGACTTTTGAGGCACAACTGCTAAACACAGAAGATGATCAGCATTTGACTGGACCAAAGGTCTTCCTAGTCTGATATCTTCTTTTTAACAGCAGCCATAAACACTGACTTGGAGAAAAGTAAGAACACAGCAAGCATGTATGCTATTTCCCCCTATTATTCTGCCAGAGTGTAGGCATTGTCAGCACAGGACATCCTAAACCAAACATGAGTTTCTATGTGGTCTGTGCTTCTCTTCCATGAGCGTGCGCATTCTCCCCAAAACCTGAAGTAATTAATATTACACAACTATAAAATCAGTATCAGCTCTGCAAAGTAAAGACGTGTCAGAAACTTGGCCAGGAAACACAGTTAAGTGAGGACAACTGTGAGCCTTCTTATTGCAGAGAGAAGAGAATTCATCATCTTTTAGAGGTTTTTTTGGAAACTCTTTATCTGCCCTCAGTTTTTAAGTTAGACTGTGGAAACTATGTGCTTCTCCTCCTCTGTCTGTATTATGAATAACAGAGCTACAAGAGAAAACTGCATTTCTTGTAAAAACTGATTCTTTTTCATCAGAGATGTGAAAGGGGGCCAGTTGGCTGAGATCAGCAGATAATGAAGTAGATAAGGAACCCATGACAGCTGGGAGCTAAAAAGGTCTGTATTAAAACTGAGAAGCTTATTTCAGGAGGTTGAACTGCACTGGTAGCCTGCCAAGGGTCTACAAATCAAATCTTGGACACTACTGAAACAGAGAAAGAAAAAAAAACCATCAGCTTCCAGATAATTAGATATGACCACATAAAAAGTACTGTATTAATCACATACACACATAGCTATTCCAATATTCTTTACTTAACTGCACTAATCTGATTAATCCATAGTTCCCTGTGGATTAAAATATAGGGGTGTAAGAGACCAGAACAAGTGACTCATACTCTAAGCAATACAGGAGCCTGAGAAGGCCCCTAGCCCCAGACTTTGTTATTCCCTGGAATAAATGCTGTAGGTTTTCCAGAGAACTCAAATAATAATAATTTCCAGCTTAAAATCATTAGTTGCACAACTGTATAAATAAGATAGCAGAGTTGTGCTGTGGTCACTTTGAAAGCTAAATAACTTGGCAGAGTTACTTCAGAAAGCTCTGAAATATGTATCAGAAAAGCATAACATATAAAAAAAGCAGTACAGGTCACTCATTAAAGCTTTTCTATCTGTAAAGGGCTAGAGGCTAAACTGCATGAAATACTCAATGAAAATCCCCTCATAGGTCTTTTCTTTGTCATAGTCAAAAGAACATTATACCGCAACTGTTGTATTTGGCAAATAATATTAGAACCTGCAAGTGAATTCAAAATATCTGTTCCTAAGAGTAAGACAATTCAACTGATCATAAATTGAAATTGCATGGGCAGGCTGGAGAAAAGACTTGCCCGTTGCTACAATAATTTTTGCGTACACACTGCTCAGCAGGCTGTCAGTTCTACAGGCATGCAGCATTATAAACCTCTCACTGGTATAGCAGACCTCCAGAACTTGCCACGGTTGCTGGTCTATAGAAATAGCAGACATGCTTTATAAACAAACTCTTTTTTTAATGAATAACGTGCCATTTTGGAATTGTAGCTAGATAGGGCTGAGAGAGACCTTGGGGGTCACCTTGTCTCTCCTCTTGCTCTGAAACAGGATGATTATGCCAGACATGCCTGACAGTATTTGTTTTAGCTGCTTTCAAAGACCTCCAGTGAATGGAATTTCACAATTCTTCCAGTGAGTCAGGCTGCTCCAGCATTTAACTATTCCTATAAAGGAACAGCTTTTTTCTTAACATATTAACCTCAAACTGGACTGTTTATTGATTTGAGATAGTCCATATGACTACGCAATTTTATCCCTCTGTGTTCTGGGTTTACGCTGCCTTGAAGAATCACATTTATGGAATTTTCAAGTTAAGATGTTTTTCTAATTGCCAGTTAGTAAAGCTTCCCCTTCATCTCTGAAATTCAGGCTGAAATCTTATACTCGCAGAAACCGTAACCATACGAACGTGTACAATCTGATGCCATACCCAGAAACCAGATTGACTGGTTGGGGGTTATTGATGATGTTGCAGATCTGAACAAAATCTCAGCTTAGTTTTTAAGACCGCAAACTGAGGTTTTAGGCTGGGGTGGAAATGCAGTGTTTATAATATAGGAGTAGGGAAACTTGGATGTTACTCAGTAAACTTTGGAACAAACACTTCTACAAAGAAGAAGAATAGCTTTGTGATTGCAGTCATTCGACCCTGGGTGGAAGCCAATTTTTGAATACTTAGTTCATCCAAATAATCTGCCAGGGTGAATTTCTGGAAATCTGACAGAAAAATTAAGTGCATAAAATCAGAAATAGGATAAAATTATCTTCAGGCACTGCATTCTCATCATTTGCAGCATAGGCAGCTTGATTTGCAAATTTCCACCAAGCAGTTCCTGAATATACCCTTCTCAAAGAAATCAAATGCATGGACACAAATATGACCTAAGTGATGCTACACGCTGTCATAGGGACTAAAGCAAAAAAAAAACAAAATAGAGACCTGTTTCTGTGTCTGGAGAAGGATTTACTTCAATAAACAGTTTATACAACCATTTCACAAAGACTAACAATTCTGCCTCACAAGTTTTTCTATTGGAGGCAAGCAGCTGATTAGCAGGCAATAAACAGCCTTATAATACCCCATTACTAAATACTTGGAATCATCAGCCTGGATTTATATTTTTTTAACTATGTGATGAGAGACCTTCACATTCAGTTGCTGGCTTGTTCTGGGCCAAATCAGAAGTTAAAGAACATCCTTCAATATCCATATGAAGATAGAGAGTAAGTTTAATCATCTCTCCTCCTCTCCTGAAAGATTAGCAATGTGACTGAAGGAACGCTCTGTACACTGCTTTTATTCTCAGAAGTGATAACCTGTTATAGGTGTAGAAATGTGCCTGCAGACTACTGTGTACAGAGAATGTGAACACAGAGTTAAGAAAATGGGAACCTGAAGCAGAACTTTTAACGTGTGAGACACAGTGCATGATGCAATGAACAGCATTCACAGCGCTCCAGGCAACTGCTATAACCAGATATTGTCACAGTACGAGCTAAACACGCTGTTTACTTGGAATAAAAATGTGCAAGCAGTACAAAACAAAAAGAAACTATGCCCTTTTTTCCCTCCTTGAGGTTGGGGAATGGGAAAAGCACCTACCAGGTTTTTTTTTAGTTTCCTATCTGATATTTTCTTCAAATTATAATTCACCAATTTATTTTCTCTCCTTAAAAAATTGATCCAAATATCTCACATATTAAAGCTGCACGGCTTCTTGTTTTGTACCTGCAACAATACACAGATTCCATGGTGCGATTGCTAAGCTAGTGAATATGATGACTTCCATGATTTTTTGGTCCTGTTACTTTTCTAGTGGTGGAAGAATACTGTCTGTGCATGAACAAGTGAGCCAGGCAGAGTTTTGAAATGGAAGCAATTCTCCTGGGCTTCCATACAGTGCTAACTGCTCTTCAGGGAAAGTGTGAGAGGGTTTTCATTAAGAAACTACTGACTTTTCTCAATTTTACTTTTGTTAAGAAACTACTGATAGATTTTTTCTCAACTTTAAGAGTGAAGTGATTGAGAAATTGAAGAAGCAAAACTCTCCCTCCAAAACTCTCTGTGGTGTACAGCCCAATTTTTGTCAAGAACTTGCACAGAAATTATCCGGGTAGGGCTAAAAGGATGCCCCTGGGACTACTGCTTGATAGGGAGAAAAATCATAAAAGCACCTTCAGGATATACTACCACAGTACAGTGGCCTTCAAAACCACTCTTGGCAGAGGCCGGGAAAAGTGATTAAAAACTGGGCTTCATTATTTCCTTTCTCTCTTATTCTCTTCTTCCTCACCAGAAAAGCACTGAATTAGATATATATTTATATTGCTAATGAGGATGTCTACAGCTGTATTTAAAGGGATGATTATTTATGACAAGAGATGAGAGAACCATTTTTTTCTTTTGGGCTTAATCTAACCACACTCTGATGGGACTTGAATTTCCTTATACATTGATTTATATGACATGGTTGAATTATTTTGACCTGGAGCTCTGCAGTGCAAGCCTGACTAAATTTTGCTGTTTCATTCTAATTTATGCAGTTACATGGGATTTGCCGTCTGCTCACAAATAAAAAATGAAGGACTGAGAAGCAGTAAATAAAAATAGGATTGGGGGATATCTATCCTTTGCAGACATGTCTCACTTAAATTTCTTTAGTCATTCTGTTATGATGCAGTTACTTGTCTTGTTTCATATTATCTGCCAAGGGCTGGACAGATGGAGAACCACCTGTGACATCATTCTTCTGGACTTCAAAAGAGGAAATCAAGGACAATTATTGGAAGTGATTCTAAAAGAGAAGAGCTAATTTAAAGTAAAAATGTTCCTTGTTTCTCATAGTACAATTCACTATTTCAACTGTATAAAAAATGCAAATAGGTGATAGATTAGCTGGTTATCTCTAGGTAGGCCCTGTTTCAGTTGTCACTGAATTCAACGGCACTATTTCTGCTGGCTGACTTTGAATCAAGTGTTGAATGCTTGTCCCCTCACTGAGTCACCTCAGTGTGCACCTAACTTACAGCAGAAAGCTGCAGTTATACTCAGCATAATGGTAAACAGTAGAGCATCGACAGAGCGGTGAACAGCATGTTTTTAAGGGCATTGTCCAAATTCCCTCAAACACTGACAGGCTTGGGGAATCGACCACCTCTCTAGTAACCCTGTTGCAGTATTTGACAATCCTCTTGGTAAAGAAATTATTCCTAAGTGTAGCATTACTAAGGTAACTTTAAAATCTCCCATACTCTTGGCAGATTACTCGATTTTTCTCTGTTACAATTTTCTTCTCCAGTTCCCACTAAAATATCTCTTGAGTACACACAAAACAGTAACCAATCTTGAAGCTTCTCATGACTATGTTAATTCAGGTTAATCTAGCAAAAATTTCAATGCTCTAGCCCAAATCTTGCATGTGTGAAGCATACTCTACCACTCCTTTAAAATCCAGTATTGACATAGGCACTCTGCCTGAGGAAGGAATCTTGGCCCAGTTGTCATGTATCTTGAATTCAGCTTTGAAATTTTAAATTTTCCATTCCCCTGCTCTACATCCAATACATATGCTAACAAATATTACATCCTTGCAACTGCCCAACCTAAACATTCCTTAGCCTGAGTCTTTCCTTCCCTGCTCCCAACCCTCAGCTTGATTTTTCAAGCATTAAAAACATTAAATTTTCTGAGGTTAATGTAAGATGCAAGAGAGATTGGCTCCATTGCAGGAGCTTCTCTTCCTGCTGTCACTAAAGACATTTTGACTCCAGTTTTGCAAAGCACGTATGTTCTCATGTCCTCAATTGCCACAGGTCCTCTCTGTTCTGGCTGCCAATCGTGCATCTACTGTCTTCCCATCTCCACCAAGCAGGAGTGGCTTTTGGTGATGTGAGAAATCCAGCTGCTCCCCTACCACTAGCCAACCCTCTGGAGCATCGACCTGGAAGCCACATTCTCAACCTAGGAATTGTGTCCCAGCTGGGTACAGTCTTGTAGGTGTGTGCATGGAGTAGTGGTGCCTGAACTGACCAGTAGAAGGTTACGTGTGCCCCGTCTGGAGCTGCCTGTGGCTGGAGCCCTCATCTGAGATGTAGGAGACCAGGGCAGAAGTCCTTATTCTAGTCCTCACACCACAAGCTAATGTGAGTCAGGATTTCAATGCGAGTCTTCCTTTCTCATCCAGCGCACATGTAACTAATTTACAGTCACAAATTTGCAAGAAGAAAGATGGTTAGTGAGGGCACTTCCTTGAGACATGGGATCAATCAACCAGAACGGAGATTTTAACCTGAGTTTCCTGAGAGATTTAAAAACTGGGAAGCTGATTGATCTCAGCAGCATCCTCCATCCCTTAACAAACCCCTCACAGACATGTCTCAGAATTGATTCTTCAGTGCCTAAATAGCCTGGGAATTAGCCATTACAAAACTGCAATTAGGTTTTGACAAGGCCATTTAAAACTAACCTCCTGTGAGAACGGAGAGCAGGTAAAACGAGAAGAAAACAATGATGCCTCAGTGCTTCAAGCATGCTTAGTTCCAGTTCTGAAAGCTAAATGAATTTGAAGCACAAAGGTTTTTTGCTCAGACTGTTGTCCTTAAATTTCTTTGCTGTTTAAACAGTCTCTGTTTCCTCCTTCATTTTCTCTGAATTATTTCCTGTATTTCAGCCCTATCTGTGTCCACAGACAGTTAGGGGAGAGTATGTTATGCTAAAACGTAGTTCAAAACTGAACCCCATATCCAAACATTAATAATGAGAACTTCTAAAAAGTGTTGCAGGAACTTTTGTTGAGTATAAATGTCAGGTTTGTGTGTTATATAAACAACTGTATTTCGTTGCTCTTCTGGCTGCATTTTGGAATAAGCTGTCACTTACACCACTTCCCATGAGTATATGAATCAAGATTCAAAACCTCTTTAGCTCTCATATCAGGAAATTTTCAAGCAAATTCTATGCTAGCCTGCATAAATCACATTCTATTCCACTTCACTGAGGTTCCTCAAGCTTTTTCAGTGTCTAGCAACTACATTATATTAATATGTAATAGAATGTACCACTTAAGTTTGTATCATTTTTCTTTGCTCTAATTTAACCATTTCAAATCTTTGATAAAGACAGAAGGGTTTTTTGCATTCATTAGTTCTGTTGAAATTGGAATGAACAGAAATTCGCTCTTAACAAATCTTCATCTTTTAGTGTGATTTTCTTTCTTTTTTACAGAAAACATTTCCCTCATTTTATAGCCCAAAACTGGCCAGATGAGACACTTACTTGTCTGGATGAATCTTTTCCTGCAGTCCCAGTGGGGTGCCACCCACACACTCAGTACTGCAACTGCAATCAATTATTAATAGTGCCCATTAGCCCCCCAAGGTGTTTGCAGTATGACTGTAGACGACTGGTGCAATAGAGGTAAGTCTGGGACACAGCAAGGAGAAAAGACATGTAGAACCACCTAACAGCATGCAGCTATCACAGGCAGCAGGTTTTGCAGAGGGAAGCCAGGAGCTCTGCTGAGCGCAGGGGACTCGGGCTGGTGGTGCGTAACCGAGCATGGTCCCAGCAGCTGCTGGAGCATGTCCCTGTAACGTGAGGGTCTTGGCCCAGATGAAACTCCCAGTGAAGGGATGCCTAACTGAGGAACTTCTTAAATTCAGACAGAGACATGCAAATGACACTGAGGATACAGCGGCACTGTCTAAGAATGTGGAAATTGCTGACGTCTACCCAGAGTATGTAACAATGTATTTTGATATGAGTGTCCAGGTTTAACCTAAACTGAATCAAATCTGTTCAGTGATTTAACTTTTCAGCTAAATCTCTTAAAGAGACTGCATTTTCTGAAGTTAATACCATGTTTTTGCAGACAGTGTCTGCTTCTAGAAGTGATAACACGTGATGTTTACAGCTACTGCCAGGGACTGGGATGCAGAAAGGCTCTTGCTTACATTTGCTCCTGTAGTGACCAAGGTCACCGCTAGATCTTGTGTGTCACACTGCGGGTGCCGGGAAGTAAAAGAGGTTACAAGGAAGTAGAAGGTTGCACCTCTGGGAAGAAACAGGCAGAACAGGTGACCAACAAGAGTATTCCATTCCATGTATGTCATATTCGGTATAAAACTGAGGGCTCATGGGAGTTAAACTCTCTTCTTCAGTGGCCAGCACCCAAGGAGGACTTGGTCCAATATTCTGCCTTTGATCCCAATCCTGAGCTCCCAAATCCAGTTCCTGTATCCATCTCCCTTCTGCCCCTGAGCCTGGGGCTTCCCCAGTGCCACCTGCTCGGCAGCATCAGTGGGGATTGCTATCAAGGGGAAAGTTTGGTTCAATATCAGTTTTCTATATATTTGTATATATTTAATTATTTTCATTATTTCCTTATCAGTACTATTATTGTTTTATTAAAGCTGGTTTAGTTTTCTTTTCCAATTTGTAAGTCTCCCTCCCTTTGGAGAGGGAGAGGGGTTAGAGAACATCTGCCAGTGTTTAGTGGCCAGCCCAGCCCTTACCCTTGACAATGAAAAAGGGCTTTCAGGCTGAGTCAGTCTGAGTAAGAAGTAGTAGATTGGCAGATCAGCCCATAGAATCATAGAACCATATAATGGTTTGGGTTGGACAGGACCTTAAAGATCATCTAGTTCCAGCTCTCCTGCCATGGGCAGGGACAATTTCCGCTAAACTAGGTTGCTTAAAGCCCCATCCAATCTGTCCTTGAACACTTCCAGGAAGGGGGCATCCACAATTTCTCTGGGCAATCTGTTCCAGTATCTCACCAACCCCACAGAAAATAATCTTTTCCTAATATCTGATCTAAATCTACTCCTCAGTCTACCAGGAGATAATAGGGAGACTAAAGTTGTTTAGTTCAATTAGATGATGCCAGTCACAGGTCCTTCCTTTCCCATTTTTATTATGATCGGTACATTAGTGACCATGAAATGGTGGAGTTCAGGATCTCATGTAGCAGAAACAAAATAGCAAGCAGAATTGCAACCCTGGACTTTGCCAAGGCAAACTTTGGATTTTTCAAGCAATTACTCGAGAAAATCCCATGGGCAAGGCTGTTTGAAGGTAAAGGGGCCCAAGATAGTTGGTTAGCGTTCAGGGACTGCTTCTACCGTGCTCAAGATCAGAGCATCCCGACACGTAGGAAGTCAAGGAAGGGAGCCAGGAGACCTGCGTGGCTAAACAGGGATCTGCTGGGTAAGCTCAAGGGCAAGAGGAGAATTTATAGATCTTGGAAGGCAGGGCTGACCACTTGGGAAGAGTATAAGGCTGTTGTCCGAGGATGTAGGGAGGCAACTAGGAAAGCAAAGGCCTCCCTAGAATTGAACCTGGCGAGAGGGGTCAAGGACAACAGGAAGAGCTTTTTCAAATACGTGGCAGATAAAACTAACACCAGAGGCAATGTAGGCCCACTGATGAATGAGGTGGGTGCCTTGGTGACAGAAGATACAGAGAAGGCAGAGTTACTGAATGCCTTCTTTGTCTCTGTCTACTCTGCCGGAGGCTGTCCTGAAGAGCCCCGTTCCCCTGAGGCCCCAGAGGAAGTCAGGGCAGTGGAGGAGTTTGCTTTAGTCGATGAGGACTGGGTTAGGGACCAATTAAGCAATCTGGACATCCATAAATCCATGGGTCCAGATGGGATGCATCCACGGGTGCTGAGGGGGCTGGCTGGTGTCATTGCTGGACCACTCTCCATCATCTTTGCCAAGTCTTGGGAGACGGGAGAGGTGCCTGAGGACTGGAGGGAAGCAAATGTCACTCCAGTCTTCAAAAAGGGCAAGAAGGAGGACCCGGGAAACTATAGACCGGTCAGCCTCACCTCCATCCCTGGGAAAGTGATAGAACGACTTATCCTTGGTGCCATCTCAAGGCATATCAGGGATAAGAGGGTCATTAGAGACAGTCAACATGGCTTCACCAAGGGGAAGTCATGCTTGACTAACCTCATAGCCTTTTACGAGGATATAACAAGGTGGATAGATGATGGCAGAGCGGTGGATGTGGTCTACCTTGACTTCAGTAAAGCATTTGACACAGTCTCCCACAGCATCCTTGCTGCTAAACTGAGGAAGTGTGGTCTAGACTCTTGGGTAGTGAGGTGGACTGTGAACTGGCTAAGGGGAAGAAGCCAAAGAGTCGTGGTCAATGGGGCGGAGTCTGGTTGGAGGCCTGTATCCAGTGGAGTCCCTCAAGGGTCGGTACTGGGACCAGTATTATTCAATATATTCATCGATGACTTGGATGAGGGACTAGAGAGTACTATCAGCAAGTTTGCTGATGACACCAAGCTGGGAGGAGTGGCTGACACGCCAGAAGGCTGTGCTGCCATCCAGCGAGACCTGGACAGGCTGGAGAGTTGGGTGGGGAAAAATTTAATGAAATATAACAAGGGTAAATGTAGAGTCTTGCATCTGGGTAGGAACAACCCCAGGTTCCAGTATAAGTTGGGGAATGACTTATTAGAGAGTAGTGTAGGGGAAAGGGACCTGGGAGTCTTGGTGGACAGCAGGATGATCATGAGCCAGCACTGTGCCCTTGTGGCCAGGAAGGCCAATGGCATCCTGGGGTGTATTAGAAGGGGGGTGGTTAGTAGGTCAAGAGAGGTTCTCCTTCCCCTCTACTCTGCCCTGGTGAGACCCCATCTGGAATACTGTGTCCAGTTCTGGGCCCCTCAGTTCAAGAAAGACAGGGAACTGCTGGAGAGAGTCCAGCGCAGGGCAACTAGGATGATTAAGGGAGTGGAGCATCTCCCTTATGAGGAAAGGCTGAGGGAGCTGGGGCTCTTTAGTTTGGAGAAGAGGAGGCTGAGGGGTGACCTCATTAATGTTTACAAATATATCAAGGGTGAGTGTCACGAGGATGGAGCCAGGCTCTTCTCGGTGACAACCACTGATAGGACAAGGGGTAATGGGCTGAAACTGGAACATAAGAGGTTCCGCTTAAACTTGAGAAGAAACTTCTTCTCAGTGAGGGTGACGGAGCACTGGAACAGGCTGCCCAGAGAGGTTGTGGAGTCTCCTTCTCTGGAGACATTCAAGACCTGCCTGGACACGTTCCTATGTAGCATAATCTAGGCATTCCTGCTCTGGCAGGGGGATTGGACTTGATGATCTTTCGAGGTCCCTTCCAATCCCTAACATTCTGTGATTCTATGATTATATGACTTTTGTAAAGAATTTTAAGATACATTCACATATTTGACTGTCATAGTTATTTTAATTAGTTTTCAGGATAGTTTTTTCCTGCCTAACCTTTAGAAGTAACACCTTAAGGTCTTTATCCCATATCTAATTGATAACTTGAGTCTTCACAGCATCCTGAGTTAGGGTCAGACACACATATAAATATGAATTGAATTTTAGCTCTTGCAAAGAAGAATGTTTTTTTCAATCCATCACATTTCTACTGTGCATTAGAACTGTGATTAAGTTATTATCATTCAGTCAACTTACAGAAAAAATAATTATTAAAGAAACTTCTCAGTAAACAAAGACATAAAATGTTCTTTATCCTGAACAAAGTCTCTTACCATAACCAGTGTAGACACCCAGCTCCATAAGGGGCAGCAGAATGTTCAAAGATGACCAGAAATTTCCCAGCAATACAACTTTTTATCAAAAGATGCAGATTTACAGAGTGGGAAGGATTAATTTGAAATGTTTCAGATTTAACATACTTTCATCAAATTAACTCCTGCTGCTCTGTCCTCAGGTCAGGTATCTTAGAATCTGGAGCATCAGTGGTATCAGGGTGCTCTATAAAACTAACAGTCTTGACAACTTCATTAGAGTTCTGTTGAAATCGAGCAGCACACCAACTTCACGAGACACCTACAAGGTCTGGGAAGGCATCTTTCACAGGAGGCTTGGAAATTTTATCTTTTCAAATTCAGACTTTCAAAAAATGAAATTTCTTACAATGCAGAAACACTGCTTTTTGGAAAGCTTTAGTAGTGTTCGACTTTGCAGGGCATGGAACAGAGGTCTTGTCCAGAAATAATTACCTGGAAACTGCATTTAGTTCCCACAGATGCTGGGATTTTTGCTCAAGTGAGACACCAGAATTAAGCTAGAAAAATATAACTTCACTAAATCCATATTAATACACCTCTAGAACAACTATGTTAGCAATATATCTTGCATCCACAGACATTTTGCAGAAAAAGTGTCTATGAGATACAGATTTTCAGGTAGCTCCCAGTTCTGGGACCCAAAACACAAAGGCTTAATTTCTAATTGTAGGAATTGATACCTTGTGCCCCTGTTTTCCCACCAGTAAGACAGGATAATGAGCAATTCCTCCTTTATAAAACATTTTAAGATCTACTGGGGTTACAGTGATTAAGAAATAGTGATATTTGGTTTTGCTATTATTTAAAATAATTAAAATTATTAAGCTATTGAATTAATTTTTATCTTCCCAACTTCCCCATTTGGATTTCTCACTTATTACATCAGGCCTCTACTTAAATACTTAATAATTCATATACAAACAACATGTTGTTATTATGATGATTTTTTAATATTGTCAATCTACAAACACAAGCTGTGGTCATACATGCTGTTAAAAAAAACACTGATGGAAATCTGTGCTTAAACTGCACAAAACACCATTTGTTAAAAAGAACTGGCCAACTCCTGAATACGTGGAAGTGACCACCATGAGATACAAATATGCCAAAAACTACTCTGGCCTACTCAGCAAGGACATCTTGAAGCATCTCTGCTTACAGCCTCCCAGGACTCATACTGCTTATCGCTAACCTACAATTTGCTAAGGTATAATTCTGCTTGGAGCTGCTCTAAATTCAGCATGGCCAGCACCCCTACTGGGAGCAAGCCCAGAAGCTCCTCCATGGTGCTTCCTCCCATTTCCCTGTGCACATCCCCCTCCTGACCCAGAAATTTTCATCCCAGGGAACTGGCAGAGGGAGGGGAAAGAATAGGGAAAAAGTTTTTCCAATCTGGTATCAATTTGGCTTACAGTTGTGTTTATTAGGAAAGAGGATATGGAGTGGTCTGACCTGCCTGAATTTAGTGTTATTTTTCCAAGTGTAGCCCAGTGTCCTTGTATGATTTTCTTTGTCACAGCTCCAGCCCCCTCTTCACTTTTCAACCGTTGCTGCACACCTCTGCTCAGAGCTCTGCATGATGACTTTTATGTCTCTCTCCTCAGAGAGACCTTGAAAAATCTGAGCCCATCAGCCTATCAGAAGTTTAGCCTATTTTAACTAATGTGCATTACATGACAGTTCTCAATTATACTTTAACAGTCCCTTATGAGGGCTCTTATAAAAAGTCTTTTGAAAATCCAGGTATGCTGTTTCTACCAGGTCCCCTGTATTAAAACTAAAAAAGAGCTCTAACAAGGTAGAGAAGCACATTTTTTTCTTAGAGAAGCGGTGCTGCTTTGATCCTTAGAAGCTATACTTATCCAAGCATCGTGCTATTCTATCCCTAATTGAACCTTCAATCAGGCTCCCTGCTATCATAATAAAGTTCACTGATCTGTAAAGCCTCAGGTGGCCCTGAGCTTCATTTCGAAGATAAGCATCATGTTAATGAGTTTTAAGTTTTCAGGCCTCCTTGCTGTAAAGACTGTAATATATCCTTGTCAATGTTGCTCCTATTTAATGCTTTGTTTGTTTTCAAATCCTTGGATGAGTATCAGTCAGTCCATGTGATTTACTGCTCCTGGGTTTCACAACTTGTACCAGAGATAACTTTCTCCTTAGGACATTCAGTCTATTAAAGGCCACAATGTGATTTCAAACAAAAAATGCCCTCTAAATAGGATTTTCTCCATGTTCCACCATAAAGATTGATGCACAAGTGTACTTTAATTCTTCTGCTTATTCCTATTATAGCTGATAGAAAAGAAAAAATCCGTCAGAGCGGAACTTTATTAAAAAATACTTTTTTTCAATGTACCACTGTCCTAGGATATTACAAAACTCATTGGGAGATCATAGAGGAGAGTTTGCTTAGCAGGGCTGAAGCCAGTAGCATAAAACTTCCAGGTAATTCTCAACACTTCAATCTATGAGGGAAAAAGCCCTCACAGTCTGTCTGAACCTCGTCTGTAGGTGTCTCCTCTCCTCTGAGTGTAAAGAAAGCCCAAGGTAACTCCTAATTCAGGTGTATCAATTGAATTCATTAAAGAAAGAGGAGTATCAGAAGGAAAAAAAAACCCAACATACAACAGAGCTTAATTTGGACTTCCTTAGTCAGGCTTTTGCTCTGAAAAGCACCTGCATCTTCTCCAAGAGCCCACTGCTTTCCACTCACTGTGGACCTTGCCAATGCACCCAGATACATCAGCTGCCTGAAGCAGTATATTTAGGAAAACAGTGCTATGACCCAATCTTCTGGATAGTGAGTCTCCCCAAGCTTCCTAAGGGTCGTGGGGTTTTTTTGCTGGGAGCCTCTTACAATGTTGTTTGACTGTCCTTATTTTTAAGAATTCCTTAGTTTGAATGCAATGTTGTTCACAGTGAGGTTGCACAGTTGGAGGACAAAATATGTCAGTGACACCACTTCTGAACAGCGAAGTGGAAGAAAGACATGCTCTTTTGTCCATAAATAAAAAATCTGCTAATTTTCCCTTTGAAAACCTCTGGACATAGACCTCCTCGCTCTCTGCAACTACCTGAAGGGAGGTTGTAGAGAGACAGGGGCTGGTCTATTCTCCCTAGTGGAGAGTGATAGGACGAGGGGAAATGGATTTAAATTGCGCCAGGGGAGGTTCAGGTTAGATATTAGGAAGAATTTCTATACTGAAAGGGTTGTCAGCCATTGGAACAGGCTGCCCAGGGAGGTGGTTGAGTCACCGTCCCTGAAAGTGTTTAAGAGACAACTAGATGTTGCATTGGGTGACATAGTTTAGTAGGTTGATTGGGCTGGAACAAAGGCTCGACTTGATGATCTTCCAGATCTCTTCCAGCTGAAACTATTCTATGATTCTGTGATCTAGGAAGGAAGGCCAGGGAAAACTAGGGAGAGGAAGAAAATTGATGGACATAGTAATGCAGGCTGGCCCTCTTTCATGTCTTAGGGAATATCTACACATATTTGATCAAGGAGTACAAAACTTTAAGAAATTATGGTTTCCACACAGTTAGGAAGGAGGTTACTTGAATTTTGAATATAATTGCCAAGAAGATTTGGATGCAGTCAATCTTCAACCTAATGAAAGAGACTGCTGAGCACACTTACTGAGTACATAGGGCTGGATGTATTCTGGGAATGGATCGATGTTGTGCAATAGCAGAAACTGTTATTTCCCATGTCAGTACCTCCCAGCATCTGCAAATGAAGTCTGTTGAATAGAAGAGGATGGACTCATACCTACAGCAATGGGCTGTTGCCCTGAGAAACCAGATCAGCAGCTGACCCAGCCACAGTGCTCCACCCACCCGCTGAGCAAACAGCACAGACCAGACCTTTCAGAGCCACTAATGGTGTATTATTCATTTTCTGGCTGGCTGAGCTCACAGTGCTGAGGCACTGGTTTGTGTACATGCCACATCAGCTGAAGTCAGCATAACTCTGATCAGAGCACATTAATTAGAGATGCCCAAAATGGTTTGGCATGATGACACTTTAGCCAAGTCAAAATACTGCACAGGTGGCTTTAATGATCTTTACTTTAAGGAAAAGTAGAACCTGTTGGTAAGCACACAAGCATAGCAGAGTAGCAGGAGGGTCAAGTCCCCACTCTGCCAGAGCCAAGGTAATCATAAACGCATGAAAAACTTTGCACTGAAGCTGGCAGCTGAGGCTATGTCTCCACTGGTAAGGGATGCAGCACAGTGAGGATGAATCTATAGAGCAGAACAGCTAGTGCTGAGGGACTAAAGGTCTAATTCTAGGTGTTTCAAGGATTAGTGCTAAACTGGTTTGCTGGACTGAATGTCTATTAGCAGGTCGGAAAGCATCGAGTGTCCGCCAAAGCACATCTTTTAGCTAAGTTTCTCTCGAAAGATTTCATTCAGTGAGGATGGTAAAGAGTCACTTCAACTTACCTCTGAGTAAAATAGAGACATTAATGTGTATCTACCCAGTTTCTGACATACCAAGCTTATAGTCTGCCCAAGAAATATTTCTATTGTTCCAATTTTGCAGTAAAATTCACAGTTTTCAACTCAGTGTAGATCAGAAATGAGTTAAAAATGTGAAAAAGCTCTCTGCCACAGAGCTGTTGGGATGTGAGTAGCTCTACTCAGTAAAACATGCTGTTGAACACCATAAAGAAAAAACATTGCTCTATCTCTCAAGTTTTCATGGAGAGTCATTGATATATTTGATGTTAAGCAATCTGACTTGATTCCTCATTTGAAAATAAGAAATAGTATCTCCTAACCTCATAGAAATGTGGTAAATACTAATGAACTTTTATAAAGGATTAACATACTATAGAACTGAGGGGGGAAAAGGTAAGTTTGACAAAAATACAGTGGTATTCTTTAGTGAATAAGATCACTGACCAGATAATGAAGGAAAGGCAAAGTACTGTACAATTGTCTATTAAGTAAGCATAATTTCTTCTGCACAGAGTTAAAGAATAGGGCCTACACAAAACCACTACATAACCATAGACTTCAGAATGGTATAATCTGTGCATACTGCATAATTTTATAGGAAATAATATGTAAGTTGTATGCATAATAAGACTAAAGCCACCATAAGATCTGTTGGAGCATGTTCAGAGGAGGCCACAAAGATGATCCAGGGGCTGGAGCACCTCTGCTACGATGACAGGCTGCAGGAGCTGGGATTGTTCAGCCTGGAGAAGACTCCAGGGGGACCTAATAGCTGCCTTCCCATACCTGAAGGGAATCTACCAGAAGGCTGGAGAGGGACTTTTTACAAGAGTCTCCACTGATAGGACAAGGGGAAATGGGTTTAAGTTGAGGGTAATGTAACATTTACAGGTAATGTAAGTTTAGCATAGTGTAAGATTAATGTTTATAGTGTAAGATATCCATTTCTTTGTCTATCTATCTCTCTACTAATATAACAGTGGAGTGATACTGCTCCTGAGATATATTATCTTACCTGTTAACTAATAAAGCATTTAATTTTAAGAGAGTAGAAAATATTAATCCCTCCATGCATAAATAAATTGTTTATTTTATGCATCCATTTGAGGGGGCTGGATTTGGGGGGGTGGGGCTGAGGACATATCTTTATGTATGTGCATGTACTTCTAGGGCTCAGTACCACAGCCTTGCTCTAACTGCAGGAAAGCTGTCGTCCTTCTACTGCTCTGACAGCAGCAGCACTGCAGATCATGTTCACAGAAATCATCTGCTGATACCCAGAGCTAATTCCTCTGCAGGATCTCAGGGAGAAAATAGGAAACTCAGACTGGTCATTGGACTCTGAAATGAAATCTGGGAAGTACAATACAGCTTTATTCAGCCTGATTTTTTTCTTGGGTGAGGTTTCTACAGAGGCCATTAAACCAGCAAACGTACCATTCTGCGTGGCTCCACACGAGCCCCAGGACATCCATCAGAAAACACAGAAACTGACTGAAGCTTTCAAAGACTTTTGTGGATAACTCCAGACTCAGACTCTCCCCCTCCAACCCCTAACAGGCTGGGATGTTCTGAGGGCCTGTTTAGCTCAGTGGGTTGAGTGTGGTGTTTGAAACACGGGTCACGAGTTCGATTCCCTTTCGGTTCTCACGTGTTGCCTGACCTACTAGAGAGGTGGCGTCCCTGCCCATGACAAGGAGGTTGGATTAAATGATCTCTAAGGTCCCTTCCAGCCTAGGCCATTCTATGATTCAGAAGGAAGGCTGGTTCTGTGGAAATTACAACAATGGAGATTTGCTCAAATCCAGAAATGGAGGTCTTACAGATGTGAGGTTTGCCTGGGTATATACACCTTGGGAGATTCAGCTTAAGTTAGCAAACAAAGACAATGTAAGAACAAGACAATGAACATATTTGTATGTGAAATGACTGTAATCCTAACAGAAGTGAGCCTGAGGAGTCACAGAGGCTGACTATCCAACTGGAACCCACAGATCCCAAACAACCTTTTGAAAGGCATCAGGTGGCAGGGGTGCCCTCAGAGCAGAGAAGTAGACCGAAGGGGCCATCCTGTCTGTGTTTCCACACTCAGCTTTGCTCTCACCGCAAGCACCGTGGCTCACTTCCACAGCTCGTGAATGGGAGGTAACCCTCCCTCCATCCCCTCAAGGGCTTCGCTCACTGTGGTTGTTATGTGCTTTGAAAGTCTCTGAGAGCAAAGAGTACTCTAAAACTATCAAATGCTGCCAAAAATACAATATGTGTTTCTCTTTGCAGAATCTCGTATTAATTCAAGCCTCAAGTCACAGCTATTCAAGTGTTCCCTAAATGTGAAGGGGATTGAGGATTTAACTTTTATCACTACAGAGCACTAGACATTTTATCAAATGTTCTCCAAGCCATCTGCAATGCAAAACTTCACCCAGTAGAAGAACAGCACAAAGTACAAACTCCTGGGTCTACCTTTAGCTTTACGTAAATCTGATTAAAACATATCTGAAAAAAAAAGCTTGCTTTTCCCCAAAATACAATTGTTCCTGGAATGCAAGGCTGGAGAAAACATGGATACACAACCATGAAGACAAATCTATCTGAAATTGTTTTGATACCTTGTGATTAACCAAGTTCTAGTCAGATCAGGCCTGAAGTCTGGATCAATTTAAAAATATACAAGGATTTATTTTTTTTTATAAAGTACAGCAAAGATCTTTACTTTATTTCTTACTTGTAGAACTGGCTAGCAGCCCTCAAACCTCATGATGATGCATTGATTTAGGGCTTAGAGTGGGTGAAAAAATGTGAGACTCAATACATAATTCTGTCTCCTGTCATTAGCACTGGTATCTTGAGAACAAGGACAAATGTTACAAAAGCTGCAGAAGCAGGCAGAAATAGTGCCAATAGCTTCTATCTAGACAGTAATGCTAATAACAGCAGTGAAGTTGTGATCTCCTCAACTGCTGTGATTGCTAGACATACCCATGGGGGAGCTTGAGCAGCTCCTTGAGTCGCTAGACTACCCTGAAAACTGTGCTGCCACATCTTCACTGCTGTAGCCAGCTATATTGGGTATATCTGTCTTTCGTCACACATCTTGTTATGATGCTTTTCTGAGTCTCCAAGTCAAGTACTGAGGTCCTTTGCTAAAAATGTGAAATCTGCTGCTTGAAGTACAGATAGCACCTTAAAAAGAGAAGGCCAAGCAAAGAACCAGTCAGCACTCCTGGAAAAATACAGACAAACCCATAATGTTTACCACCATGCTTATGAACATGGTGTACAGGAGGTACCTGGACAGGCTGGAGCGTTGGGCGGGGAAAAATTTAATGAAATATAACAAGGGTAAATGTAGGGTCTTGCATCTGGGTAGGAACAACCCCAGGTTCCAGTATAAGTTGGGGAATGACTTATTAGAGAGTAGTGTAGGGGAAAGGGACCTGGGAGTCTTGGTGGACAGCAGGATGACCATGAGCCAGCAGTGTGCCCTTGTGGCCAGGAAGGCCAATAGCATCCTGGGGTGTATTAGAAGGGGTGTGGTTAGTAGGTCGAGAGAGGTTCTCCTTCCTCTCTACTCTGCCCTGGTGAGACCCCATCTGGAATGCTGTGTCCAGTTCTGGGCCCCTCAGTTCAAGAAAGACAGGGAACTGCTGGAGAGAGTCCAGCACAGGGCAACTAGGATGATTAAGGGAGTGGAGCATCTCCCTTATGAGAATAGACTGAAGGAGCTGGGGCTCTTTAGTTTGGAGAAGAGGAGGCTGAGGGGTGACCTCATTAATGTTTACAAATATATCAAGGGTGAGTGTCAGGAGGATGGAGCCAGGCTCTTCTCGGTGACAACCACTGATAGGACAAGGGGTAATGGGCTGAAACTGGAACATAAGAGGTTCCGCTTAAACTCGAGAAGAAACTTCTTCTCAGTGAGGGTGACGGAGCCCTGGAACAGGCTGCCCAGAGAGGTTGTGGAGTCTCCTTCTCTGGAGACATTCAAGACCTGCCTGGACACGTTCCTGTGTGGCATAGTCTAGGCATTCCTGCTCTGGCAGGGGGATTGGACTTGATGATCTTTCGAGGTCCCTTCCAATCCCTAACATTCTATGATTCTATGATTCTATGATTCCACTGGCTTCAGTCCCACTGACTGCATGAGATAGGCTGGGGCTGGGCTGGCTACTAAACAAATGACAGATGTTCTCTATTAACCCCTCTCCCTTCCTAGAAGAGGAAGAAGATAAGGGAGAGAGACTTATGGGCTGGAAAAAAAACAACCACAAACAGCTTTAATGAGGCAGTAACAATAAAAATATAATACTATTAATAAAGAAACAGTGAAATACATATATGAAATGAATATTGAATCACCCTGCGATGATGATCATGTTGCTTGCCACTGACACTGTGGGCCAGGTACTGGGGAAGTCCCAGACTGGGCTCAGTGGCAGACGGAAACTGGGTTCAGGAACCAGATTCAAGAACAAATGGATTGGGATCAAAGATAGAAGAATGGACAGAGTCCTCCTTGGATGTGAGCATAGAAGAAGAGAGCTTGACCCTTGTGATCCCTCAGCTTCATACTCAGTGTGATGTACATGGAATGGAATACTTTGTTGGTCAGACTTGGGTCACTGTGTCAGGTGCATCCCCCTAGTCTGGGATGTCTCCTCTCACAGCGGTTGCCAGGCAGATTTCAGAGAGACTGCTAGAAGTTTCTGGCTAGTTTGGGTCTAGCCCACCAGCCTAGGTAAACATCCGAGAAGCTGGGTGACAGCCAATGGGAAGGCAGTATGATTTTGATTGACCACAGCTCAGGGTCCTGCCAGGGGCGTATTGGAGCAGGTCCCTTTGGAGCAGCAGGTCCTGCAGTCGAGGTACAGCCTCCCCCTTGGTCTGGGACACCAGCCAGGGGAAATCCTTGAGATTGAGAGTCCTCATCTTTGTATGGGTGAGTGTATATACAATCTGGATCATTATTCTAAGTTTAACAGTTGGGTGTAGTGTAGTAAATGCTCTTCTCAACCAATACCAGAACTTGTGAGTTTGGGGGAGCTTTCATTTCTTAATATATTCAGTTCGGTTACGCTTGTGGATTAACTGAGAATGGAAGCACTCGTCACAGTCATCTGTCCTGTCTGCTCCTCCCTGCAATTGTGATCTTTATACTCACAAAGTTCTTACAGCACTCTAACACGTTACACAAGATACAGCAGTGACCTTGGTTTCTACAGGAGCAAGTATAAGCAAGACCCTTCCTGCATACCAATCTTTGGTAGTAACTAAAAAGATCAAATGTTCAGACACTGTCTGCAAAAAAACTATGCTGTTAACTTCAGAAAATGCAGTCACTTAGAAGAGACTTAACTGAAAAAAATAAAATCACTGAACGGAAAATTGGTTCTTTTCTAGCTCAAACGAGGACAGTGGCCAAGAACCACCTGTATTGGAGCTGGCGTGTTACAATGAGGAAGACAACTCCAGAATTTCCTGGAGCAATTTATGCTGCTTTTCACACAGCTGAACAGCACTTGATAGTTCACTACAAGACTTCCAATGAGACAACACTGAGGCTCTAATCTACAATCAATATTATTGACTGTTGCCTGGTTTCTGGCCCATGCCTAGGGTCCACAGAAGAAAGGAAGACCTGGTGGGTAAAAGTTGTCATTAAAAGCCTGTCATTTTTACGTATTGCCATAAGAAAATTATCTGAAAGCAACAAAGATATTCCTATGCTTGTTCTCTTGCCACCCCGTTGCACATAAACTGAAGCCTGGACAACTCATGACTACCACAAATGTCTGGTGGCTCTAGTGGGTGTCGGGCTTCTGCAGTCTGGGGCACTCATCTCAGGGCCTGAGGTAGGAGTATGTGTCGGTGCCAAATCAAAACTGGCCAGACACGCATCCACTAGGTATGTGAGGATGATTAAGGGACTTGAACATCTCTCCTATGAAGAGAGACTGAGAAAACTGGGGCTGTTTAGCCTTGAAAGGACATGGCTGAGAGGGGACCTTATTAAGGTATACAAATATCTGAGGGGTAGGTGTCAAGGGGAAGCAGACAATCTCTTCTCAGTGGTGTCCAGTAATAGAACAAGGAATAATGAGTTTAAGTTAGAACGTAGGAAGTTCCACCTCAACATGAGGAAAAATTTCTTTACTGTGAGAGTGACAGAGCACTGGCACAGGCTGCCCAGAGAGGTTGTGGAGTCTCCTTCTCTGGAGATTTTCAAAACACACCTGGATGCGTTCCTGTGTGGCTACCCTAGGGGATCCTGCTCTGGCAGGGGGGTTGGACTAGATGATCTTTCAAGGTCCCTTCCAACCCCTGACATTCTATGATTCTATGAAAAGGTTCAAGCCCTTGGTTTATGTATTTAATAATAAGTGAAATCTCAAGAAATACTGTGTTTTATTCCTGCGGCTGCCTCGAGGTTAGGACACGCCTGCCATATGGCTAAATGAAGACCCATCCAAGTATTTTGAGTACCATCTAAATGCTTTTAATCAGCAACCAAAAGCTGACATCAAAAGGCCTTCCTTAGAAACAGAAAACTCTGCAATTTCAAATAGTTTCCTATCCAGACCAAGGTGTAAGACTGCAGAGCTAGAAATTGGACTTTTTTCCATATTCAGTTACTCTGGCATCACACAAGCCTAAGCACTTGGGTTTTCTCTCAAGGTGACTGTGCAGAGGGATCCTGAACAAGCTGTAACAGTACTCACAGGCACAGAAATTAGTGATGTGTCAGCCATTAATACTGCTTAAACCTCAGATTTACAGAAGGATTTTCTTCTCTGTGCTTCAGTGCCAAAATTCACTGAATTCTTGAGTAACTGATTACAGTTGCTGACAGCTCCGTCAGACAGATAAGGGCGCTTGGAATTTTTTCTGAGCTATTTCTAAGGTCAAAAAGACCTTAAAATGTGTACTGGCCACCTACATAAAGGATGAGGTATTTATTTTTTAAAGGACTGCAGACTGCTGATCACCTCCCAGGGGATAGTCACAAAGCCTCATAAGGGATGCAGCTCCTTGTAAAGTTTCAGGGGTGGCATTAACTGCTAGGAGAAGACACCCCAAACTCCAGATACTGCCAGCTGCCAGAAGCCTTTCCCTTCACCTTTAAAAAAACCCAAAACATCCGCAGTGTCATTTTGCAGAAAGGCAAAAAAACCGTACATCCATGAGCAAACTTGTTCAGACTCAGTTTGGCATCATGTCTGTGCGGCTGTGAAGCAGAGATCATCTGCAGCAGCAATTAAAGTTTGGAGGAGGACGAGGTCAGTGGACCAGTCAATAATCAGCACACCTTTCCCCCCACTGCTGGCACACAACCTCTCTGCAGCTTGTTGCTTAATTAAATCTTGGAGTTTTCTGTAGAGCACTTCTGCCATCTAGAGGCTTTCCTGCCCTTCGGAAAATCTCCTCTTCTAGGAGGGATATTTTTTCCTTTCGATTTCCCAAACATTCCAAAGCAGGTATCAAACGCTGATTAAAGGATGACAAGGCTAAGATTGATAACACATATGACTAAACCACAATTAAGACTAGATTGGAAATAGGAAAAAGATCATAGCTTTGGTGGACTGTAGATTTTATTACACAATTACATTTATAATGAAGTCTGTGAAATAAAACCTTTTGGAACAAGGGAGGTAATACAAGAGATAGAAATCTATATCTAAGATAAACCATTCTAAAAGCCCTAGTGCAAGATGCTGATATTTTTAATGTTCTCTGAGATGGGAAAAGAACAATCTTTATGCTTATCACCCACAAAATTATTTGACTTATAACGAAGGTTGGTCTTGTAAATAAGGCAAAAGTTACACAAACTGCATTGCTGGAACACTGCGTTTAAGCATTAAGCATTCCTAAGCACATAATAGTGAGGGGATTTACATAACGGATCCCCCCACTCATACAATCACTGAGCAAGCCGCCCCACACAGTTAACTCCGACCCCCAAGACATCCTCAGAACATTTTTGAACATCCCCAGCTCTTGATGCAAGTCTCATATTTTGCAAGGGGGATGAAAGTACCATTAGCTCAGCTGCATACTGCCCTGTAAGCTTTCAGCATCCCTGCTATGCTCAGTTTTTGTATTTAAAAGCCAGAGACTATTTTTCCTCTCTGGGTAAGAAACTACCCACTGCTCCATCAGGAGATAGAATATAAAGGACAAAACAGATCTTGAGAGTTGTGCATGGCAGGGTGAAATCCCTGTGGTGGGATGCAAATCAGGATTTAGGATATATGTTTGCACTGCAATGTGAAGGCTCTCTCCAGGTTGCCTTTAACACCACTCTCCACTGCTTTAATGGCAAACACGAAAGCTGAGCTCCAGGGACAGCTAAGGGCTGTCCTGTGTGGCTTTTGTGTGCCAGCTACATCTGGCAGGATGTTGTCAAGCATACTCAGAGAGCTTGTGTTCAGACTATACACGAGATAGCTGCATGGTCTGAAGGCAAGTGGACCATGAGCCAATATGCTCATATTTTCTCTTGTGCATCCATCAAATCCATCCACCCATCAAATGCAATGCAGTCAGATGCCTTAGCTTAAAATAGAACCCCCAAATTTATGTTCAACAGCTGCCACTCACTTAGAGCCTGAAAGTTCACCTGGAAGGTCTGGACCTGCCTGCAGCTCTGTGTCAGCAAACCTCCTGCTCCTGCTGAAGCCCTGCTTGAATGCTGAAGCTGGTGTGGAGCAGGGTCCAAGTCCCCTCAGCAACCACAGCTGGCAGCTGTGTTTGGCACATACCTAATGTCCAAAAATAGGTTCAGCCTGCAAACAATATATGGTTGCAGATTTGTTTTCTTCACAGAATGGGTGGATGCCATTGCTCAAATTTTTACTGTAGTGCTAGTTTAATATAAACTGCATGGTGTGAGCAGGAGGCTCAAGAAGCCGTGTCAACCTATTGCACTTCTTCCCAGGGGCATGCTCTGAGCACAGAAGAACGAAACCCCTCAGCATATGCCCTTTGAAAGTGAGCTCTGTTCTGCTTTTGAAAGAAGAGAAGCCCATGTCTGCTGTTGGGAGCCAGTTCTGGGACCTGAACACCAATGTGCCTCCTCACGTCTCCAAAGGGACAGATCTCAGGAACATCCCTACGCTTCCAGTTCCTGCTGCTTTATTCTGAATCCCGCTCTACTTTGTATATGTCCCTTTCAATTAATTTTCAATAACTGCACAGGATTTTTTTACCTTAATATTGAATGCTGGCTTCAACTCCAAAGGTTATGTATATCCCAAATTATCACCTACTATCCAGGTCCTGTTGAACCAGGTGAAGCTTTTGGTGGCCTGAAGGAGGACTCTGAGCTTTTTGGCTCCTTCTGGCTACTTTCTACCCAAGAAACCAGATGCAGTATTGCAAGCAGTGCCCAGGAAAGAGCTCAGAGGAAAACAGGCAAGAGAGGAGTGTAGGGGTGGCAGAGTCCAAACTACCAGCATGGTGCCACAGCTCTGAGAGAGCTACTATCCTTGTATGTCAGCCCAAAGCCAAATCATCTTGGGGAAGAAATGCAAGTGCCAGAGAAAGACCTTGCCAGTTTTGCTGTGGTAGTGGAGGCCAGGAAAGGTTTACCAGCACAAAGTGTATCCATTCCAGCAGCCATAAGCAATGAAATTTCCCTCTTTTGAAGGCACCAGGGACTTCTCTGGTGAGTGGTTAAACTTGTCTACTTCATCAGTTTTTAAAGAATCTGCTGCAGTACAGGGGCTACCTCCTGGTGCTCAGGGTCTGACCTCACTGAGTGCTTTAAAGTTTTAGGAAAAATCAATTTACACCTGGGCCAGATACGTACTTCAGCTCTTCTGCCAAGCAGGAATCCCACTGCTGGTGTCCCAGGAATAAAGGCCATAAACAAGCAGTAAAAAAGTCCTGCAGAGAAACCTTTTTATTCAGTCCTGACAGAGTAGCTAACACAGTGGGCTAGCAGCAACACAAATCATCATTATTATTATCCTGAAAGACAGAGGGAAAAATACCTAAAGAAATAAAATTGAAAAGGGAAGTACACTTTCCAGGTCAGTGTTTAAACTAGAAGTTGAGCTTGAGTGTGCTGTGATTTAACTGAGGGAAGTTTTTGTCCTCTGTGTGCTATAAAATACACAGTAAGATGTAACTAAACAGATATAACCCAAATACAAACTTCTCCAGGGAAGCAGGAGACAGACACTGTAATAGAAACAGCAGCTGAAGACAATGAATTGGATTTCAAGACCTGTATTCTGTTAAGTATTAATGTACTAAATTACACTATTGTAACTAGTATTACTTTGAGTTCACTACTTTCAAGAAAATGATTGATTCCAATCAGTAGTGATGACAATGATGTAATTCAATATGATAATATTTTAAATATCAAATATTTAAAAATAATGAAATCTAAGTCTGTTGACTCCATTTGGTGATTTAGATAAAAATCAAGGCATGAGATCTATGCAAACGGCACCAACAGAAACCTGCTGGCAAGTTCTCCCTTGTTCACCTTCAGTCCAATTTTAATTGCATTTCTAAAGCTGTCGAAACATCATGTTGCTAGTCAATCCCTTGGGCTGGGTCACTCTTTCCTGTGTCTTCCACCAATTTCCTCCAGATTGTACTGGTTTTAGTTGTATGAAGAAAAAGCCCTACCATGTGTGGCCATTTCTCATTCACTATCAAAATGTTAGCTTAGGCTAGGTAGTGTGAGACGTCTGCACGTCCACTCTGCAACACTTCTGCAATTAAGCCTTGGCATGGACTGATGCCTCACCTGAGGTCTCATTCCCTTGAATAACTGTACCTGACATAAACTAGATCCGTACGGTTGCATCTCTTTTAGGTCCTACCTGGAACAATGTTAGAAGTATAGAGAAGATTTGAAAATTCAAGGGATGTTGGTCTCTGGGATAAAGGACTGCCAACACAGGAGTTAGAAAAAAGCTTGTGTCAAACAGAGAGGTGTAAAGAAAGGGAAGCTGTGTTTGGTGCTGCTACTTGTTTCTCACATTCATCATCTCAGATCCAGTTCTTCCTCCCATTTTTGAATTCAGAGGTCCAGGAAAAAGCTCAAGAGCATTGTGCTGCAAGTGACCGGTGTCACTGGTTGATCCAAATTCAATTGCCAAAGCAGATACTATGATTTAAATGAACCCTGTGCTTGGGAGCAAATTATACCAGAAAATGTATTACAGGCTCTGCTCTCACATTTGATGAACTGTATGTCTATTGATTTAAAAATATATTTTTCTTTCTCATTATCACTTAAATATATGGGATAGTGACTGATTGATGAAGCAGTAGGTATTGTTTCTTTAAAGTCTGATGATAATTACTTTTATTTAATGAATAAGGTCCAGGTTCAATAGAAGACCCATCTGGCTTCATATAATAAATTGATTTTATGGGGCTGCTGTGAAGCGGAAGCTAGAGAGAGTTTTTATTGAATCTAGACCCAAACACAATATATCACAACTCTCATTTTCAGTTTATTTCATCTATTAATAAAACTCCATTTAATATCCTTGGATATTTTTCAAAAGGTTTGTCCTTTATCCTCTTTGTCATAATTAGCACGGAGGATAATTAGTTTTTACATAGGCGTTCTCCTTCATCTAGATACAAGTCATCTAAATTATTTTCATTTGCTTATGGAAATGAGAACACGTTTTTATTTCTCCTTCAATTGCTCCCTGGCGATTACCTTAATTGGAATTACTATTTCTATACTGCTGTTGGGGAGTTTAACTCTTCAGGAACTGTCTTGGTGGACAAGTCCGGAGCCTTTGGTGGGTGGCAAATGAAATGGCACCGCGTGGACCTACTGCGTCCAGTTGCCACGCCAGGTACCCACGGCAAGATTTTGAAGGCCACAGAACCCCTGTTTCTCTGTTGGGACTCCTGCAAGCAGCCAGGGATATTGTTAGAGGGTGAGGAAGAGCTCTGCACCCCAGCACACTGCCTCAGGGGTAACTTCCGTGCCATGACATCCAGGCTGATGTCCCACCACCAGCTCGTTCTCTTGACTCCACAGTGGGAAACCACAAGTCCTGAGCAACAAGCGATTGCTCTGCCTGCCTCAGATTCTTCACCACTCTACATGAAACCTTTTGGATGCTCCAGCTTGCAGCACCACATCTATAACCACACCCAAGAGAAAAAGAGGAGGGGAAGCAGTAATGCTCGTTGTGTCACAGGCTCACCTCCACTTCTTCATTCAAAGGACTTTTGAGGGATCTCTCCCACTGCTATGAAGCTCTTTTTCTGTTTGTTTTCTCAGAGTAGTTGTTGTACGAATGAAAAAATACATGAACAGGTATCTGCAATTAGCAGATGTTTATGTAGTTTTATATATAATATAGTGTTAAATAGAAATCATAGAATCATAGTATGGCCTAGGCTGGAAGGGACCTTAGAGATCATCTAATCCAACCTCCTTGTCCTGGGCAGGGACACCTCTCAACTAGATCAGGCTACTCAAGGTTCTGTCTAACCTGGCCTTGAACACCTCCAGGGGGGGCATCCACAACTTCTATAGACAATTTATTCCAAAGTCTTGTCACCTTCATGGCAATCTCTATTTGCAACTATTTACTTGTATGAAAATACAAAGTAATGTAAGTTAACATTAAATTAATATGAAATTATAAATTGCAATATTGAAATAAGCATATTAATATTTAGTAAAAAGAATATTTAATCTTTTATTCCAGTTTCTAAATCAAATGGCATAAAAGGCATTCAGAACCCATATTTATTCCTCTCTCCTTTTGATATGAAATTAAAATTTGTTTCATCAAAAATTATGCAACGAATTTTCAGATTTCATAAATGTTTTTCTTTCATTATGACTAATTTTGATTTGTTACTAATATTTTGGGGTGCTAACTCCTTAGACTGTTGTCAGTATAGTCTTGCTGCTGCTTTGGCTTAATCTTAACAGCATTCTGTAAACTCTGCTCTCAGACTTTCTGTCATGGGTTTGAGTCTGATGGAGTTTTTTGTAAAAGGCAAGTGTACGTTCATGTGAAACTTTGAGAGCCTCCCCCACCCCCAGGTAGGAGTTGGACCTGCCTCTGGCCAGGCCCAGGCCAGGCAGCACCTCTGCCTTCAAGGTATTTAAGAGGCGACCCCATTGTTCTTTCTCTCTCTTTTGATTTTGTCTTGTCTTGAGCTGTCCTGTCTTTAATGTTGGGGAGGTTTTTTCTGTTGAAGGAGAGGGTAGTGAGAGAACCAAGGAACATGACTCTGAGAAGAGTCCCAGGGGAGAAGGAGAGGGAGAAGGCTGCCAGAGCAAGACCTGTCTGAAGCACATGATGGCTGAGATGGCAGGAAGGTGACTGCCTGACGGCTGAGGGAATTGATGGCAGCGAGAACATCCAGGACGTGTTGGTACGTGCAGAGCCCCATGCGAGAGGGGAGAGAGACCGAGCATCAGAGGTGGACGTGCCCAAAGCGATCCATGGCCCCGATGGACTCGCGAGGAGGAAGAGGATTGCCTCCTGTGAGGTGGACAGCACACGGCAGGAAGGAGAGACTGCGAGGAGCCCTCTTTCTCAAGGAGGAGTTGCCATGGATAATGAGTAGTGGTCAGATGGACTGCATCCCCTGCCCCCCTTGCACTGATGGGGGGGAAGGAGGTAGCAGGGAAGATGGGAGGAGTGAGGGGCAAAGAATATTTAAGAGTGAGTCATATTTATTCATGTATTCCTCTTACTTTCCTGCTCTGTATATGATGGTGGTAGATTAGATCTATGTTTTTTCTCCCCAAGTCGCTCTGGTTCTTTATCCGTCATCTTAAACGGTAGATTTTACCCTCCCTATCCTTAATCTCAAACCCTTGAGCCTTTTTTTAGTTGAAATTGTCTCCCTTCACATCACTGTGGAAATGGGGGTGCGGGGAAGAGTAAGCTGGAGACTGCGTGGTGCTTTGTCCCAGTTGGCTTGAACCACGACACTCTCAAAGAGTGGGAAGGTGTGTGGAAAAAAGGGAAGATGAAATGGAAAATATTAAATAATTTAGAAATTATCTTTCACTTTTTAAAAAGAATTTTTTTAAAAAGTACGAGCTACTACGTGTGTGGGATACATGTAATCTGTCCTTTCAGGATAAATATTATTTTTAAATATTTCCAGGAGTGCTTACTCTCACTCTTACAGTAGAGCACATTACGTAAGAATTATTGCAGTCACACTTTGTTGCTTTTTAAATTCTTCACCTCACATAGGATTTGTTTGGGCTTTTAAAAGATCTGAGAACTTATTCAAAATATTTTGATTAATTACAAAGCTGCAAGTAACCTTCTGTTCTAGTTAAATAATGCAGAAAATAAAATATTAGTCAGTATGACTACATTTAATATCTATTTGACATCTTCATGTCATAAACCCAGTGGCATCTTAATTTAATATTAAGGTCATCAGAAACATGCAGCTTGACCATTCTTGCATTAGGAAAAACATTTTCAAAGTTAATGTAATAAAACTAGCAGTGCAAGGGAGAAAAAAAAGAGGCCCATAAAAATGAAGCACAAAAGACTTAATTCAGAAATCAGCTCTGCATGTGTACTCAAGGACATATCTAAGAAAGGAAAAGACTATTAACCCTGCAGTATGGGACAGAACTAGCTGTGATGAATCTGCAACCGTACTTATATGTCCAACAAATAGAAACCAAGTTACAGCTGATTGAATCCCACAAACCCTGTTGCTGAGGAAGCAGAAAAGTTCCAGATTTCAAATACTCACATTTCAGATGTAACACTGGGGGCAGAAAAACACTCATAAGCAGGTGCAAATTCAGTAAGGAAACTCATAGAGAAAGAAAGAAGTTGAATAGGGGATTATAGCTCAGAGGCATCCCTCGGAGCTAAACTTCACTTTGTGGACTTTCTGCAAGAATGCAGCAAGAGGGGGAGGAAGGTGAAAGACGCCTGTTCGCTGCAACTATTTATACAAGTAGAGCACTTACATGTTCATCTTCAGAACTAGATTAACCAGTGACATTGCCGATGACGGCACGGTGCAGTAACAACCAAGGAAGGAAGAAGTACAGGGCTGAGGACACTTCATTCCCTGTATCCTTGCGTGGCAACGGATGCACTTGTAGTGATGGTGTGTAAGAAGAGTTCAACTGAAAACAGTCCCTACCCTGGGATGAGACCTTGTTTTGTTTTTTTTTTTAAATCCCAACTATGATTTTGCAACAGGCATTAAAATGGAGAAGCAGAGGTTGGGGAACAGAAGCCAGTTGATCATTAAAGTCTTCCCAGCTACCTCCTCCCCCACAGTGGCACAGCAGGGCAGGGGATGGAGGTTGCAGCCTGTCCATTACTCGTTGTCCATGCCACTCCTTCCTCCTCAAGAAAAGGACTTCTCCCAGTCTTCCCCTGATGCCACATGGTGTCCCTCTCATGGGATACAGTTCTCCTCCTCTACACAAATCCTTCTGACCAGCGTAGGATCCACTCACGGGCTGCAGTGTCTTCTGCTCCAGCACAGGCCCTCCTCAGAGTCATCGTTCACCTTAGGTGCATCCTAGAATCATAAAGAAACATAAAACGGTTTGAGTTGGAAAGGACCTTGAAGATCATCTCATTCCAACCCCCCTGCATGAGTGGGGACACCTCCCACCACAACAGATTGCTCAAAGCCTCGTCCAACCTGGCCGGGAACACTTCTAGGGATCATTCTGCCACAGCTTCTCCCAACAACCTGTCCCAGCATCTCACCACCCTAATAAATGACGTCTTCCTGATGTCTAATCTAAACATACCCTGCTCGAGTTTGGAACCATTTCTCCTCATCCTGTCCCCAGACACCCTTGTCAGCAGCCCCTCCCAAGCTTTCCTGCAGCCCCTTCAGGCACTGGAGGCTGCTCTAAGGCCTCCCCAGAGCCTTCTCCTCTGCTCCTACATGGTCTCTCTCTCCCCCGGCATGGGGTCCTCCACAGGCTGCATCCTAGACACCTTTGGTGCCGTCAATCTCTTCAGTCTGCAGAACCTCAGCCTGCCATCTCACTCACCATGGGCCTCCAAGGAAAACTCTGCTCCAAAGCCCTTCTCCACCCCTTCCTCACTGACCACATGGTTGCTCTCTCTCACAGCCCCCTCCTCTTCCAAACAAACAACACCCCAACACAAGACAGGACAAAGGGGATGGCCCAACAGCTTTCACCTGTTAAATACATTGATCACGGGGACACTGAGTGGCCTGTCTTTGGCCAGAGGCAGGTCTGATTTTTACCTGGGGCTGGGGGAGGCTCTGAAAGTTTTGCAAGGAGCCATCCCCCACAGCCAACGCCCCCCCCCCAACAAAAACCTCTACCAGACAAAAACCCATGACATGGCACCAAGCTTGTCAGAGTACAAGGAGCATCTGGACAATGCTCTTACGGGAGTTGAGCTTGATGATACTTACGGTTCCTTTCCGACTTGAGCTATTCTATGTTTCTGTATGTGTGGAAGAGCTAGAGAGACCAGCTTGCTACCTACTGCACCTGCCTCAAGTCAATCTGAATAATTGCTAGTGTTCCAGATGACAGCCATGGATCATCCTTTGCCAAACATGTCATGTCTTAAACTCATGGAGTTGCTTCGTAACTTTATCTTCAGACAATTTACTTTCTGATACTTTAAAATGTCACAAGCTATTCCAATACATGACAAAATCTATCTTAACCAAAGCCAATCAAACATTCACTAGCTCCATTTATCTTCATAGAACCTCCTTCGCACAGGTGCATCTCTGCACACTTCATAACAAAAATCACTTTCTATGGCAGTATCTACTAATGGATCTTCTTTAATTCCTGACAGCAGGATGAGCAACATCACTTTCTTCTACGAAGCCATGTCCAGCTGTTACTCATTCTTCATAGTTGCTACAGTAAATGGCAAGCACAGAAGCCACAATGATCTGGCACATCAAGTTTAAGCTGATGTTCCAGGTAATTTTCTTGTTGCAGCTAATTTGGTATTTTCTTGCTCATGACAAAAAAAGTCTGTTTCCTAGATTTTTCTACGCTAACCTCTCTGTGTCAGGAATGCTCTAGATGGTCAGTCAGTGCTAAGGCAAAGGGTACTATGCAGTTTCTAGGGGTATGTGCACATACTTGAATAGCTGGATGCGAAACTTTTAAAGCCCATCTGCCCTCCCAGCCTGTTACTCCATACACCTGGTAAAAATAAATATACATATAAATTATATGCGCATGAAAAATGAAATTGATTGCTGCTGTCCAGGGTGAGTCTTAAAAAAAAAAAAAGAAAGAAAAAGAAGAGGTATACCTGGATAAATTTAATATAAAATTTATATACTGTAACACATGAACAAATTTGAGTTACAACATAATACAACAACAATGTCCATGGTCTTTTCAAGATGATTTTCTTCCTTCTTCCCTCCTTTGCTGTTTCAATTATGTGTCTTTCTGACTCAGCATTTTAATTTATTGTAGTCTTCCTTTCTGTCTTTGTGCTTTATGCAATTCTTTTCCCAGTTCTCCAGGTTAAATTCAATAATTGACCTTCCACTTCCCCAGTTTTCTGCCATATAGAATCTGGATTTTCTACAGATAGATAAAAATTTTAAAAAACATGGAATACATTTCTTGCTCTCACTGCAAGGAAACGCCAGTGCAGCCACGAAAGTTTTAGAAATATAGAAAGAAAATTATTAAGAAGATTTTTCAGTCAATTATTTCAGTATTGCTGAAGTAGTTTTCTCTCCTTTTTTTTTTTTTCTAATATAGTGCCATATATAAAATAAGCGTTTTGATGAGCTTGATATAAAATGTTTTGCCTCTGCCAGAACATGATGTTTCAATATTTTTTCATTAAAAACATGAGCAACCAATACATCTAATTAGCATTTTTATTTCCTCAGATCAGTACTTCCTGATAGTGCTGATTATTGGCTAGTTCTAGTTATGTTTATTATTCCCTTGTTGGAGTGTTGTCAATAGCAACAGTGATTTATTCTCTTTTAGAAACCGTAACTGGAACCTGAATATGAGATATGAAGCCTGACCTAGCCGTGACCCACGGGTTAAAAATGGAAAACATGGATGTACTGTAATTTTCTAAGCCAAATCCAAGCTTTTAGAGGGTTTTTTGCTCCACTTGAGACAGATTCCAAATTCAGAATAACTCTTCTTTTCCTCAGCCGTTGGCTTGCTTAATTGGTGCCAACTTTGTTTGAAATAAGATTTTTGACATCAGAGAGTGGGAGGCAGAGATTATACCTGGAGATTGCCTTCGTTTCGAGGCTTGCGTGTCCGTGTCATACCGATTTCCAGTTGGGTAAGGAAACGTTTCGCTCGGCAGTGTCTCTCCTCGCCGGCCGGGCAGGACGGGCACCAGGGGGCACTCCCGGCTCACGCTGCCGCTGCCGGCGCGACCCCGCGGCGCTGGCTTCGGGGGATACCCCCGGGCGGGGCCGGGGGGATCCTGCCCGGGCCGCCAACGACACATTTCTATTCTGGAGAGGCTGCCAGATAGGCTCCTGTACTTTATTTCAGATTATTGCTCTGTATTTATCTCATGGTGAGGGCGTAAGGCACACAAAGTAGATGGAAGACGCATCAGCGAATGGGACTTGATAGTTATTATTACTATTATTATTTCTTTTTGTGCTACTGTTAGAGGCTCATCTTCTCCAGAGGAGAAAAGAGACACACTAACAGTTTTCAGGTATGTAAGAAATTCTCACAGAGAACAGCAGGGGTACATCGCCCTTTGCATTCACTGTGAATAGGACAAAAAGTAACGGGCTTAAATTCACATAAGGGGGTATTTAGGTTAGACAATAGATAAAATGCTGTAACAAAGAGAGTAAAGCACTGGAAGTGATTGCACAGGGGGACCTCACCACCCCAGTTTTCAGCAACAAGTGAGACTGGTTTAGGATAAAGAGCAGCAGAGGAAGGACCAGAGGACTCGTTAGGGACTCTTCTAGCGCTGCTTTCTGCAACCAGGTAAGATAAAGACTGTATCATGTACTCAGACAGCATCCTGCCCAATGGTACAGGCTGCAGAGTCAGATAAAATTCTCGATAAACACTTAGCTCTTCAGATCCAAACATACCAATTGAAAGCTAACTCTGGTACATCAATACTAACAGCAATCACCTATTTGGATTGCATCCTATTCACAGCCTTAAATCTGACATTCAAAAGAGATCAGGGATAAAGAAACACCTCCTTCCTCTCATAAAGAATTTCTTTTGCTTTGGAGACGTTTCTTTTTAATACTTGAATACATGTGTTTGCCTGGTTGGCTTGGTTTGTTTCTTCAAGCCACTCAAGCTTGGAAACAGACTTTGTTGTATGTATGTGTAAGTTTCCCACACTGTGGGACATAAGGATAAAACTCACACTTGAACTAGAAAAGAGCCATATTTCATGAACAATGTATTCTAACATTCCTACATACCACATACATGAACATATTTTATATAATAACAAACATGGAAACAGTAAGATAATTTTCTGAGACTCATGAGGTAAAGTATCTTCATCTTACCAAATGAACATGATGTTTCTATATGGGATAGAAATTCAAGATTAACTGAGAAAATAGTAAAGCCCTTATTTTTGGCATTATTTAAAATGGGGTGTGTCTATGTCCTCTTGAAACTTGGTAGAGCCTTTCAGATTGAGATTCTCACTACCATTTAGTGAGGTGACTTTAGTTAAATAAGAGCCTAAATTTGCTTTCAGTAAAGAGTCTTCTCTCTTTTAGCATAGCGACCTCTGTGTGTGTTGGTCTTCATGGGGAAAACTTCAGTGTCTATGATGCCTCTTCTCTGTGTTAGCTCCTCTATGGCATATACAATTGCTGCCACACACTGCCAGGAATGAACCTGTTGTTGAGTATTTCTGTTTCAGATTGTTTTCTCTTTAAAAATGACTGCATAGGAATAAGGTAAAATGGCATAATATGAAGCTGCAAACAGCAAAATTATGTCTAATTTAAGGCATTGGGAATGCTGGTACTCAAATGCCTTCAAGATATTAACTAAGCCACAGCAAAGTACATGACACAGGTGGAGATTCTGATTTACAAGTTGTAAGCCCAAGGCTACCTGGATTAAAATACTCACTCCAGGCTCTATGTGCTCTGGTTACACTATGAAGAGCTACTGTGAGTATCAGAAATCACACCTGTACCTGTCCACCCTTCATTTCTGCTGTCATTTTGGGAATCTCTCAAACTCTCCAATGGCGAAGTGGAAAAATCTCTGTTCCTCTTAATCATTTCTTTCCCTACAAACATATATATTCAAGTAAGCACAAGACAAAACTACCTCCTACTGAAGATGCCAAGTCTCATACTGTGTTTCAGTTTTACACATTGATTTTCTCGTGTCTCTCTCATTTCACTTGCGTAAACTGATCACTATAATAGCTTACTGCACTAGGAAACAGCTCCAAGTTGACTGGAAAGCTGTAATAAAGAGAGAAGGGGAAGGGGAAGGGGAAGGGGAAGGGGAAGGGGAAGGGGAAGGGGAATGTAGAGGAATTTCTTGTGGAGCAGAGGTGCGGTATAACTTTAAAAGTGTGGACAACCCAGCGTAGGCCTAAACAGAGGCTCTGTCCTTGAAGCTGCCTTGGAACACAGGGAGGAGGAGGTTTTATCTGTTTTGTGAGAGCTTTGCGAGATGCTTGGCGGGAGGTGCTGGCCCCGGGGGGAGAAGAGGGGGTGAGAGCCGCTTGCATAGTGGAATGGCACTGCCCAATAAAACGCTGGCGCGTGTAAACCTGTAACTGACCAACTCTGTTAAGGGGCAGGCGCGGGGACACTGCTGAACTGTATATATTGAGCTGTCCGGGGCAATAAAGGGAGGACGATCTGTAGCCATATTGGTGTGATGATTGTTATCTTGGCCGGCTCTCCGAAGGGACCCTCTTCAGGGGAAGGGGAAGGGGAAGGGGAAGGGGAAAGGGGAAGGGGAAAGGGGAAGGGAAGGGAAGAAAGGAAAGGAAAGGAAAGGAAAGGAAAGGAAAGGAAAGGAAAGGAAAGGAAAGGAAAGGAAAGGAAAGGAAAGGAAAGGAAAGGAAAGGAAAGGAAAGGAAAGGAAAGGAAAGGAAAGGAAAGGAAAGGAAAGGAAAGGAAAGGAAAGGAAAGGAAAGGAAAGGAAAGGAAAGGAAAGGAAAGGAAAGGAAAGGAAAGGAAAGGGATTTACTTTTATGAATAATGACTGTTTCATTAAAATTCCTCCCATCTCTCTCAGCTCCCTTCTGCATGGATTAACCACGTCACCCATGTAGATTGCTGATATGTTGTCTCTGATGTCTGTAGCGGGAAGCAACGGAATCAAGCAGTCCCAGGGAAGCACTTGACTACAGTAAAGTGGCAGATTACAGCCATCAAGAGATTTTCCCATCAGATGCTATAACCAGCCATCTTGAAAATGGTTAATAAAAAGACTTGACAAGAAATCCACATTAGTATTTAGATTTCAAAGAAGCGAACACATTTGCATGTATGCCCACAGCCATTTTAGTCTTCATTCTGAAGTTCCCACATTCTGGTACAACCTCCCACACTAACACTCCTGCATGTTTTAAGAAATCCACCTCTCTTTCTCACCTTTCTTAACACTAGTCATTCCGATTATCATACAGATAAAACTATAACAATTTTATGAACAGCATACCAGTTAGGATTTTTAAATATGCAAAAGTTACCCGTATCCACCACTGAATCACTTTGAAAGGAGGTGTAACATATTTTATTAGACCAGATGGTGCAATTAAGATAAAAGAGAAGCCCGGATACAATGTAAAAATTGTACTTTTCCCATTTGGAGTAATGAATACATCAGTTTTACTTTTCAAATCACTGCGATCTTTAAATGCATTTTGTGTTCAAATTCTGGAGAATTAAGATTGTCAAAACTGATGTTATATTTCTGATTTTAGTTGAAAAGAAATGTGTCAGCTGACCAGAATGAAATATTTTTATTCATGGAAACTTTTCTTAACTTGCCATTTTCATTTCAATTTTAGAAGAAAGATTAAAACTCACAGTAATTCAGTTCCTGTACAGTTCTACCTATGCTAATTCAGTCAATTTATAGACAAAACCCACTAAAACTGAAAGGAAGCTGACTCTTACGAGTCTGAAAGAGTAAGTTCTATTCCAGTTTACCTCAAGACAGAGTTAAAGTGATGGGTTGTTGCTGCTTTTTAATTAAAGCAGTGAAAATTAAAGCAAAGAATCAGTAAGACAACTAAAGCTTGGCAAACAGATTTTCCGATATGCTTGTTGTGCAAGGGCAGGGGAGGCTGCAGAGGAGTAGACACTAACAGCAGTAATAAAGCGATAAGCCGCGCTCTGAAATGCGAAAGGTGAATCACTTTCGTTGTCAAGCAGCAAAGCGATAAGGACAAGCAAGACACTCAGCAGCATCAAACTTCGCTGAAAAGTTTGAAGGATCTGAAAATTGATGGTGCACTAAGATTCAGCCAATATGAAACTGAGAATATTAAAAACAAACAAGAATAGGAGGTGAAGGAGTTTCAGCTGACATTTTCAGAAATGCATTTAGTACAGGAAAGCGTCCCTTCGGACTAGAAAGTAACTAACATAACCTTTTAGAAAAAGAGTCAAGGGACCCGACAGGAAAGTACAGAGCAGTCACATTCACAGTCTACTTTCAGAGATCAAAAGGAAGAATAGCTAAAATAGCCAGACTTCTCTTGCCTTCAAATGCATCCTTTGTTAAGGCTTCTTTGAAGATCCCTCTGACATGAGACTCAAGAGAGAGACACATCCCATTGCTAAGATGTCCTAGAGCACTTGATAACACAGCCCACCACCAACAAATGTCTAATGTGAAGAAAGAAGCATCAACAGATAAGGCAGAAAGTGCAACAATGGGATAAGAATAACAGATTGTCATAAACAAATCCTTTGCCTGCTGAAAAGAATGCCTGCATACCTCAGAGATCAGTGTTAGAGCTGGCTCATTGCTTTGTCAACAAGTTAAGAGAGAAAAATAAAGAACTGAAATTGTTTGCCTTGTACAATAGCAGAAGAAAATGCACATTAAGCCTGAAAAAATAAAGTACGTTAACACTGATCTACCCTCCAACATACCTCTTCTGGAAATGGTATGCAAGGTGTATTCTACCTTCTACTGTCAGACAAATTACAAATAAACCCCAGTGACATCAGAGAAAATGTTTGCAGATGTCTCTTCAGAACTCATCTAAGGTAAGTAGTTTGTGGTTTTTTCTATTTTTAGGGACAGATCCTCAGCGGATGTAAGCTGGCATAGGTCTACTAAAGTCAAGATGCCAAAAGTCAAAACTAAGCACATAGTTCACATAATTAAGATCTTATTTTGAAGCACAGCACCAATTTACACTATGCACTGTGAAGGCTTGAACAGAAGTTCTGTTGAAGACTCAGCTGTTAAATCCAGCTCTCAGGAGCTACAGTCCAAAGACTTTACCCACCGTCACCATGAACGATGTCCTTAAAGTCATTAGTGTTAAATCTGTTGCTTTCATGGAGCCTTACATGACTCGGCTCCTCCCAAATGTTACTTGCCCCTACTCCTGCATGTGTCCACTAATCTTTTGTACATCACAGCAATCTAAACTAGACCATAAGTGGCTTAGTGTAGGGACTTCATCTCCTCATTTATTAATCAAGTACCATGTATACCTTTAGTACTATATAAATAAATAATAAGGCTAACAAGGCTGATTCTATATATAGGGACTTAAAAGTCAGACAATCTTAACATCAATCTGCCACTTTATTAGCAGCCAGTGAAGCTTGCAGATTCCTGGCCTAATGTGCACACGCCAGCCAGTTTCAGTTAGCAGCTTAGCTGCAGGTGACAAAACATCTCTTCTGACTTGCATGAAAATATGTATGGAAGCAAAGAAAAACCCAAGAAAATAATATCCACTAGAAAGAAAAATGATAGAGGCCGACAAAGAGACTTAGAAACTGGGGGAGGGAGGAGGGATATATAAAGCCCATGATGATTCAAAAGTGCAGAAAGATGTAGGATTCAGTGATGCTGATGGTGATAGACTGGGCATTTGGCAATATGCATCTCTTGTCTCGTTCCAAGCTGCTTGTCTGAATTCCTGTTCCCTTTGCTTTGTCTCTTTCATCTGAAATAATCTGTCAATACGGGGAGCATGTGAATGGAAAATGAATTCCTTACCTGACCAGGCCTGAAAATGCACTGCCAGGAGAGAGAAAGGGCAGGAGATGCAAGGGGTCTGTGGGCTTGTGCCAAGTGCATCTGCTAAATAGCACAAACATGTTAAACAATGTAAACCATGTCCTTTGTTTAGCATCAGATGAACTAAACTCAGAGATCTTGTTTCAAACTTCAAAATCCCTCAGACTAAGGCCAGAACTCTCAGAGGTGGCTCCATTTTAGAATTACTAGATTTGAGGATTTCCAACCACTGGCAGTACATTTAGAAAAGAACACTTGACACCTCCTGAAAGAGATTTGAAACTGGGTGTGTTATAAGTGAATCAAACCACATCATGAAGACATCCTTGAGGCAGATTAAGCATTTTATGGGATGAGATGGAGAAAGCAAAACGAAGGCTGGACAAGGTACGGGAGATGACACTGATAAAAACAAAATCCTCCTGTCCTCATACAGAGCGTGGTAATTCAGGTCACTAGTGTGTGCTTTTCATCTATGCTAGATGGTTGTACTGAGGCATCTCACTTAGTATATTGCTTTGTCTTCGCATGGACTTGGACTCTCTACCATCAATTCCACCGTCTTCTTGATTACCACTCTGAAAATAGTAGCTTTCATGTCAGAGTAATGTAGAGTTACCTATGCACTCTCCTCTTCTCATGGTGCAAGAAAAGCGAAGGACTTGCTGTAGCTGTGAAGACCAGAGTGGGCAGCTCAAAGTGAAGTCCCCATCCCATTTAAGGGGGTCGGTCAGCTCAGTCGGTTGAGCGTGGTGCTGATAACACCAAGCTCCCAGGTCCGGTTCCCATTCGGTCCCCATGTGTTGCCTGACGTAGTCGAGAGGTGGTATCCCTGCCCATGACAGGGAGGTTGGATTAAAATGATCTCTAAGGTCCCTTCCAGCCTAGGCAATTCTATGATTTAAAAGAGTTGCCAGTGACACACTGTAAAGGGAATATTGTATTTAAGGACCCTTACTGGACTGAACTGGAGTACTCATGCACATATCCATACTGCACATAGGGACCACCAGCTGTTTTGTAAAGGTAAATGCCTATGGTACAAGTACATGGCAGGGCAGACAGTGCCAGAAAACAAAAAAAAAATTATATCAGAGGAAATGTTCCTGTGTAAAACTCAAATCTAACTCTGATATGAATCCTGCTAACTTCAGCTGATATAGGAGTATAAGTTTTTCATATGAAAAGTTGCTGTAGACATTTCTGTAAATAGGTTCTATTTTATTACAAATGAACTTAAGATGGTGTTACAATTCTTTTCCTTTTCTCATACTGACATTTCATTTTTTGACAACTTCACTCACCCCTGCCTGCAAATCATCCTGAGAACAGAGACTAAGTAGCAGCAAAGTTCCCTTCTCCCTTTGGTATGCTGGCCTTTCACCTTTACAATCCTTTGGAGGACACCAAGTTTTGTGTTTAAATCACTAATCCCCTCTGGAAGAGTTCTTGCTTTCTAGGTGGCTTCATCAGTCAGACTCACAAAGCAACTGCTTCTCAATTTATATTATTTTAAATGACACTCCCTCATCTGTCATTGTCACACGGTACAGTAGGCCATCTTTGCAAGATGAGGGGGATGGTCTGTTTTCTCACATTCAGCTCTCTACTGCAATTAGAACCTGCTTGTCTGCTAACTAATCACACTTTGTCTGCCTCACAGCCGCTTTTTCACTTCACTTTCCATACAGCCTTCAGATTAATTTCAAATCTCTGAAATTGATATGATTTCTCAGGAATAAGCTCCAGATCTACACTGATGACGCTCAGTATTGCCTCAGCAGGAAGTTTCCCTTCTTCCACCCTTCTTTGTCACCAAACATTCATCTTTAAAAATGAAGAGCAGCATTGCACTCAAGACACTGGGTTCTAGACACCTGCTTCCAATATTTAATTATGCCACAGGCTTCTCTAGGAGGTTTTCCACTGTCACTGGGAATGGGGCTTGCTTTCCCTGCCTCAGATCTCCAGTCTAAGCTGTTCTCTACAGTCGAGAGAGAAGCATCGCCAGCAGTCCTGGGGACATCATTCTCCACAGGTGTCTTTCACTCTTCTTTCACTAATGGGAAAGTCTGGACAGCAGGGTTAGTTTCCACACCACAGCTTTCAGATGACTAATGTTTACAAGGAAATCCTACCACAACCTACTCGCCATCTCAGATCTCTAATATGGCAATAACAACCATGCCCTTCTTCCATCTGTTACCAGCCACGTGTGTTCAGGATGTAAAGTGTTATAACACTCATATTCTGTGTTTGAAGAGTGCCCAGTTAGATAAAAGTGGGACTATGTGTGCCTCCACTGCCAGAAAGGTTGCAGCATCACTAGCTCCTGTGAAACATCAAGCCAAACAGAGCAGGACACAGCCACCCTCCAAGGGCAGATGGAGAGTGCTGCCAGCAGGCGACCGTATGCATCCAGCTTTCTTCTGTTAGGAGTAGGCATATTACTTGAGAACAATTTTCAATATCCTTTCAATCTGGCCTATATTCTGCTTATATTCAGCAAATATTTCATATCTGCTGAATCTGTTAGCATGTCTATGCTATGTTCAGCTGTCGCTCTGATCACTTCTGAGCAGAAGGAAGACACAAAGCTCTGAATGTTCAGAGGCATCTGGAATTGAGCTTTTTGATTCTGATGATTACAAAAATTGAGGTTAAATAGGAAATTCACATCCACATCCAGTATCTGGTTGTGAGTATCCAGAATTCAGAAACACCTATATAAGACTTTATTTAAAAGTGTTAGTTCCTAAGAACAGAACCAAAATGGTTTGTATTTATCCACCATAGCTTAGAATTGCCCACTAGCTTTTGATTCACTCTTTAATTCAGGTGGTAAGGAAGAAGGTTACTCTAGTTCAGATCTTGTGACTTGTTAATGTCATGAGGATCAAGAGCCCCGGGCAGTTTGGCCTGAGCTGGTGTCTGTTCTTGATCCAATGTTGAGAGGATTTATGAATCCAGAAGCAGCAATTATCACTATAACAAAGTTTACAGCATCAGGAACAACATAATGAGGAGAGGCTGCTGAAGCAATTCACTCACTTTTTGCCAGGAAGCCAATCTGTTCCTGGCTCTCACACTCATATGAAGGCTATGTTCAGATTTAGGTCTTGCCTTATATGGTCAAATAAGGATCCTATCTGTGCCTAGGGAACATTTCCTCTAAAGTTATTTTCTACTTTTTCTTTCTCCTTTAGCTGAAGAACACTTCAGTTTTTAAGTTCACTCTGAAAACGTTCCCCCTGTTTTAAACACACCAGTATACATTGGGTTCTTCTTGTGGGATGCGTATCAGTGCACAGAACATTGCCAGCAGTAGCACAATTCCTATAGACCAATTATACTGCTGACATTTACTAAATAACCAACAGACAAGACAAGACATGAGCTGCTATCGTTCTCCTAGTGTGAACACAGATGGGCAAACAGTCTTGTTCAGACAATTCTCAGCATTTTAGTCAAGCAGTTAAAATACATGAAGGTTCAGAAATAATTATTTCCTTCATCTACATCTTTAATATGACAGTTTACAACACAAAGGTGACTGGGTAGATGTATATATTTCATATGGATACACAGTTACACACAGAGATGTAAATATAGACACACATACACATTTAACATGCAATACAGAATACATCAGATCAGCTTATATGGTTCATATGACTTCATAAACGTACTCTCCTAAATGCAGATTGGTGTATTGGATACATTACTAAGATGTGACATTGAGCTGCGTATAACTCATTTTAAATTTATGTTGTCTGGGTCTTTTTCACTTTTTCAGAAATCTCTTATGTGCTGAATGACTTTCTAACATCCCTTATTTAGAAGGGTCAATACTAATCTGATTTTTGTGTCAGCCTTACAGCACAAAGCACAGCAATTTCAATAATAAAATTAGTTATTATTTTGACAGCTCTCCAAAGTGTGATCTTGGCCTGAGTTTGTAATGTCAATAAACTCAAAGGTAAGCACATGCTTAAGTACTTCCGTGGATCAGAGCCAATAAAACCAGCTGAGATGTGGGATTCGTTAAAGGTACACTTACGAATTGTTAGCATGGAAATGGTCACTGACCCATTTTAAGTAGATTACATAGAGAGACCGGATACAAACAAAGAGAAGAGACAGTAATAACTGTCCCCATTGGACGTGACAGGAAGCTGAGGTCAGGAGAAGGACTTGCCAAAAGGATCCCAGTAAGAACCTGACTGTTCGTTCAGACCACGTGTCAGATTGCTACTGCTTTCTACTGACCTTAATATGGCCCTAAACAATGAGGAAAGGTGCAGAGCCAGGAGATTCAGGTGCAGACCTGGGTATTGGGCATTGCATATGTGTTTGTATCCATCATTTAAGTTCATGTTATGTGATTGCAAAAACATTCTCATGTTGGTAGAAGCCAAGTCTGGAGTTCACTCAGGAAACAAAATCACGCTGTGGATGCAGAGCTGGAGTGATGCAACAGCATCACCTATTAGAAAACATATAAGTTTTGTATATGCACGATATAAAAACATCAATATGTTCTCTAAAGAGGTTTAACAGATTAATTAACTTCTGCTTGTATGGACCATTATTTCAGTATTTTCAGTACAACAGCCACCAGCAATGCCCTTAGCCTGGATTCCTGCTTTGCTCTTAAGATTTCTCATGTCCTTCCTGTTGTAAACTTACTGCACCGCTGAAAAATCAAAAGTGGGGTTAAGGATATGTAGATAAAAAAATGGTGAAAACAACAGCAAATTGGACAAACTAAACCTCACTCTTCTCATAAGATCCTTGCTGTTTATAGGAAACACAAGATCCTGATACTTAAATTCTAATGCTAAAGACTGAGGAACAGTAAACTACTGACTTCACAGTATACTTATTCTGGAAGGATGAAAGATGGTTAGTCCCTCTGGGATTATGAGTCTGAAAAGCATTATTATTTCAGACCTGATGTTCAGGCCATTAATGATTCAATGCAGGCTTTTCCTTTACTTCAGTAGTTGCAGACCTGTCCCTAATGCCATTTCTTCACGTTTAGTCTGTGGATTTGATGTGATTAACATCTGAAATATATTACTTGGGCTGGTGTTAATTTAGCTGATATATTACAACTTTTAAATTATTGATCACGGAAGGCTGAACCATGAGGTTAATTAATTCTAGAGAATTTTAACCATAAACAAATATATTTCAAAACTAAAAAATATTAAAATTAGAGAAAGACTTTTCTTTATCATACTTTATCAGGAACCCACCAGTGGTTGGGTGTCCTGTAAAGAAGCCACAATTCTCACACTAAACTTATGTTAGCTAGATAATACAGGAAGAACGGGCTCTCAGTCTGGGTTTCACATAGTTATTTCAGCAAAGATATGCATCCTAGGAATGGCCCTTTATTTACTGTGAGTACATGAATCCCACATTCTGACATCTCTCAAATCAAGACTTAAATTCTGCAGTTCACATTTTGAATCTGTATGTATCAAATCTTTCAAATTTCACCCTCATTAGTTTTCAGTCAGGACTGTCAGTTAATAAAATACAGGATGGCGCAGATTAACAACTCATGTATATCTGCCTTGCCACTTGATAGCTGGCTCTTTGACATCAGTGGAACCACGACAATTTCCATCAACCCCAATATACAGTTTTTCCCTCCTGTTATACATTTCCCTGAAGACATGAAGCACTAGATACTGTCACTGCTGTCATATAGTGCCATAGACAAAAGATAAGTTACTTAGAAAACTTCAAATTTCATCCTATCAGAGGGTATGGATTTGAATAACCAGCTCAACTAAGATGACAAATGATGAAACACTGACTTGACCTTTGCACCGTAGTTTTCTTCTTTTCATGCTTCAGGATAAGCTTTTAATTCTCCTCATGCCTGCAGCTATTACTCAGCAGATATCAGCTGCTGAAGGACCTCTTCCCACGCCCTCTTAATACTGTATTGCCCTGTCTCTTCAGGCACTAATGGAAACAGCATCCCTAAATACATTTCTATCATTAAATATTATGATTAAGAAGAAAGATGGGATGGCAGTGTTGCATCTCTGGTGGAAAGATGTGCACAGGCTGACAGAACAAAAAGGAATATTTGAAAGATATGTCTTTACTGGTCTAAGGGAAGAAACTTCCTATAGTGTGTGAAACACATGCTGGTAAATTATAATCTTTCTAAATTAAACTAAAAATCATTTAATATCAGCTGCAGAAGTAGCAACAGGGCACAGATTTTATCTGTAAGCACTCTTTATAGACCCAGACTTTCACTCTGCAAAGGCTGCAAAAAGAATTTCACATATATTTCTGAATTAAAAAAAAAATAAAAATTTTCCGTATTATTTATCTACGCCTTTTTTCTACACAGTAGGTTGGCACCTGCATGTGAGAAATAAAGATCCTCAGGTCAAGCAATGAGAGCTAATGATAATATGTCTAGAAATCAAAAATAGAAAAAGAAGTCCACAATAAAGCACTGCCCCTTGCAGAGTATCTTTACTCTACTAGGTGTACATTTCTTTCATTTTTTTTCCGTCTTACAATGATTAATAGATTATTACTGTTACCAGCATCATACCAAGAGAGCATACCCATTTTCATATCTGAGTCTTTCTTTCGGTGACAACCATATAGGCGCATTTGTTAATGGCTTCTTTTAAAGGGTTAGTATTGGTTAAAATAACATTTTTTATAAGTTCGAAAGCTGCAGTACTTGCCAGGTGTGCCAGCAATGCCTTCACAGCATTAAAATCAAAGAGATTTCAAATGTTTAGTTGAACAATAAACAGTAAGCTTGAAGGGGTTTGGTTATCTTGTTTTGTTGTGGGGTTTTTTTGCTTGAGCAATCAAACTAATTAGTCAGCTTCTTTTCACACTGCCACTTTCTGGTCTGTTTCTCTTCAGTTTTTTTCTCTTAGTATCATAAAGCTATGTGATATGTCATTCAGATAGTGCTGGCCAGAAATTTTCTATCAAAAACTTTCATTTAATGAAAAGCTTCTATTCAGTTGAATGAACACATCTGTAGCTACTCTTCACATCATATATCAGAAGATGAGCTCTTTCAGAAAGACACCTCCCCCCTGCACATTTCAGATGTAAAAAATCAATGAAAGAACAAACAAAAATCATTTTCATCACTTTTTTGGAGTCACTGGAGATGAGGCAGAAGGAGGTGGAAATGATGAGAATAAGTTTTTTAAATAATTCTATTTGGTATCACCACATATGCAGTTCTCTATATATATTGAAACCACGTGGTGGAAACATCTTCACTGACTTTTTGCATGAAGTTTGGCTTTTTAAGACCTAAAGTTATGGCCTTTTATTTTTTAACAGGTTCTTTTAAAATGCAGTTCAAACCTGCCCGCATTATAGGAAGCAGGCAGTGGCAGCTGAAGGGCCCCACAATGGTTGCTCTGAGCTCAAGGCTGGAGGCACCCCACGGTCACACCCTGATGCAGAAGCATTCAGTGGTGGACCCAAGGTGCTTTGTCAGCACTGCCAGTGCAAATAAAACCAGTATCATGTCACCCTCCAATGCAGCCAGATTTCAGTTAGTTCTGCAAAGGAGCTGAAGACCCACTTGAAGCATTTGGTAGTAAGGTCTTAAACGAATGGAGACTTGTGCTCTTCTGATTTTCCTTTTCTTCAACAAGTCATTGAATTGGTTTTAAACAGTTGGAATATCTCAGAACCCTTTGCTATGGTACCATGTAATTTTAAAGTATTCTGCCCCTCTACCCTTAACATTTGTCTGCCTGCGTCGTTGCTCTTCATGTATCTGTAAAGACAGAAGCAGCCAGGAGAACCTTCTTGGGGCTGAGACAGATCCTCTGCTGTCCCTGTTAACGCACCACCAGCAGCAATTCTGTGGCAGCCCCTTTCAAAGGAACATCACTGTCCTTCTCATCTGTAACAGCCTGATACAGCGGCAGAGATTGATATTTGAGCTCTGTGTAGCTAACATTTTCTTCCTTTTGTTGTCATTTTTTTCCATAAAAGCATTGCTACAAGCTGTAGTCAAGTCTCTACTCACAGATAACTACAAGTATGCTCTTCCCATCCAAAGTAGGAATTCTCCAAATTCTCCAATCATTATCACAGAATCATAGAATCACAGAATCATAGAATCATAGAATGTGTTGGTGTTTTAAGACCCTCATGCTGTCACACCACATCTGACAGTATGCTCACTCTGCTAATAAGCCTTTTTGATTTGTAAGCTCAGAACATGCTTAGATCTCAGATCACCAATTATCGTCTTCGGTTCAGGAAAAGCCTTGATGCAGATACTGACAAACTTGTGAAACTGAAATAACACCAGACTTCTCACCCAATTCACACAGCTCATGGAGACAGCTCTTCCTCATGCCCCATTTCTTGCTAAAAAGGCCCATATAACAATCAAGATAACAAACAACACCGAATTCCACTATTTTAAAAATTACATGGATTACAAGATTATGAGGTTTCTTCTTTATAGCTCTCTTCTATCTCGTTTTGCATTTCAAAGATATTGGTCATAAGAACAGAGAAGAAAATGCAGTGTTTATGGTTGTACTCGCTGGTAAGGCTGCATTGCAAAAAAGAAGAGTAGGCTACCCTGGTCAGCCAGCACTCTGCCACCAACAGTCTGGGAGTTAACACGAGACAGCAATTATTTCTAGTAGGCAGCATGTGTGTTGCTACCCTTTTTCAAAGTTTAAAAGAGTCAAATAGTATGCATATGGGCCGTTCCATGTCAACTGGTCTTACACCCAGAGAATAGCCTGATGAAAATGTAATTTATTAATACAATCGAAGCCATACAGTCTACTGAACATCTGCTTCACACACAGCACACCCTACAAGTCACAAAACACTTTCCAACACTCCATAACAAAATCAGGATACACAACGTTTAAGAAAAAAAGCATAAAAATTTATGTGCAATTAGTGCAAATCAGGCAAGTTGATGAGTTTTGCCATCATACAAGCCTGCACTAGGTGGGAATGTGGCCAGTAAAAATGGTCAGATCTTGTACCTAGATTCCAGGTTATAATAAGAATTATATTGCTTCTAGTAATTGTGATATAGATCTAGAAAGTTAAGCAGGATAGAATACTCTGGGGAAACAGAGGGCATCCTCCATTCTGAAATGTAATGTTTGTAATACTGCACAGAGGGAATGTGGCCAGAAATTTTGCATAAATAATGTCAATGCGTCAATCCAGGAACCCCGCAATAACGCATCAGCCTAGAGGGATGATTTGTGTTCAGACATCTGCCTCCAGCTATGTTTTTTTCCTGTCTGTTATTCCATTCCCTAGTTGCCATAGTCTTCCATCATTGGGAAGACACAAGTGGCATTCGACTTGCATCAAGAGACGACAGCTTTTGCGGACAGGATCTACACTATATATCTTTCATGCCCTTATAACTTTTCCTGCATTACCATCTATACTGCTGATGACTTCCGTGGTAAATCAGGACACTCCAACCTCCGCATTGAGAAACTGTTAGGTTCCTTATTAATCTATCTTCCTCCTTGCTGTGAAATTACTGAATTATAAACCATCCAGGGCAAGGACTGTTTTCCTTTGTATTCACACAGCAGAATGAGGTTATGCTCTTGCCTGGTGTCTTTGCTGCTACCATAATGTATTTGACACTACTAAATAATGTAGGTCCATTTTTGTTTAAATCATTCTAAAGAAAACAAGGTGAAGAAGACACTCTATGAGAAAACAAGGTGAGCAAGATGTACCTTGGGATGAATAGATCATGTGAATGAATGTCCAAATGAGGGAGTGAATGAGACACAATCAGTCTATGAATGGTTACACACACAGGAGAGCTACTGGCCAGAATGTAAAAAAAGTCCCAGGACCAGATTTGTAGCACCAGAAGGGCTGATCTTACCACCTTGTTAATACCTATTTCATATGCTATTCATGTTTGCATGCAGGAAGGGTTTTGGAACCTGCAAATAAGAAAGGAGACTAAAGAATCTAAATTGATTGACACTGAATAAATCATAATTTTGCTCATAAGAATGCAGTTAAGCCAAAATAAAACATCTCTTGCCACAGACATAAGAAACAACAAAATAAGGCTTATTCTCTTATTCTCTTCAAGAATACAGATATTTTTGTCAGTCAGCTGGTTGGTGGCCAGTGCCCCCCAAATGGTAGTGGGGTGGCCTTGTTTCTCTACAGCCAAAAAAAAAAAGTTTTCACCTCCCACTAGGGATTTATAGTCAGGGAGAAAAACAAAATAATAAAGGCTGACGAAGAGAGGAATCCCTTTCAGGGTCTAGGACAAAAAGTGACATACTACAGAACACAGAACATATGCCCTAACACAGCTAGGACGTTTTGGAAAAAAAAAAAGAGCACAAGCTCTCTCTCTCTGTCTCTCCTACTATGGAGTGAGTCACAGGAATATTATTTGCCAACACCTTAAGGAGAACTGTACCTCCAACTGTGCAGCAACAGTGGGAAACTGCACACCAGCAATGACCCCTGAAGGGAAAACCCACCCTTGCACTCCTGCTTGTAATGCTAATAGCACATAAGCGGTCACACTACAGGGCAGAGCAGCCTTCCTCCAGTATTAACTGCTGTGCTGTCCACCACAAAGTCGTTTGATACCAACGTTGGTGTAACAGCTGCAAAAATATAATTATTCCCTCCATCTCTGTCCCACTGGGTACCAGTTGCTGCTTTGGTGGTCTCTTTGGTTATGTTTCTGTCCTCTACTGGCCAGAGGTCAAGTTTTCCAGAAGCTAGTTGCCTATATAAATTACAGTGCACATATTTTACATCACATTGTAATGCTTTCTTTTGCCAGCGTCTGCTTCTTTGCAAATGTTCCATTTTCAAGCCATTTTTTGTGCAAGCCCCAGGAGAAACAATCAGACAAGCATGCTGAAAATTTATCCACAGGCATCATTAATGCACATCTGGCTGATGAAGACACATAGTTTATATAAACTGCAGTTTGCCTTTGGAACGCCTCCTCCTCCAAACAGCTAGTCCCACAAGATACCATTTGCTCAGGAAAAATAGGACAAGGGGAAATATCTGAATGTCCAGTACAAGGAGTTGCAGACTGCTCACAGCTATTCTGGGGCAAGAACAACTTGGTACAGTTGTATTTGATTAATTTTCAGTGTCAGCATTTGGAGCACCAATGTAGCGGGAGGCTGCAGGAGAGGCACTGGGTACCAAGAAACCAAAAGGAGACGTGATACATCTCGTGTGCTTGGGTCTAAAGTTTTATGTTGGGACTCCTAGATGCCTCTGTGGAGACAAGCAACTGAATGACTGGAAAAGCAGAAAGATTGTAAGGATAAGACTTCTGCGTTGGGATATCCTGGAAGAAAAGTGGGAAGAAATACTGCTATTTTTAATTTTTTCTTCTGTGACAGTTTTAGTGAGAGTACCAACTGCCAGATATAATGGCCCATCATGTAAAACATGGGGAAGGATTTTTCAACAGTCTACATGCCCAAAAGCAGAGAATGCAAAAGTAGTTCTTTGGTGTTTAAAGAAACATGAAATAACATGAAATGGGCCAAGCGCAACATTTCTGAGCTGAAGGTCAAGAAGAAAACTTCAGAGGAGAGAACTGATGATACAACATACCTGTCAAGATTAAGAAATGGACATGTAGGACCCACAGCAAAATGAGAAACAAATAACTATATTATGCTTTTAATCCCCTAAATGTACACTTCGCCTGACTTCCTTATCATCTGTCAATCTTGTTTTCATATTATGGGAAATGTATGTGAATCTGAGGTACGGCAGCAACACATATCCTGACAGTATCTATATTGTAAGAGGACACCTATTCCAGTGCCATTTGGATCAGTCTATGGCATGACCATATTTCTGCACACAGCCTTTGCTTTCTTTCATTAAACTGCCTTTATCTCAACCCGTGAGTTTTCCATCTTATTCTCTCCCCTTTCCCTGCTGAGGAGGGGGAGTAAGGGAGCAGCTGGGCACCTGGCAGCCACCCCAACTACATAAGGCAATTCTGAAACTAGAGTTTTATGCATAATTTTTTCTGACCACCCTGTGAACGTGCAGAGGCCAGGCTACAGTAAATCACTGCAGTTGGTTAGTATCTGTGTGAAATCCAGTAGGCATGACATCTACCCTGCTTCCCTGTGCCCCAGCAGAAGGTGCCAATAACACATTGCAAGTAGAGACAAGTTCTCTTACGGATATATAGAGAATGAAGGATAAAAAAAGCAAGCAGGGAGCCTGATCCCTCTCACCTTGCTCTCTTACTGTCCTACCACCCACAGCACCAAAGGGCTATGAAACAGAATCATGTAGTGGCAGAGAGGTTGTAATCGCCCAGCCCCAACTCCCCCTTGGTCCAGAAAACAGCTATATCCGTCCTCTACTGAGCAAAGGTATGGAGTACTGCCCTTGGCTCTGATGCTTTGGGCTCCAATCCTATCTAATTTATCTCATTTGGCACCACCACGGATGATTCTGCGTCCCTTTACATGGCTGACTTCATAGTTCATGAAAATACTCATTTGGGTGGGGAAAACACGGTCACAAAGAACCTCACACCACACAAAAAAAACCCAAACCCACAAACCACTGATCAGCCTCATCTCTGTGCCTGAGAAGATAATGGAACAGATCCTCCCAGAGGTTCTGCTAAGGCACATGGAAAACAAGGTGATTCAAGACAGCCAACATGGCTTCACCAAGTGCAAGTCCTGTCTGACCAACCTAGGGGCTTTCTACAATGGTGTGACTGCATCAGTGGACGAGGGAAGAGCAATGGGTGTCATCCATCTGTTATTTTGCCAGGCCTTTTTCATGGTCCCCCACAACATCCTTGTCTCTAAATTGGAGAAATATGGATTTGATGGGTGGACTGTTTGGTGGGTAAGGAATTGGTTAGATGGTCACACCTAGAGGGTTGTGGTTTATGGCTTGATGCCCAGATGGAGACAGGTGACAAGTGGTGTCCCTCAGGGGTCCGTGTTGGGACCAGTGCTCTTCAATATCTTCATCAATGACATAGACAGTGGGATTAAGTGCACCCTCAGCAAGTTTGCAGATGACATCAAGCTTAGAGGTGCAGTCGACATGCCAGAGAAATGGGATGTCCTCCAGAGTGACCTGGACAAGTTGGAGAAGTGGGCCCATTTGAACCTCATGGGGTTCAACAAGGCCAAGTGCAAGGTCCTGCACCTGAGTTGGAGCAATCCTCATTATCAATACAGGTTGAGGGATGATGAGCTAGAGAGCAGCCCCACAGAAAAGGACTTCAGGGGTTTGGGGGACACAAAGCTGGACATGAGCCAACAATGCATGCTTGCAGCCTAGAAGATCCGTCGCATCCTGGGCTGCATCAGAAGAAGTGTGGCCAGCAGATTGAGAGGTGATTCTGCCCCTCTGCTCTGCTCTGGTGAGACCTCACCTGGAGTACTGCAGCCAGCTCTGGAGCCCTCAACACATGAAGGACATGGATCTGTTTGAGTGGGTCCAGAGGAAGGCCAGAAGAACGATCCAAGGGCTGGAGCACCTTTCCTAAGAGGACAGGCTGAGAGTTGGGGTTGTTCAGCCTGGAGAAGATAAGACCTTATAGCTGCCTGAAGGGGGCTACAGCAAAGCTGGGGAGGGAGTGTTTACAAGGAGGGCATGAAGCAACAGGACGAAGGGCAATGGTTTTAAGCTAGAGCAGGGTAGGTTTAGGTTACATGTAGGAAGAAGTTTTGCACTATGAGGGTAGTGAAACACTGGAACAGGTTGCCCAGAGAGGTGGTGGAGGCTCTATCCCTGCAGGCATTCAAAGTCAGACTTGATGAGGCTCTGAGCAACCTGATCTAGTTCAAGATGTCCTTGCTCACTGCAGGGGGGTTGGACTAGATGACCTTTAAAGGTCCCTTCCAGTCCAACACATTCTATGATTTTATCATTCTATGATAATCAGTCTTCAACTGTTTCCTCTGGCCTGTAAACACGATCTCTGCTGAACTAAACACCACCTGGCTTAACTGTCTGCGTTGGCCACATACTAAAAAAGTTATGTGCTGTGCTTTTATCTATCACAGCTTGGTAACAGTAAAATTGTGCTTTGTCTATTTATTGTTGGCAAAGTTTCCACAAAGCCCCATTATTTCTCCTTGAATCCACACATAAACACTGAATGGGACAGGACTGAGAATGAAAGTCCTTTCCTGGTTAAACACATTTCCCCTGAGACCATCTGTCTTATCAAAGTACTGCTGCTAAGGAGCAGCATGAGGGGACTTGGGAGGGAGTACACTCTTCTCTACTGTCGTAGGTTGACCCTGGCCAGCCGCCAGGTACCCACACAGCCGCTCACTCACTCCCCCCTTCACTACTGAACAGGGGGAGAAAATATCTCCAAGGGCTCAGGGTTTGAGACAAGGACAGGGAGATCACCCTCATTTACCGTCCCGGGCAAAACAGACTCAGTTTTGGGGAAATTAGGTACATTTATTAAAAGAACTAATCAGAGAGGAGTAGTGAGGAGTGAGAAAGAGCAAACAAATCTTAAACAGAACACCTTCCCCCCATCCCTCCCTTCTTCCCGGGCTTAACATCAATCCCGGTTTCTCCACCTCCTCCCCCCGAGCGGCGCAGGGGGACAGGGAATGGGGGCTGCGGTCAGTTCATCCGACGTTGGTTCCACCGCTTCTTCACTCTGGGGGAGGACTCTTCACTCTTCCCCAGGGCCACTGTGGGGTCCCTCTCACGGGAGACAAGCTTCACGCTCTCTTCTCCGCGTGAGTCGTCCCACGAAGGGCAATTCATCACAACTTGCCCAACGTGAGACACCTCACGAGGGGCAGCCCACCCCTCGTGAGTCTGAGGCGCAGTCCTTCGGGGGAAACTGCTCCAGCGTGAGCCACCCACAACGTCCCAAAAGTCCCACTGGCCAACCTGCTCCAGCGTGGGCATTCCCTCTTCCACGGGCTACAGGTTCCGGCAGCAACTCGCTCTGATGTGGGCTTCCCACGGGCTACAGTCCCCTTTCAGGCATCCACCCACACGGCGTGGAGTCCTCGGTGGACATCTATGCGGTGATCCTCACGGTGGACTTCTGCACCTCGCCCATGGGCTGCAGGGGGACAACCCGCTTCACCATGGTCTTCACCACGGACCCGGGGGACTCCTTCTGCTCCGGCGCCTGGAGCTCATCCTCCCCCCACTCCTTCTTCACTGACCTTGGTGTCTGCACAGATTCTCACTCCTCCATCTCTGTGCCAGCTGTTATGGCGCAGTTCTTTTTCCCGTTCTTAAATATGTTTTTCACAGAGGCGTTCCTCTGCTATCACCTTACTGATAGGCTCAGCCTTGGCCAGCGGCGGGTCCCTCTTTGTAGCCGGCTGGCATTGGCTCTATCAATCTTGGGGAGCTTCTAGCAGCTTCTTACAGAAGCCACCCTGCAGCTCCCCCCCCCCGCCGCTGAAATCTGGCCAGGCCAAACCAAAACATCTACACAAGGAAAACAGAGGATAACCCAGGAATTCCACCAGTTCTGTTTATTTTTAAATAGAATTATTCATATTGTCTTGCAAGCATATCGACTGATTTACAGAAAACTGTTTAAACAAAAGCAAGAACTATTCCCTTGTCTCAGTTTTGAGAATTTTTGTTTTCCCAACAGATCATAGCCATATTAACTTAGGAGTTGTTCAGGGTACATAAGTGAGAACTCCTTAAAATATAAATAAAATCATAAGCCATTATTATTGTTAAAATGATCATTGAAGTAGTTACTCTTTAGAGAGTCCTAATTTCAAATTTGCATTAAAGTTGATTGGACTAGAATGTAGACATATGCTCTTTATGAGTATTTAGTTAGCTTCTCTAGAATCCAACAACAAAGGCTGCAGCATCCTAAAACACTGGCTGAACTGACATCACAGAAATTGAAATGGATATGAAAGCTGAACTCTGATTTGGAAACCGTCCAGGCGAAGGCACTTGGCCCAAACTGAAGTCAGACTGTGTCACAGTTTGAGCTGGCTGCCTGGGCCAGCAACAGAGAACCACACAGTCACTCAGTAACTCCTCCCACCTCCCTGTCCCCACAGTGATGGGGGGGGGGGGAAAGAAAATTCAACTAAAAAGGCTCAAGGATTGAGATTAGGACAGGGAGTGTTCATTCACCACTTATGGTCACAGGCAAAAAAACAGAGTAGACTTGGGGAGAAAACAAATTTAATTTACCACCACCAGTTTACTAGACCAGAGTAGGATAGTGAGAGGAAATAAATACAACCTGATCTTAAATACACTTCCTCCCCCAGCCCTCCCTTCTACCAGGCTGCCTCATCCCTCCACCATGGACACACAGGGGGCAAGGAGTGGGGCTGCGGTTTGTCTGGCCACTACTCGCTGTCCATGGCAATCCTTACTTCTCCAGAAAAAACGCTCCTCGCAGTCTTCCCCTGCTGCCACGTGCTGCCCATCTCACAGGAGGCAATCCTCTCCCTCCACATGAGTTCTTTCCACCCGTGTGGGATCAACCTTGAACTCACGGGTTGCTTTGGGTGCATCCTCTGCTCCTGTGCAGTCTCTCTCCCCGCTGCATCCTGGACATTCTCGATGCCATCAGTGTCAATCCTGTCAGTTTGCAGGGAATCACCTCCCTGCCATCCCACTCACCACGATATCTGGGGGAAATGCCCCGCTCTAGTGCCTTTCTTCCCTTCCTTCTGCCTCTCACCTTCTCCTCCTCCAAATAGAAAAACTCCCCAACACAAAAGAGGGGACACAGCTATACTGAGAGAGACAAGAAGAGACACAAAAAGACAGCCTGGCCCAACAGGTTTCCCCTCTTAAGTACCTTGATCAGAGGTGCTGATTGTCTTGGCCTTGGCCAGAGGTGGATCTGACTTTTACCCGGGGCTGGGGGAGGCTCTGGGAGTTTCACAAGGAGCCAAACCCCACAGTCCTCCCTCCACTACCAAAAACCTCTCCAGACTCAAACGTATGACAGGCTGCTTAAGCGACCACTTTTACAAAGCAAAATAATGTTCACCTTTTTCTCATTCAACCAAGAAAACACTCCTTATCCGAAAGGAGATTCTTTTGACTAGGAGTGAAGAATCAGATTTAGATGGTCCCACAGACTGGCAACAAAGAACATCAGGCCTCCTAGCAACACTCTTCAGCACCCTTCAGATGCAGACTTGGCTCTGTACTTTAAGTGCCTACTGGATGTGGCAGTCACATACTTGAGAATATGACTGTATATGGAGTCCGTGTCTGGCAGCCCCGCATTGTAGGTGGTCTGAATCACTCATTACGCTCATGCCATCGGATTTGGGGCTGCAAGTCAAGCAGTGGGAACAGAGCTCTTGGGCTGGCAATCAGAGGAGGAAGACATTATCCTTTGTCCTCAGCTCTTGAACAGTTCTTGCATCATTTCCTGAACGTACAGCAAACTGAGAAGCAAGCTTTCTGACAAGCCCTTAGAAATTCTCCTGGGGTTCCTCTTCCCGAGCATTGTGTAGCCAGACACCATGGGACGTTCTTTTGCTGTCTGAAAATTTTTAGGAACAATTCTGTTTACAAAACCACTTTTGTATCTTTTATACTAAGATCTTTGACAAAATGCAATTATTTACATTGTGCCTCAGATAAAGCAGTGTGCTGGGGAGAACTTAGCCAGGCAGCAAAAAACCCTTCAATTTAGGGAGAGGGGTGGTGATTTCTCTCATTAATCTGTTTTGGAGGAAAAAAATGGGTTTCACCGCAAAATGGCTCTGACAGCAAGTTTGTATGGCTCTGTCCCCGAACGTTCCTTGACTGCTTTCTTCTTTTTTTAACAAAGGCTGTATATCATGCGTCAAACTTCTGACTTATTTTTATAGCATTACAAATGCAACGCATTTTGTACAAAAGATTGCTTATAACATCAGTTTTAATATAGCACAACTCCTTGAAGACCGTACTTCCTTAGGGTTCATAAGAAGCCACAGGTATATAAATCCCCTCTTCATCATTTTCAGGTATTTATTATCAAAATCATGCAAATAGTGTCGAGGGTTAGGGCTGGGCTGGCCACTAAACACTGGCAGATACTTTCTAAATGCTCTTCCTCCCCAGAGGGGAGGGGAAAGGCAATAAGGAAGAGACTCCCAAATTTGAAAAACTTTTAATGAAACAATAGTGGTACTAATAAGGAAATTATACAGATAAACACAAAATCAACATCAAACCTGACTCCCCTGTCCCAATAGCAATCCCCACTGATGCTGCAAAGCAGGTGGCACTGGGGAAGCCCCAGGCTCAGGGGCAGAAGGGAGCTGGATACAGGAGCTGGATTTCGGAGCTCAGGATTGGGATCAAAGGCAGAAGATTGGATCGAGTCCTCCTTGGGTGCAGGCCATTGAAGAAGAAAGCTTAACTCCCATGAGCCCTCAGTTTTATACTGAATATGACATATATGGAATGTAATACTCTTGTTGGTCACCTGTCCTGCCTGTTCCCTTCTGGAGGTGCAACCTTTTACTTCCTTGTAACCTCTTTTACTTCCAAGCACCCCCAGCGTGACACAGTACTTGTCTGTACTTTGAAACTGCACCAGTTGTATCAGTGTAGTACAAGGACTCAGGGTGGACAACATAGAGGTCACACAAATACTGCGATACAGGAAGCATTAAGAAGTACTGTGTCTATAAAGCTATACCTTTAATACATGTGTGCCTGTGTGTACCCATATATGCACATCTACCTTGCAAAACAGATAGTGATTTGTCATCATAGAATCATTTTGGTTGGAAAAGACCTTTAAGATTGAGTCCATCCATTAACATAACACTGGCAAGCCCACCACTAAACCATGTCCCCAAACATCCCAACTACACATCTTTTAAACATCTGCAGGGATGGTGACTCCACCACTTCCCTGGGCAGCCTGTTCCAGTGCTTAACAACCTTTCTGCTGAAGCAATTATTCCTAATATCCAATCTAAACCTCCGCTGCTGCAACTTGAGGCCATTTCCTCTTGTCCAACCTCTTGTTACTTGGGAGAAGGGCCTGACCCCCACCTCGCTACAACCTCCTTTAAGGCAGAGAGCAATGAGGTCTCCCCTAAGCCTCCTTTCCTCCAGGCTGAACAAGCCCAGTCCCCTCGGCCGCTCCTCACAAGGCTCGTTGCTTCTTCCCCGCTGCCTTTCTCTGGGCACGGACACCTCCAGGTCTTTCTCGGCGGGAGCACGACCTGCGCCCGTGAGCGGCGGAGAGAGGGACGGCGCCAAGCAGCGGGGGCCGCGGGCCCAGGCGGGTTTCCCCGGAGGAGCCGGGATGTCGGACACCCCCAGCGGGGCCGGGGCTCCCCTCAGCAGCCCCGCCCGCCCCGGCTGCCCCCAGCTCCCATCGCCCCACCTCGGTGGCAGCCGCGACGTCACTTCCGCCGCGCGTCGCCGGCGCGGTCGCGCGCTTCCGCCCGCGCGTTTCCAGGGTAACGCGGCTCCCGGTCCCCGTGAGTACCGGCCCCCGCCGCGGAGGAGGGGAGGCCTGGAGGGTCCTGCGAGGGCCTCGAGCTGCCTGCGGTGGGCCTGGCTGCCCCCCCCGTGCTGGGACCGCGGGGCTGCGGCGCTCCCGTTACCCGCTGGGCGGCCCCTCCTCTGCCCCGGTGGGGTCTGGCGGAGCGGAGCACCTGTCGCAGCCCGGCCCGCCCCGGTACCTCCGCGCTACCGGGGAGGTAGCGGTGGGCCCGCTCGTCCGGGAGCGGCCTGCAGTCCCGGAGGGAGGCCGGGACCCAGGCGTTGGGGGGGCGGGTGTTGTGGAGTCCCGTCGCACCGGCTGCGGCCTGGCCGCGGGGTGGGCAAGCGGCGCCTCGGGCCGTGCCCTGCAGCGGAGCGGGGAGGGGGCAGTTGGGTGGGTGCCGGTCCCAGAGCCCAGCAGGAGGGGCCTCGGGTTTAGGTGTTGGAGTTGGGCAAAAGGCCCTTTCGTGTCCCTGGCGGCCGCTCTGAGGGGAGGTGTGTGAGGAGCACCCCCAGTTGCACTGCGCAGCAAAGCTGTTAGCAGCCAAGGGAGTGGTATCCAAACCCAAGGGTACAGCACGGAACCGCCTTCTGTCAGTTGAACAGTTCTATCTTGAACAGGACCACGTGTTGGGAAAAGAAATAGTAAAGCCACCACACAGAATTTTATTGTTATAGACTCAAGCTAGTAGTTAATCATTCTGCCTTAACTTACTTGTGCAGCTGGAGTCAGCGGGACTGGGTAAGAGCAAGAGATGGCAACCCCCCCCCTCGCTGGGGCAAGCATGCCGCCTGGTGCTTTCTCGGGGACACAGGCTCAAGCAGCTAGAGAGGTAAATACAGCTTCTCTCTGCCGAATTGGGCAGGAGACAGTGCAGGACATTGTATTTCGAACCATGGAAATCTTCCAGTTGCTGAGGAACATGCAGGTGAGAAATAACTTTTGCTGTTTACAGTCCTCAACTTCCCATATCTTTACTACCAACTGCAAGTATATGTAGGCACAGGATGTAACTTGAGACATTTAAATACATAACTCTATCAAACTGCTTTGAAAGGAGAATTGATTAAAGAAGTGAATACTACTCAATATATTTGTTTACTCCTGTAAATTAAGTGAAGATGGAGAACATTCAGAAATGCTGAATTGTTATCTCCTCAATAATGAATATGCTCTAAATACACTTAATATTTTTTTCTTCCTTTATGAATAGTGAAGTCTATGTATATGCCAGTTACGTCCCTCTTAACATTTGAGGAGTAATTTTAGAGGAATTTTTGGTGATCTTTTTCTGTAACATTTTTCACGTAGAACTTTTTGACATTTCTTTTTGTTATTGAAGTGGATGTATTCCTTATTTGTGGCTACTTACTGAGAAAATGTGCAAACTTTTGTTGTGTTTATCTGTTGAGAACAGAAGATAATCACTCCCATTTCCTCTGTATTTTCATAGCTCTGGCAGTTTCCTTTTGTAGATATCTTAGGTGTGTGTACAAGAGTTTGGCAAGTCTGAATCCACTTTGATTGTGTATCTGAATTGTGACCTTAGGTTGAGACACAAAGTCTCATCAGGGTATAATAGGCAGATAACAACAGTGCCCTGCTTAAACGTTTTGAAGATATTCACTGAAAAGAGTTACAGAGGGATTGACAGTGACCAAAGGGTAGAATACATGAAGCTGTTTGACAGCAGTTGATTTGGTGCGTCAAATGAGCAAAAATAAAATGCAGAATTTTGCTGGTAAAAAATTAGAAATTTCAGTGTTTTCTGTGGGGATAGTATGATTGTCTTATTTCAAAATATAGAGGACACCCTCTGATTTATTTTAGTTTCTTTATTTCACGTGACAGAAACTTTAGTGTAATATTTTTAACATTTTGGGGTTTTCATCCTCTTAAGTTACCGAATGGTGTTACTTATCATACTGGAACATATCAAGACAGACTGGGAAAGCTGCAGGAACATCTCCGTCAGCTATCAATACTCTTCAGAAAACTGAGATTAGTCTATGATAAATGCAATGAAAACTGTGCTGGGCTCGATCCTATTCCCATAGAAGTAAGTATCATTATTCATCTATAAATTACAACTCAGAATAACCACTCTCTGCTTAGCCTGTCATTCGTTCTTCTGAGTTGTAGGAGACTCATAAGAAGTTTTAAATGAGACTGGAGTTATTCAGTGGACTGCATTCTGTTTAGTATTTGGAGCTGGTTGAAAGATTGTCATGCTTTCATGTTAACAATTCTTACCAATCGGGAGTGATCTGATTTTGGATTTAAACTCCATTTAAAATTTTAGTCTTACCAGACTTCTTGGTACAGTCACCAATTTGTGTCACCTAGGGGAAAAAAAAGGTCAGGGGCAAGTTTTTTTAAAAAACTTATATACCTTTTTGTAAAAAACTTATAAAACTTATTATAGTGGGAAAAAGTCTGCTTCAGGCTGATTTCAGGAACTGGATTCAGGAACTCGAGATCAGGATTGAGGGCTAAGAAAGGACAGAGTCCTTATCAGATGCCAGCCATTGAAGAAGAGGCTTAACCCTTGTGATTCCTCAGCTTTACGCTGAATATGGATGTTTATGAATATGTATATGGAGTGGAATAATTTGTTGGTCGCTTTTGAGTCACTTTTCCTGTACCCTTCTCCCCGGAGATGTTTTTTACTTTCTTGTGATCCTTTTACATTGCAGCACCCTCAAAGTGCTACGCAGGATCTAGCAGTGACCTTGGTCACTACAGGAGCAAGTATAAGCAAGAGCCTTTCTACATCCCAGTCCCTGGCAGTAGCTGTAAACATCAGGTGTTATCACTTCTAGGAGAAGACACTGTCTGCAAAAACTTCAGAAAGTGCAGTCTCTTAGACTGAGAGACTGAGCTGAAAATTAAAATCACTGAACAGGGTTTAAGTTGAAGGAGAATGGGTTTAAGTTGAAGGAGAATAGATTTAGATTAGATCTTAGGAAGAAATTTTTCAGTACCAGGGTGGCAAGACTTTGGAATAAATTGTCCAGAGACGTTGTGGCTGCCCCCTCCCTGGAGGTGTTCAAGGCCAAGTTGGACAGAGCCTTGAGTAGCCTGATCTAGTTGAGAGGCGTCCCTGCCCATGACAGGGAGGTTGGATTAGATGATCTCTAAGGTCCTTTCCAGCCTAGGCCATTCTATGATTCTATGATAGAATTTGTTCTCTTTTAGCTCAAACCAGGACACAAGTTAATATGCATGTGTTGAGCAATTTACTTCCAGACTTTTAAACTAATGTCTTTTGCATCAATTACTAGTATTTCATTTGTCTGTGATGTGTGTGTGAAGGAGGATGTAATTTGGCTATCAACTTTAGCTTTTCTCAACTCAGGACAGAAAAATCAACAACAGACTGTAGTACGTTATGTATAAAATGTTCCAGCTTGTAATTATTTTTAAGAAGATGTTAGTAGGTTGGAAGAGTTCTGACACAGAAACATGTGTTTGCTTTGTATCTAGTATGTTTACTGATTATTTTTAATTTTTATTTTGGGGGTTTGTTTTAGAAAAAGAGCATACATTAATATTAATTTAGAAATTATTTATTAAAGATTTTTGCCTTTGTGGAAGTTTACAAAAAAGAGAGTACACTATGTGCCTGAGGAGATCAGAGTGGGAAATTCTCACCAAAAAAACTCCTGTGGGCTAACTGCAGACCTGGTCTTGAGAATAGCCAAACAGCAGTAGCAAGTAATAATTAGGTTTTAACCAAGTAGCTATGTAAAGCCAGTAACAATTTTGTTTAATATATCACTGAAATACTTTATAATAATGATAAATTGCTGTTTGTGGTATTTTGTGCTGTGGAATAGTGAATTTAAAAATCACAGTCTGCAGAGTTCAAGAAAACAAGGATTATCTATGATAAACATCTCAAAATGTAAAGACTGGGCTCTACCTGCAGTTATGAAATTGCTTGTGTCTGGGCTTGGTAATAGGTGGAATCACATCTTTTTGAAGCGCATGGTTCTCCTGTAGATCCAACTGAGGTCATCTCAAGGCCTTTGGGTTTGAGGTGATGAAGTAAGCTTGTCTCTACTTCCTCTTGGGAAGTTTGAACTTTTGGAGAAAATAGTAGTACCTTCTCTATTTCCAGGCTTTGGTTTCTTTTTTATTTTTCTTTTCTTTTTTTTTTATTTTTTTCTTTCTAAAGTTTCTTGTCTTCACAGCAACTTATTCCATACGTTGAAGAAGATGGCTCCAAGCATGATGATCGTGGTGCTGCAAGTCAGCTTCGTTTTGCTAGTGAAGAGAGAAGGGAAATCATGGAAGTAAATAAGGTAACAAAGTTGAAATTATTTGCATAAGACTGGAAATGTCGCTTTGTCATGACAGAGCTTAAATTTCTGGATGGCTAGACTACATGCAGTATGTATGATGAGTGCCCTCAAGCTTGGTAGTAAATACTTCTTTAGCTGTACCTCCAGCTGTAGAGTTTAGGTTTTCTGACAATTTTAACTTGTACCTCTTTTCACACCACCACATTTTCTTCAGAATATGGTGTGTTATGTTTCTGCATAACCCGCTATATATCAGCAGTACAGACTGAGGTAAGGTTCCTGTTGTGCTTATTTCTCTTCAAAACTTACCTTAGGCTTTAACAAAAAAATCAAATGTGTAAATATTATTGCAACAGTGTGAATTAGTAAAGGATTTTCAGGGCTACCTTGTGTATTTTGACAGTTTGAGGAAGACCATTCCTTTTGGTAAGTGTAGCATTTATTTGGCCTCGACACATTCAGGAAAAAATGTGCTAGATATGATAAAGATGCTGTTAAAATTTCAGTTTCAGCAGCAGTGTGAAATTGAGTACAATTACTAAAGATGGATTCAAATCTAAAAATAAATATTCTGTAGTAAGTAAATATTCTGCTAGTATAATATTGAGATTAAAAATAAATAGTTTTACCAGACCACAATTTTGGACATTGTTTCTTCAGTCTGTAAAGTACAAAGATAGGGTTAATTAAGTATTTCTGAAGCTGTAGTATCTGTAATTGCTTGGTATAAAGGAGGCATAATCTACAAAAATACGGGAACAAAGGAAATAAATGAGTAAAATATTTCTTTATGGAGAGAATAATTGGTGGATTTTCAGCTTTTAAAATATTTCCAGTATTTTAGTAGGTCTTCAGCAATCAGAGATGTGCTGAATTTTTTGTAACTCATTTAGAAAAATGCATGCATATTGTACAGGAGAAAATGAAGACTACTTGAATTTAGACAAAAGCAGTTGTCAGCTTTCCCATTGTATTCTTTCTGTTCAGTGCTGATGTAGCAGGGTTGTATATATTGTATGTCAGGTTGTGTTGTGAATTTATGCACATTTATTTGCAATCTTTAAGTGTTAATGAGCTTAACTGTCCGTATTTGCTGTGTTTCTAATAGTTCTATGACATGTTTTTGCCCTTTTTGTTGTACTTGTGTGCTAATGCATTTTTAAACCTCCTTGGTGTGATGTTGTGAAAAGAATTTCATAAATGTTTATGATGAGTTCTGAATCTTAAAAAAGTCGATGGTGTTGTGGGACCATTGGCAACAAATTGGTACTTTCTGATTTTGAAAGTGCACTGATGGGTTTTTTTATTTTGTTTTGTCTCCTTCCAGCTGTATAAGCACATCCACTACCACTTTCAAAGTTCAAATTTTAATACATTCCAGAATAGGAAATACTTTGAGGTTTATGACCTGAAATAAGGAATTCTTATTTTTGCAAAGAAAAAGTCACTAGAATCAAGTTAATTAGTCTAATTTCTGTCACTGGCTGCTGGGCAAAAATAGCCCTCTCTGATTCTTAATTCGCATTCCTGACAGCTTTTCAGTACTCTGTAGTATGTAATGTCCACCTCCAACTTAATTTTGCTTAATTTGTCTTAGCAAAATTTCAGTAATACAAAATGTTGATTGAAAATGCTGTGACAGGGAAAACCAACATGACAGATGAAGCTTTTTATATTCTTGACCCACTATCTTTTCTTCTTTCAACTAGTTGTCCTGCTCTCACCTAATCCTTTTTTTTTGGTGCGATAGGCAGTATTTTTTGAGTCTTACCTATTACTGGTACAAAAAAAAAAGCGTTTTTGCAATAACCCAATACTGTGACACTATTGAGACTTTTGAATTCTTATACCTTTCACAAGTCTTTTAATTTTGCCCTTCTTGATGTGATATCCCACCCAGTCTGATCTCTTTTGTGGCTCTGAAAGTACATGAAAGACACTAACTGCCCTGCAGTGTAGACCTCAACTGAAACTGGTAGATCATATAAATCTCGTGGGTCATATATTCTCAGACAAAAACGTCCTTCCTTCTGGAAACCGCTGACTTGAGGTGTGACAGATCTGCTTTGTTACCACAGTTGCCTGGGAAGGGACTACCCTCAGTGCAGAAGGAGAGGAGCATCACAAACTTCCCATACCCATCATCTCAGTCGTAGAGCAGCAGGCCCTGTTGATGTAGCAGAGTTCCTAAATACTGCAGTAGCTTTTCATGTCAGTTTAATGTGTAGTGACATCTTTTGGTCTTCCTTATTCTGCTGTATTAGACTTATCTTTTGGGTCGGGAAGTTTAATGCTCTCACCTTGGCTAAAAAGTACTTGTCCATTGATTTAAAATATAGATCAGTTTACAAGGTAATGAATTTCTGTCCTAGCAATTCAGTAATATTTAGCGACTGTAGGTTTAAATAAAACCTATTAAGCTTAAAAGCAAAAGGGATTTTTGCCAGCACTAAGGAGAATGCACCATTAGGCTGGAACAGGCTGCCCAGGCAAGTGGTTGGATCGCTGTCCTTGGATGTGCTTAAAAGCTGTCTAGATGTGGTGCGCAGGGACATGGTTTAGAAGTGGGCTTGGTAAAGTTACGTAGTGGTTGGATGTGATGATCTTAAAGGTCTTTTCCAAACAAAACAGTTCTATGATTATTATAAAACAACCAAAGAAACCTTCTGTTCTGATTACCTCTGCCTTCTGCCTGCACTTTCCAAAAATGTTGCTTATTCCGTTTATCTGTAGTTGCTTTCTGAGGTTGTAAATTGTTGAGATGGTTGAGTCTTCTCTGGACTAAATAATTTACTGTTCCAGAATCAGTTTAGCATTTGCCTTGGTCTACTAATTTAAGTCCTGATCCAGTTTTCACTGAAAGTAATTACTATATGCAACAACTGGAAGCCGTTCCAAAATTTCCTCACTTGTCTTCATATTTTAAGTCTTTAATGTTCTATCAACATTTTTTTTACATTCCCAAGTATAGCATCATCTGTAATATTTTCAAGATGTCAGGCTCACCTTGGGTCTGTGGTCTTGTAGTACATTTGACAGGACTTACAACAGAAAATACTAAATCACAGACTGAGAACACTTGACTTTGTGTTGCTGCCATATCAGCAGTTTTCTTTACTGCTTGTTTTTAGAAATGGAGCAAGTAAAGCTTTGAGTTTTTAGGTGCTGTAGGTCTGGTTTCAAATGAAGCACTTAGGAAAACCACTGGATACTTGGTAGTCTCAGTACATTTGGGTGAAAATGAAATAATGAGAAATAGCATGAGGATGTACCCGATGACCCTTTAGAAAACAGTCTTGTTTGATATTCATAATTAATCTTTGTTAAATTCTTAACAGTGATCTTGCTAAGAGGGGAAAAGGTAATCTATATGTCAGGCTTTTAAGTTAAACTGTTAACTAGTTTTGCTCTGAGTTTTTTTGATAACAGAACCATTGTGCACTGCAGCTGATGTTGTTTAGGGAGAGTAGTCCTTAAAATGACAGCAATTTACAATTAGTCTTTCTCCTTGAAGAACTTTACATGGAAACCACTTTCAACTATCCTGAAAACCTGTATTCATTTTAAACTATTTTTCACACTATTGTATTTATATTTGGGGTTTTTTTTAATTTGTAGAGTCGTTTTCACCCAAAATATGAATGTGCAACAAGAAACACTTTAACAAGAGGGGGAGAAATGTTTACTGGGATACCTTCTCAGCAGATTAAGCTGCACTGGGAGAGTTCCATCCCATTTTTGAGTACCCAGACAGGTTCTCTGCAGCAGTAGAATCATAGAGGAGTTTAGGCTTAGTAAGAGGTCTGAAGATTATCCGATTCAATCCCCAGTGCAATGCAGAGCCAACTAGCCGAGTTAGATCCAGTTGCTCAGGTGGTATCCAGTAACAATTTGAATATATGTAAGTATGGAAATTCTACCATTTTAGGCCCTTTTTGAATGTCTGCTTTCACTGTGAACGTTTTCCTTATCATAGAATCATAGAATGTGTTGGGCTGGAAGGGCCCTTTAAAGGTCATCTAGTCCAACCCCCTCTGCAGTGAGCAGGGACATCTTGAACTAGATCAGGTTGCTCAGAGCCCCATCAAACCTGACCATGAACATCTTCAGGAATGGAGCCTTCACCACCTCTCTGGGCAACCTGTTCCAGTGTTTCACCACCCTCATAGTGCAAACCTTCTTCCTACATATAACCTAAACCTACCCTGCTCTAGCTTAAAACCATTGTCCCTCTACTGTTGGTACACAGTCTTGTGAACGTTGCCTCCCCAGCTTTGCTGTAGCCCCCTTCAGGTACTGGGAGGCTGCTATGAGGTCTCCCTGAAGCCTTCTCTTCTCAAGGCTGAACAACCCCAACTCTCAGCCTGTCCTCGTAGGAGAGGTGCTCCAGCCCTTGGATCATTTTTGTGGCCCTCCTCTAGACTGACTCAAGCAAGTTTGTGTCGCTTCTTGTGTTGAGGGCTCCAGAGCTGGCTGCAGTACTCCAGGTGAGGTCTCACCAGAGCAGAGCAGAGGGGCAGAATCACCTCTCTCAGTCTGCTGGCCGCACTTCTTCTGATGCAGCCCAGGATGTGATTGACCTTCTGGGCTGCAAGCATGCATTGTTGGCTCATGTCTACCTTTGCATCCACCAACACCTCCAAGTCCCTCTCTGTGGGGCTGCTCTCCAGCACATCATCCCCCAGCCTGTACTGACAATGAGGATTGCTCCGACCCAGGTGAAGGACCTTGCACTTGGCCTTGCTGAACCCCATGAGGTTCACATGGGCCCGCTTATCCAGGTCACTCTGGAGCACATCCTGTCCCTCTGGCCTACTCTGTTTTATGAGTTTATTTGTTTTTCACATAAAAGATGTTGCTTTAATTGAAGTTCCTGAGATAGATGCTTGCCTGCCTTTCCCACCTGTTGAAGTCCCTCTGAACTGAACATCCTGCCACTGAGTATATTGACTATTTCCACCAATTTATTATTGTCTGCAAATTTTATACTTTGATTATGTCATTAAATGTGGATAAGTCGTTAATGAGGATATTAAGGGTATTGATCTTAGTATCAATTCTGAGAAACATCACAAGTGAGAACTGCCACTGGGTTTTAATACTGATGGTCACAACATTTAGAATCCAATAGTCTAGCCAGTTTTCCATCAACCCAGTAATCCACATGTCCAACACACATCTCTTTGGTTTGGCTACAAGGTTACTGTCAGAGACTCTGTCAAGAGCCCGGCAACACAGCCAGTAGTTTCCATGGTTTTCTGGATATCCCTCCTTGCCTTTCATGAAGATGAGTTGAGATGTTTCCTTATTCCTCACAAGCCTCTCCCCATCTCCAGTATGAAGTTATGTAGAGTGGTGTAATGTCATCAACCAGCCCTCTCAGCACTCAGATGCATTTTATTTTGTATAATGTAATATTTCCTTTACAGTTTCATATAAAATGTTGCATGCAAAGTTTTTCATGTAGTTTCCTATACTGAAACAGTATCATGGCTACAAAGTTGAGGAAGGTTAGGAAACACTGAGCTTTAAGCTGTCCATACAATCCCAATTGTCCCCTTTTGTCCTTATGTAAATGCATATTATACAACCTTTATTACATTATCACATTTGGTTCCTCCACCTCCCCTCCTTTATTGGAGGACTCTTTCAAGGAAGAGTCCTTGAGCTATTCTATTTTTCTTGCAGACTAGGCACTGTCTAGATTGAATCAGTATTGTGATAAATAAGATTATAAGAATCCTGGTTTATGTATTGCATAGTTTGCGTCAGGATATTGAGTAAGCAGGGAATTTGGAAATGAGAAAGAAGGATTTAATGTGAGTAGTGAGTAACTAACTGAAGGTTGATCTCGAGAACTGGATTTTATCCCTTGCCACAAAACGTCTGTGGTTGTTTTTCATTCTTCCCCTTATGGCTGGTGACAGCAGTCCTCTGAATATGTGGAAGACTTAGAAAGTGAAATTTAGTGACGGACTCAAATCTTGGCTGTCTCTGGACAGTTAATATGTACCCCTGTTTTATCTGTAGTGTTCCTGTGGCTTAGTTTGCCATCTGTAACTGAGAATCATACATCTGTGTGATTTTCCTGTTAAGAATGGGGACATAACACTGAGGAGTGTGGTGGAGAAGCACCTTGGGGAATGGAGAATTCCATTACAAGCTACATAGCATAGAGGATACTCACTAAATAAGAGCTCAGACTTCATCGCTGAGTGATAAAGAATTGGTATGAAGCAAACATCCCTCTGCTTAATGAACACACTTATTCCTCTTTGAACAACAGAGCGGTGGATACGTGCAATTACTATCTGGTTCAACACGTGAAAAATATCTCCAGCACAGGCTGGAGAAGAGGAGACTCAGGGGGGACCTTATCACTCTCTACAACTGCCTGAAGGGAGGTCATAGTCAGGAGGAGGTCGGGCTCTTCTTCTGGGCAACCAGTGACAGGACGAGAGGGCACGGCCTGAAACTGAGTCAGGGGAGGTTTAGGTTGGATCTGAGGAAGCCCTTCCTCACGGAGAGGGTGCTCAGGCACTGGGATGCACTGCCCAGGGAAGGGGTGGAGTCACCGCCTGGAGGTGTTTAAGGAGAGGCTGGATGTGGCACTTAGTGCCGTGGTCTGGCCGATGTGGTGGTGTTGGGTCACAGGCTGGACTTGATGATCTCAGAGGTCTTTTCCAGCCTCAACAATTCTGTGATTCTGTGGTGCCTCTGCTTCTTCCAGGACTTGAGTTGTGCATACAGAAGGAGCTGTTTTCCTTTCAGCTCTTGGGTGAGGAGGCAGGCTAAAAACTCAGTGTTGTTTCCAGTAAGGATAAAACAGTTAGGCCTGTGAATGTCATCAGGAAAAGCTGTAGTTATTGAACAATGAATGTGCTAATGTTTAATTGCACAGGAGTTAGTGTGTTAGTGATGAATACTTTTTATCCCTTTGAAAAAAAATACTATAAATAGGTGGGTATGTGAAAGTGGGCCTTGGTATCCATTGAGTAGCTGTAAGTTTGAACATCACCTGGCAACTTTAAGAGAGTTTGAGCAAAGTGTTGAGGCATTTCTTCTATCATTTTTTTCTTGCTGTGTGCTTATAACATTTTAAGTCTTCTGACTATAAAACTGAAGGACAGAAAAAAAAAAAAAGAGGTTTTTTCCACCTACTTACTTCACAGATTTCACTATGAAGGACTCACTTAAAAAAGGAACAGTATAAATTGCCAGAGCAGGCTCTACTTTTTCTCACCTATCACAAACATTCTGTTTCTGTAGAAAGTTCTTGGATTTGACTTAGATGGAATAGCAGAGGCCATTGTCGCCTTCATAAGACTTTCCACAGTCAGTTCCTAAAGCAGTTTAACAGTCAGGAGCAGTAACATGCTCTTGAAAAAGAAGTTGATGCAAGTTCTCTCTGTAGTAGAGTCATAATCAACAAAGTAAACATAATCGTTTTAATTCTGCTGAGATTTATGCAAATAAAGGTACTACTGTTATTAATATTTAATGCTTTATTACCCTTAGATGTACTTGGCCAGTATGATTGCAGGGCTTAAACAGAGCAGGTAAAAACTGTAGCTGGCACAGCATTCAGGAGAATAGTCTTTTATATAAAATTTTGAAAATGGAACCTCTTCTGGTTTGTTTTTTTCCTTAAGCAAAAGAACTTTTGATGCTTTTACAGGCATCAGCTTCCGCAGAGCTTCCACTATTACATTTGCCTGAAGAAGGGACTTTTTAACGAATAGATGGAGTGCAGCGTAGTGACACATAGTCATGTTTAGGTTTTAAAATGTGCAAGACAGATGAGCTTAAGATGAGGAGAGAGACAGGAACAGTGTGCAAAGGAAAGTTGGGATACATCTCTCATAGGAAGTTGTGGATTGATCTAGACAGCACTGATTTCAACTGAAATGAAGGTGAGCCAAACGGGAGTTCAAGTCAAAAATTGTTTTCAGTTGAAATTACCGAATCTGTGTGAAACACGTCAAGTTCTTTATGTCACGGTCCTTGAAAGACAGCTGTTTTCTAGATGTATGTTATGGTTCTCCCACTTTGTTTCATTCATTCATGTGGGTTTTGTGGTTCTGTATGTGTTTTCATAAATGTCCTACCTGACCTAAGCCTACTGAGGTCTCACTGGTTACTGAGAGGTGCAGTCCTTGCCAACTCGGTCATGGTGGCCATAATACTTGTACTACCAGTCAAAATGGATAGTTAATCATAAAAAAAAAATAATACAATCAAAGAAGACCCCTTAGGATTGGTTTTCAGTCAGATCACTTTTCTGACAGAGTGGGACTAACAGATACGTGCTTGTCAGATGTAAGGTGAATTTAGATCTCTTACACTCGTTATAAACTGCATCATTTAAGCTAATTTTCCTGTGCTGTCTTAAAACAGAAGCTGTGGCATATATGTGGCATATATGTGGGATGAAGTACCTTTTCTTGTTTCATACAAGTGTTAATCCTCAGAAGCAGTCCAGAGTTCAAATAAGTCATTTCAGTAGAAGGAGGAGAGAGTGGGAGATGACTTGCAGGCAATCTGTTCAAATGAAAATTTATCGTTGCTGCACAGGCTGCTTACAGAGCTTGCCTGTTGCCCAGGAAGGCCATTTCACCTATCTTTCCCAGGTTAGGCTTGAGCTGAGATGTTCTTACTGGGTCAGCAAAGTCTTAAGGCAAGACCAGCACTGGCAGTGGTGCAGAACATATTAATTGTGTAGTACTTTGTGGTGTGGACCACTGCCTGCCGGAGATTGGTAACAAAGAAGGATCACTGTAGGCATTTTGATTAGCAGACCATGCTCTCTGAAGATGACTTTTTTTCCCCTCTATTCTTTTTTCAGCCTGGCAATCTAGAGATGGTGCTTTGTTTTAGATGGGTTTTTTTGTCTCTAGAAAGAAGAGCTGAGAAAATAGCTCTTCACTGAAGATAAGGATCTAAAATTATCTTTAGATAAACAATTGTGTACTTCTTGTCTTTACAGATGCTTTTGAAAACAGATGAAAACCAATTTTGAAGGTTCCCTTGTCTAGCATCAAGTAAAGATAAAGCAATTTACAGCTTCATAACACTTGCACAAAAAATGAACACAGTCCTACAGCATGAGTCTTTTGAGCATAGCTTACGTAAAGTTCATGCGAGCAGATCTGTGTAATAGTATTTAACAGTACAGTTAGACGTGGATGGAGAGAGAACAAAATCTGCATATCAGAGGTTGTTCTTTCTATCTGTGACTTGAATAACTGTCACTGACTGTGCAGCCTTCATTTTTGTTGATGAATGGTTTGAAAAATCATGAAGTGGCATGCCCTTAGTGTCAGTGAGCAACAGCTTGCATTAAACTGGTAGTTTTGATGTAGCATTCATTGATCTCTCTAAGATTGAATGTTGAGGATGACGGACAAATATGGTTAAAAATGCCACAGCTATGAATGTGCTTGTTTATCTCATCCCTCTTGTGCTTCCTCAAGCATCAAGATCTTGCATTATGAGCTTTTGTAGGGAGACACTTGCAATTCTGTTATTTGGATGCTGTGGCAACTACGTGCTTCTTGGTTTTCTTTCTTGTCTTTAGGAGTAGTATCTCTGCTGTATATTGTGAAGTCTTAGGTTAGCAGATGGAAAAGCAGTATTAGATAAATGCACATATGATTAGAAATTCTGAGCTAGCGTGCGTGAACTGTCCTGTATCTGTTTTTACATCTTTCTCTGGAGCCTGGAATCGAATGTTGTCTCTGCTTCCAGGGAACGTGTCCACCAAAATCTGTGTTCAGGAATATTTCCCTTACTCGAAGTATTATGTTCCCCATGTAATCTAAGCCTAATTAGCATATTACTTCAGACCATTTTTTCAGGTCTGAAGTGAATGGACTTACTCTTTTTTTATCTAGACCCCATTCCCAGATGACCAGCTGGGCAGCCTAGAAGTATTTGTGTGTTGCCCACATCAAAATTCAGGAAACTAGTTTTCAGAATATTGCTTTTTTTGTTGTTTTTTCTTACCACTGTCCCAGTTACTTCAGCTGTATTACTCATCTGAGTCACCCTTTTAGTGTATTGCCGTATGTGTCATGCAAATAATGAAGTTATGTCAAACATGAAACATTTTTAATAATTTGTCTTTTTTTGGTTACAAAGTCTTTCCTGTGCTTTCCCTTTATTTGGAGCTTTGGACTTCCCTGATGAATAAGTGTTTTCATTTCTAATGTGAGAAGGCTGACATCTTAGCAAATCGGAATGAAATGAAGGACATAGGTTGTTGTTAGCAATACACAATAACTTGTTCTTGGAAGCTTTGACTTGAGCAGGAAAATGAATAAATCAGACAATAAATATGAGCCTTATTGTGAAACATGAAAGGTTAGGGAGATTGTGCAACATCGTAATGCACTGATCTTTCTCCTGTAAAGTCGTAATTTTTAAGTTCTAGTTATGCACCCAAATAAAAAACAAATTTGCTGTGTAATTCTGTTCCTTCAAATGCTTCTGCAGTTCACAAAAACAAGTAGATAGTTTTGAAGAATTCAGTATGCTCGGGAATATCTGTTTGAAGACAAGACCCCTTAGCACATTAGGGTTGACCTATGTAGGCAGAATCATAGAATCATAGAATGTTAGGGATTGGAAGGGACCTCGAAAGATCATCAAGTCCAATCCCCCTGCCAGAGCAGGAATGCCTAGATTATGCTACACAGAAACGTGTCCAGGCAGGTCTTGAATGTCTCCAGAGAAGGAGACTCCACAACCTCTCTGGGCAACCTGTTCCAGTGTTCCGTCACCCTCACTGAGAAGAAGTTTCTTCTCGAGTTTAAGAGGAACCTCTTATGTTCCAGTTTCAGCCCGTTACCCCTTGTCCTATCAGTGGTTGTCACCGAGAAGAGCCTGGCTCCATCCTCGTGACACTCACCCTGGATATATTTGTAAACATTAATGAGGTCACCCCTCAGCCTCCTCTTCTCCAAACTAAAGAACCCCAGCTCCCTCAGTCTTTTCTCATAAGGGAGATGCTCCACTCCCTTAATCATCCTAGTTGCCCTGCGCTGGACTCTCTCCAGCAGTTCCCTGTCTTTCTTGAACTGAGGGGCCCAGAACTGGACACAGTATTCCAGATGGGGTCTCACCAGGGCAGAGTAGAGGGGAAGGAGAACCTCTCTTGACCTACTAACCACCCCGCTCCTAATACACCCCAGGATGCCATTGGCCTTCCTGGCCACAAGGGCACAGTGCTGACTCATGGCCATCCTGCTGTCCACCAAGACTCCCAGGTCCCTTTCCCCTACACTACTCTCTAATAAGTCATTCCCCAGCTTATACTGGAACCTGGGGTTGTTCCTACCCAGATGCAAGACCCTACATTTACCCCTGTTGTATTTCATTAAATTTTCCCCCGCCCAACCCTCCAGCCTGTCCAGGTCTCGCTGGATGGCAGCACAACCTTCTGGCGTGTCAGCCACTCCTCCCAGCTTGGTGTCATCAGCAAACTTGCTGATAGTACTCTCTAGTCCCTCATCCAAGTCATCGATGAATATATTGAATAATACTGGTCCCGGTACCGACCCTTGAGGGACTCCACTGGATACAGGTCTCCAACCAGACTCCGCCCCATTGACCACAACTCTTTGGCTTCTTCCCCTTAGCCAGTTCACAGTCCACCTCACTACCCGAGAGTCTAGACCACACTTCCTCAGTTTAGCAGCAAGGATGCTATCAGAAGGGCTGGAAAACCTTGATTGGCTTTGCCTGTGCCTTGTGCGTTGTTCAAACTTCTGTTAATCCCTCATTTTTCTGTGCAGTCAAGTTATACAACATATAGTCATGTAAATTTATCCGTTCCCTGCGTTTTTTCTTCCTACTTAAAGCTCTGTCTTTTGGACTTCAGGAAGAGAGGGCCGATCACCACAAGCCTCTCTTTTTTGAGGCGATCAAGTGTTTTGCTAAAAAGACTGATGTGAAAAGAAACAGCATTCTCCCTCTAGCAATTGTCCTTAACTTTTGAGGCTTTCTTGTATTTTTAGAGTGTGCTTTAAAGAGGATGTATTATCCCACTGATATTACTCACAGACAACTGAGAAAAAGATCCACATAGCATTTCATAACACTATAACTTCTGTTGAATTTCTGAGTGTATTATTTGAACTGATCACAAAAAAAAAACTTCTAATAAACTCTTCCCACAGAAACTGAAACAGAAGAATCAGCAGCTGAAGCAGATCATGGATCAGTTACGGAATCTTATTTGGGACATAAATGCCATGCTGGCAATGCGGAACTGAACAAGGAAGATCAAACTTTGTAATAGGAAGAGATACAGATTTGTTTGGATATACTTAATTTCTTTCTAACATGTTTTCCCACAACCATATTGCAGTAATGTTTGAAAAGTCTTCAAGATTAAAATGTTGGTATTTTGTAATAACTTAAATGGTGTTGGTGTTGTTATTTATAAAAAATATGTTCTACAGGTTTTACCTGAGTGAGTCACTTAGACCAAATATAATACAGCCTAAGTAACTTACAGTAATTATTTGGATTGCTATGCTAATGGAGGTTTTTAGAAATGAAGTATTTTTGGATTATTATTTTCTTATATATAATAAAAAATACATAATAAAATTAACACTGTTTTAAAAACAAGTATTTGCATGCCATTCTGCAGCAAACCACCTCTACAGACAAGAAGATTTGCAATGGAGAAAAGTCAGTCTAGCAAGCTGGCAGGACCAGAATCAGTGATCAGATATTACAGTGCAGTATGTTTCCCCATTGTGGGAACGTGTGCTACAGGCTGCTGTGCCGTGTAAGTTCATGTTAGTCCATACACTGCCACTGGATATGTGTTATCTTAGGTAAATTGGAGCAAAATTCAGAAGCTACATAAATTACTCCTGTATATCCTCATGGATACAATTTAGTCTTTTTAATTGAAGACTATATAAGTATTTCCTCAACGTTAACTTCTGCCATAACTATATGTTGCAATTTCTTGAGTACTGCTCCAACTATTGAATGGTGTAGTATCCTTGTAGCATTAGGTATGGTTGGAATATTTTGGTTTGGTTTACCGGAATGCACTGAATAAACACTTCATTAATCTTTTCACTGTGACTGCCAGTCCCAGAAAACTCTGGAGTCTATGAGCTGTTCATTATTTGGAGTTAATCTACAACCTTCATCTTTCTTTGTTCTGCCTCTGGTGTTCCTCACAGTTTTCATTAGTCCTGCAACTAGTCTTAATGATTTTTTTTTTTAATCCACAGATGCTGCCTATATGTCTTTTTCCAGATGAAAGAATATGTAAAATAACACGTTTCAGTACAAATCTGTAGGGCACTCTACTGATAGTATATGTCAAGTTGAAAACTGACCATCCTCATGATTTGTTTCTTGGGTATTACCTTTAACTCTCATTCCATGCCCAGTCAGATTCCGTGACAGTTTTGTGCGAAAGACCTGCTGAGAACCTTCTGAAGAGTCCAGTTAAATGGTATCCTTTTAAAAGATACCCTTTTTACGGTATGATTGATTTGAAATACATCATTTAAAAAATGTTGTATTGGTTTGTGGTTCTGTCAGCCTTTCTTATGTTGTTTTTCAATAACTTCAACTCATCTACTCCTTGAGGTAAAAATCACTGGCATGTAATTATCTCATCACAAAGGGTTAACAATCTATGACTTTTCCCTGAAATTAAGTACAGCACAATTGTTTTTTATTCCTCTTTCTGAAGGTTTTAAACCTTAACAGATGAACGGATGCCCAGTCTTATAATTGCAAATAAACAGTTAGAAAATGTTCCTTTTGATTAGTTTACTCAGTGCTGAAAGTGATATGTAACTATGACCATACCTAGATGTAAGTAAATGTTGAAAGACCTTACAAATGAGGTTACTCTCTTTTCTCCCATTTTAAAAATGGAAGAGTGGATAGCTTACTCAGCAGCAAAGCTAGCAGCAGAGCTGTTTGGTTTGCATTTAAATTAACCCCAGTGGCAGACTTACTGGTCAGAAATGTGGTTGATTTCTACGGCTGCAAGAGACCTTAACTATTTTATATACAAAGCTTTTGGAAAGAAGGTGGAGATTGCAAGTAGGGATTTTATTTCATTGTTTGTTTAAAACACAGGCGTGGTTTTGTATGTGCAAGGTATAGAGTCAGCTGTCTATCGTGTGTGTAAGCATGCCTCCAGCCTAGAAGAAGTGGATTTTGAAATGGCACTAACATCTTAATTATGAGGGTGACATTCTTAGTACTTAGTATTTCCTTCTGATTTTGGAACAGATATGGAAAATGGAGATTAGTCTAGATTTTGCTCTACTGCCTTCATACTATCCTACCAAATGTCTTTAAAGTTTGTTGACTTTTTAAATAGCGCATAAACAGTGCCAAAGTAACCTAAACCATGAGTAAGAGTGCGAGTCTGGCAAGGAAATGCCCGACCCATACAATATTCGGCTTACTGTGTGCAGCTGCTAGCAGTAGCCAAGGTTTATACTACAATTTTTCATCTGTGAGAGAGGAGAAAACACTTTAAACCACCACCAGAATGGATAGTGCAGTAGCTAAATTGCAAAGTGCAGAAGCTGACAGAATTGTAAATTATCACAGTAAATACTGTCAAAACAGGAGCTTTGCAAGGAGGTGTTGGACCAAAACCATACACTTTGACTTACACAGATGAAAGTCAGGGTAGTGAACATAATTCATATGCTACCAGACCCACAAATAAGTGAAGGATTTGGCCAAGAAGGTGACAGTTTTAAGAAAAGTGGCAATTCCTCAGCTGTGAAGCACTTTTAAAGAAATTACTGAGCACATGTTGATGCCGAAATTTAATATTTCAGCTAACACTAACAGAACTTTAACTGCTGGTTAATGAAACGGCACCAAATGAAGTATTTACAAATACCACCAAAGCAATACCAACACAGATGTTTCAATGTTTTGTTTATATATCATTGGCTAGTTCTGTATTTCTGATTAGGCAGAAACTGGATAAATGTACAGGCAATCCCAGGAGCAGATAGGAGAGCATAGAATGGTTGCATTTTTGGAATATAAAAAATTTGAGGGCCTTGGGGTTCTTAGGGCTCGATTTTGCCCAAAGAGCACTTGGAGCAGTGGAGCTAGGGTGCTAAACTTCATAGCATGTTTGTGCACCCCGAGTTAACTCACAAAATGAAAACATTCGTTCAAGACCTTTGAGGACAATATATCAGGTACTGAGTGTTTGGTTCAGTGTCACAACACAGAAGATGCCTGCCCAGGCAGCGTGCAAAGGCCCAAGCCTTTTCTTGCATGAAAGGGCAAGAGTGTGGAGCAGATTTGTGCCCCGTTTGGGGAGGATGCAAAGAGCTTACCTTTTCTCTTGTCTTCCATAGAGGCAGCAAGGCCACATGCAGAGTGCTCTAATAAACCACGATCGTTTTTGTTGTCCTGTAAGAAGAAAACTCCTCTGGCTGTATTATTTCTTACTGACAGAGAAATTTGAACTTGTGCACAAGTGCTATTTAAATTAATCACTGTAACGATGGGTCTAGGTGGAGTAGGACAAGAATTCTAGTCTCATAGGAACCAAGATTTCATCAGTGCACCAGATGGCTGCACAAGCCAAAAAAACTAGTGCTGAAGAGTGACTGACAACTACTGTAGAAAACAGTATGCTCTGGATGTAGATTTGATGATCTGAAGTTAAGAAAAAGCATCAAAAAATGATGCAGTGACACCCAAGGACGCCATGAGTCAACTGAGGTTTACGGAGGATGGATTAGTTTAATTGCTTTGTGCTAACAAAGCAAATGGGGAAATATAAAGGAATCTACAAATCCATCAGTAGAAATACTTGGGGAAGAAAGTGTGTAGTTTGCTCACGCTCCTTATGTAACAGTAGTGAAGATTGATCTGGTAGAGCATCAAGGCTTTAAAAGGGAAGCGTTTTTTGCTGAGTTGGAAGGTTACTCTATACATAAAAGTAAGAAGGTGGCTAAATATTGCAAGATATTAATAGGCATGACAAAAAATACGTACCAATGCCGTTTTTTATTTAAGAAAATGTAACGGATAACTGGAATGTAAGAGGTAAATAAATGCAATATAGTGAAACTTATGTCTAGTTAAATCTGACTTCTATGTACATTTTAAGGATTCTTTTTACGTCACGTAGGAGACTTGTTCTGGTATCTGTTACACACTGCACAACAGATAACGCTACTAAAAGCTGGGAACAGCGTTTGTGTTGATGTGGATGTAGTCCAAAGAAGAATATATGTTTTGCAGTGCTTCTCACTGGACTGGGCCCAGTAAAGACCACAAACATATTTGAGGCAAATAAGCAGAGGCACATTTTCCTGTGTCTACTTAGTTCTGGGAGCATCTCAGCTCCTATGTCTTCATGTTCAACTTGCAAGCTACCTAATTGCTCCGAGTTCCGCTTCTGCACGTGTTCCCAGCACCTGATAATCACTGCTGAAGTTGTATAAACTCTTGATTTTTCTGCCCAGATTCCATAGGAGGCCTGATGTGCTAGGTCCTCTGTGGCCCCTCGTGCTTTCTTTCCCTTCTCAGCTGACTGCCCCCACTAGAAAGCTTCAGAGCCGTATTCTGGAACAGAGTTGAAAATGAGTGGCTGAAAAGGAATGAATTACATACACATCTGTGATAAAATCCTTTCCTAGGTCGGTGTATGTTTTCTTATTAAATCTTACTTGACAAATAAATTCAGATTTGCCTAAATAGGAAGAAAGAGATGTGATTTTAAAGTTGTCTGAGTAGCAGTGGATAGCAATGCAGTTGTTTCTATAGCCACGTAGAGATTTTAATGGTATTTACAGCCCTGGAGAGGGGGGAGGAGAGTCATGAAGGCAGTTGGAAATATATTGTTGGATTGGAAAGACTTTCAAACAATAAGGGGAAAACATAAAGAAATAGACCAACAACAGTCAAAACTTAGGTGAGCATGAACTGACCATAAAATAGAGGCAAGAAAAGAGGATTTGGGAAAACACGTTTTAAACCTGTGTTAAAGAGAGAATTTGGGTGCAGCAAGAGAAATAAAGCCAATGCAGTTTTGGCGTGTATGATCAAATATTGCATAGTAGGAAGTGTGAGAGCTCTTTCTCTGAGACCAGTAATTCTGATACAGTAATTCTGTATGAAATGCTGCATTAGTATTGGGGTCAGCATGTTACTAAGTGACGGTGAAGGAGAAACACACTGGTGTGCTACCCTATGAATGTTCATTAGAATAACTTGTAAAGTTAACTTGCAAAGATGAGGCTCAAATGTAGAAATTCTGCAGTAGATGCAAAGGGGAGGATTTGGAATGGGTCTAATACAGAACAGTAAAAGAAGGTTAAAAAGAATTTATTTCACCAAAGAGCAACAGAGAAAGGTGGGTAGAGGAAACCTCTTAACGCTAAGATGTGAAATACTAATTTCCCTAGTAGTTTAGAAGATGTCTTTTGAGTTACTTGGAAATTTTAAAACTAAACAGCATAAAAAAGCTAGGCAAATGCATTGGGAAAAGGCAAAAAAATATAAAATCCTGTCTTGCCCTTCTAGTTCAAAAGGTGAACTAAACTGACCTGACTGGTTTTTTCCACCTTTAGATTTTACAGTTGTAAAGCATCTGTTTATGGGATGGCTATTTGTCAGATGATGAGCTAAGAGCACCTGGACCAGATGCCACCTGTAAGTATTAAATAGCCTTTCATGGCTTCTTTGTGACAATTTGCTGCTGAAATTCCTCTTCAGGTTAACATGCCTCCAACGGAATTTCTATTAGAGGAATCGAAGCAGAGAAGGAAATGAAGCAATCCTTGTTTCTCTCCCCTTGCCTCCCCACCCCATGTCCCCAGTCTCCCACCCTTAGTTTTGGTTCATTTCCTAGTGAAGGGCTGCTCTGTGATCTTGCTGCAAAGCTGAGGTGGTAGCTGGTACCTGATTTCTGTCTGTTGACTCAGTAGAACTTGGGAAGCCGTCTGCTAATGGGAGAAGCGATGGTATATACCCCCTCTAAAAACAACAGTAGCGCGTGCGTGCCTTGCCTTGTGAGCTCGTGTCACAGCCTGCACTGAGGGAGCACGTTTGTTCCAGCGCAGACACAGAGGGGTCATCTAAGTGGGTAAAACACGTGATTATGTTTTGCCCCAAATATAAAGTAGCATTATAAATTGTTACGTAAACCACATGATACTAAAAGTAGCTTTTGCATATGTGACATGTATTTTTGGTCAGTGTGGGAGGTTTTAATTATTTCCTAGGAAACAGGAAATTTTTAAAGGTCTTGAATAGTTTGAGCAACCACATCTAAAATGCCCTCCAGCAATCACGGAAGACTGAAGTAAGGGATGGAAATAGTATGTAGGTATTGCACTATTCACAAAGAAGAAAATGGAGGGGTTTGTGTGTTTAATTACTATTGCAACAGTCCCAATTTCTCATCATAATCATTTAATAGCTTAGATTTTATAAAAACTATGAGCCCCATTGTACCTTTATGAAAGTAATAAGCAGATTCACAGTAGTTAAGCCAAATACATTTAGATTTATTTATTTTAAATCTCTGCGAAGTTGCAGAGACTACTATCAATTAGATTAGCTCTACAAAGCCAGAGTGGAGTTGGAATTAATTTATGCAAAAAGTACACGGCTTTCAGATTTGGGCTTTTGAACTTGAACATTTCAGCTAGTTTTCCTGCTGAATGAAAAAGCAGAGAATCAGGAAATCCTTCAGTTGTACAAACTCGTGTCACAGAAGTAAGGAAAACAGGTGGCAATTTCAGCCCATTGATACTCGGAAGTACAGTTATCGAGCAGATTATGAATGTATTACTATTGTTTTGCTGCACTTCAGCATGATACCTACCAAAAGTATGTCTATTCCAGGAAAGGAGCCCAAACTGGTGGCATAGGCCAACAACATTCACCCTCACGCATGTGCACTGGCTGCATTCAGGTTTGGCGCACAAGTATTTACTCCTGAAGTCAACTGCTTCTGTGTGCCACGCGTGTAAAATTTCAGAAGCCCCTCGTATTATGGTTTGTGTATTTTTAATGGCCTTTCACTGATGCATAGCAAAGCCGAGTCTCTGGTCGTCAACCCTATACTGGTATGGCAATAAGTATCTGTATTTGTATGGGTGGAAGTGTATGAAACTGGTGGGTATCTCTCTCCCTGAAGAGCAGTGTAGCTGAACAGAAGGGACTAATGACAGAAACAGAGAGCAGAGTTCCTTCCCCCAGGACTGGAGGGTTTGTTTTCCTTTTGTTTCACATTTTGTTGTTTGTCAGCTTTTTATTCGACTATGTGAAAAAGCGTCTCCTTTCAGTGCGTTTCCATTTCCAGCTCCAAGACCATTTGCATTTGAAGTTCAGGTTCAGGCTGTTGAAAGGCAGAAATTATCTGCAGTGTGCAAATGTGAACGTGGAGTGCAACTGCCCGAGAGACTGGTGATACATCATCTCCAGGGTTTTTGTCGAGGTCTTATATTTTAACAGTGTCAGCCTTCCCAGTCTGTTGCAAGCACGATTTACACCCCTTCTGTCTCCTAAGAGGGAAGGAAATAGAGGCGACAGAGATATTCCCGGAGGAGTGACTAATCTTTACCCTTCAGGAGCGTTCAAGGATAGCCACCTCTACTAATCATTAAATGGTTGTTTTTAAAACAAGGGAAAAAAAGGCAAAGCAGTTAATCCCATTTCCCAAATGTTCTGCAGTGCACATCATTATCTATTCAGCTTCTTGTAGTCATTACCAGAGAGAAAATAGGTCTAGCAATGAACGGTCAGCATGATGTTGTCAGCGACACACACTTCAATTTTAAATTTAAAATGGAGTCTGTTGTCTGCCTGGGTCAGCTATTAACTTTACTGTCATTGTCACAAAGCCATCAATCTCAGTCTGTCCCAAACCCGTTTTCTGTGTAGAGTCAGCTCATCTTCCTTATTTCCTACACATGTAGATTTTAAATCATCTTGTAAACCTTCTACTGCACCAAAGGTTTAAGGCTGCAAGACTTGGCAAGCTGGGGTTTTGGGTTTTTTTCTTCCTCCCCCCCACCCCAACTTACTCTCAGTGTCTACATCCAGATGACAGATTGCAGCTACTCTCTGGACTGCATCATGCCAGAAACTGGAAAACAGAAACGAAACCGTAAAGCTGATACGAAATGGATGAAAGCCTGATTCCACTGAAGCCAATGGCAAGTGCAGTGGAAATTAATTTCCAAGTAATTGCTGTAAAATTGTTTCAGAGAGAGTCCACAAAGTGTCCTTTGTAGGCTGGATCTTGTACATTTTAGAGATGATCTTTGCATGTGTAGCAGCAAAGCATCTGAGAGCGTCAGAAGTGCCCCACTTAGTTGCCTTCTGGTTTAATGTGGAGGAGTTTGTTACCAGAGCCCCTTAAGCATTTAACTGAAAGAGTCTTCGGTTCTGGAATTTGTCTCTCTTCTGGGTCTAAAAATATCTAAGAACATCAACTTTTAAGGCCCATAAATTTCCTCAAAATTTCCAGAAGGGCACAGCTTAGGGAGCATATATATGATTTATAAAGGATAGCTGTGATACCAAGAAAGCTGTGATACCAAGAGTTCCTTGACTAGAAAGAATGTTCTGATCTTCTTTTTTACTCTATAAACATGAATCCTTCAAGCAGGAGTCTTTTCTAATAGCTACAGGGAAGTTTCTGCCTCTTGGGTCCATGACAGAATGTTGCTTCATTAACCTATATCTCACTGGAAAAACTGTAAAGGGACCAATTTGTTAAATACAGTAGCTGTGATGTTGTGTTTCATCAGTACATAACGCAGCGAGTAATGAACCCTGGGTAGTTCTGACCATTTATGCGTGCAATTACTTTGTTGTTAAACCTGTTAAAGTGTTGGGCACTTGGAACCTGGGTACTCCAGGAGCTGTATTGCTGCTTTGAGTGCCATGTCCGACAACTATTGTGACACTAATTTTTGTTGCAAATCTTTAATTTGAATCCCATCTCAACCTGTAGATGTCTTTATTGTTGTAATGAATCCTAGGGTTTGCTTACAGGAAATCACAGGCTTGCTAAGCCTTGAAGTAACTGAGCTGCTGTATCCCTAGATAACATCTAAGTGTTATCAAAACTGCTGTACTGACCCTTTTGTTACCTCTCACTCTTGGGAGCTGGGGCTAGGGCTAGTACACGTTTTGTAAGTGAGGCACAAGAAGCTGCACAGAGATGCAACCCCCATCCCACTGGTGACTAAAGCACTTTCGTGAAAGACCCAAATTCAGGATCAGCTTGAGGCAAAGCGGGAAGCAGCAGCATGAGTCAGGACTGAAAGAAGCCAACTTTGTGTCTGGAACGTGCTCTCTCATATGCAAGTCTCTTTTTGCATACATAGAAGCCTCACTTCAGAGACAGAAAGCAAACATGTATTTCATAAAAACCGAGAGATGGCACAAAGTATGTGTATAATTTATATTTGTTGGAAGATACAGCTCCTGAGTACAAATCAAATAACTTCATCCAGAAAAAGGAAGAGTAAGAAATATTACTGTATTGAGTTTGCATGGCAAGGTTTTAGTAGTGGGAGGAGATCCAGGGGTGGCCTCTGCAAGAAGCTGCTGTAAGCTTCCCCGATGTCCAACAAAGCCAGTGCCAGCTGGCTCCAAGATGGATCTGCTGCTGACCAAGGCTGAGCCTCTCAGTGATGGTGGTAACAGCTCTGTGATAACATATTTAAGAAGGGGGGGAAACAACAGCAGCTGAGAGAGAGGAGAGAGAATATACAAGAGAAACAACTCTACAGGCACCAAGGTCAGTGAAGAAGGAAGAGGAGGAGGTGCTCCAGGCACTGGAGCAGCAATTCCCCTGCACCCCTTGGTGAAGACCATGGTGAGGCAGGCTGTCCCCCTGCAGCCCATACTTGTTAAGGATGGAGCAGGTATCCACCTAGAGCCCATGGAGGACCCCACATTGAAGCAGGTGGATGCCTGAAGGAGGCTGTGACCCTGTGGTAAGCCTGTGCTGGAGCAGGATCCTGGCAGGACCCACAAAGAGACAGCAGCCCAGGCTGGAGAAGGTTTGCTGACAGGACTTGTGACTGCATGGGGAACCACATGGTGTTCAGTCTGTTCCTGAAGAACTGCGCCCCATGGGAAGGACCCTTGCTGGAGCAGTTTGTGAAGAACTGTATCCTGTGGGAAGGACCCACATTAGAGAAGTTCATGGAGGACTGTCTCCCATGGGAGAGGCCCTGTGCTGGAGCAGAAAGAGAGTGTGAGGATTTCTCCCCGAAGGACAAAGGAGCTGCAGAGACAATGTGTGATAAATAGACTACAACTCCCATTCCCTCTCCCCCTGTGCTACTGCAGGGGAGGAGGTAGAGAAGTCAGGAGTGAAGTTGAGTCTGGGAAGAAGGGCAAGGTCGAGGGAAAGGTGTTTAAGGATTTAGTTTTTATTTTCTCATTATCCTACTCTGATTTGATTAGTAATATGTTAAACTGATTTCCCCAGGTTGAGTGTGTTTTGCCTGTGAGGGTAATTACTGAGTGATCTCCCAGTCCTTATCCTGACCCATGAGCCTTTAGTTATATTTTCTCTCCCCTGTCTATCTAAGAAGGGGGAGTGATAGAGTGGCTGTGGTGGGCACCTGGTCTCCAGCCAGGGTCAACCCACCAGAATGACAGAATGAGAACCAAGCAGGTATCCCCTTAGCTATGGCAACAAAGGCCAAAGGATAAAGGGGGAGGTGGTATCATGTAAGGAGGCCCACTGAAGCAAGGTGCACTGGCTATTTTTTGCCATCAGACTTGTCTCCATCTACAGTGAACTGCTCCCTGTTCAAGGAATGATTCAGATGTGTTGGCCCTTAAATCAGTGTTACAGCTCAGACAAAAGCAGTGGCTTTTCTTGCAGTCTTTGAAACAACCATTAGCATTGCATTTGATCCTCTAATGCTGCTTCTGTGATGACAGTGATTTTGCAGTTATGGGCTTGAGTGTGAGACATGGTTGCAATATCTTCTCACCAGATCTTTGCAAAATTGCCAGATAATCATTAGAGAAAATATACAACACATCTTCTTCCTTATGCTCTCTTCACACACTGGTAAATGGTGCATAAGAAACAGAGTCCTATAACTCTTCTTCTCACTAAAAACACACCCACCAGCTGCACACATAAATCACAAATCTAAGCTCTCATTATTCATTTTTTGTATGGCTGTGTCCTGGTTTGAGCTAAAACAAAACCAGTTCTGTTCAGTGATTTTACTTCCCAGCTCAGTCTCTTCTAAGAGGCTGCATGTAATGAAATTAACAGCATGTTTTTGCAGACGGCGTCTGCTACTACAAGTGAAAATTCCTGATGTTTATAGCAACTACCAGGGATTGGGATGCAGAAAGGCTCTTGCTTATACTTGCTCCTGTAGTGACCAAGGTCATTGCTAGATCTTGCATAACACAGTGGGGAAGGAGTGAAGTAAAAGGGGTTGCAAGGAAGTAAAAGGCTGAAGCTGCAGGGGGGAGTGGGTGGGACAGGTGTCCCAAACCTGACTAACAAAAGTATTCCATTCCATCTGAAAAGATAGCTCACTCAGCTGAACGTGGTGCTGAAACGCCAAAGGTCATGGGTTCGATTCCCGTTCAGTCCTCATGTGTTGCCTGATCTAGTTGAGAGGCGTCCCTCCCCATGACAGGGAGGTTGGATTAAAAAATGTTCTCTAAGGTCCCTTCCAGCCTAGGCCATTCTATGGTTCTATGTATGTCGCAGTGCAAAGCTGAGGGATCACGAGAGTCAAGCCCCCTTCTTCAATGGCCAGCTTCTAAGGAGGACTCCATCAGTTCTTCTGCCCTTCGTTCCAAAACATGAGTTCCTGAACCCAAGATACCAAATCCAGCTACTGAATCCAGTTCTAGTCTGCTGCTGAATTTCCTTGGTGCCTGCCTGCTCTGCAGCATCAATGGTGATTGCCATCGAGGAGGTTAGTTTTGATATCAGTTTTGTATGTATTTGTATACATTTAATTATTTTTTTATTAGTGCTTTTATTGTGTCATTGCACATTAGTTTAATTTAAACATTAGTTTTCTTTTCCAATCCATAAGCCTCTCTGCCTTTCTCTTCCCCTTTGGGAAGGGAGAGGGGTGAATAGAGAGCATCTGTCATTTTTTTAGCAGCCATCCCAGCCCTTCCCCTTGATAAGCTGGAAAAACCGTCATTTTCTCATGGCAGTAAGCATTCTTGGCTAAGCCACTAGATCGCTGAAGCTTCTTGCCCGACAGGACGTGTGAGATCCTACACCACTCCTTGGAAGGATGAGCCTCCAGTGCCACTTGTCTTCTAGGACTTCTCTAAATAAGGAAGAAGACAGCTAGGTCCAAATATCAGAAGATACTTTATGGCAGGAGAGCAGAAGTGTCCTGGGCTTAGCCTCAGCCAACAAGTTAAGGATAGAAGAGTTCTCAGGAAACTTCAATCTTTACTATGACTTTTTTTGTGCCTCAGAAGGGTCTCTACCCGGAAAAATGTATCGCCACTCTAATTGTAAAATAAGAAGGATAAAAAGACTTAGTTGCAGGTCTCTTAATTTTATTAGTTGTTGATATCTAGAAGTGGGTTGGCATGGGGCAAGGCATGAAGAATGCTTCTGCCTCTGGGAGCTTTTAACCAATGAATTGTTAATAGAAGCCTGGAGCTTATCAGTGGCCAGAATGTGATATCCTGCATAGTTCTGGCAGTGTTTGGCCTTGTCTAAATGGCAATGTCACATTGGAGTGGGAAGGGCTGTAGGAGCACCGATCAACAGAGGAAGGTGTGCTTTGAGAAAGGATGTTGGAAAACAAAAGTTGCATAGAAGTAGCATTCAGTTGTTGAGGATGGACTGGAACACAGAGGAGATAATAAAGGCATCACCCAGGTGTGATGTACTGGCTGAGTGGAAGCAGAAACAGGAAATATTGCAGTTGATGCTATAGGTCAGAGCACTGTTCTGGGGAGCCTTGAAGGGAAGCACAAGTAGCTGAAATTTAATGCAGGAGGCCAAAGGAAAATGATGGAAGAATTCAGAGGTGCCACTGTTGAGGCAGATGATTTACTGAGGTGTTTGAAATAGGTTGCAAAGGAAAAAGATGAAAATGAAGAGGTGGCTCTGGTAGTCTTGAAGAGAAATGATCAGGGCATGACCACAATTTTTGTCGCATGGCTGACAACGGTGAACCTTAGAGAAGTTGCACATGGTGAAATGATGTAATCTGACAAATGTCTGGCTCTTGTCTCAGACTGGAAGAGATGAGTCTCAGGAGATTTAATTAACATGTAGGACTCCTTATAGGAAATTGCTGTGTTGTTATCCCCAGAAATTTCTCAAGAAATAAAAAGCAAAATGAAAGATGGTCACGATTCCCTGATTTCAGAAAGAAACTCTGCGAGTCACAATCTGTGCTTGCTGTCCTGGTGATGAATATTCAGATCTGTTTTCTCCCTGTGGACAGAAAGCTCTAGAAAGATCAAGTCATTGTTTCTTGGACCTCCAGAGAATTTGCTCTGAATGATGTTTGAAACATCATTCAATAAACCTTTATGGAGAGATAAAGTATGAATTCTAGCTTGATTTCATATTGACTTGTTACAGACAGGCAACTGTTCCAAAAATGTTTTCACATATTCATTCATCTCCCTTTAGAGAATGCACTGTGCCAGTGAGAAGAGAGAGAGAACAAAATTATCATGTATTATTTTTAGATGCAAGCATTATTTGTGGTTAATGTTACTCTGCCAAAACAGGGTACCAAACTCCAGATTTCAAAACCAGGCAACTTTATTGGATACCTATAAAACTCAGTGTGCTGGAAAGAGGAGAAATTTTCACCTAAGTCAAATAGTCTGACATGTACTGCCAGCTTACAAATAAGACTGAAGCTGGAGTAGCTCAGCAAGAGAAGATGAAGAATATGAATGTACCAAAATGTCTGTACCTGGATGCAAGAAGCATGGAAAATAAGCGGCAGGCGCTAGAAGAGATACTAAACAATGAAGTTTATGAGCCAGTGAGCACAGTTGAGGCAAGGTGGGCTGATTCCTGTCAATGCTTTGAATGTCAATAAAGAGGGACACTCTGCACAACCAGGCAGAGGCGCAGCGGCAGGGTGCGGCTGTGTTTTCTCACTGATGTGGTGCAACCACATCACAATGAGTTCAAATGATGTTCTGTTTTCTTGAAGAAACTTAAAATTGGTGGATCACAAGAAATAAAGAATATGATGGATCCAGTGCAGCTTTCTTTGTTCATGAGTTCTTGAAATTCCACAAAGCCCTAAACAAGCGGGTTGGCTGTGATAAAAGGCAGTTCATCATTTTAAGTTAAATTAACGCTCACGGTTCCTTAGTAAAGCTGCAAAGCACTGGATGCTCTGTGTGAATATTGGGTGTGTTCTTATGAAGCTTCCTAATTAGAATAATTAGTACCAGCCTCAGGACAGGCCACCCACTTCTCTTTCCCGCTTTGATGTCAACTGCTGAAGGGAAGAATATAGATAGGATCTGGACTGTAAACACAAACACTTACTGAGGTCTTTGGCCCCAGTATTGTAGCCCTGAGTTGCTGGTTTAGGTTGAGCAGCTTATGTATAAGAATGAACAATGATATGAAATATTAAACATTTTAGCCAGCCCCTAGGCATAGGTACTTTGACCATTAATTAGACTGCACTTTTCTTTTGCACACCAAGTATTGAAGACTGAAATGCTTCCTCTGTTTGCTGGGCTCCAGCGTTGGGAGCCAGCTAGCGTTGGGTGAAGCAGACTCAGCTTTCCAGTGGAGCTGGGAGATGCAGCTGACCCAAACTGGCCAAAGGGATATTCCATATCGTATAATGAATGTTCTGCTCGGGAATAAAAACTGGGATAGAGGAAGAAGACAGTGGGGTTTTGGCTTCCAAGCTGGCCATTTTTCAGCTGCTCTGCCTTTGGGAGAAGGTGAGTGATCTCCTTTATCCCACTTGGTTTTTTTCTCTTTCCCTTACCTATTTAACTATCTTTATCTTGACTCGTGAGTTTTCTCACTTTTGTTCTGCTTGTTCTCTCCCAGTGGAGCTGGAAAGCTCATGGAGAAGGGTAGTCTTGTGAGTGTATCGCTGTGAATATGGCATCATTGTGCTAACTGCGAGGTTAATGCCAGGGCTATTTCTGAAGCACATCAGTGAGGTGCCTGATTTGGCACCTGCTTCCCTGCTTCTGGAGGGATGAGATATCTCAAGAGCCTGTGTATGTGCACTACTAAATAACTACCTAGAGTACAGTTCATTCAGAGACACTTTTCCACAGGCAGTATGGACAAGATGCCCCCAGGTTTGGGTCTGCCCACCTTCCATTAGCTGCCACTATTCCAGAAAGCCATGAAGCTTCCCTTCTCCTCCTCAAGCTATAGACCACACCATACCAAAACACCACTGCGGAAAACAATCTCACATCAGTTCAGACATTTGGGGAGGAAAAATGCTAAGAATTATATAAGCATTAGGTCTGCTGCAAGGATCCTGGTGGAGACAGGCTGTGTGCTAGATGTGTGGATTGACAGTTGCCTCCAGAGCCTTGAGTCACTGGACTGTAATCCATTGCATGCCTATGGCCAGATTGTGTGTTCCCTGTTGCAAATGCCTGTAGGCAGATAGGCACAGCCTAAGTCTTCTTTAAAATGTGGTGGGGAAAGACAGGCATCCACTGCAGAACACCTGCAAGGGGATGGCACGTGTCTCTGAACAGGTAGTTGTTGGAGTGTAAGGTCCTGCCCTGAATGAGGTACTGATGGGAGTTGAAACATTATCCTCCAGTGCCTTCTAATTACCTAGTCTCCTTCCCTCCTTGAGATGTTGGTTTCATGGCTGGTTGCTGCGGGGCAAAAGAGGATGGGAAACCACCACATTTCATGGTGGTTGGACAGTATACTAAAGTACACGGGGGAGGATTTCTGGGCTAGCAGGAACAAGCAGAAAGAGCCTCACAGCTACTTAACTGGGTGTGAGCTTAACCAAGGGCATTTGCAGGCAGCCTCCATCCCCAAGGGTGGCATCCCGGCCTTGGGAAGTGCCAACACATCTCGCAGGGGGAGAGGCTCTTCATATTGAGGGCCTTACTGTGGTCCCTTCCTAGTGCTTTTGGTGGCACCCAGGTGCAATAGCAGAGCTGATGGGATGAAACGACACATGCAACTGGTGCTGCAGACTCTTCAGACACATGTCCAGGTTTCTGTTCTCAGGGGGCTCGCTGTCACCCGTGTGCAGCTGCTTCCTACTGTTTCCCCACCACCCCAAAAGCAGATGCCTTGCTCCTCTCCCAGCAATCCTGCACCTGCTGAGCCTCCCTCCCAGACTCCTTTAGATTAGCTTAAATGTTTTTAAGCAATAGATGCTTCCATGCTTGGATCAGTCAGAAGATGGGGAATGCTTGTTTGACTATGCTACCCTTTAATCCTTTAACGGGAAGCTTTTATCTAGCAGAACCGGGGAGTGAAACACACAGAGCAAAGGCTTGTTAGCAGAAAATATTGCACCATTGTGTTTTCTTTGACAGCTTGGCAGCAGACTGCAACACTTTACAGACATGCGTGTATCAAAGCAAGCCGTGCCGTGGGGCTGGATGCAGCCTGCTGAGAGGAAAACTGGAGATGGGTCTGGGATGAGAAATTGCAATCTGCAACTGCCCCATATGTGTTATTAAATCTGCACTTTTAGATATAAAAGCAGTGTAGGTCTGTCAACACTAAATATGTCAGTCACAGGTAGAAATTGCCTGGCGTCCTGCAAGTCTTATTTGCATGAAATCAAAAATAGTAGGAGGAAATCTGCCCACAGCAGACTTTCAATTTACGTCACTCTGCCAAACTCTTCAGCGAAAGCAAGCTGCTGTGTGAACACTTAGTCATCACCTTCATTTAACATCCAGTGGGTGTAATGTTTGGCAGCCCAGCCCTCTGAAGAGACAGCCCTGGCATCTCATTTTAGCACATTATCCCATTATATTGTGCGCTGTAGTATCCTGGTGTAAGGAAAGCAAGGAAAACACAGAACTGTATGTGCACAAGGGGCACAAACTCAAAGATGACTTGTCTGGGACAAGCAGAATGCCTGAGATTATAAACCTGGAGGGTGTGAGATAAAGCCAGTAGGGTGAGGACAGAGCTGGGAGCAGGCTGGGGGTCAGAGACCAGCACCCCCTCCAGCTGAGGAGACTGTTTCCAAACCTGCTCCTGGAAGGAAGCAAAACAGACTCTCCACACAGCTCAATCAGAGACAGAAATAGGAGTAGCATCACCCATCACAGCTTGGAAAGTTGCTTGTTTTGGTGCTCTGTGTCTTTTTTCCTCCTTGGTTGTGCTTAGGCCATTGGTGTTCCAGCTACAGGGAACATGGCCTGGTTCATTGGACTTTGATGTCCCTTCACGGGGACATTGACTTGGCTACACCATGGCTCACAAATGGTCTGACTGCTAAAGACTGGAGGTTTCCCAGTGTCTGAACTGGGGGTTCTTGCGAATGTCCCCAGGGTGGACTTAGGCCCTGAAACTCATTCCAAAACTGATGCTGCTGTGAATCATAGACAGGTGGATGCATGATGCCAAGTGTGAGTTTAAAATATACTGAAGAACACAGAATTGGTGTTTGCTAAATCTTCATCACCTCTTTTTCAAAAAACCCTATGATGTTGCATTATATCTGCAAGTGCTAAATATCTGGTTTGGTCCTTAGATGTTTAATATCTGTGTAATCTAAAATCCAAGGCCCAGATGGATATTCAAGGGCACCAAGCTTTCAGTGATACTCATGTAGTTGGCAATTAAGAGCATTAAGGCAATTAAGACTCATGAGACTACAAGTGAGGCACCACAACACCTAGCTTTTAGATCTCCCTAGTGCAGAACACAAAATAAGAGGAGGCGTATAGAGATTGCAGCCATCCTGGCAAGTTAAACGTATGGAGAAGCACGCTGTCACAAAGGCTCATGGACATCCAAGCTTGCAGAGGCAGGCAGCCACAGGCAGACTGCCTCCTTGGAGAGGCCCTGGACCATTCCTACTCCCAGGTTGTGACTAGACAATCTGTGGCAGACACAAGAGGTGGCACAAGACAAAAAAGTTGCCAGGCACTATTTGGATGATTTAAAAGCACACATGACTGAGGTACAGTTTTCTATAGGCTCCCTGGTGCTCTTCCTTTGACCAGTACAGAGAGAGTGTCATGCACCATCTATACAGCCCTTGGCAGGGACCAACAGTGGTTGGACAAGTCCCACCTTCACTAAATGCTCTGACTGCTAGGCTGCAACACGAAATGTTGACTTGTGTCCCCGCCTCCTGGCCCAGGAATCTTGATTTTTTTGTTTGTGTCCATGCAGCTGCTTTCTCGCTATTTCTCTTCAGCTCAGGCAACTCCCTGCTTTGCTGGCCAGCCACTGTCTTAGACATTTATCTGCCTCCAGGCAGTTTATGGGGAACTTGGAAGACATGGAGCATGAGGCAGAAAATCCTGTGAGAGGTTCTCTGTTGTGTGCTCAGCTAAGAGACAGCAAAAATCTCTTGCTTGCATTTTGTGCCCCTTAAAATATTATTCCTAAAAAAAAAAATGGATGGAGCTAATGTGCTGCCTTTGAAGCAATGACATGAGCATCCCTGAATCTCCACCAGTGCTGAGGGTGAGGAGGTGGATATTTTTAATTACAGTTACCCTGTGAACTGATCCCATGAAATCATGCTCATTAATAGGTCTGATACGAGGGGGATTACTCTCATTACTCCAGTAAAGAGTGAGCCCACCAGCAGAATAAACATTGGCAGGATCAAGTAGCAGATGAGTCATCTTTTCCAAACACAAAAAGCCAGAGAGCCAGTAAATAAACATGTTAGTTAAACTATCACACACAAACTCTGTATATATTTTAAAGAATCTTGGATAGCCTCTCCCGCATACTGAAACACTGTCTAGACCCCTGTCCTAATACAAACATCTCCAGCTCACACTGTCCCAGCGCGCTGCAATCCCCCAGCCACAGCTGTGCCTGGCCAGGGGAATGCTCCTTCTAATCCAAACCATGTGCGAGTGGATAAACTAATGGAGTCCAGCAAGACAAACGTTTGTGGGGTTAACTTCTGCTCTCCTTTGCTTCCTCTACAACCTGTTTGAAGTCCATGGGGTCATATTAAGTATATTAGAGGGGAATTTGTTCACAGTGTCTCTGGTGTAAACATAACAGTGCCATATTTCTCCATGGGCATTTCAAATAACTTTCAAGAATCAGTAGGAAAACATAGCCATTAAATTAATAAAATAATATTTAAGGTGGTAACTCTTCCCGAGTGCTTAAAACCTTTTTTTTTTTTTTTTTTGACTAAAACAAAGCAGGTGAACATCTGAGTAAACTGATCCTAACAGTGCAAAGGTGAAGCAAAGCGGGGCAGGATGCCTCAACAATGTAGAAGTTTTCTTTGTAGCAATCTTCTGGGTTTTTTTTCAGACATCTTCCAGAGGAGCAGAAAAGAAACATCTGATAGAATCATGCCATGGTCAATTAGACCTCACCTACGGGGAAGTTTTACCTATGTTCAGGCTACATTTTTCTTGTTAAATTTTATCCTACTACTGCTCGCTGGCTCCATCACTCTTATCCTTTACATTAAGGAAATGATCTCATCAACAGTGTCTTTAAAGGCCAGATGCAGTGCTACTGAAGCAGTGAGACCCCTCCCAGCTACTACAACGTGAGTACTGGTCCAGGCATCCTGGATCTGTCGTCTAATGAAAGCAGAAGGGCTTGTTGTGGTGGGGGAGACACAAGGCTTTGGACTCCAGCAGGAAGCTGGTGTCCTTATTTCCAAGAACTTCTGATTTAGGGTCATTCTGGGCAACAGCTAGGGCCTGTTTTTCAGTCAGGTTGAGGAAGTCGATATGTATAATGTGCTTATTGTCTGTGAAAGTCAGACACATGTGTAGGGATATACACAGATGGGTTCAGCACTGGGGAAAACAGAGCTGTTTGGGGAGTTTTGATGAATATGCCATCACTGCGTAAGGATGTTGTGCCTTTCAAAAGTTGTGTGGTTTGTTTGGACTTTTGTAACCTGAGGTGTCAGCTTCTAAATCTTAACAAAGCAATTTTGGGGGGTCTTTTGTCCTCTCAGCACTGGATTAACCACAAATACACATTTTTCTCATTGTATCACATTCTTAGAAGAAAACTCCAGCTGATGATGATGCTTATTGAGTTTCTTTCAGCTCTAGCCTTATTTTGACAGCATTGTGAGTTAATTATGGGTCCAATTTTGGCTGTACCATTAGACATTGGTCCAATTTTCATACTGTGTTTGACACCATCTCTAGTATCTTCTTCAAAGCTCTGTAAGGGCTGGGTGCCATGTGGTTTGACGGTGAGCTTTTGCACAAAATCCATACCAGTCTAGCACATGGGCAATTTCACAGCATGGAAATGATGTTTCTAAAAAAGTAGAGTGTCAGTGTCTTTTCCTTGGGCATGGGGCCCACTCACTGCCTTCTGAGCTGAAAAAATGCTCCAGTTGTAGCAGTGGCTTTGTGCAACTTATTTAAGGAGCAGAGTCTCAGCTGCTGCAGACTTAATAGCTCCACTGATTTATGGTTCCACCTGATAAAATTACAGCTCATTTGTTTGCTTGTTGGTTTCATTTAAGCTTTGAATCGTGCTGATGATCCTCACAAGATACATTTCCTTCTACGTCTTTTGTCGAGACATCAGTTCTGAAGTGGGTTGAGCTGCGACGCAGGAACTCTTTGTCTTAAAAATACTGTTGGGTGAAATTCTGACACAGGCTGTGGCGAGAGGAGGAGGACGATAGCCTTTGGTGGGGGAGACCTGGTCATCCATCCCTCAGTTCTCTTACCTGTGCCACAGGAGAGCTGACAAGAGAATGAAAGTTTTGATCTGGGGATAAAACCCCAGCACAGTAATGGCTCTGAATTCTTCCCAATAATTTAGTAGAACAAAGCATATCAGAACGAAGCAAATGTAAAACCTTACTGTTCTTATTTTGTAGAGCCATTCCATACCTGTATAGAGTTCTTCTTCACATGGTTTGATTTCATCAGTCACAGCGTTTGTGGCAGTGGACTGTGTCATTTTAATATGAAATTTTAGCTGTATTTCATTTCAGTAATATTTCACAGGAGGCTTCTATGACTGACAGGCAGCATATAAATAATATATGTGATCATTTCAAAAGCATAACCTGTAGGCTGCTCTCTTGTGCTGACTACTACATTTGCTACTAACAATCTTTCTTAGCCATAAATACAATGAAGCAATGGTGCTGCTGGACACAGTGGTTTTAAAACCAGTCTATAAACTAAACATGTAAAAGAGGTACATAAAACATAAGGTAGAGTACATATACATACGCACGTATATTCCAGTTACTCACTCACTGTCGCATATTCACATGGTACAAAATACCAATTTCTTCCTTCTCAATCATATACTTTTAACAAATGTAAAAATAAATCTACTGACTAGGTTGCCCACATGTTGTGAACTGTGATATACCCTGCTTGTCAGTAGGTGTCATGCAACACCACAGTTTTTAAACACCTGGCTTGCATAAAAATGTCCCTGAAACAAGGTATTCACCTGAAAATGCATTTTGTTGTTGTTTTAAGGTCACAAATATTGTCATCTGGAAGATGAACAATTGTAATATGAGCATCCACTAATGAGGAATTACAACTAATGCAGTCTCTTTGGTTACACAGTCAGTTGTGTTTGGAACGGCAGCAGCAGCCAACACAACAGTGAGCTGTGTAGACAAGGTAGCAGAGAAGAAGAGAGTCCTTGCAGGACTCTCCTTGCAGGAGAGACCAGGCACAAAGGCATCAAGCCTAATATCTGCTCACCTCTATGTTACCTTTTCTTTCTGCTTTTCTTCCTGTGACCCTAATAATCCAATAAAAACTCTTTTGTTTCTGTCATAAGTGCAAACACAACTCAATAACATCATCATACAGATCAGCCAGCTCGATTTTTCTCTAATCCAATCAATAAAGTGACCATGCTGTGCTCCCTGCTCCAATTTAAAATTGAGGATGATGGCCTGAAAGAAGCAAATCCCAGTCTGCTGCTAATCAGACCTTAGGATATCATTTTGTTTGGTTGCTGTTTTCAAGGCTTGATCATGCACACACTGAATGTGCAAATGCAACAATAAAGTTAAACGATGTAGGGAACAAAAGAAAAGTTGAATTTTACAGATTTTAGGTTGATCAGAACCCTCAAAATGCCCATTGGGTGCCCCAACCGTGAGTTAAGTGAGTGCTTGGGTGCCGGCCGGGAAGGAGGAGGGTTCAGTCACATCCCTGGCATCACATGTGCGATTGACGTTGCAGACCACAGGGATTTACATTTCTGTACCCCAAAATCTAGATTGATCCATAGCCCTGAGAGGCCCAGACTGCCCTGAGACAGGGTATTAGATATAGTTTTTGAGATCAGTCAGATATCTCTGTTCCAGTTCCCTCTGGCTAATTCCTGATAACACTTTGAATGTCTATTGATCAGGCAGAAATTTTTCTGTTTGCTTCTGCACTTGAAATCTCATTTGATTTGTTGGCATGAAGCCATCACTAGTTTTTAATATGAAGAGAATGATTTTTTTTCAACATCTATAAAGAAGAAAATTGTTCCAGCATTTTTTTTTTTTTCTCTTTAAACAGCTTTAATGCCAAAGCAGCTGGGGGAAGCAAGTCTGAATTTGTCAGACAGATAGATAGCCCTTGTTGTAGAGAAGTGTCTTGGAGTGTTCCGGTTAAAATTGGTTTTGATTTGCCAGAGTTAAGAGCTGTTGAGAATTGCACATGCAGTAAATGTTTTAACACTGATAGTGCTGAGCTGGGAACTGGCAGAAGCTCGCTGCTGCCCTAGCTGCAGCCTGGCCAAGTTTGCTGAGGCATGGGTTGCTGGAGGGCCCCAGGGGCTGTAAACCAAAGGGGCCAGGTGGAGGGATCCTGAACACTAAATTAAGTGAACCGAAGTGAAAAAAAGCGCCAAAGTTCCCATGGAGATCCGAACTCTCAGACCTCTACTAAATCGAGCCGTAAAACAGCATAAATGTTTTTTTTTCTCCTGCACAAAGTCACACTCACTAGGGGAGATGCCATGCTGGCGTTGCCAGTAAGGTAGCAAAGTGCTCTGACAGCATATTGATTTTGCACAGTGTAAGATACTTCATGGAAAGGGAGAGATTTACTGTGTGACTGATAGACAGAAAGGCAGGTAGCTGTGTAATCAGAGAAAATGGAGTCTACTAGAAGCATCTTATTTATGGTCGTTTATCATGAAAACATGGAGCATCCAAGAAGGACTGTTATTTTCTCTTCAAAAGCTTTTGGAGCAGCTTCCCAGCACCACATGCAGTATTGCAGTTAGTGAACTATAGAACTAAGTAACTTGAACCAACATTTTGTTAACAGATAGGTAATACTAGTAGCATATTTATTGATCTATCACTTGAATTGTGGCCAAATCTTGATCCTAGTCAGAACCTCCGGGCTAGCTGTAAATTGTGTAACATCGTGGCTGTACACCACCAACACAATATCACCCTCTTCCCCAGAGAGAGTATTACCTCCTATTTATTTCATTGTTTCTGGGCCCTGTATATGGCCACAGCTTATCCATCTATAGCTCTAGCACATGACGGTAAGGAGAGAAAAGACATGGATGGTGGTAACATAGCTGTCTGTAAGGTTGCCAGTAAAGTCTGTAAAATGAGAAAAGGGTGTTCAAACAGCTGGTATGTACAGAGATGCAGAGATACAGAGAGATGTGTCCGTGTGTGAGTGAAAGACAGAACTTCATTCATGAGATATATTCATGTCTGCAGATACACAATTTCCAGACATATTAAAAGGCAGCAGAAAGAGAAGAATAGATTTGCATCTGCAGAAATACCTAGTTCTCTAAGCAAGAGAAAATACATAAATACATCTCAGAGCAGTGGAACTAATGCAGGTGGGTTTCCTAAGGATCTGTGACCTGGCTTGGCTATACAGTATATAGTAATGTGTGAGGTCCAGGTGACTATTTCCCATGTCTGGGAACCTGACAGGGTTTCCTAGCATCTAGGAATGGTTTAGACAAAGTTTGTGCTGGAACCTTCCCCTCAGTGGAGATGACAGAACAACTCTTTCCTCTACTTGGCTGCCGATTTTTTCATGATATCTGTAGAGATACAGTACCTCTGAGATTGTCAAATATGGTTGAAATTAGTCAAGTGTTTGAAAATTCATTGGCAACACACATAAATGTATATACACACACGCATGTGTAGCGTGTGCTTGCGGAAGCATAGGCTCATAGGAAGCCAGGCTAAGAAGGGTACGTAAAAGCTCTCTGATCTATAAGCTGCTCACTCCCAGTGTGAAGCAAAACAGCAGAATGTAGTTTATTAAAATATTTGTGTGGTTTTAATTTAAAATCTGGTTCTTTCTATAGGAGAAAAAGAAGGTGCCGCTCTCAAGAGCTGAACAAGAGGCAAACATGTAACTGTTCATAAATTTGAAAGCTGGAAGACAATTAAACTCATGCAGACCCGTGTCAAATATCACTGATGTCAAAGAGTGTACAGGCGAGGTAATTCCCACATGCACAAGGCACAGTTAGTGCCATAAGCTGAGCAAGACTTTGGTAAGACTATATGGAGTCCCATATCCAGGTTTACTGCCATGTGTCAATGAAGAATTCAGCTTGGAATGGGGTAGCGCAGGCCTCATAGGATGTTCGGGAATTTTAAGCGTTTATTTTTTAAGGGGGACTAGAAAAATTTGACTTGTTTAGCTTAGTAAATGGAGGTTGGGAAGAATATGGTTACTCTATGAAAATAGAGGGAAGTGTAAGCAAGGCAGTAGTACTGGTTAAATGTAGAGATTATTACCAGCATAAGAGCTCACGGTTGTAAAACAATCTGCTAAAATTAGACTGAAAGCCAGAAGAAGCTACCTAGTCAATAGAGAAGTTAATTTCTGGATCTGCATTTTAACAGAAATAGAAATAAATAACTAACTCATGCTAAGATATAGCTTAATAAAAGATTGTCAGGAGAGTGTCTGACACAGTGGTGTGAGACTAGAAAAATTTGGACTCTGCAGCCCAAGATGTTCTCCATCCTCAGCAGGTTCTTAAGGGCTTCATCCAGCAGTTCAGAGGCTGGAAATGTCGAGTTAGGCTTTGCCATAGGGTAGGTCTGTGGTGCAAAGCCACATTCAGCATTGAGATCTATATTGGAACAAAGGGGAAATTTAGGCCCCTTCCCCTATGCACTACACCAGGAGAGGTACCGTGCAAGCCCCTACTTAGCCTGGCACTGTGTCAGCTCCTGCTTGAAGGATATCCCGCTAGCAAGAAGCACGGTTTTCTATCCTGTTTCATTAGTTTATCATTTTCTTTTCTCTTGCCCTATTTACCGGGCTTGTAAAATGTGTATAGCCTACAAGTGGCAGAAAGAGTTTAACTTAAAATATAATTAAGAGAATTCTGTACAACACAAATGTGGAAACTGTGAAATGCACCAGCCATAACGACAATGCTGTTGGACAGGAGTAATTGAATGTCACTAAGCCACCCAAGAGCATTCCATGTTACGTGGGTTTGATTTCTTTTTCCCTGATACAGCTGAACAGATTGGTGGGAGTGTGAGGGGAAGAAAAGAGAGAGAATTATATTCTGACTTGCACCCTACATGCTGAGCCTCACCTTCTATCCGCTCTCCAGCCTCAGATCATTTCTCCCAAGGCGTAGGTGTAGGAGAAATCTCATTCCTAACATGACACATAGGCTGTATTTCAGTTTCTCTTAATGTTTATCAGTAACATAAATCTCTTTTCTTACAGTGCAGAACATCTCTTGGAGGCAGGAACTCATTGACCACATGCTGCAGCAGTTGGAGAGGCATGCCTACTAATTACTGGCACTCTGCAGCACTTACATCAACATTTGCTGTTGCAAGTAATAATAATGAGCCACAGCATGGGTTGGATCACACAACCAACAACTTCCTTTCTACTTCTTGATGTTTATCCTAGTTTTTTCTTTTCACTTTCCATCTTTGCACCCTGATCAGGAACGGGCTCCAGGTCTGACAAAACAACCTCATAAATGTTTATAAATACGTCAAAGGGGAGCGTCAGGAGGACGGTGCCAGGCTCTTCTCAGTGATGTCCAGTGACAGGACAAGGGACAATGGGTACAAGCTGGAACACAGGAGGTTCCACAGAAACATTACGAAAAACTTTTTCACTGTGAGGGTGACCGAGCACTGGAACAGGCTGCCCAGGGAGATTGTGGAGTCTCCTTCTCTGGAGACATTCAAAACCCGTCTGGACGCGTTCCTGTGCGCTCTGCTGTAGGTGATCCTGCTCTGGCAGGGGGGCTGGACTAGATGATCTTTTGAGGTCCCTTCCAGCCCCTAACGTTCTGTGATTCTGTGATTCCGTGAAAACTTCCAAATTGGAATAAAGGAAAATGAAGGCACTAACCCTGTCTGGAAATTTGTCTGAGGCAGAGATTTCTCCTGAGCCACTCTCACCTATTTCAGAGAGTATATTTAGGTTGATGTTCCCCAAGGGACGGCAGGACTGGCTGTGACAGCATGGGCTGGTGTTACAGAACAATTTTCCTATATCAAGAGAGCAGGTAGCCTTTGTAAATCATAGGCAGAGAAAACTGGTTGCGCTTCCATCCAGTTCTGAGGTGCTAGCCATCTTCATCCAGACTGAAAAGATATCACAGGAGCTGATGGTGCACAGTTACCAGGGTGAATCAGTGAGGTCTGCTTAAATAAATGGAGATCAAATGCTTTAAAATACACGTGAATGTTAGGAAAATGGAGATTTTATACAGTTAGCTCTTTGTGGTGGCCTCCTTTTAATCTCTTACATCTCTGCAAGTTCCTTGGAAGCAGCTAGTACTGACAAAGGCTGGGCAACTCACAGACAGTTGTGGTGCATGATTCAGGATGCTGCAGCAGCCCTGACCACCCTTATAACAGACATTTCCCTCCAGATGCTTCACAAGTTATTTCACTCTGATTGATGTCTGTGATCTGAGAGCTATTGCTAATGTGCTGGGCTCACTCATGTGTTGCTCTGGCTTGTGACAGTGCTACCCTGTCTAAAGCAGGGCACTGCACTAGCATGAAGAGCAGAGAGCATGGTGTGTGTCTTCCTCTTTTTCTGTAAATTGTTCCTATCCCATATCACCTTTCTATCCAAGTGGTCTTGGAGAAGTCAGCTTTCTCTGTGTGCCAGTGGGTGCAATTGCTGATCCATCTAAGGATAAGCCCAAGAACTCCTTGCCTCTTCCTGCAGTACATAAAGAAATGAGATGTAACATCAGAAACTCCAGCTCACGTTGTCTTCTCGGCTTGGGCTGTACAAAGGGTGACTCAAAGGGTGCCTAAGCCCATACACTGATTCCTACATCACTGGAAGGCTACTTCCTTATTACTTTGCTACCTGGTAGAACAGCTTTTTCTTTTCTTACATAGGTTCCCTTAGTCCCTCCTTAGCCAAACTAACAGACACTAGCAGCCAGGAGAGTCACAGAGATGCTTTCAGCAACACTTGCTGGTTCCTACAAGTCCATGGAGAGTACTTGCATGCCACCGCACAAAATGAAGCAAAGCACATCCCATGCAGGATGCAAAGCCTGAACTTCAATTGCTTTATTTTCTAATCTCTTCATTCGTTCTTCATTTGATTAATACCTCAGAAAACACCACCAGTACTGAAATAATTGCCAGTATCTTGACTGCCAACTTGACTTTCAAGCTTAAGAAGCCAACATTGACCATAATACATCAGCCTGAAGGGTCGTGATGCCTAATACCATGTTCCTGAGGAAAAGCAAGGGAAGAGCACAGCCAAATACGCTGGTATCACCATGGAATGTCCTCCCTGCCTCCAACAGCTGGGGGACTATACAGTCTGTGCAGGCAGTTTTTGTATGAATGATAACATAATATATTCTCTCTATTTTTAGTCAGCTAACACATATAAGAAGCTTCTACGATTTTGTTCTACACAAGTAGGAGGCAAAAAGATTTTTATACATTACTTATTCCTATATATAAAGAGGAAAAGTACTGTTTATTTTCCCCAATGTATTCCTATTTTCCTCTTATTCTCAGGGCTCTCCATGCTAGAAAAGAAAATATACCTTTGAGTTAAACACATCCTTTTAGCTGAAACTGATACAAGGGCTTACTGAAAAAAAAAAACAAAAGAAAAAGGAGGTAAAATGTTGTCTCAGTTGAGTCTGAGTTTTTCAAAATAAAAATCCATATTGATGAATACTGGTTAAATCAGAAGATGGATGGTCAAATAACCAAATAAGCAGTATTAGTTTGCTGGGTCTTTTCTCAAACCAGAGACAAGATGTTTAATAGTGCCAAATATGAGCATCAATAAGTGTGAAGGAAAGTTTGTACAATGCACAACAGGAAGTTTTAGTGATCCTACCAAATCCAGCAATCATGCTGCATGCTCTGAGTGTCCTTTACTGGCACTAACATATTGATCTGCTACATACATATGTGCACAGTTAATTTACCTAATTTGAAACATTAGTCAGTCTTCAACTCCCACTGATCTCAGTGTTTAGGTTTCTGGGGGGGGAAAAACGCACAAAACAAAACAAGAAAAAGATTTTGCTATCTTTTTGGGAGTGTAGATGTGGAGAGAGAAAAATAGATACTCAAATCCTGGCACCAGATGTCCGATGGCGTGTTTGGAGAATTAGTAAGACTGGATAGACAAGAAAAATGGGGAGTAAGGCTTCACTCAATATAATAGGAATGTATCTGCAAGCAATTATTATGTCATTATAATTTCACAAACAATATGTATTAACCAGTACACAAATCTCCGTAAGTGCTAAATGAAATGTTAACCATTATATTCCGAATGCTTTATCACTTGAAATGTTTTGTGACATCAGAAACTAGTTTTCCTTCCACTCAATTATCTCTATTAACTGGTAATGTATACTGAATCCCCGCCATGCATTTCGTAATGCTGATCCTCATTAACTGAGTAAACAGAAGTGCAGCCTCATTGGCAAGGCGACTCAAGTGACCAGAAAGCAGAGCTCGCTCTGGCCGGGAGTCATCCATCATCGGTCCCTACGCCGAGGTATGAAGTTAGCATGTAATTAACAGGCACTCGGCGTGAGCAGGACCACAGGTGGAGTCTGAAGCAAGCACAGCAACTTCCACAAAAGCCCACAGTTATAGCAGGGTGCAAGATTTTGCTTTATAGGAAGAATTTGACAACATTAGGTTGATTTCAATACCCCCCACAAGCTGGAGCAAATTGTAAAGCAAAATGACATAAAACCAAAAGCACAGAGCACACAAATAACGCGACCTGCTTTTGTTTTGTCTGATACAGCAGTGCAGAATTGGACAATTATTTTTCCCTTGGAAGACTTGAATTATAAATGACATTTCTAGATCTCTGTAAATGGGTAATTTTCACACTGTTGTGTAGTGGTCTTGATGCTTATTAACTTTGACCTCATGTATAAAATGCCATCAAACCAAGGACCCATTTCAGAAAAACATTTAAGCATGTGCTTAAGCTTAAGTGCTGCAACGAAGCTGCTGGGAGGAAAGCTCATATTTAAATACTTCGCAAAGCAGGGATGTCATCATGAGTTGAAAAACAGCTCTGGACTTAAACTGCTCTGACTCCAGAGTGGCTGCATCCACTTTGTCTCACTCTTGAGTGGTTGGAATGGCCGAGGAGAGAGCACAGCTGTGCAGAAACAGCCCCAGCCCCAAAATCCACTGACTTCAGCTCTGCTGGCCTCTCTCCCCAGTTCAGTATAATCGCATGAGCACAGCTTGAATCTCTTCTCACTTCTGCAAGTGTAAATCACAAGTAAATCCTCTGAGGAGGAGACTGAATAGCCAAATTGGGGAGAGAGCAAGGCCAGCTCTTCTCTCCACGGGTACTCCGTAAAGTCACACCAGTGCTAGAAAAACAATCCTTAGAAAAACAAAATAACAAATAAAAAGGTTTCTGTAAAACTGTCATGCACAACAGCTCAGGATTTCCTGCTGTGCTTCTGTCATCACCTTCTGATCACCCTTTTATTTTGTAGCTTATCTAATTCTTCCTGAGGTTGCTGAGCCCAGTTGTCCCTTGATAACATTTTAGTGTAAATCCACCGACTATGGTTACACACGATTTACACCAGCAGGAGCAGGAAAGTAAAGAAATGACCCTGATGGCCCTTACCTTCCCACCACTGGGCATCTTTAACTCACAAAACTAAGGATCGCACTCGTCAGCTTGTCACTTGTGGGTTGGGTTGTACAGGCGTGGAGTCCATTATGGGATTTATTAAGGGAGAAGGTGGTGATGGCAGTGCTGTTCTTCCTGCAATTTGCATAAAATCTGTGCAGAAAGAGAGAGAAAAATCGTGAACATCTGGCTATACCCGTAGCCAGTACAGAATTCCATTACCGTGTTGGCACGAGCCCGTGAGCACGGCACTGCTAAATAATTCATTAAATCAGCAGAAGTCGCACGTGGAAGAGGTACACTGATCTAACACAGAGGAGCACTGTTCTCTATGGCAGAACAAGCTTTGCAAGAGCAAGGTATTTACCACCTGGTGTCGAACCAAAGCCTAGAATGATATTGTTCTTCCTCCAATGAATTTAGTATACAATAAAATCTCAGTGGACTCTCGTTGCCCGATCCAGTGGATGTTCATTCTGCAACATGGGGGACTAGGACAGCTGCTCTCCCTCCCCGTAGCAGTTGTGTCACTGGGCTTCAGAGACACCCTGCCCAAGCACTGTCAAGATAGAAGATGTGATAAAGCAGGACTAACACCGAATGTGTCACTTGCCTGGTGTAGCAACTTGTCCAGCATTGCTCTCTAGGTGAGGCTGATGAAAAGTCTCAGCCAGGCGAGATGCATGGCTTCTGCCCACCTTGAACTCTTCCGCTGTGTGGGTGCATGTATCTCCAAGCCGCTGGGCAACAGTCAGGAGGCCAGTGTGGTGAAACTCGAGCACGAGGCTCAGCAGAACATGCAGAGCTCCCCAAAGCCAGATCCAGACAACCAAGGCTGAGGTCCTTAGCTGTCTTAGAGGAGATGGGAGCAAGTCTCAGGGCCAGGACTCCTGCTGTGATTCCGTGCATCTCCCCACTTAGTAGAGGTATTTCCTCACTCTGTGTCATGAGATGTCTTGATGTCCTTGGTGTCTGCAAGTGGTTCAGGTACTCAGACATAAAAGAATCTGCTTAAACAGCAGGGAGAGCATACCCAGAAATCAGCCTAAGCTAGAGAACCCAGACAGAAGCAGCACAATGTTGGTCACTTATTCATGATTAATTCAACCATCTCTAATTTGCCTAACATACAGAATTTGCATTTACTCTGAATTTGCTATATTAGCTTCCATACAGCGTGACATTGGCTCCCCGCAAAACCCATTTCTCATCTCCTTCTAAGCAACGTATTTGCAGCCTTTTTTCTTTTCTTTTTTTTTTCTTTTTCTTTATTTTTGAGGCAATGAAATCAAGTACAGTTTCTCTCTATTGTTTTGCAAACAACTGATCAGCAAAAGAGCAAAACTGTGTCACATTGCCGTATCACCCAAATGAATGCTGTTCTCAGAAAGGACAGTGCTTTCATCTTAATTGCTAGCTAGCAACAAAAGAGTTGGAGTTCAGCACTTCAATATAAATCAATGATGGAAGAAAAACATAACAATTTACTAGAAAAGAGAGTATCTTCTATGGTGGCTATTTTATAATGCTGCAAAGGTAGGAGAATTACATAGCCTACTTGCTCTGCTAACACAGTATTTATAAATCCCCATTATGCCAGTTTCCATAATTTAAAACTTTTTTTCTATTCCTGAGCAATTTTCAAATAGTATTCTGTCTTCTTATAAACACTGAAATATAGATACTTTGCAATACCCAGTACTTGTGAGTTTACAAATGAGCTGTACAGAGCACTTGTAACTTAAAACTTATTTTAAAAAAAACCAAAACATACACAGCTCTGAGACTGCAGAGCTATGAAATTTCACCCTGAATAGATGTGTAATTCATTGCAACACATTTAATGTCAGGGCTTTCATTATTAGCACGAAAACTGGCCAGTGGGGCTGGCCCCACTGCAATTGGTACTACAGACCCTAAACTCAACCCCCCTGATCATGCAGCCTGATCTGGTGGTTGCTCAGCCCAGCGCAATGATTGCAAATGCTGGAAAGGGACTGGTGATTGGAAATATCCATCCCTACCCCAAAAGAGATTAAGCTCAAAGATAGGGTGAAAATCTGGGGGTGTATTGGGTATGCAGAATCAGAGGTGCCTGAGACCCTGGACACCAGTGGGGTATCACTTTTCCCAAAAGAGAACTTTCTACCACAGAACATTAAGCTGAGAATTGCTTTGAAAAGAAATAGTCTCTAATTATATAGGTTTAGTACATTTTGCCATTAAAGATGAATCTTTCTGGCTAAAATGCCAAGACTTTATTATAAACACAACCACCCTTTTCGATAAGTCCTTGGTGATCAAAGGTTTTAAATGTGTACCCACAAGCCGGTGTGAACCACTCACATTACCATTTGAAGTTGACATCCAAACTTCTCCAGCAGCTGGTCCCTGTATCCAATTAGTTTTCTTGACAGGACCTGAATATTAAGTTGTTGTGGGTTTTAATTAAATATTGAAGAATTATGGTGACATGGCATGACAGCCTACTGCAAAATAATTTACAATATCCCGTTACATTGTTATTTTAAAACAATTTTCCTAGCATGTTTAATCTTCTTAAAACCTGCTGCTAAATGAAATTACTGTATTTTGCTATATATCAAATAATGATAAATGGCGTCTTGCATTTACATGTGCCTTCCATACTCAAGGAGCAGAATACTGACTCCTCCTTACCTGCCTCCCTTCTTCCCTTAAAGAGAAAAACATTGTTTTCCATAATTGAGGAGCCTGAGTTTTTTAGAACAAATCCTCAAGGGATCTTTATATTTTAAAAGCTGGGCTCATGCTGAACATGTGCTATTGCCATCAGAGGCAGAGAGGTCAAAATGGATATAAGAAATATGTACAAATCTTTTTTTGTCTGGCAGGTCCAGTCAAAAAGTGCCAATTCAAGTATTTGATATTTCGATGCAGCTTGTGCATTGACTGATAAATGAATGACAAAATCCACTATTCAACAGCAATTGGGTTTTGTATTGGGTTGGCCTGGCAGGATTTTGGCAGTGCAGGGGGGAACTGCAGGGTGGCTTTTGCAAGAAGCTGCTAGAAGCTCCCCGAGTTTGACAGAGCCAATGCCAGCCGGCTCCAAAGAGGGACCCGCCGCTGGCCAAGGCTGAGCCTATCAGTAAGGTGATAGGAGAGGAACGCCTCTGTGAAAAACATATTTAAGAATGGAGAAAAAGAACTGCACCACAACAGCTGGCACAGAGATGGAGGAGTGAGAATCTGCAGACACCAAGGTCAGTGAAGAAGGAGGGGGGGCAGGATGAGCTCCAGGCGCCGGAGCAGAGAGAGTCCCCTGGGTCTGTGGTGAAGACCATGGTGAAACGGGTTGTCCCCCTGCAGCCCATGGGCGAGGTGCAGATGTTCACCGTGAGGATCACCGCGTAGATGTCCACCGTGTCGAGGACTCCACACCGTGTGGGTGGATGCCTGAAGGGAGCAGTAGCCCGTGGGAAGCCTGCATCAGAGCAAGTCACTGCCGGAACCTGTAGCCCATGAAAGAGAGGAATGCCCACACTGGAGTAGGTTGGCTGGTGGGACTTTTGGGATGCTGTGGGATACTCACGCTGGAGCAGTTTCCCCCGAAGGACTGCACCTCAGACTCACGAGGGGTGGGCTGCCCCTCATGAGGTGTCTCACTTTGGGCAGTTTGTGATGAATTGCCCTTCATGGGACGACTCACGCTGGAGAAGAGAGCGTGAAGCTTGTCTCCTGTGAGAGGGACCCCACAATGGCCCTGGGGAAGAGTGAAGAGTTCTCCCCCGCAGTGAAGAAGTGGTGGAACCAACGTTGGATGAACTGACCGTAACCCCCATTCCTTGTCCCCGTGCGCTGCTCAGGGGAGGAGGTGGAGAAACTGGGATTGATGTTGAGCCTGGGAAGAAGGGAGGGATGGGGGAAGGTGTTCTGTTTTTAAGATCTGGGGTTTTTTTTCTTATTTCTCACTACTCCTCTCTGATTAGTTCTCTTAATAAATGTAATTAATTTCCCCAAAATCCAGTCTGTTTTGCCCGGGACGGTAAATGAGAGTGATCTCCCTGTCCTTATCTCAAACCCTGAGCCCTTTGAAATATTTTCTCCCCCTGTCTAGCAGTGAAGGGGGAGTGAGAGAGCAGCTGTGTGGGTACCTCGTGGCCGGCCAGGGTCAAACCATGACAGGTTTGTAACAAAACGGGCTGGATTCTATTCTCCTTTTCAACAGCAAAGCCCCACAAAGCATGATGGAATTCCTTGGGGAAGTGCAATGCAAAACAGGATTTACCTGGCAAACACAAGTAGCAGCAGGTATTGTGTCAATCTAGTTTATCTAGTCTATCTAGTCTATCTATCTACAGAGCTGGGCTGACGCTTCTTACCAGATTTTTATGCAATGTCCATCCCCTCATTAGCCCAGCAGTGATCCACTGTGCTTATCCTTCCACACGCTGAGATCATGTGTTTAAAATAGACCTTCATGATACCAGTATTTGAATATCACTGGGTATTTGAATGATGCTAGAATTGAATTTTTTGATCAACTTCATTTGAACTAAACCAGAGAAGGAACATAAGATCTCTAAGCACACAGTATATTTTTCAGAGGTTAGAAAGATATTTTTTCCAGCACGAGCAGGGAGAAAAATGCAGAGTTAATTTTGACAGCACAGACACTGCTGCCATTGTGCAGGCAGAAACTCGAACTTCCCAGCTGTCTTGCCAGTTCAACACTCCACTAGATGTTTGAAGGGAAAGAATGGATGTTTGGAGGAATAGCTCAAGGGCAGAGTGTTAGAGTGCTTTCACAAACGGCATTCTGGAAGCCATGTTGTTGTTGTTATTATTATTATTATTATTATTATTATTATTATTATTATTATTATTATGCATCATCATCATCATTATTATCCCTTCTATAATCTCCAGCTTCCAGGGACCTAATGACACACTGCTGTTTCTCAAAACCATAAACATGGCAAAGGAAACTTGGACCAGCATCATCAACAGCAGCAGCCGAAAGCACACAGCACTGATGTCATTTTTTAGCTTTATGAGGCCCACAGCCTATGCATGGCTCAGCTCACTCCCTTCTCCCCAGACCACGAAGAGAAGGACTACCCAGGCAATATCAATCAGCTCCACTGCTGGATGGAAAGCATTTCAGCAACAGATGGAGGCAAAGGAATTATGTGTGCGTAGTGTGATCTTCTATTCTCCACCAGCAGAACCCTATTCAATTTCTACAGTGACATTTAGTACCTGCCTTGGTAGTGCATCCCCATAGCGTATGTTCTGCCCACAGAGCTGGGGACGCACAAGTCCATACCTAGTGCCCGGCTGAGACCCACCTCTCAGTTGGTGTCAGCTTGAGCCTGGGCTTAGCAGAGCTCTGGCATTTGTTAAGAAGGTGATCACCATAAAGTGATGTACCCTTGTGCAACCCTACCATCACTTAGTGTTAGGCCAGGACGTCCACATGGAAGCCCAAAAATTTGCTCTGCAGCAGGTATCCCTGGTTCAGTTTTTAGGACCTGGTGTTGATGTGGATAATGTGAGGGCAATCTATCTGCAGGTTTTAACAACGTTGCTAAGCAAACAGGTCACGCAGTGCGGCAGAATTCAACTTAGTCTCTAATTTGGGATTGACAAAACAGATATTGTTTGCTAATGCCAAGCAGAGCAATGAGCTAACCTGCAGCCTGGCAGATGTGCCCATGCACTGGCCTGAACGTCACTGCAGAAATCCCACTCAGTGCCAGTCTTATCTGGTGTGATGTAAGGGACATCTGTCTTTCAAATCAAAAACTATCAGCGGAGTAATCTCAGTCCAGCTGCAAACACAGCAGTAAAGAGATGGATCAAGATGTGGGAAATAACAATACCATGGATCTTTAAAAAAAGGAAATATAACAACTGCCTTTCATAGTCTTTCCGTTGAGCCTAATAGCCTTCCCCAGGCACACAGTTCATTTCATTTGTACATTGCCTCGAAACAGTCTCCCAGGGCAGGGCTGTTCCTCCATAGCACCCCTGCAGAGAGGCCATCTATGCTAGTGGCAGTGCTGCACACAGCATAGGTGACATCTTCATGCTGGAACAGTGGCGAGAAGTTTTACTCCACTTACATTCCCCTTAATGTATATTCATTTTTCAAACTAAGTGACTAGCATTTCTGCCACAGAAGTGCTTTGGGGAGCCCATGTGATGAAAGCTTTAAAAGCAAAAAGGGAACTATTAGTTTTTATGAATCCCAAAAGGCTATTCTGAGAGTTGCCCAAAGGGAACACATGAGCAATACTTGAGAAGAAGAAATATTATTTTTCAATAAGGTATAAAATATTTACCATCTGCCAGTGATGGGCCCTGAATGATTTGTGGATATTACTTTGACAGTGCAGTGTTTAAGGATGCATTTCACCCTACATAGGCAATCATCAGAGCAGTATATAAAAACCAAAAAGTCTCCTGTCAGTATTGACTGCATCTGAGAACAAATGCATGTATAACTCACCATGTATAACTTATCTTAAAGTTACGTGATTTTTAAATATGTGCACACATATTGTATGTATTTGCTGTTGGGAGAAACACAGCTGATAATGGTTTGTTGCTCAAGGAAGGAAAAACAAGGTTCTACTTTATATCACATGCAGGAAATTTAGATACCTTTCACATTATTTACTTAGGCAGTGTGGCTGTATTCCATCCTGCCAATTGACGAATAAAAGCTTCCTCCATAGTCAGAGCAGAGAAAAATATAGCCCTGGGGATAATTCATCTTCTCTACCTTAGATCTTGTCTTCAGATGGGAGGGGTTGCTCTCTGGAGGTGCTCACCTCTTGCTGTGTGTCACAGATGAGCTGCTTAGCCTAGAGACCATAGAAAAGAAAAAAAATTAAAGTCAGACGTAATAGTGTTTTGCATTTATTTAAAAGACATTTTCTTAACGTTCTTGATCAACATCCTTATAGCTTGTAGATCTATGCTAAAGCCCCAGGAACAGTGGAGTCTTTGCTCCAATGGTTTTAATTCACTTACACTTGAGCCCAGTGGGCTGCATTTTTAATTCTGACTTCCAGTGAACTCGAACTGAGCTGGATATCACTGTTCAGCATACAAGCCTCAAGATTTTAATGGTTTCAGAGCGAGCAAGGTAAATCCCTTCAGTCTCTCACTTTTCCCCTCAAATGTTACATTTAATTCCAAACCGGTTTGAAACAAAGACTTCACATCTGCAGCAAGAATGTGCACATAAAACTCTAGGCCATTCAAGTGACGTTACTCTTCTAAGTGCATTGCCCAGTAGTAATGCTGTACCTCGGGAAACCTAATTACACACCTCTGGATTATTCACAGGACTGAATCCTGGAAGATCAGGCTCCCCTAATGAGAGATTGCTTCACCCAAACCTGACACGTAGCCACCTCTGATATGGATTGTGATAGCATTTAACAGTGCACAGCAAGATAACCCAACTAAATTAGGACAAGAAATGGAAAAAGAATAATGCTGCCAACAGGAACTCCAGGGAGACTGTAAGTAGGCAGATTGCAGCTACCCGAGCTGTAACCGGGCCAAGGAGCCGGGGGGAACTGCTGTCAGCAGCACAATGGTGGCTACACTGTTCCAGGGGTCTGAAGAAGCTAAAATGTGGTTTGTCTTGTATGAAACTGCACAGCTCCCTTATAACTGGCTCAGATGAGAGTAAAGAGCAATATCTTGGGGTCAGCTCTGCAGTCTGCAACAGGGTTTGATGCAGCTGCTGCCTGGGTGCATCCTACACAGTGGATGACCTCGCCAACCCTGCCTGGCTGTATGCTCTGAAGGGAGGACTTAAAGCTCTAGCAAGTAATCTGCAGCTATTACAGTTGCTATTACTTTTCCAGTGCTTGCTTGCTTTATGGAGCTGTCTGGGGTCATTAGGAAGTTTCTGGATTGTACGAGACTTTTAAACTCTTCAGGTGCCTAGAATAAACTGAGCCACATGAAATCACAGCCTAAAGGAAATTAAGAGTCTGAGTTTAATACTGGATGCATGCCTGAAAAAAATGAGTGCACCAGCAAGCTTAGATGTCCTCCCTTCATACCAGATTCCTAGTGAGTCCTTTGTTGCTTTTTATCGTTTTCTGTTGCACAGCTTCAGCCTGAGACGATTTAAAATGACCACAGCAGATGCACCTGAGCTAGCAAGAAAGCGTCTTAAAAGAAAGCTCTTAAATATGAAAAGACTTCAAACCATTCTGTAATAACCCTTTTGGTGGTTTCTCAGGGCAGCACAGAAAATGCTAGTAGGAATGCGAGGTTGGCTCCTGAACACGAGGAATGCAGTTGTTTAGACAACCCATGACACACCAGAATACAAATTCATACTAATGAGAAAGATCCCTCTGCTGAACTTCTCTTCAGTATTAATTTCTCATTCCATGTTCCACGAGCCTGAAACCACACATAGAGTGCCTGTGAAGAGGGAACCTGGTGTGTCATAGGGCTGACAATCTTGGAGCCCAAACTCAGCTCCTCTGGGAGGGTCCCCTCGGTCTTTGCTTGTGGAGCAGTTATTCCCTGTCAACATTAACTTATTGCATAAGGGCTTGCACATGGTTTCTGCAGTTGGCTGGGACATGTTTTATGCCCAGCAGTGACCACTTTGGTTATTTACTCCTGCATCGCTAGTGTGATATATCTGGCTCAAGACGTCCAGCTTGTACCCCAGAGGTCCACACAGCCCTTCAAATAATGGAGCTGACCACAAGAAATCAGATTTCTCCTCCAGGTCTGGTGTTGACTTCCCAAAGGCTACCAAATGGAGTTCACATTATGATGGATTGTTCAAATGATTCACATCTCTGGCCCAAAATATCTTTAAGACTGCCAAAAACTCTCAATAAAATCTGTACTCAGTAACTCTACTCTTCTGTAGGAGCTGGACCTCTCTAAAACTAGGGCAAATCTTATCTGTGGAGGAGACAGAACTGGTCTGTCAGAACAGCCTGTAACTATGGAATGACCTCGCTCAGAACTTAAGGTCCCTGTTTCTCTAACCTTGCCTTCTCTAAAATAAATACAGAAAAATGTGTATATTTTTTCAATGAAAACAAAGCCAAACAAAAACAAAACTGATAAAACCATACCAAAATAGACATTCCAGAGCACACACTTCTCTCCAGAGGAGGGGAGAAGAGCAAAAATCACGATAGATATTAATCGCATCACTTAAGACATAATTGCACAGCATTCAGATACTGTCAAGACAAATCTGTGCAGATTTAAAATCAGCATACTGAACTATTCATCCGATTGTTTGAATGGTCTGCTGTGATACTTTAACCTCTCCCTTAAAACCACTTTGGAGGGGAAAGCTGCAATGTCCTCTCTTTCTGTAGGGGACATCAAGGGAGCTATTGGCATCTAAAGCTGGCATGGCTACCAGATAAATTAGTAGGAATTGTAGTAAAAAAAGATATATGGGATGCTTGAATGACTATGATGTATTCTTGGAACTCATCGCAGCTTTTATAAACGTAAGTCCTGCCTTGGAATTCTACTTCAGGCCTTGGAAGGAGCTGACAAACGTGAGTAAAAGGGGTCCAATTGATAAGGGCTTTCTGTTAACCAGAGGGTGTTGTGCGTGATTTTTTTTTTTCAATGGTTTCACTGAACACCCAACAAGTAAGTGGGAGAGAAAGTAACAATCATTTTCCTGTACAGAAAACCCCTGAGCTGAAAATGGTGGAAACTGCTCACAGTATCATGCATGTTTGTCTTGTTCTTACAGTCTTCATTATACAAACATCTTCACTCTCCCCTACACACACAAGGATACCAAACTACACAAGCCTTTGATCTGACCGTTTGCCATTTTAGCCAGCTATTGATCGTTTCAGCACTTTTTTCTAGTCAGCAATAAGCAATCATCATCAGAGTAAGAAGCAGAGTTGGGAATTTGATTGGGAATGAGTTTGAATCTCTCTGTTCTCAGTTCTGTTCCCACTGGACGGTAGTCCCACCTCATTAAATGGCAGTTGCTCTGATTCCCTACCTCACTGACATGATGTGAAAAACTGAGAGGTGCCTTGACTTTGCAGTAACAAGGAACAGTATACATCCTAGTTACAGAGAAGGCAAGAAAAAATGTGTTGTAGGAATACAGACATGGTCTGTCCCCGGTTTTATGAAAGGTAAGGAACAGATTTCAGTTCAGCAAAATGCTTTAATAACTCCCAGGTTGAGAACAGGGTAAGAAAAATGCTACCTGGAAGCACAGTGGTGCACAATAGCACAGTGACAGTGAATCTCTTCCCTTTAATATGATCATCTGTGGTTTTGCTGACATAGCCCTGTAAGCTGTGTTCCTGTGAACTGATGGAAGAGAGCCCTGGGTTGCAATTTCCAGGCTCTTGGAGAAACCCACTCATGACTTTATATGGCTTCTACCATGCCACTACTAGCACTAGCAGCTACAAAGGGAAAAAATAAAGCCCTTCAAAAACTTGTTTAAGAGAGATCTGAAGGCAAACTGAACCCTTGTGAGCTCTGGTCTAGTCTAAGGACTATCTCTGTTAGCAAGGGTGAAACCATTTTTTTTCCCTGCAGTACAAAAATCTGCCCCAATTCATTTAGCTGCAAATAGACATCTACCATTTTTTGAGATGCTTTTGGGTATCCAGTACAACTACATGAGGCTGCAGATGAGGCTCCAGGTTTCCAGGGGACCCCTCACTTTCCGAGCTTTGGCCACAGAGAAATACCCACAGCATCTGCGGTGGCACAGTGAACTGCACTCAGTTTTTTTACAACCACAGAGTGATTCAAGTTAGTTTGAGCTGCTCTGGTTTTTGGCTCCTGAGAACCAGAACGACAGCAGAGGCCTGCCCCATCGGTCAATACAGATGGGACCTTTGGCCTTTGCAGTGACAGAAGAAAGCTCTTTTAGTAGCTGTGCATCACTGCCTACTGACAGGGTCCTTCAGCTTCACGGAGCTGATCTTTGCTTTTCAGAACTGCTCTGTGAGCTACTTTTCCACACTGTAAACCAGGTGCCTTCTATCTCAAGCTCAGCACCCATGTGAATAAATAGCAATACACATAGCTCTAAGTTGGGCTACAGAAACCGTGAGATGCAGCCGCTTTGCAAGGAGCAAGTTCCAGAAACCAAGGGAGAATCAATATGAAGCTGTAAACAGGGCAAGAGCCGTTTCTGTTGGACAGTCTTCAGCACTGATTAAATTTTTTTTTATATTTTTACCTGATTTATTGTCATTTTATGTAGAGGTCTCACAAAATCACTATTAGATAAGTGCCCTGGAAATACAAATATAAAAATATATTTATGTTACTATTTTTCAAATCACTTCTTACAAGCCAAATCTTGTAGCACATGTACAATGCAGGAGAAACTGAGTGAAGCTGGATCCACTGAGAAAAGCCCATGATGAAAAGAGAAAGGCTAAGAACCTCCTGGTAAGCTGTAAATATAATTAAAACATGGAAGGGAGAATGTCAAATGGATTAAGGTTAATGGTTCACACACTGACACAGCTTGCACATGAAGAGCATTAATGGTTTTATCAGAAAAGAGTGGAAAAGGAGACTGTGCAGCAAACTGCCCCACTTCTGCAGTAATCTGCAGAGTGCTAGCTGCTGACCTCAAAGACATTTCTTGACCAGATGGAGAATGGGCACCTGAAGGCTATGGTATTAGTATACCATAATATATTATATTAGGTGAGGAGGGAAAAAACCTTTGAAACATGGTTCTTCATCCTGAGATCTGATTGAACCTCACCTGTTTTGCAGGCTGATCCAAAAAGAAATGCAGCAGAAAGCTTGGGCAGGCTTGAAATATTATCTCAGAGCATTTAGTTCAGCTCCCTCAGAGCATCTCTTTCAGCCCCCTTTTGCATTATTTGGCAGCATCTTTTGATACCACTCTTCTTCTCCCAGTGATTGCAGACACAGCTGGCTTTCCTCCAGGCAGATGCTGGCTGGGGAGCTGGACGAGAGGCCACTGAGGAGGAAAAATCCTTGTTGTATATACTGTGCATGGAAGAGAAATTCTAATAGTGTCCACATCATGTGGGGAGGAGGTGGGGAAGGGGGCACAGAGGCTGTACACTGATGAGCCAGATGAGAAACAGAAATCACAAATCCAGCACAGAATGTGAAATAAAACCCCCAAACAGTAATACCTTAAGAAACGGTTCAGAAGTCTAAAGGTTCTGGTTTCTTTTGGGAATTAGTAACACAAAAGTCAGTCTGATTTTGCTCAGCAGAAGAGAAACAATACCTAGCTGACAAGATAGCTCCAAGTACAGGAGATGACTAGTTAGATTACTCTGAACAAAGAAGGCTGGGTGACAGCAAAGTTTCCTTTCTTGTGTCTCATGCTCCTAACAGATGTTTACTGAGAGCACTTTTTCCACTCAGTCTTTTCAAAAATCTAGTTCAAAGGAGTTAGAAATTCATGACCATCAACATAACAAAAGAAGCAATAAACTTATGCATATCAAGGCTGATGTGTCAAAAAATCCAAAGACCCAAGCAAGCAATACAGAGATGTGCTATGATACAAATAAGATGCTGTGATCCATTTCAATAAATTCTTTTTATTACATAGTTAGAATGTCTCAAAACCCCACACTTTCTGAAGAGAAGGCTTCTGTAATAAAGAGATATGTCCCTTGTGAAGGTTTTGTGTATCTGTTTTACAGGCATTCCAAGTGTTCTTTGTTAATTGGACTTTTTTTGCTTCAACAATACCATTCATATCCTAGTTTTGCTTGCTGTAGTGTCATTTCTCTCATAAGTAAGCAGGTGGTTTTTGATTATTTTTTTGTGTGCACAAATGTAGCACCATGTCTGTAACTATAGGCAGGCCCTTTCATCTTGACTTTTCTCTTGTGGAAACAGAGACACTTTCACCTTAATGGAGAAAAGACCAATATTTTCAAAGTGATCACTGCTACTCTACATCTCTCTCTGATACAGGTTCATTTATCTTGCTTTTTTCTCTTTCTTACATTTTGGCCTAATTTAGCTGCTTCACCATCACATGCTAGCTTCACATTAAAGATGGCAGCAAAACATATGGTTCCTGATTTGCTACCTTCCAAAACCACTTTTTGTTCTTAAAGAAGAACTGAGCTCAAACAAAGACAAGGAGTTATTGTAAGGGGAAGGTGAACGTGTTTGAAGATACACTATTGTATAATAAGCCAGAACTGCCACTATACACTTTAAAACCTGAACAGTGATTAGTGAGAATGGCATCCACCTGCAACAGCTGCAGAGACTAATGAGAGTCACAGGTTTCCACAGGTTTGGTATGAGAAATCAAATGATATTTATAGATTTAATATTGTACTGGGTGCTGCTTATGGTGGTCAATGAGTGAAAGAGAAGACCCCATATTTTCAGGTAAGTGTTATAAAAAAAAAAAAAAAAGGCAACTGTGTTTCAAGAAATGAAGTCATCTCTCTGGTACTGTCACCGAAGCTTTTGAATTCAATCTACAAGCCCAGAGACAAGCATAATGCACCATTTGTCCATGTTGCAAGTGTAACAACTGCCTTAGCAGTTGTTCTGGATCATGGACTTGCTTTAATTTCTAAAACATCACAAGGGTAATGCCAAGGAACCACCTGAGAAGCACAGTTGTGAGGCAGCCAGAACATCATTAAAGCAAGGTCCACACTCGTAAAAAAAAGAGGATACTTCTCCTACCAGATTTCATGGAAAATCATATTTGTTGGACAGCAGTCACTTGTGTCCAGCAAGTGTCATCTGCCTTTTTGCCCAATATCACATACCAGCTGCTGTGCACAGAATTGACCAAAAAAGTGTAAAAATCACCATTCCCTCAATGCTCTGTATAGGAGACATGGTGGTGTCCATTGACATAGCCTCATAGGAAGAGGTGAGGATGATTTCACCCAGCCTTCTTAGACAGATTTTAGTGTTAGAGCAGAGAAAATAGTCTCCGGCAGCGGTCTTCCATCCATCCACCCATCCAGACACTCAAGTACTTAAGTGACTCTAGCTGCTGTGATTAGTTTAGCTGAGAACACTAAAGCATGCAGACAGAAATATGATACTACCGAGATTCTGGACTTAGGTCAGTCAGCTGTAAAGGCAGGGGAGTTAGAAAGTATTTTCCAAGTGAGGAGGAACACATACATCTGGTTAAGTTAGTGCAAGCGGGAAAGGATGGGCAGATAGCCACAACTTCTGAGGCACACGTATTATTTTTAAAGCAGTTTTCCTTCAGTATGTCTGTCACACCCAGATTTATTATCTTCACATAAAACTCATTCACAGAGCTGGCTTCTGGTTGTCTCTTTCTAAATTATATGGGCTTCTCTAGGGCAGTTTTGCTGTTTGGGGAAAGTACTGTAATCATCTGGAGTAACAAGGGCAATTCACACAGAAATACTTCTCACAGAAGCTCAGTATTAAGATGATAACGTGCCTTATTCCTATGTCTGGGAGATTCTGAATTTCACTGGAGAGATTTATTCTCAACAGGTAAATAAATACCTGCCTCTAAGGGAGGTTCAATTGCCACATAAACTTGGCAGGTTATTGCCCTTTTGTGCCACTATTCTTGTGCCATACCCTTATCAGCAAACAGCATTTATCCACCTTTGCACCTGCTTTGAGACCTCAGGATACAAACCAGTGATCGAAGATGGACAAAAACCAAAATGGCAATTCAATATCATGGTATACAGGACTGTTAAATTCCTCTGGGCAGTGGCCTCTCCCGGCGCAGTCTAAGCTCTTGCACATTGTTTGGATATAGTCCATGTTTGCTTTAGTCCAAATGCCTGAAAAATTATGTGAGAAGAAGAAATAAGGGATAAAATACTGAAGAAAAAGCTCATGAGAGTATGAGCTGTCTTTTAGTACTGCAGCTATTTAGCTAGTGACCCTCCTCAGCTGGCCACCCTCTCCCAAGGTGTCAGCAGACATGACCTCTGGGTCCAGAGTCACTGTGACTCACAGGCCATCTGAGCGTAGGCTCAGCTCCTGGATGTACTTCTCAGAGAAGAAGACAAGTGGAGATCCCCATTGCCCCCCTCTGCCTGTATGCCTGTCCCTGTCCCTCCAGCTCTGTTGAAGGTAACCCAAGCCAGTGCTGCCAGCTTGCTTTTGCCCGTAATTTTGGGTTGTCCTTGACTGAACCAAACACAAATGTAGAAAAATGTCAGTTTTGATATTGTTGAACACTTCTTAGTGTGATATGGAAACCTGCTGAACTAACTAGAGGCCAAATTGTCCTGTTACATATGGGCCTCTTCTGCTTCAGGCAGGTGAGTAATCGCTTCGGGCATGTTTCTGTCACTTGGAAAGAGCCGTGTGCCGAGCAGCCGGGAGCTTGCTGGGTTTGGCCCCCACCTCCCGCCTCAGCCCTCCCATCCCTGCCGTGGGCATCTGGAGGAAGGGCCCCAGCTCTGCCTTGGCCCGTGATCGCAGACACAGGGCCCACGGGAGAAGCGGGGCTGGTTGCAAGGCCGTGCCGGCCTGCCATTAGCACGCAGAGAGGACATCTTCACTAGGCAGCGAGCCCACGGGCTCCCCAGCTTTGACATGCTTCAGCTAGAAAGTAATCATTAGCAGAACAACTGCCAACGGTTTTTAGCTTGTCCTGAGCACGCTCTATTCTCCTCTGGTTTGGAAATCCTGTTGAATCAAGCTATCTTTCATGAAGTTCACACGTGTGCCAAAATAGTGTACCTGCATATGCTCTTTGCAGCATGTAGACCCCTCATATGGTGTTCAAAGTCACGGTGTGAGATAAATGTGAAAGAAAAGGTCCTGCTCTGATCTTTCCTAGCAAACCCAGAAGACAAAGAGAGAACTAGCAACTTTCCTCTGGAGGTTTGACAACAGAGAAAAAACACCTATATTTAAATACTGGAGGAGAGCAGAGAGGAGAGGAGGAGGAGCAGCTCCTACCACTCCCATGGGGCTGTGCTGTCCTCACCAGCCCTACTCAGAACTTTCATGCCCAGCACAGCTACGTCAGTGTGTCAAGATTTCTTCTCCTTGTCCCTGGGCAAGTAGGTTGAAGAAACATTGCATTGAGTCTCGTCATGGGGTAAGCAAAAGGTTTAATCCATTGTTGCGATGCAGTATCACCAGCTTTCTAATGTTGCCTGATTCTAAAACAAGACTTAAAGTGTTTCTGACCTGGACCATCAATTATTACCATGTTCCTCAAACATTTCTGCAGCACCTCGAGACAGTTTCAATAAACTGCAACCACTATTTAGTCACAGGTTAACTCAGATGCTCTCCTTCCCTTTTTGCAGTTAGTTCACTTGTTTTCTAACTGGTATCACAGCAATTACATTTTTTCCCCTTTGACTTATGAGCCCCTGTACTTTGCCACCTAATAGAACTGTGTGCCTGTATGAAGGTTTCAATAATGGGAGGTAGGAATCCAAAGCAGCCCAAAACACCCTCTCAAGCCATACAATTTGTAGAGCTCTCAGTTGCTACACTGAGAAGCTTTCATGGTCAATTAAAGTAAGGATAGCCAAGACATCTACTTTCAAAGTCAAGAAAATTGTTTGGTTTGGTACTTTTTAAAGAATGTGATTTTTAGAAAGACTATCACTGTTGTACAACAGAAAAAGCTGACTCTTTTCTTTACAGATTTACTCATAACAATAGGGAGCTTGGTTTTCTGTCACATTGTTTCCTATTCAGACAATCAGTGGATATTTACAAAAACCCTAGAAGATTTATACATTGCAGGAGAGACAGCTCTCCATCTGAAATGGACTTGTCGAGTGTATATTTTCTGTAGTTGCTTTTTGAATTGTCCGAGCTCCCTACAACTCCCAGTGTAAACCAGATGGGAGCTGACAGAGGAGGCTTCTTCTGATTTCTCAGATGGCTATCTCTGGAGTCTGGCAAACTACCTACACCCAGAGAACTGCAGTGATTTCCCAAGATCATTTATCGTATGTGTAGCAAAAACTCCTTCTGATGCCGGCCCAGTACCCTAATTAGAGAAACGAAGGCATTTCTTGGTTTGAGTGTTGAGGGAGTGTTGAATGTCAATGTTCAATGTTCGTCTTTTTAGTCAGTAGAAATAATACCATGAGACAGAGATGATCAACAATTTTCAAAGCAATAGAAAAGTGTAGATATCATCAATAGATGAGATTAGAAAGATGTGGTCTGTCTTGCATTTATAACTGTCCTGCATTACAATGAACATATGCAGTTTAATGCAGTTAAAGATAATCTGTATCGCTTGCTAAACACATTCCATCAGTTTTACATTTGTGCAGCTAAAGGCAAATGTTTAAACATTTGGTTAATGCACCATATGTCTAAAATGTTTTAGTTCCATCTGACATTTTTAAAATATTTTTATTTCAGTGGTGGCTCACTGAGTAAATTCATTTCTTCTAGAGCTGAGTATCCCATACTCCCTTTTGCCACAGCATTCCTAGACCTGTCTGCCATGATGTCTTAATTTTTTGGCTCACTAATCTAATTTAATCTAATGTAATTGGTTTGGCAGCTCTATTAATTTTTTTTAATTTTTTTTTTTCATATAGGTGCTAAATGAGGCAGAATGTGTGCATGGTATGTGAGGCTGCCTTTTTCCACTGGCCCATTTTAAAGCATGATTGCAATTTTCTGGACAGGGGCAAGAAAAGTGGGACAACACAGCCCCTCTGTTCAACCCACCTGGCAACAAATGAAGCATCCGTCATGGTAGATTAGCAGTGAAGCCTGCTGGCAAGCAATGGCACAGCATAGATCAGGATCAACTTTGTGCAGACTGCTCAGGGTGACTAATGTGCATGAAAACTGTACCACAATAAGATGACCTTACCCAGCCAAATACAGAGGCAAGAGAGAGACAATAGAGTGGAAAGAGTCTGTCTTGATTCATCCAGGGAAATTTAGGTTTGATAATGGCTGTGAACTGCACTACTGCAGTCTGTGGTTTGGTTTCCTCCTAACAACATTAGGCACAAATATCTAAGTAGGTATTATTACTTCAGTGTTGTCATTTGATGTCTCCTTCTTCACACGTAACTAATATTCTGCTTTCCAGAAAGTTGTAGCTCTCTGAGAATTCTGTACTGAAGGGCAACAGTGCAACAAGTTTTTAAGTGAGAGACAAAAGCCAATATAACAAATACTAAAATAACAAGTCAGCCTAAATGTTTAATGAAATTAGATTCAAACATAGTATAATAGATTTTCGTCAAAACTTCACAGAAACATCCTTCTTGATTCTGACAGAAAATCTTCCAGTTTTCTCTCTGGATCAATTTTGTAAATGAAAATTGTAAGGAAACCCAGGTAAGCTTTTGTTGCTGAATCTTCATCACGCAACACTGGGAGGAAGATTTATTACTGTGTTACTAAAATCAGAGCCAGTGCTCTGACTGCAGTGATAGCAAAACAAATTCTCTGCTGATGTAACTTAGTTTACATCCTCAGTGCCATGCCAAAAGGATACTTCACCTGATGCCACAATCAGGTTGCTCCAAGAGGTAGATTAATTTAGATTCAATGGATTTATGTCAAGAGAGAATTTAGCCTAATATTCCTCACTCTTGCTTCTATCTGGGGAAGTATTCTAAGAGGAATTTTAAGTGGGTTTTGACTGATTTTATTTATCGAATTCCAATAGAAGACCTTACTGGAGAAAGAAGAAGGTCAGCACAATCAAATTTAGATGATTGGTCAGAACAGCAGAGGATGCTTTTGAAAAGCCGGTGATAAATATTTTTCAGAAGGATAATTTATTTTTCACAGGTGGGGAAGCACTGCTCGGTCATGATGGGGTGCAGTTTCCAAAAATACATCTTCGCCTCTGTGGACATCAGCATTGGTTTCCTCAAGGTCGGTGGAAAGAGGTATAAGAAATTGGTTTGCATGGGTGCAGATTCAGGTCACAAGCGATGGGCAGGACTTCAAGAACAATTTACACACATGTCTGGCAGGGTAGACAACTGGTTTCATTGTTTCTGGTTTGAACACAGAGACAGACTGGACAACTTGGTCTGAAGTCCCCTGCAGAACCCTCCGTGCAGCAGCAGGCTGCTTTGCTGTTGTCTCGTCTCATACGGACCCTGCCCTCTTAGTAAAGAAGTAGTTGTGTACTTACTCCCCCCCTGCAAGGCACTGCTTTATACGAATGCTGGCAAATGAATCCTGATAAAGTAATCAATCAGCTTAACAGAATGAAAGCCCTATGTACTAAAAGGTGACATGAAATTATTGCCTAACCTATTAAAGGAATAAACCTGCTGTAGCCCAATTACACCTTCACTATATACAATGAAATAGCTCTCAAGCAATTCGTCAACAAAGGAATAAACCTGCCATGAAAGAAAAATTTATTGTTCATCAGGGATATGTATTCAGGAAGTAATACTTCTCTCAGGGTCATGCTGGTAGTAACTCAGCATGAGATTAAGGAAATTAGAGGGAGTCTTCACTGCATTTCACATTTTCCCTTTGTTGGGCAACCAAATGTCTATCTGAATCCCTAAATTCCACAAGCAAAGGATTATTCAGTGGAAAATAAGGGTGTAAACTGATAAATAGAAAGAAGAGCAATTTATATATATATATATAATTTTTGGCTTTGTAAGAACTTTCCACTGAAAATAAACTTCCTAAGACTTATACTAGATAAAAATCAAAGTAACTTCACTGATTTAAAAAAAAAATCATATCCTGATTTGCACTGATGTAGCTGAGAGTGGAGCCTGGCCTGTTGTCAACATGAAGTATTCAGACTCCAGATTCCTGTATCCATCCATAATTCTGTTTGTAGTCTAACAAAGAAATTGTGAAGTGAAACAGTTCTAATGATTTTCGGCTTTAAGAAGAAGTCCCCTATCAATATGTGCAAAAAGAGACATACTAAAATAGAAGGGGTCATATCACAGGTTCTTGGTTAGCTGAGCAGCAAGTAGAAGTCACAGGGAGAAAAGGTCATGAAATAGGCTTAAATATTGATTGGTTGCCTGGTCTCATTCTGAAAAGTTTAAGCTGTGTATTCCCACGAGCTTCAGTTGCTAAAACCTTTTCTAATAGCTCTTCCAGGCTATGCGGGCGACTGTATCTCTCACTACTACTTATCTAATCAAGCTGTAATTAGCATGCTTTTCTTTGGAGAAAAATAAAAAAATGACCCATGTAGAAGATGCACATTTGGCGAAAGGAAGAAATTCAAGAGATTTAAGAACTGCCATTTAAAAAATGAGTGATGCTTTCCCATCATGGGTTTTTGTGAAGATCACTGGAACAATTGCTCCAGACAAATATGATTCCTGAATCATTTAACAATCATTTAAAGGAGGGGGGGTTCTGTTTCTGAGCAATTAGAGGTATGAACAGAAATCACAGAGCTGATGAGCAGGGAAAGTGAAGCTAGTTATAATTCTGCTCCTCCACAATGGGCTGAAGAATTGCCATATAATTAAGCTTCCTCAAGATTTTATGGAAATATTTATGAAATGAGAACATCTTTTAAATAACTTACTGGTCTATTTATTATTCTAAAAATGTCACATTGACAAAATATTCACCCTGGCTTGATTGTTAAACTTGTGCATGAGTCAGGCTCAACAAATAGTCAAAAGCTAAAATGCTAAACATTACAACCACAGGACATTTTCAGTCTGTGCCAACTACATGACCCCATCAGCTCAAGCAGAAGAGGGAAAACATACTGGGATCACAGCAAGTGGAATGAGGAAAACGTGCTGCTCCAGCATTGTCTTCCCTTACCCTGACTACACAAAGGCTGTCAAATAAACACTATGTGAATTACGGGTTGCCTTATTTCAGAGAGAATATTGTAGAGCCGCAGGGCTACAGGAAAGCAAGACAGGTCAATAGACACAATAAAAGTCTTGAAAACATTCTCCTAGGAGAAGAAATTGCAATGATTGAAGTTACTTACCCGAAAGCCTTGGTTCATGAACAGGAAGCAGTTAGCTTAGGATGGCTGAAGTGGTTTTTGGCCTACAGATGTTGGCTTTGTCTTCTTGGAAGATCCCATTTGTGCAGCAGTGCTGTCAGAAATGTCTGTAGAGCTACTCCTGAGCCCCATGGTGCAGGTCAGCTGGGGGAAAGACCACTAGCGCCAGCTACCTTCTGGATTACCTTCTGAAGTGAAGACCATAGAGAAGGCAGAAAGGACATTTGTGCTCTTCCTGCTTCAAGTCATATGTTGAAGGTGTTCAAGTCATATGTTGGAGGTGGTTGAAAAGTAGCACTGAAGTTAATCACTGAATCAACGCAAGTACAAAAGAAAATACCTTACTGACAGGTGGATCTATGCTGTGGACCTTGGTGCAGCAAGGCACTACTGAAACTGAGAAGCTGAAAGAGCTGGGCATGAATACTGCTTTGCTAGAGGTGTCTAAATGAAAATTACTGTGGGTTTGACTGTTTCTTATGTCTACTTTGAAGTCTTACTTCATTGCTGGAGCCAATCTCTACTGAGTAGCATGAAGAGGATGACTAAAGAGGTAGCTCTTATCAGTGGAGGTCTTCTGGCACCTTCCTTTAAAAGGAGAAGGTTGGGACTCTTCTGGATGTACTACTCTGCCACCTCCTCCACTCACTGCAAACTCCATCAGGCTGCAGCCCCAGGATGGTCCCCAGAGTCCCTCTGCTCAGGGTCACAGTGAAAGGACAAGGCAATGGTCACAGACTGCACCAAGGGAAACTTCAACATGACACGAGGAAAGAAGATTTCACAAAGGGACCATGGGCCCAGACAGGCAGTACCGTCTCTGTCTTTGGAGGTGTTCAAAACCAGCCTGGGCAAGGCTCAGAGCAGCCTGGAGTAAGTTATTTCTGCTTTGGGTAGGAGACTAGAGTAGCTGCTCCCTCATGTCACATGGATCTCACAGCCTCATGTACATCACCACAGAGTCAGGTTAAATGTTAATATCTGGTCTCATTGGTGTCCCTGTCCATGGCAGGGAGGTTGGATTAGATGATCTCTGAGGTGCCTTCCAACCTAGGCCATTCTATGATTCTATAAATACCTCAATATTAGTGAGACTCATCCTGTAAGGTCCTGCAAGGAAAGATAGAAAATAGACCTCATATAGGAATGACAATGTGGGCTAGTCCTGGGCTTTACAAGGCTTTATATGCAGGAGAAGAGCCAGTGCTGGATGCCACCAGATCTCTATAGTCTGTGGATCGATGGGAAGGAAAGCATCAGAGTGTGAGAGCATTGAGGATGTCTATCACAATTCTTGATCTTGATTCTTGACTTCTTAATGGATCTGCTTTAAAGAGAAGGGAGTTAAATAAAGATTAATCTTTGTATTCTTAGGGAAATGAGAAAGAAATGTAGAACGACCTTTTACCAATTCACTGATACACTTTCCTCACTATGTCTGGTAAAAGGCAATAATAATCGCCCTACAGAGACTGAAGGAAAGTCATCAGCGTACATTGTTCCCATTTGATTTTCCATCATTTCTGTCTATCACCTGCCACAAATCATCTGAAATTGTCTCCATTCATTAGAAAAGAATATAATTAGGAATCTTATGAAAACATTTCTTTTTTCAAAGAACACTAACTCTACAAATGCCTGGTAGGTCAAGAATACTTTCCAGATCCCCAGCCCCCACTGGAACAAAAGTGAAGCTGGATTATTTTTTCAGAGAGATCCACAAACCTCCAATATTTTCTCTCTATTTCAATAATTTTTTTGCTGTCTCTATTGACCTCAGAAACTCGTGCCACCAAGACATAGAACAATCAACTTTTCTGTTATTATTTGATATGAGATGTTTGTTCCGTATTTTTAAATAGCAATGTGACAATAAGGCAGAGGTTTATCTGATTCACAGATATCAGCAGCTGCAGTTCCCCTCAGTAGATTAACCACAGCTTCCTGGGCTGCAAGGTTTACATGACATGCTTGCACATCCTACGCACGGATTTATGGCCAAGTCGATCTGCAAGGCCATCTTAGCGAAATGATTGTGTAATTCTAGAAACTGGTGCTCCAAAAAGCAATCTAGTATATGTTAGCAAAAACCCCACAAATTTCCAAGAGCATAAGCTCTTTCAAAATATTAAAATTCATCACCTCAAAAGAAGCTTGTGTAAGAGCGTTTGGATGAGGACTCACATAGCTCTTGTGGTGCATGAGACCTTGCAATGCTTCATGCACTGGTGCTAAATGCAAACAGACTTGACTACTGATTATTTCACCACTGCTTTTTGCCTTTCATTCAAGTCTCCAAGAATGCAGCAGTCATGCTTGGATGTAGCATTTCTTTATCTCTTTTTGGCCACTTATCCAGTCTTCTTTTAAAAACACCACATCTTCAGTAGATGTAGTTCTTTGCTCTTACCTGTCGTTTCATGATACACTGCTCAAGTGTAAGCCCTTGGTTTCTGAGGCTATTAAAACTTCCCTGTATGTTCTGTGGGCCTCAGGTGTTCAGTGTGAACGAGATCAAGACACCTGCATGTTATGCAAGCACAAATACTAAGTGCAGCACAGTTATTTTCTGACTTAAAAACTGTAGTGTAGCCACTGAATGTTTTTCTACCTCCACTCCCTAAAATTTTGTTAGCAGCGTATGAAGGCACTAATTCTGCATGTGCTCCAGTAGAGACTACAGGATGTCTTTGTTTTCCGTAGACTACAGTAAGGACGGGATTTCTTCCATGAAACATAACTGATCTTGAAAAAACATTATTTTTAAAGATAACTCAATAAATCTGATCAACAACAAATTTCAGATCAACTGACATACGCGTCTCATAATCCAGAGCTGCTCAGCCAGAGTAAACTTGTTTATCACTCTTGATCTCAGAACCTGCCATTTTACAGCAGTCAAGGATCTGTCTCAAATTACAAAGCAAAATCATATAAAACTAATTATCATTTATTCTGTGACCTTCCCTTATAAAATTACAGTCACCCAGTGTGAGTAATTTCCATTGAATACGTTTCCCATTGCAATCAATAATGGAAGCAGAGAGCAGAGGAGAAGATGTTGTAGCTATGTTAGAAAATTTTTGCAGCAGATTTGAATGACTGCTTTATTTCTCACAAATACTACATTTTTAAAGCAGTTTTATGTGCTTTAACTGTGATGGGTAACATAGGTCGCTGTGCAAAGCAGTGACTGAAGCTCTAAAGTATTGAAACTAATCATCTAGAATTTCACAGAGAGAACCACAGGCTACACAGCAGGTGTGTGTTTCTGTTACAATAAAATATTTTTATGTAAACCAAACTGACACATATAATTTTATTAATTGACTATAGACCAAGGGAAAAGAAGAGGTGTGGCTGCCTATGTATATATATTTCAAACATCACCTGCAAGATGCAAACAGTGTGACTGGTGGGAGTCTATCTTTCCTTATTTTATAAGTTTAAGTACTTGCATTATATTGCACAGGCTAAATTCATTTTATATCTTCTTTTCTCATGCCAAGAAATTAATCCTGATAATGAAAAAATGTCCTTTTAATTTTCAGACAAATTCTCAGCTTATAACATTTGATAATTTTTTGTTTTGTTTCAAAATGTCTTCACTAACTTTTGACAGGCTAGAAAGGTCACCAAAGAGTTTTGAATAGAGTTGTCTGATAATTTTCCTACTGTGTTGGTGAGCAACATTATTTTGAATCTATGAACAACAAAACATGTTTTATTTTTCTTTCCTCACAGGCACACTCAACACCATGAGCACTTGGGATTTCTGCTTCACAATGGAAGCTACAATGAATCACTTCAAGCTCACTATTCACCCATTTTTTCCTGCTTCAGAAATTAAAACAATATTTACTGAGTTGGTAGTCACAATGATCCTTCATTAAAAAGAAAAAAAAAAAGAAAGAAAAAGAGTGAAGGGTTATAAGGTAACCCTGAAGTACAGGACGGAATAACAGCTGTGTTGGTCACAGTTGGTCATCCAAAGCTTTTGGCTAAAAGGCTACTGAGGCAGCATTTGGATAAGGGGAAGTTCTGAGTTTTGTTCTCATCTTGTAACACACATGGTAGGTACGTGCATGGGATGTCTCTGCCCAGTGTAGCTTGGGGGAGACAGGAAAAATCCTTCCCTTCTGAAAACCACCAAAGCTTGTCTGCATAGCAGAGACTAAACCAGTACACCTTGTTAGAGTCAGAGGATGGGCTACTCTCAAAAATCTCATACAAGCATGAGTTCAGAAGCAAAAATGCCTCCAGCAGGGGTGAGGAAGAGGACTCCTGTTCTGCTTACTGCATGCTGCTGGAGAGGCCACCCACCTGGGAGACAGCTCATTGGCCATGTCCACCATGCACCAGCTGCTCTGCTGCCAGGGTTCACCTGTTGTCCTTCAGCTCCTGGGTGAACACTGATACCTATGAGGTTGTTGTGTCACCTCATGCAGCCACCTAAATTACACTGCAAGCCGTGCACAGTGAGACGGCCAGAGTCACAGCGTGAGCAGGCATGAGAAGTATTTGGCTTGGATATCTTGTCAGAGCTGCCCATTGACTGCTGTAGAGCCACAGACAAAAATCTCTACTGTTTGAGCATCAGACAATGTCCTTCACTTGAGGCTTTATTATGTGATCTTCGTGGGTGGTGAAGAGCTAGAAGGGGGGAATACTTGTCCTTCACCACGAATTATTAATGCCTTCCTTTATGAAATAAGAAAGGCATGTATGAGCAATCCCTAAGCACAAGCTAGATGGCTGGATCTGCAGGCTGCTGGTCTGGCAAGGTGCCATCTTCTATTTTTCTGTGAGGTTTCAAGGAGAGCCTCCAGAAGTTCCTTGAATCCTCAGATTTTCTTCCCTAGTTAGGAGGGACCATGTGGGTAAGGGCAGCAACTGCACTTCTTTCAAGTGACGAGCGCTTCCAAGAAGTGAAGAGGGAGCCACGTCAATTGGCATGCCCAGAAATCATGTCAAGTAATTGTCTACAGGCGTATGGAGCTGACGCTGTCAGCCTGCTTTTAGAAAACTGGATCTCTGTAAATATTATGTATACATATTATGCATATTACATGTATGTATCTATTTGCAAAAAGTACAAAGACACACAACAGAGTAACAGTTAGGAATCATTAAAACTGTTGTGCCTTTATTTTAAAAATCACTCTTCTGCCCTATTGAAAACCAAACTTGGAAGAATAAAAAGTCCCTTGAAAGAGAACAGGAGGAAATCTATCACAGAATCACAGAATGTTCAGGGTTGGAAGGGACCTCGAAAGATCTAGTCCAACCCCCCTGTCAGAACAGAATCACCCAGAGTAGGTCACACAGGAATGTGTCCAGTCTAGATATCTAAGAGCAAGATACCTTTCTGATTAGACTACAGAGGAAACAGAATACAGCTATGTCTCTACTTTATGAGTAGATGCTTTTTTTTTTTTTTAGTACTCTTTGACGAATTTTCCTGATCTTTTTTTTAAAAAAGATCTACCAATCCATAGGTATTCAGTAAAATACTCCATTAATTGTTACAGGAGAATTTATCAAATGTTTTGAAATACTCAGATTGGAGAAAATTCTGTGCTGGAGCAAAGGACCAGCCTTCTACATCGTAACAAGAACATATAACAAGAAATTCTAAGAATGAAAGTCCTGACTGAAGTAAACATCACACAAAGCTGAAACCCTAAAAAACCTAAGTACTAAGGAAGTGAAAAGCTTATCAGAGACTTTTTTTAAAAAACACACCAAACAGCAAACAAAGCCAAGAGCAACTCTGCCTATGATTCTTCTCTAAGAAGGACATCATACTTTACAATTGTAAATCCCACGTAAAATTCAAGAAAACAAGACAACTCCCACCCTTCAAAAACCCCACACTGCCCTTCTGGGCATCTGTGAATCGGGAGTGGCGTCTGGTTAGTTGCTCAATTCTGGGAAGTACATTTGGGTACTTCACTGTGTATTGTCTAAGATTTTGTTATGGGAAGAAACCAGCAGATTGAGGGACACTGTGCAACCCCCCAGAAAGTGAGTATGATTCTGCATCTCCTGTGGCCTAGATCTGTTACTTAGCCTTCTCTTCCTCAGACCCTTGCTTGTGTAATAGATGTAACGATGCTATCCTCCTCAAAGGGCTTTTGTGAGAGAAAGACATCGAACAGATAGTACCACACCCATGTCTTTTGGTAACTGAGATATCATATGGATGTAAAATAGATAGAAGTGCTATCATATGCATGTAAAAGAGCTAGTGGGGAAGCTGTCAATGCAGCCTACACCACAGAAGGGCTCCTGGGTGGCTCCGTTGCTCCTGTATTCCCCAAATAGGAGAGAGGAGCAGGATTAAAAACAAAATGGAGTCCTGTGTATTTGCAGATTTCCAATACTGATATCAGACTTCCCGCAGTCAGTGTTTTAGAGAAGAGCAATATCAGAAAATAACTTAGAAAAGGGAAAAAAAAAAAAGAGTGATATTGACATTAATAAGAAGCTGAATGTTCTTGTGCCCCTGCTAGTTGAAGTACAGCAAATTCAGATACTTGGTTACTATTTTTGGTAACACAAGTATAAGTCATAAATACCAACAGATATGGCACTAAGGAAGACAGAGAAATCTTGCAACATGGAGTGATGGCTGTAGCAAAAAAAAATCTCACACAAAACAAACAGGAAAAGCTAAAGGGAAGGGTGAAATGAAGACTACACAAGAACCTGAGGTAAATAATAGAACTCTTTTTTCAAATATATAAAAAAGAAGAGGGCAACAGAAGAATCATTAAGGTCTCCCAGAGGCAGAAGAGCAGAGACCAGATGCCAGAAGAGGCAGGCATTGCAGAAAGATTAAATTAACTTTTTGCTTCACTGTTCATGAAGGAGGAGGATGAGCTGTTGCCAAAGAGAGAGATGCACTTTCCTAAGTGAGAAAAATGCAACGCAAAAAAAGAACTCAAAGTCAAAGTATAGAAGGTGATAAAGCAATTAGATTCTGAGAATGTTTCTGAGACTCTGTGGCTGAACAGGTCCCATCCCACTCATTGGGAAGAGCATAGCAAAGGTCCCCTTGCACTGAGTCAGCTTGGATTTACTGAAGGTAAATAATTCCTCATCAAACTGTGTGCTTTCTGTGATAAAGTAACTGAAGTTGTGGACAAGGGGCCATCAGTGGCCATCACTTGTATCAGCCTTATCAAGGCTTTTTGACAGTGTCTTCAGCAACATTCTTGTATCTGAGTTCAGACAATACGGTCTGGACAGGTGGAGAACTGGGTGGAGGGTTGGGCTTGGAGGAGAGAGGTTAATGGGTTGTGCTACCCAGAGTCAGGCTGCAGCTGACAGGCTTTACTCTGGGGAGTCCTGCCCATGTGTCAGGAGTGTGTCCAGGCAGCCAAGGTGGCTGATGGCATCCTGAGCCATGCAAGAGGGAGTGCAGCCAGGATCTTGAGAGAAGAGATTATCCTCCCACTCAGCAGCTGTTAGAACACATCTAGACACTGTGTTCCTTTGAGACCCCCCAGTACAAGGAAGACACTAAAGAAATTGAGAAGAAAATGACAGAAGCTGGAGTACTAGCTTTGTTCAATGTGGTGAAGAGGTAGCTTCTGGTGGACCTGATAGCAGCCTGCCAAGATCCATGAGGAGGTCATCAAGAAGGTGACAGTTCTTCACAGCGATAAGTGGTGGGAGGATGAGAAACACCAGGCATAAAGTGGAGCAGGTTATCCAGAAAACTTATCTAGTCTCCCTCTTTCAAGTCCAAAGTGGATAAAACCCTGAATTACCTGATCTAATCCCATATCTGGCCTTTCTTTGAGCTGATTTTGGGCCAGAGACCTCCTGAGGTCCCTTTCAATCCGAATTATCCTGCAGTCCTGTGATCTATGAGGTTCAAAGGGGAGTCATCCTGGAAGAGAGCAACAGAAGGCCCTCTTAGACCTTGGACACTTAGACATGCTAAAGAATAAACTCCCTGAGATTTTCTGGCAAGAGAAATAGCAGCAGTGTCAGTTGAAGCCAAGATTAGGAATGGAAATTAACCAGCAAGAGAGGTAAAAAAGGAGTATATAGGAGCAAGGGTAGAGTCTACAGTTGAGGGCAAAAAAAGTTGCTTCTACCAACATTGTCCCCAGCTTGCTGTGCGGATTTGGAAAAGTATCAGGGAAAGTTCCCCTCTTCAGTTAAAGCCATTGTTGTTTCCTGCCTGGCTGATACAAAAATATGAACAACAAACAGCCTAGCTATGGGAGTGCCTACCAAAGCAGGGGTAGCCTCATGCCAAGGGCTTGATGAAGATGACTCGGTTGAAGATACACAAATATGTCCACAGACATGTTCTCTCCAGTGGAGGCCTGGACCTGTCTGAGAACAATTCTCCTAGCTCTGGAGAAACTACCCAGAGAACCTCACATGCAGGAGCAGCCACCAGAGCATGAAGCAGTCAAAAAACTTTCACCATTTTAACCAGTTTTCTTCACACTGGATTAAATGCCTCTATGCCATGGAGGGCTAGTAAATGCAAACATACCAACTCCTGTCTGTGGGGATCCCTGAGAAATCCAGGTTGCTGAAGGCTGAGAAAGTATCCAGGCTGGGTAGACTTTTTTTCCTGTTATCTTTTTAATTCCTTTTTTTCCTAAGTGATTTTGATTTCTATCCATAAAATGGGGGAGAAAACCTTTATTCCAGTAATGCAAGGACTTTGTCAGACTACAATCACAATAATAAGGGGCTGTTAGATGTTCAGATAAATGTGGATCATGAAAAACCACGTGGTTTTATGCTTGTAAATAATTACAATTTAAAATGCCATAAAAAGAAGTCAATAAACTCATTCTCAGGAGATCAGCCAATAGTATTGTCCAAAGATTATAACCCAAGACTGGGGTCATCCTCAATTGGTAGCTGTCTCATTTCCCTTTCAAAGAAACAGCCATATATCACACTGCAACTCATCACAGAAGTGTAATAAAAAATACACATTCATTAACCTGCAGAAAGGAAATGGGAAGGGATGAAACATGCTGATGAAACAAAAATAAGTCAGCCTAGCGAAGACAGGAGATTGTAAGGAGCTCCAAATGGACGAAACCCAACTAGGTAACTGGACAATAGCATGCTAGCTGAAACTCAGCTTAGACACGTGGTTTTCAGGAAACAGTTTAAAACTACTTGTAAACATTTATGGGCTCTGAATTAGTTGTAAACTCCTAGGAAAATGATAAAGGCATTATCGTGGACAGCTCAATGAAGACATGTATTCAACATGCAGCAGCGATCAAAAAAAAAACCCCAAAAGAATAAAAAGCTAGGGGATATCGAACACGGAACAGACAGAGAATAATACGGAGAACATTGAAATCAATGAGACGTCCTCAGCCTTGCCAAGTCAATAGACATTTATTTTGTATGCCACCTCTCCTGAAATCCACAGCCCGAAGTGCCTTGCGAACCAAAGCAACTTAATTGCAGAATTAAATAATAACAAATTTGATTCTCTGTTCACAAAATGAGTAAAGAGCAAAGGGTTGAAATGAAGTCTGGATGAAGGCTGCAGTCCTACATGACTGATGGATAATTTCTGCCTAGAAAAAATCAGAAACAGGGGAGCAGAAGAGCAAGAAAGCAAAGAAAAATAAAGGCATGCTCTGAGTGCTGAATGGGAAGCAGTGTGACTAGATGGCTAGGCTTATTTGAGGGTAGACATTCCCATACATAGCAAAAAATCTATATATAATGGATTATCAGAAGTTAGCCCCAGGGGAATCACAGTCACTGGTTCAGTGGTTGCAGGGTAAGCCACAAGTGAGGCAGCCAAAGTTCAGAGTCAGCTATTTCAACTTTCTGTGCTCATTTTTCACATCCCCATTTTTGCCTGTTTTTTTCCCCCTTTGGCTATATATTTTGTAGGTTACAAGTTCTTTCTGTTTTCTGTGTATTTGTGCAGAATTGGAAAAACACAGGGTATTAACCATGAAACAAATACGCAGAACAACGCTGACAGGCTCAGAGAAAGATAGCTGAACATCTGATCTGTCAAGGCCATGTATCATATGTACACAAGTATAGAGCCATAGTAATAGGGTAGATTTGCAGAGGAAAAAAATGCAAGGATACTGTTGAGATAAAACAGTGATAGCAATGGAAAGTTTGAGTTAGGGAGGCTTTAAGAAATTTAGGTAAAAGTCGCTAGACCTTAGATGAATGAACTCAAAGGCAAAGAAATGATGCTGAATACTACTGGAGTGGTTCACATTCACACTTCTAAAGGTGGAAAGTAATCACTATCCCCATCATGCAGACAATAAGAAGAGAGGAGTTAAAGATCATCCACAAAGTTATAGAGTAAGGTATTAGTACATGAGGGAATCAAACTTAGCTTTGCAGTGACCTACCAACAGTTTGCACTGCAGAAAAGTCATCAAAATGTTCTACTATGAGAAACAACACTCATGTTCTCTGAAAGTTTCCAGTTAGAGGTGAGCTACAAAGAGTAAAAAGGTGAATAGGGAAAAAAAAGAAAGTGTCCTGAAAATAGGATTAACTTGGGTCACCTCATTTCAGAAAAAAGATGTAGCAGAAACAGAGCTGATCAAGAAAGAATAAGTAGGTTAAATTGGCACTTCTCAGCTTTTGGGTTGTAAACCCAAGCAAGGGTACAAAAGTCAATGCAAGAGAGGAAGCTGAAGGAGAGCTGGCACTGTAATATCCTGAGAGCTTAACATCAGTCCAAGGCAATCTAACTTACCCTTTGCCTACACATCCTATCTTTGGGGCCAAATATTCACTGCCTGTCTCTCAAAGCACACACTCGGGCCCCCTATATAAAGTTGTCATTAGTATCATGTATATATATTTTATTCTTACATGCAGAATAAATTTAAATGTGTCAGGAACTTTTTTTTAAGTGTGGAATTTCAATCTGAAAATGTTGCGTGGAATTCGAGAGAAGACCAACATGGGCAGATGTTTTAAAGGAAAAATAAAACAGATATTGAAGTTGCATCTATTTTGTACCTTTTAGTAACTGAAAAAATTAGAAAGAAAATCCCTTTAATGAGCAAAAAAAATAATTTAATTGAGAACTGGATCCAAAAATACTCTACAGTTCTAATGTAGTAAATTATCTCTTTGGAAAAGTGAACTAAAGGGGCGGAGGCAAAGGAAGGAGAGTGAGCATTATTTCTTAAAGAAAGAAGCTCCAGTTAAATTTGACTTTGTATAACACAGAAATGACCTTCTGTCTTTTGAAGAGGTGAGAAAGTAAAAGAAAAAAAATAATCAGCTGTGGTCCTCTTAAGTAAACACTCAACATTATTTACTTACATCTGCTTTCCTGTCAAAAGGGAGAAAAGGGAGAGAATAGAAATTTAAATAAGATGTTTTTTCCTTTAACTGAAAAAAAAAGCAATTTTGAAATCCAATTCTGAAAATTTAAAATGTCATAAAAAAATTTGAGCAAATCCTATCTGATCAAAGGCAAAGTGTCACCTTGGTCACAGCCATGCAGCTCACACTCTGGGACCACAGTTGAGGAAAGATACACATAATACTTTTCTTACAGTCAAATACCCATTTGTACAAAAAAAGTGGTAAAGCACTATGTGGTAGAAATTCAGAAATCTCAGAAAATTGGAAAACCATGGAAACCATGTCCTCCCTACAGAGCCCTCTGCTTCCATGTCTAAAGCCTATTCCCTGCTTTTGGTGCTGCCATAGCTTCCATCCCAGTGCTCTCTTCTCTTAGCACTTCTCAAAGTAAAACAGTTCACTAGATTAATTTAACTTGAAAATGTCATCCATCTATAAAATCTATGTTATTCCCAAGATGGTAATTTCTTTTTGTTCACTGTCTTGATGGTACCTTGGGGACAAAAGTGAATCTGGACATAATGTGGTGCTTTGGCAGCCTCTGACATGGCTGCTGACTCCCTGATCCAGCAGTGCAAAGCCATTGCAGGCCCACAGCTCACTATATTCATCCTCTGAAGCACGTCAGCCAGGTCCATTTTCCATATTGGTTGCGCACCAGCAGGACCCACATCTCCTTTGGGCCTCATGCAGTTCACCTGAGACCCTAAGACAGAATCAATATTTTTGGGTTTTCCTCAGAGACGCATGGTGGGGCCTGCACCACAGTCACCAAAGTTTCACTTCACATTGTGAAAAAAGGCATGTGTTGCCTGCCTTGCATCGCAGCACGAGAGCACCTGGTATGTTTTTGGGTGAAGATTCCATTATCCAACTTAACATGTATCACCAACTATTGTCATGGCTGACTTGTCATCTTCTACATTCAGAGAAGCAAGCCAGTCCCAGAAGGAGCACCCAGGTCCCCCGCTTATTTTACGAAAGAAATTTCACATAACTGAACTCCTTTAGATAATGCAGAAGTAAGAAATATTTCTGGAAATCAATTTCTCCAAATATACAAGAGTTTGATGCATAAATATAGGTGTGGTAAAGTCTTCTTTCCTTTCAATTTTGCAGTACAACTGTACCAAACACAAGGAGGTCAAAAGATTGCTCAAGGTCACAGTGAGAATCAGTATCGCAGGTTGAGTGAAGTGTACAAACATGTGAGCTCTGATTTTCGTCATCTAGCTATTGGACAACACTCTTTATTTCCAGCAGCTATTGATTTACACCCTTCTACCCTTGGAATCCAGCTGGCATTTTGTTAATTCAATATCCAATAGCTCATAATGATCCTGCTAAAGATAGACTGCTACAGGGCAGTCAAACTCCATGAAACGAATGCATAAAAGTGTGATCAGGAAGTCATTTTTCTCACATAGTCTGATGTGTAATTCCTCAATTTGAAGAAACTTTTTGTTCAGCTAAGTTTTATGTAGAGCTGGTAAAAAAATTTCCAGTGGAAGAGTTTCCTGGCAGAAATTGCTGAATACAGTCAAACCGATGTGTTTTCAGGAATGATTTTTTTAAAAAAAAATTTCAGTGGGATGCTATTGAGATTTTCCATTTTCATAAGATGGAAATTCTTTCCCCTAGAAAGGAAAGGAAGAGAGAAAGGGAGAAAAAGAGAAGGAAAGGAAGAAAGGAAGGAGAGAAAGAGAAAGAGGAGAAAGGGAAAGAGAGGAAGAAAGAGAAAGAGAAAGAAAAGAAAAGAAAAGAAAAGAAAAGAAAAGAAAAGAAAAGAAAAGAAAAGAAAAGAAAAGAAAAGAAAAGAAAAGAAAAGAAAAGAAAAGAAAAGAAAAGAAAAGAAAAGAAAAGAAAAGAAAAGAAAAGAAAAGAAAAGAAAAGGAAAGAAAAGAAAAGACTGACTATCAGGAGGATCTCCTTAAAAGAGAGGCTGACAAAAAGAAGAAGGAATTTTATCACATTGTTCATTTTCCAGGTTCCTTGGATGACACAACATGTCAAACAGCATCACTCACATCTTTTGCCATGACAGATCCTGCCTGACACAGTGAATCACAGTCGCCCAGGGCATGTGACTGGCAGCCATTAGTGCAGCAGGGCTGGTAAATCACTTGCTTTCATTTACACCTGCCTACTGCACACACGCAAGAGCTGCGGCTGCACATGCAGCTGCTCTTGGCTTGTTTGCAGGTTCAGAAGAAGAAAGAGCAAGGGACAGAGAGTCCTTTTCAGCACTCCTATTTCTTTCCAATTCTCTGTGCAAAATGACTAGAGATTTCCATTAAAACATCAAAATATCTTTCTAGGTGTAAGACCAACTCTGCATAAGATAAAGAAATAAAAACTGTATAAACAAACTTAGTATTCAACAGCCTTTCCAAGCCAATTGCAGTATAATGAATTCACTGTAAATTTGTGCTGACCTTGGATACAAAATGATCTCTTTCTGCCAATAATTTGCATAGTGGATATTGCTTTTGAGTCAGGAATACAGTAAATTGCAGTGTGAAGGTTTTAAAGGATGAAAACAGAGTAGAGCCTGAGTCTCAGCTCTGAGAGACAGGAGAAACACCAATGGAGTCAGCAGAATTTCCTTCCTCAAGCAAGCAGAGAATTGCATTGTTTTGAAGGAGTAAATGCTTTTATGTTTATTCTTGTATATTAATCCATCCACATGGCGTAGCTGGAAACTCCTAAAGTCATAGAATCATAGAATAGTTTCAGCTGGAAGTGACCTTCAAGATCATCTAGTCCAGCCTTTGGCCCAGCCCTATCAACTGGCTAAAGGATGCCCCCCAATGCAACATCCACTCGTCTCCTAAATACTTCCAGGGATGGCGACTCAGCCACCTCCCTGGGCAGCCTGTTCCAATGGCTGACAACCCTTTCAGTAAAGAAATTCTTCCTAATATCTTGCCCTGTTGTACACAGGGCAGAGAAAGCAAAAGATGGCTGTTCAAACTACACCTGCTGCCCTGACAGCCAAATGACTTTCCATCAATCTGTGCCCATTTTCATGCTTAGGGCAGGAGTTGTGTGAATCCGTGTATCTCACTCCACACAGTTGTGAACTAGCCTGCATGAAAGCAGAATGGGAAGGAGAAGAAAAGCGTTTTCTGGCCTCTGCACCAGAAGACTCTGTCCTCTAAAAACTTCACAGGCACTAATACAGTGTTGGGGCTCCTGGACAGTGCCTCCAAGGACAGTGCCTCAGCACAGACAGGGCACGGCTGTCTCCCTCTGCCAGCAGCAGGCTGTTCCTTTGAGGGTCTTCCTCCAGCCATGCACAAGGTACTGAATAGTCCTGATCCTCCCAACTCTTGTCAGGGCTTTCCACTTTCATCCTCACCCTCAGGTTACATGAGTTCCTTGGGGTGCCTCTGAAATCTCCTCTAGCCCTTCAAACCCCCATATCCAATGGGTCCATAGTCCTACCAGTAGGACATTTTTTTGGGTAAGGGCACCTTGCATGTGTTAAGATCTGCTGACCTATGACCAAAGGATTCTCTGAAATTGTGGAAGGACTAAATGCATTTGAAAGTTGCAGTCCTATACCTTCAGAGCATCAGTCTTAATCACAGTTTGTCATATGCACCACACACATATTTAGCGAGCTAGTCTCTACTGAAAGACTTTATTCTTGGTGTAAGATCAAGCCAGCACAGGTATTTTCTCTTACTGGCGGATATTGTAGAGCATAAATTGTGGTTACTATTTCTCTGTCTCTTTTGAACACATATAGCTATTTAGTGAGCTATTCACACTACATGAACTTAATCTAGTTCAGTCATAATAAACATCATCTCATGTTTGTAGAACACCTTTGTCCCATAGGACTAGAAAATTCTTAACAGAATTGTACTGTTTTGCTGGATAGACTCATTTTTATGCAATAAGATCATAATGTGCCTTGTACACTCAGAGATTTTTTAAGTGAATCTTTAGATGTGTCAGCCCTTGCCCAAGAGAATTTCAGTAAATATGCTTAGATCATTGATTCATGCAATTCCGGACCTCTTCCACTTTATTTTCAAAAGTCAATATTTTTGAAGGATTCTGTACAGGAATGTTAATACGGTACATTGGTAAAGACAGCTCTTCTTCTGAAGGGATATGAATGCTAGCACTAGAAAAAACACTGTAAATAGTAAGAGTATATTGCTCATGACAGAGGAATAGATGAAACAGAATGAGGTCCTGACTAAGCACATGCATTGCTTATTGGGCAGGCAATTCCAACAGCAAGGAAAGGTTTCCTGCTACACGGTGTGACAGCAGAGATGTCAACAAACACAGCATGGTTTACAAACCATGCTTGGCTTGCTGCCTGAAAGTGTATTCCACCAGCTTCCCCAAATCCTGAGTGATGAAAGTATGGGAGCACATGGTGCTGTGGAGCACTGCAGGGAAAAGGGTTGGATGAGGTTTCAACAAAGACATGGCAAAGGAGTCCAATCTCTGTCCACAGTGTGTTACACTGTGGGTGTCACAGAGGCCAGCTGGACCACCCGCACTCGGTGGTGCTTTTGTCTTCCCGCATGCTCAGAAAGGAGCCACGTTCAGCTATCTTGCCCCACTACTACCCGGAGATGTTCCTGTCATCCCTGGTCTCCTCATCTACACAGTGGAGGAAAAAATCTGCTTACTATGGTGACATGAAGGGCTTTGAGACAATGTGGTATAAAGCACTAGGTAAATGTAGATGATATCTAGGTCACTAACAGCAAAGAGTATTTGACTTTCTTTCTCTATTTGCACAGGGGATGAAAAGGGAGAAGGTTGGCTTCGAAGTGGAGATGAGCCACTTCTGTTGATATTACTGGTGCTGATGATTCTTCCAGATGAGCTGAGAACAAAGGACTCAAACACGCACACCTGCTCAAACCATAGTGATAGGCCACTTTATAATGTCTTTGTTGCCACAGGACAGTGGCCAGGTGACACCCTGCCTCCTCACACCCTACCTTTGGCCAATATCTTCAGAGTAAGCAGATTGCTGACACTACCTTTGACAAGGATTGACAGGACAGACAAACTGCCAACACCCTGCCTGCTGCTTGGCGTCAGCAGTGTTGGCTTCTCTCAATCTCAACACCACTGGTGGAGCCAAGGGATGGCGCAGCTCTTAGCACACGCAAAATTGTTTATGTCATTGTCTGTGGCTCTGCTCGAGTGTCCCTGACGGTGCATAGGAGTCATGGAATAGTTTATGATCCTTATGATCTTTGCTATCACTGATTGGATGAGTTGCCATATGGGCATGTTGTTGCTCATCTTTGTTTTATAAAGTGTCATCAGACTCCATTACTGTTTGGACCACATCAATTTATGTGGAAATGGTTAGCAATCTTATAGTAGAGTGAGGGCTTTGAATGAAGGCAAAAAAAAAAACAGAGTGAGAAGGTTTACGTGGAAGCAGGAGATGATTAATATTTTCAGGCACCCAAACAATATTGCAAAACTATCTCAGCAACATGTGTTCAGCTCCTGGCAGGGTCAGAACGGTTCAGCTTCCTTCCATAGTTTAAAAACAAACAAACAAACAAACAAAAGCCCCTTTCCACAGTACCCTTCAGCCTTGTTCTTCAAAATATCCCTTGAAAACAAGCACCCTAGAGCTGTTTCTAGATAGAAGAAATCTTGCACCACATCTCATAACAGCAGACATTTGTTGGGGAGTTCCCTGATCTGAACTTCCTAATCCTGCTGCATGTGATCCTCATCGTCTGTTGGGCCTGACAAAATGCTGTCTGAGTCAGTCAGATTCCCCTAATTGATTGCAGTGGGATTTGCAGGTAGCTTTTCCTGGGAACTTCTTGGAAATCCTCAGAGAATAAAAGGAATTAAGTGCTCGGTGGTAGAAAGGAGGGAGGATTTTAAGAGGTGCTTGTGAATGCCAAGCTCCAAAAGAAACAAGTTTAAGGTAGGTCATGGGGGAGACCAGGCACAGCCATTCAAACCTACATATTTTCTTATGGAAAGCAGCTTCACTTCTTTTGCCTAAGGATAGAATGAAAGAGAAAACAGAGAGATATGGAGACTCACACAGAGCTGCCACAGGACCACTGATTTCTTGAGCAAGATCTGTGGCCTCTCTGGTCTTTTTCTTGCATATTCTTTCTCCCGATCATACAAGAGGGATGACTACACACACAGCAGGGTAGGTGCTGAAAGGAGAATTACACAAGTCTTTGTTCTGTGCTTTGGAGCCAAAAATCCATGCTACGAATCGGAGAGATTAATATTATTAATTTCAATATTATTAATTCCACTCCTGTATGGACCTAATAGAACTATTTGTTATCAGGACACTCTTTCTTCTAACCCCAGGGTTACTGCTGAAACCCTTGCATTGTCTGTTTCTTGTTGATACGCAGCAGCAGAGAGGGAAAATTACTGTTATACACACAGGTGGTCTGAAGGTTCAGAGTAGATGGTCAAGGACATTAAAACAACATGGTATCATGCAAGCAGATGGCCAAATTCATAAGAGAGGCAGTCACCATAAGAGCTATGGCAGCCCAGACCAGTGTCACTTGTGATGTGTCTTTAGTCGAGAAGGGGCTGCTTGTCCAGCACATGCTATCCCATCCGATTTCACCGGCCCTTTAACCAGTAGCATGTTGCAACAGATGAGGCCAAGCCACAAAAAGAAGCAGCTAAAACATGGAATGGAAAAGCTAGGCCAGAAACTGCTAAGAATGGGGTTATTTGTTCCTGTCCTCCTAGAGGAAAACTAATAGTTGCCTGATTTAACCACATGGGCTGAATGAGCTGGGACAGCCACCAGAAATCAGATGATTCTCCCACACTGGGCAAGGAGCTGACCCAACCTGACAATTTTTGTGTTGTAACCATCATGCCAAGCTCCAGAGGGGTGATTTTTCAATCAGATCCATCTCAGCAAATCTTTCCAAACTTGATTTTACCATTTTTGCCTAGGGGAGGATAAAAACCATGACTGCTGAAATCTCTGCTTTCTGAGGGCTGAAAACATAGGTGAAAGAAAATTTCTTTCCAAACACTTAAGGCCGCTCTGTTTTTCAGAAAGGAATCTAAATTTTCATGTTCATACCATGGTCCATGTGGAATAAATAAAGCATTCATGCTCAGTTCTTGCTCTCAGTGTTTAGGTACTCCGGTACTAAACCCCTAACTAGATGGAGAGGAGGACAAAAGATGGTGAACTCAGATTTGACAGTGTTAAGGCTGAAAGTACTGCTGTTCTCATCTAGTTACTGCAGCCAAAAATCACATTTTACAGGTGAGTGTTACTGGACTGTGTTCAGCAGTGCCTGGTGACTGGACACACTGTGTCCGTGCCACTGACCAGACCCTCGTGCAGCAAGAGCAGGGACTTAAAAGGAGGGTGAAAAAACCTGGGAGATGCTTGCTTGGAATAGCCTCTGTGATACTTACATTGCAGTTAAGTAATTGTTGACTTTTGAAGTTACTGTTGATTGCAGACTGACAAGAAGCCTGGGAACAGCATAGGACAGGTCTCCCCTTGTTACCTCCCAGACAGCTGATCCAACTGAGGTCCCATCACACTTCTCCTGAAGCGCCAGCCCTGATGAACTGCTGCCACTTACTCCCTCCCATGTGCCTGCCTTCAGTGGGTACCAGTGCGCCCATGACCATGTGGTGGCTTGGTGGGAAATGTGGCCAATGCCACCCATGAAACAAGATGTTCTTCAGCCACACCAGCATTCTGGTCTGCCTTTGGGGCCACACAAATAGCTGGGCTGGTGACGGGTGGCAGCATGACAAGGGTCAGAAATCAGCAGAGCTGCTTGAAAGAGAGTAATGCTGATGAAAAAGGATGTCATGCCATGGCTGCTGAGCAATCTTTCTCAGCTTGAGCATAACAAGAAGGTTGTTGTTTCTGCTTCAGATCAGACAGAGGGCTCAAATGCCTGAGAACTTGTCTGCTTCCTTCCAGATATATTAATTGGTCTGATAAAAAAAATACCTCTCCCTATGACCTTCATCTCATGCAGGAAGTAAACAACCTGTAACATAAACAGTAAACTCCAACAATGTGAGGATTATTTTGTATTAAGCAAAAATGGAATATGCTGCACATGAAGGCAATGACACAGCTATTACTGGTCTACATAGATCCAACACAGGAAAATACTGGCAGACCCAAGAATATGATGGAGCTGGTCTTACGGGTATGTGGCTTCAGTTCCCAGTTGTGCATAGGCAAATTCCTCACTCCTGGGTGTAAAATAGGGATAACATTGCTTCTCACTTCCCAGGAGTTTCCTGGGGACCAAGGGGCTGTGCTTGCGGAGTCCTTGGCAGCCACAGATGTAGAACTTTTCTGCTACTGTTCTGCTGTTACTGGCCTGTCTTTTTGAAACCAGCTGAACGTAGGGAGATTTCCAAGAGCCTGGAGTGAGCTGGAGCACACAGGGTGGGTCTCTGTTTAGCCCTCTGGAGACTGGGGTCACAGACAGTATGTCTCATGGGAGTGAGCACCAGGGTGAGAAGGAGCGTCCATTACACCCACCAGCAGGGAAGGCTGCCAGGAGTGATGGGATGAGGCACCAGCTTCTGCCATCTCCAGGCACTGGGTCTGAGGCAGGTCTGGAGCAGACCCACAGCTGCTGACTGCCTGCACCACGTGCAATAACATCCTGGAGTCACTGTCAGCACAAGCTGAACACAAATTCAGCAGAAATCTCTTTATCTCGTCCTTATACATTCTCTTAACTTCAGTCTTGAGGTAAAGAAACTTTATACCTGAGATAATGAGAGTATCCATCACTGCGACATCGGAGGTCAGAATTTCGCTGTGGTACATGCTAAAAAGGAATTTCTCTGCCCTGATGAATTTACAGACAGGGTAGCACCAAAGGAGAGCAGGTGGCTCCTGATGTCATCAAGAGAATAAACCAAGTATTCCCAACCATATATCACAGAATCACAGAATTTCTGAGGCTGGAAAAGACCTTTGATATCATCAAGTCCAGTCTGTGACCCAACACCACCACATCGGCCAGACCATGGCACTAAGTGCCACATCCAGCCTCTCCTTAAACACCTCCAGGGACGGTGACTCCACCCCTTCCCTGGGCAGTGCATCCCAATGCCCTCCCTAAGGAAGGGCTTCCTCAGATCCAACCTAAACCTTCCCTGATGCAGTTTCAGGCCGTGCCCTCTCGTCCTGTCACTAATTGTCCAGATGAGAGGGCATGGTCTGAAATAATAACTTTGTTCTTGTTCTTTGCACAACATTAATAAAATAGTATAAACTTAATCATTGCACAGGTCAGTAACTGACTAATAATAAAAGCAACTTTTTATCACAAGCAGGCACTTTTACGGTCCCAGTTAAAGTGCAAGATGAAATAAAGGGGGCACCAGTCATGATGATTTCAGTGTGTTTGTATGTTTCAAATCTGAGTGGTACTGTTCATCTTCAGTCTTGATCTTCAGAGCCACACCACAAGCACTGGAGTCTAAGAAGCGTCCTGCCAGCCTGCGTGCAGCACCAGGCTGCATGGAAACATTCACCCATTCACCCTGGTGCTAACGCTGCCTTCCCAAGCACAGTCCCCATCTGATGAGCAAATGAGGGTGGTCCCATGTGGTCAGAGCTGGCTGCTGGCATAGACAAGACCCATGAGGAACACGGCAAAGGAGCTCAGGATACTATTTCAAAGCAGAGGCTTAATGGAGTAAATGCTAAGACACTTCATCCTCTCCTCAGGCCATCATCATCAGTTGAATTGGGGAGAACAACGCATCCAGAGCAAGGGCTTTGACTGAGCACTCCCCTTCCTTCTTGGCTTGAGATAGTCCTTTTCCATTGACTGTCGCAGTGTTTACTCAGGTTTCCACAGATGGCAACAAGTCAAGGGGTCCAGGCAGGGAAAGAAATTAAGTTTTCCATGCAAGCTGGCTTTACCATTTCAGGAGCAGACTGGTGTACTCAATGCGTATCACAGGCTTAACCTTTGGAGAGATTTCAGGAAGGCAGAGGGACCTATTTTATCCATCAGTCTTCTGATTTCTGCATTGGCACAACCAGAGTTACAGCAGTAGATATGCAGGCTTTAAGGCCAGTGGGATGGTTACAGTCATCTCATCGGCCCATCTGCATAAGGGAGCTCGTCAGTTTTCCCTGGAGATGCCCCCATCCTGCCCAATGCCGTGCAGTTCAGTGAGAGCACGCTCCTTGGAAAGACAACCAGGCCTGATTTACAGGCTCCAAGTGATGGAGATTCCCTCCCATCCCCGGGTAACCTGTTCCGATAATGAATTATGAGAAGGAAGGGAGCCATTTAGTCAATGGTATTTGTATATGATGATTTTACACGTTGCAACGGTGCCCGCTGCAGTAAGTAAATTGCCCCCTGGCTTTCATAAACATCATCTGTACACAAACATTATCCAGAGCAACTGTATGGCAGGGAAATTCTCCAGTGTAAGATAATGTCATCTCCACAGCAATAAGAAAGGTAAAACAGTACTTACCAGCTGGGATAGAAGGAGAGGCGACAAACAGCAGCCAGCTGTAAAATGACCGTGTCAGGGCTACAGCTGCTTGGGTCTGCCTGATTTAAAGCACCAGCCCCACAAAGGCATGCTGAGGAAACTAATTCTGTAAGAGAGTAACTTCATACCCAGGAAAATTATGAGGCACCCAGAGGTCAAGCTGGTTCTGTGGGGTGCCTTTATAATACGGCCACCAGCAGGAAAAATGTCGGAAATTAAATTCCATCTAATCAGATGGAATTGGCAATAAAGTCGGGACTGCTCCATTTATTTATTTATTACATTAGGTCCAAGGGAACAAGAGCCCTTTTTCTTTCTAAATTTGGATGTAATTATAGCCAGCTCTTCATTAGTGCCTTCCAACCTCCATCTTGGATCATTTTTCAGAGGAAGCTGATGGCTTCGTTCCTATTTTACTGGTGCAGAAACGGATGACCAGAATTTCAAGAAGCAGTTTGGCTAAATTCTTGCAATATCCCAGTAATAGATCAAAGAAAGGAACATCCCTTCCCGTGTTCTCTCAAGCTGTGCCCGGCAGGAGAAAAGCCCTGAAAGTGCAGCATAAATCTGCCACTACAAACTAGGTACAGTTGGACCGAATAGCCCATTTTGACCATAGCAAACTCCCTGCCTACATCTCTGAAGGCTGCAAAAACTTCCTGCATTGTGTGATCTAGGGGATCAATATCTTTGCCTATGTGATGTGGACTCATCTAATCATGCTATAGGAAGGTACACAGAGGTCAAGTGTCTCTTTATTAGGCTATGTGATTTCTCAGGGAGAGAACTGCTTTAGGCCATTTAGTCATTCCTTTAGTCACTGACTGTTACTTTCCAGGACAGAAAGACTTGTCATTTTGTGGCTGAGACCAGGGCACCAGCACTGACAGCTTCCAGACCTCAGCATCCTCCCCACCACCCTGCTCTGACTGAAGGACTACTGCTTTCAGCAGCCACACATCTCCAGTTAAAACAAAAAAAAAAAAAAAAAAAAAAAGGGAAGATTTAAACTCCCAGTGTGCAAGCCAGGGTTTCAGAACTGGTGTCGTAACCAGTAGTAGGAAGGGGGTTTAGAGCAATGGGTTGCTGAGGAACCACGGGCCCTTGCTCACAGGTCACCAGTTGGGATCTTGTCCATGCACAGCCAGGACAGTTGCCAAAACAGGTCTCGGGGCAGGGCACATGTTGAGGCTGTGGCAGGGCTCCCAGGTGACCATCGGTCAGCTGAACCAGAGCATCTGTTCTCAGCAGCCCAGCTCTTAGAACTGCTGCTTTTCTGGTAGGAAACGGGGGAAAATTTTAACCTGCCTTTAAATGCTAAATGCGTCTGACCTAGGTGGACTTTTGACTTCTTCAGATATGTTTAAAAACTAACACTTCCTCCTCCAGCATCCATCTGTTAACATGGAGCAAAATGGGAATTTCAATTCCACCTGATGGTGTGAACTGAGCAAATGGTCTCTTTGTGCACCAAGAGAGAGCAGGAATCTGAAGCCTTTATCTTCCATCAGCATATTCAGCTTCTAAAGAAAACAGTAGGCAAATTGCTATCAGTTCCTCCAAGGTGAGGACTAAGGAGTTAATATTATACAAATCATCAAGACGTGCCCAACATCAGGCTCTGTGGTACTAGGCAAAGACATAAAATAAACAATAGTCATTGCTCCCAAGGGCTTACAAATGGCTGCATCTTTCCAAACAGTTCAGCACTGCTTTTTTTTTTTTTTTTTTTTTTTAATTTTGTGATTAAGTGTCTCAGGGGAGGCAGCTGTCTCATGAGCACTTCAGGAAATTTGGCCCTTATCTGCAGGTGCTTAAATGGGAGCTGAGCCCTGGGCAAAAAATCACGCCTCTGAATAGCCCAGTAAGTGGCAGGGAGCTGTTCCCTTGTCAGGAGAGCATGGATGTGATCCAATCTGGAGCAGCCTAACCTTGTGGATCACTCCAAAGCCCCGGAGGTGAGACAATGTGGGCAGTCAAAGACAAGTGGGAGAAAGAAGGGCAAGGACCCAACAGGCATAGTACCCTAGGCAGCACCCCTCCTCCTGCGGGCACAGAGACTCTTCTTGACCTTGGCCAGTGCCAACACACAAAACAAAAGCAGGATCTACCACATGAAAAAACTGCACTAAGCTGCCTGGACAACGTGTACTGTGCTCATGTGGTTCTTCAGGCTGTTTGAGCACCCCAGACATCACCAAGTATTTGCTTTGGATTGCAGATCCCCCTTCTCAGTCTGTGAACAGCTTGGCAATATTTCTGCCATTAAATAAAGCAGGGCTAGAGCAGCCAGCTGCCTGCACTCTTCCCCATCAACACACTTCCTGGCACAACTTTGGCCTGTGCCAGTTCCTTGTCTCCCAGACATCGCTCACGCACCGTTTTGGGGATGGCACAGGCTGGAGACTGTCCCTGCCATATTGGTTTTGAGAGTAGAAAGAGAGGGAAGGGAAAAACTCGAGGTTAATGGGTGCAAGCCAGGCCATGACAGTCAGCTTCAGGGCTGAAAAGCAGATCTGCACTGTTTTAGCTGCATAACTGGAGTCATTTTCCAGCCTTTCCCCATTTCCAGTTTATGGGAGCAAGCTCTCCTCTGCTTTTATTCCCTTTCTTTGCACCAAAGACCACAGTCACAAGTCTGGGTCTCACATGCCTTACTCCAGCAGCATGACTTGATGCTTTCATTAACATGTTACAAAATATTGATAGTGGAAATCACATAAAACAGTCAAGTTTCCATGCCCCAGAGACAGCATTCCTCCTCTTGCTGCTGTCTTTGCTAGACAATCGGTTTCTACTACAACCCAACTCAGACTCCCACTCTTCAAATCCTCAGCTTGTCCAATCTAACTTTTGTCTCCAGGGATTTCTTGCAAAGGAAGCCAGGCAAATAACACGTCACCTCCTCTCTCTGCTGCCTGCGTTCTCACCTCCCTCTCCCCTCTACTAGCAGGTCATGGATTTGCCTTCCTCTAGTCCCCAAAGTCTCCCAGGACAGAACACTCTCAGTTCTCTCATGACTATACTAACACCATTTTGATGCTTCTGTTCTTTGCAAAAAAAATCTGGCCCAATTTGTTTTCCCCTTCCTTCTCAGTCTGGAAACCTTTGCCACTTCGCTTGGTTGTTCTCATATATTTTTAATGACTCCTCGGGGCTTTTCTTCACCTTTTCTACAACTTTCAGTGAGGAATTTTGTGGATCTCTGCTCCCATTTCTCTTCTCTTCCTCTTCCAAAGCTTATTCCCAGCCTATTCTGCTCATAAACTCGTCGTTCCTGGACCTTGCTTCTCAGTTCAGATCATCAGGGACCAAGCACAGCATGTTCCTCCATATGCTCTACCACATCTTTCTGTTCACTTGCTCTCTAGCCAAATTAATTGTTAATTAGTCATAAAAAGTGAACCTCTCCAAAAGAAGCAGGAAAAAAAAAAAAGAATGAAGAGGAAGAAGCAGACAAAAAAATAGGTTCAGCAGCAGAGCAGGAAGGGTGGTCATGGGAGGACAAAGCTCAGAATCCTCTTTTCCTTTTCGTCTCACCTCCTGAAACATCCAAGCTACCGACAGCTTTTCTGGAAAGGGAGGAGCCTTTGACCCTCCCCTTTCCTCCTACTCCTCTGTGGAAATGGCTGCACAGAAAGATCCTCTGAAGCAGATCTGGATTCCCAAACTGCACAACAGCCCTGTGAGAGTGTCACTGGCCCATCATACTCCCCTCTCAAGAGGACGGCCCAGACTGGGCTCTTCTCACATCACAGAATCCCTCCTCAGACAGCTCTGAGGTGTGCCTTGCAGCTCATCTAATAACATTTTTATGTTTTTATTAGTACCTTCAGCATAATCAGGTTGTCTCTTTAAGTATTTTTAAGTATACTAGACATCTACTCCAGCACTCCTGTCAACAGCAAAGCAATGGCGTACCGCTACCCCTACGGGATGTTTCCAGATGCTTGAACTAAGTTTGTGATCACAATAGCTACAGATGAAAGACTTGTGCTATACATCTCCTTGCAAGGGCAAGATGTATACCCCAGACAAAGGACATATACTAGTTGTTAAACACTGAAGACCCCATTTTCTGCTGTGCTCCAGCTGCCGAGAGCCACTCTGCTGCAGCAGAGTAAACATAAACCCAGTTAAACTGAATTTGCAGATGCTTTGTGTTAGTAGACCTGCACAGAACAGCCGGGGTTTATCAAAAGAACTGGCCCCCACAATATTCTTGGGGCCACATCAGACCTCATTTTATCAGCACAATTCAGATGGCAAGGATGGGAAATGCAGATCATAAATGGAAATGTAATTAAATCAGTTAAATACAGTGATGCACTCTCTGTGTAAAATTACACTGTAGAAAGTATTTTATGGGAAACCCTTCAAAATCATCTGCTTTGGAGCACAGAGGAGAGGACTAAGGTTCCCAGGAGCAGCAGTGCTGCAATGACCTTATCCAGCAACATCTTCCTTGTTCCTCAGACTGTGTTTGAACATTGAAATTAATTATGTTGTGGAGTGAAAATAAGTTTATGTGCTGCCTAATTCTGAGTATTCGTGTACTAACTTTCTACTACAGAGTCAAAGAGATTCTTTCAGCCTGCAGTTATGTGTGGAAAGTTCATTGTTCACACAATGTTTGCAAAATGCCCTAATATGATGTGATTTAAATTCGAAGTAGTATGAATTTGTAAAGAGGTAAAAAGGGGGTAATCACAAAAGAGTGCAAGACAGAGCACACTTAAACCAGTGTTTTGGAAATTCAAAGTGAAAAAAAAGAAAGACTCAGCACTCTCTTTAGTAAAGAAAGAGGTTGTATAAGCATTCGAGAGGGGAAAAAAGCAAGAAAGAAAAAGCCTTTTCCTACAGAAAGAATTAATCTGAGCACTGACCTTCAACCTGCTCCAGCACTTACACAGTGGTACAAGGGGAAATGCAGACATAGTGCATACGATATAAACAAATTCCTGCAGCGGAAACTCTTCTGATGGACACATCCATTCTCCAGACTGAAGCCCACTGTGCTAACCCACTTGCCTTTTGCACAGTGCACAAACCCAGCTCTGCTAAAGAAAACTTCCTGCACAAAGTGTGACTTAGAAGAGAAAAACAACAACAAAAAAAATCAATGCAGGCAGGTTTGAATTTCTTGAGCACGAGAGTTACCAGGCTTTGACAGTGAGAAAAGCCTTTGGCTTTGCAGGGTCACTTAATTCAGGCTGAGCCTGCGCTGGTTGCCAGCCTGGAATGCCGACAGCCCTCTGCTCTGCTGCATTGCTCAGTACGGGACTGATGACAGTGGGCTTGGGTTATCAGCTAGACTGAGATACTCTGTCGGATAAAATGGATGGTATTGCCTGCTCGGCAGTAAAAGGGAAACAGCAGTAAGGGACAGAGACAGTTATTATAAGTTTGACTAGGGACAGAATTAAATCGATGCAGTAAATGGCACTTAATGCACTTTAGTGACCCAATGCATTTACTTCATCATACCGTGCCGTCTGGCTGATTACATTTGATGCGTAACACACGAAAAACACTAGAGGCCATTGCTGGAAAATCTCAGGATGCAAAATAAATAGTTTGGGCACCTCAGGTTTTCAGCACTTCTGCACGCACATGTGCTCTTTCCTGCGTGACACACTGGCTTTGGTAGCACTGCATCTGAGGTCACCTTGGCACTGCCCTCTCCCTCCCAACTGAGTTTGCCTTGTTAGGATCAGCAGTCAGGGCTTCAGCCCTGCGTAAATTTTGACAGTTTCCTTGGTTTGATTTGATTGAAACAGCACAGCTGGTTTGTTTTTCGTTTGGTCCCCCCCCCCCCCCCGACCAAAAATACAAGAAAACTTGTACAATTTTGAAAAACTAAATAAACATTTAAGTTTGCCAGCTGCAGAGTGCAGTGGGACTTCACTCATTTGCATGGCATCAGTCCACACGCACAAACCAAGCAGGTTGTCCTCAGAAAGTTCAAGTCTGAGCACTATGAGAAGGCTCAGATTTCTTCATTTACATGACACCCTGGGGAATATCCAATGCCAGAAATGTGAGAAAGGCAACACAGTCCTAGAAAGACGCTATTTGTTGAGAAAGCTGGGTTCTTCTCTTTGTCTTGGCATTGATTTGCTCGCGTTTTTTTTTTTTCCCCTCTTGTCACTATAGTCAGGGAAGATGCTGAAGACCCTGTGAGACCCTCTGAAACTCTTGAGAGAACATCGGGCACTCCAACAGCTCCCCCTTGCCCAAATCTTCAAATTCCTGTCCCACAGAACAGACAGTGAGGAGGTTTCTCTGCTGCTCTCCACCCAGCCCAAGAGATGAAGTTGTGAGCTTCTCTAACCTGTCTTACTGTGAATGAGCTGGGCTGGGAAGAACTCCCGTGGGTGACTCAGTCGGGAGCTCTGCAGGGATCCACAAACCCTCTGCATGATGGGCACCTGCCCTGGACTTGCATGCTGCCACTTTCACCCTCACAGTGATTCTCCTTTGGGGTAGCATGCTGAGAGCCTGCAAGCAGATGACTGAGCCCAAACACCTCCTAAATTGTTGCTGTGGACACGGGTAACCTCCAGAACAGATGGAGCTGCAGACCGTGTGTATCCATAATACGTAATGAACTAGGACTCAACAGGATGGGGCAGCCATGCCTTACAAGACCGGATCTCAAAGGTCTGCCCCTCTGTTATACAGGGATAATGATTTTGAACCATTTTTGTAAGTGGTTGTGACTGTGATATTGTTATTGCTGTATGTCACCATAAATCACTATGCTTTTCCAAGCCTTCTCTTCATTTAGAGGTTAAATAGAACAAATGAGTGGAGACTGCAACCCATTACACATGCTACTAAATGAGGGGTTAGAAACGGTCACCTCCAGCACTTTCACCTACTCATACCAGTTCTAGAGCTTCTTCCATATGATGTAATAAAAATTTACTCTTAAACCTAGTGCTTCACCTGAGGGCCAGAAAGCACTGGCACGAACCCCTAAAGCTCACATTCTTCCTTGCAAAATGAGGATATTTGTGAGTATCCATTTGCTGCTTAGGAACAGAGAGGTGCAGAGAGGTTAAATGGGTTTTTACCTCAGAATAAATCATTAGAAGATTTGGGAATAGGACCAAGAATCCTGTCAACCAGTTCTTAGTCTCATTACATGAAAACTGTCTTCTTCTGCACTCTACTTAGTACTGACATTATTCCTCCAAATGTATCAGACTTGACTTCTGCTACTAGGGCTGTAAAAAGTAATTCAGAGAGGCTAAGCCCCATCCCCACCCTGTTCATCATGTCCCAGTTTTGGACTTGTAGTGCATGGCAGCACAACGTGCACAGCAAAGTGACTGCACCCTCTCAACTGACTTTGAGGGGAAAATTCAGTGCCAAGGTGACCTCAGGCCATGCTCACCTCAAAGACACACAGCTAAGGGAGCTCACTGATCTCCTGTGGGACCACGGCTTGGGGCTCAGGGGAAGTGTGAGGAAGACTGCAATAATTTTGTGTTGCTGAGAGCAGGATTTGGCCTTGCTCTAAGAGAAGGAGAGAAAAATATGCATTGGATTTATTTGCCTTTGGAGTGAACTAGACAGATTTCAATACTTAAGGGGATTGCATTTAAATCATCCGTGCCTTTTGAAAACAACATTATTGCTTGGTATCACAAGCAATTCCCAATTTTGAGATCTTCCTGAGCCAGACTCAGTTTTAGTCCTAATAGCAACAATTCTATTACTGCTGCGAGGGAAATGGAATTGCAATGAACTGGTATACATTTTCCTTAAAAATTATAAAGTGACAAATGTTTTATTTCAGCTCCTCTTGAGGATTTGCTGGATATTAAAAATAACCTATGTAGTCACTGGTTGGCATTAACATAGTACTCTAACTGCCTGTTTCAGGGAAAGCAGAGGAAACAGGGCAGCCCCTCACAAGGTGCTGCTCACATTGCAAATGGTCTTTGTTATCTAGAAGGATCAAGACACCACTGAATAAAAAGTTATTGTGACTTCATGTTTTGAAAGTCTAATTCTACCTTTTTTTTTCTGGCCCCCAAATAATCCATTGTCTGCAACACAAACAAGAGGGATTTACACCAATCCGTTTCCTTTTGCTGTATCACCCTTCGTTACTGTGTTTTAAATTCTTGGTTTTCAAACCAAATTTCAGATACTTTTAACTTGTCCATTTTCATACTGTCTTCCCAGCTCCCTGATGCTCCCTCAGTGGTAGCATGTATGTGCCAACCAGACCAGCGGTACCTTCTCTACGGCATCGTACAGCTCCACGCAGCAGGTTTAGGTGACGAGACAGTAAAATGGCATGGATTTTCAGGAAAAACTTAGTATCCACAGAGCAAATCATGGCAGAACTGAAAACTGAACATTTTTAAATACCTGACTAGCCCATTTCAGACTTGTATTTCTGAAAGAGTAGAGTTGCTGCAGATGCCCCTGCTTCTCCATCCACAAGCCAAGATGACAGAAAAGATAAACTGTTCCTAAACCTTCAGGAGCTTTTCAGTCTTCTACAGGGCTACTCACTGGAAACCCCACTGGGGCTGCCACAGATCTCAGGATGCTTAACACAAGCAGGAACTGAATGTAGATCCACTTCAGAAACAAAGAAAACTCAAAGTGTAACTCTCAGTTGCCAGCAACTGGTCTGCCTCAGGGTTGTTTTGTGACTGTGAATGGGAGCTGCTTCTACATAAAGGGAGAAATTTGAGATAATTTTAGAGACTCAAAATTCCCATTTCTGTTGCAATTTCAAAGAGAGTGTTGTGTCATTTTTTTTTGCAGGCACTACCTCTGCAGTTGTTGTGAACATTACATTCTTCTCGTGAAGTCTCAGGAATGGCTATATCTTATGTTTTCTGGAAATAAAACCAGCAGATCCTTAATTCACTTCACCACCAGCAGCAAAACAATAGTTAACTACAGAAGGGAAAGGAGGAGGAGCTCAAACTGCACAGAGGAGCAGCTGCAGCATGGAGCACCCAGCCATCCTTAATGTGCAAAAAGAGCTACCTGGCACTAGCAATACAAGGAGCAGGCAGCTCATAAAAATCTGCATACAGGTTTGAATGCCATGTAGAGAAACAAAAGTATGGAATAAAGCACTTCATGCAGCTCCTAGAATGTCACCGTCACACTGCTCAAAATCTTGAGCAAAATCTGCTTCTCTCTGATAACATTGTGGATACAATTAGCTAATAGCTTTCGAAAGGGAAAGCAGAGACTTGTTTCTTTTCTCTCTGCTAATCATTTAAAAGAGAAAATAAAATAAGGCATTGACCAGTGCCAACTCTTATCTATCCCATTCAAGTGATAGCACAATGAGTTTCAGCGAGATTGTTCAAAAAAGCCCTCAAAAGTCCATTTAAAGCTGAACTGATTCTGTGTTAAAATATTTTGGGTCAGATCTTCAGTTCATATAAGCAAGCAAAGTCCCAGAGACTTTACAGACCTGGCTTTGGTTTATTCCAGCTATGAATCAGTTTTTGTTCTCAGTGTGGCAGGTTAATAAGAAAAAACAACGCTCAGCGTGGGATTCCCTGCCCCTAACAAGTACAACAGAGGTCTCCATTGAAGCTTGTTCTTCCTCTACAGACCACTTGTCTATACAAAAGAGATGAGGCAGGCACAAGGCTCTGAAAATCCCATTCATCTGATTTATTTTGGATTTGATCTCCAGTGACTACACAGGGATGCACAGCGGCAGCAGTGGTTTGGTTCAGCTCAGCATTGCACTTCTGAGGTGACTGGATTTTCCCCGCTTACCTTGTTTTGGTTTGCATCATGGGGCAGCACTGGTGCACACAGAACAGATCCTTTGCCGATGAAACTAAGCTGGAAGGTGCAGACATAGATCTGATGCACTCCAACCCCGCATCTCGATCATCCCCTCCATGATGTGTATAGCATGAAAGCCAGGTTTCAGACCACAGCTCTACTCCAGCCAGCCCCTACTAACTGCTGCTGGCAACAACAGCCTTCTGTTAGCTCCTGCACATCTGCATTTAATCAAATTAATTACACCCCAAACAACCACCCCAAGTTGTTTTGTATATATAACATGGTAAATTCAAGTGTTGAAGGAGAAGGAATGGTGTTCTCAGATTGTTTTCAGGGTAATATTTTTTTGCTTGTTTTCTGGCACGGAGAAACCTATAGCCAATATGGGCAGCTGGGAGGATCTGCTTCGCAGGAACCTGTAGTGACTCAGAAAATCAGGGGCAGAGCAGACTCACCCTCATCTTTCAGCCTCTTCTCAAGACACATCAGTCTTCTATGACTGGCAGATCAGATGCGATGACAATATAAGGACCTCTCCCTGCTTTGGTAGTCTGAACCCCAGAAGGGATGAGGCCAGCCTGGACAACTCTGATGGGAACAAATTGGTGACTAATCCCCCAACTTTACAAGCCATGATCCTGACCTCACTGGTGTTATCAGGAGCTTTCCCAGCATGGGATTCATCTGACCAGATGTCAGTATCTGTGCTCCAGGACCTGCCGTCAGCGGGCTTGTACTGTCAGCAGAGAGAAACCAGCACACGTGAGCTGCAACTTGTCTCATGCTGAAGCCCATGTCTGAAACAGGTGAGGAGGATAATCCTGAGCAATACTTTGTTCTGTCCATTGACTATGCAGGGAGACAGTGCGGTCCAGCTGTGACAGAGACGAGTGCTTTGTAGGCATCTAGAGCTAGGCGGGATGAATACGATCCCCTGTGATGGGCTTCTGACAGCTCCCTAGCAACAAATATGGGTCAGTAAATGAATATATTCTCAGCCTGCAAGAATCAGCCTTCCAAGGCCTTCAGGTTGGTGGAGCGATGACTTTTGCACATACACTTTGACAGTCACTCCTCCTAAAAGTGATCGTTACCTCCCAACGACTGTGTCACAACACAGGGATAACTCTCCTGCCACGCACAAGCAACAAAGACTGAATATTTTTCTGCTCTTAGGTAAAACAGTAAACACCTGTCAGCATTGCTGGACTAGTTACCACTGTGTGTATGTGCTATACCACACTATCTATGTAACAGAAATGCAGGATACACATAGGGCCATTGCTCAGTTTAAGCTGAGGAAAAACCAGATGAAGAGCCATTCATTTAAATACCCTCACCTTGATGGTAATCGTGTTCCCAAATTTGCATTCTCAAGCATTCTCACTGCACAAGCAAGATCTGTTATTCTACCTTAAAAATAAAACCACACTGCAACAGAAATGTACGTCCTTTATTAACAACTTTTCAAAATAAATCTGAAGAAAAAAAGTCTTTGGTGACACTATCTATAAAAACAACCTATCTTAGATGGTAAACCTACGATGTTACACAGGTTAATGAAGTAAACCAAATTATATGGCTTTTTAATTTCTCATTCTCTCTTTTTCTCTCACTCACACACTTGCTTTAGGTTTAATTGCACCATGTTGTCAATAGTCAAACAAAGAGGGAGAAACACTTTAAAAAAGATGTGGCAGCACTATGAAAACATTGGTAATGCATTAGAAAATTTTTCTCAAAAATGTACATTTTATACAAAATAAGACTGTATTTTTGTTTGCTTTTTTGCTTTACATTTGCCCACCTAAGAATTCCCATTTCAGGTTTCCATTCTCATAATCCAAACACTATACATATTTTCTCTCAAAATAAATATACAGAATTATGTACAAGGTCGCAAGGCCCTATTGGATCATCACTAATTCACTGTGAAATACTCACTAAAAACATCATGAAAGAGTGGGAGGGAGCATCCCAAAGCATCTGATGAGTCTTGTAACTCCCCCTAATTTAACTCCAACTTAAAAAACGTGTGTGAAGACAGTTAAAACAGCGGTATAAAGGCCAGCTTGACTTAGTTTTAAACAAGGGTGAGATGTACCAGATTTTGGAAGATACGGTTTTATTTCCAGGAGACAACGGCTAAGACCCAGCATGGGATAGGTCCCTTCTCAGAAGACCCTGGGCCCACCCCTGTAAAATCTTGCTAAAGCCCAGGGGAGCTGCTCTACCAGGCTGATGCCCTTGAAGGCCACATTTCTGCGACAGACAGCACAGCCAGCCTGGAAAAAAAAAGAAAAAAAAAAAAAGGAGCAGACCACCCATGCACCCCTCGCTGTAAGAGGATGTTTAATTTGAGGAATTAATAAAAATTGCTGTCAATCAACAGAGATGTTACGACAAACACTGAGTAGGCTTTTAGTTTCAGTATGGAGGGAGTGAGAAAGAGGAGGACACAGCACTTTACATTGGGAACGTAAAGATTTAAAAAAAAATCCTAGTCGACATCTAGCTGTTTCTTTCACTGCTTCACCGTCAAATGATGACTTCCATTCTCCAAATGACATCTTTTGGTAAATGAGCTATTTCAAAAGGCGCTCATTGGTGAAAGATTAATTTCTTTGTCAAAGTTGGCTCTAAAAGAGAAACTGCAATCTGAAATTGATCAAATCCATGTTTTCCGATGGAAAAGATCAAAGCGCTCGATAGCCATGTATTAGCACGCCAGTGTGTTCACTATGGAATTGTTACAAAGCTTAAACATTCACATCTAGAAAAAGTTATGGTAATAATTAGAGTTTTTCACAAAATAGAAAGAGGGCAAATAAAATCTTACACATGCCCAAGGGACTGCAAGGAGAGCCAGGCACTTTCTATCTTGGAAGTTTGCCCCTATTTTTGTGTCGTGTTTTTCTCATTATGAAACCCTCCTCCAGCAATAGATCTCATTCAAATTATAACCGGGAAAGGTTTCTTTCTTTCTTCCTCTTTTTTTCCTTTAATAAATTCAGTTAAAAATTCATCAGTTCTCCCCAACTCTAATCCCTACTTTTATTCTGTTTTAACGGCATGGATCTATTCACATTCATCCATCCATCTCACCCCTGATTAAATTAAGGTCAGTAACCTTTACGAAAGGCCACATGCGTAACACTCAGTCAAGTCATCAGGCATTCAAGTACCTGTAAAGTAAAGGCTAACATAGCCTGCTGTTAATGAAAAATAATAATAATAATAATTAAAAAACCCAACTACAAAAGGAGCAACAAGGAGTGAACCTTGTTTCAGCACCATCTGAATTAAGGGGGAAAAGAAAAAAAGAACAAAGAACCATTAACTCGCACATAGGACATGACTAAAGGGTGATTTAATTCACTAAGGAAACAACACAGCTCGAGACGAGAGGCTCGGAAGCATGCTACTGTCTTTAGGAGCATCGGCTGATAATGTCAACACATCAACTCTCTGAGCTGGATCCGTGTCCGGCTCTTCCCCAGGGTCCCCAAGCCAGGGACATGGAGACCTATGGCCGTTCTGGAGACTGGCCGTGAGGCACATTCCTTCCTAGAGAGATGGCTACGCCCGGGTAACGTGCTGCAAAGAGAAATGCTCCTACCTATCTGCATCCCTTCTGGAGCTAAGCCTTTCATTGTCACTTGTTTAATTAGCGATCTGTAAACAGAAAGGGCCTTCCATTGCACTGAGAACAAGCTTTAAGCACAGTCTCTTTAAGCCACCCCAAAAAGTGACGGTAACAGAATGTCAAACAGCTTGAAAGCTTGGCCTGACTTGCTGCTCTCCAAAAATGGTTAGCTACTCCTTTTCACTAAAAACCCAACCCACATGCCCCAAGATGGCATTAACTAAAACTCAAGCAGAATTGTAATTCTTGGTTTTGTAGGGTCTCCTCTTTCCCTGGCCCTATCCCTCTCTTCCTGGCTGCTCTTGCTGGCTACAGACCATTAACTGCTTTCCAGAGCTGCAGATGCTCCAGCGGACACACCCGCAAACCGCAAAGTGTGAGCTCTGCCAACCTCATCCAGCACTGGAGACATTTTCCAAAAACAGAGTCTAAGGAGAAGGCTTACTGCAGGCACTCACAGAGCTTCCCAATCTCCAAAAGCAAAAAGCAGCATGGGAGCCACGGAGCCATTCGCTCCAGAAAAATCAAACAACTGGTCTTTATCATCCCCTGCAGATAGCAAGCTCAGACTGGAGAGCACAGGGAAGGGAGGTTTAGATTTATACAGGATGTGGGGAGCTAAATTAGCAGCTCACGCTAAAAAGACAGGAGCCCTGTCCTGTCCCCTTCCCCGCCCTGGCCCTGGCTACCTAACTCTTGCCTCTTTACACCTCTCTCCATATGCTGATTTAACTCTCTAAAACAGCATTCAAAAATCCAGTAAAACACCAGATAGCTTTTTTTTTCGATTTTAGAGAGTTGAATGTGTTTACAGAAGCATTTGGTGGACATCAATGTGGGAGAAGGTGTCAGGTGAGACCAAGTGGCCAGGGGCTGGGAGAGCAATGGGAGTGGAGGGAAAAGTGACACCTCTTCCTTTCAGCAGCACAAATCACTAGCTGGAGCCTCACACATGTTTTGGCAGATTCCTTTACAGATTTGGTTCAGATTTACAAGGGCACGTAGCGATAGGAAGAGGGGTAACTGTTTCGAACTGAAAGAGAGTAGATTTAGACTGGACATTATAAAGAAATTCTTTACTGTGAGGGTGGTGAGACACTGGAACAGGTTGCCCAGAGAAGCTGTGGATGCCCCCTCCCTGGCAGTGTTCAAGGCCAGGCTGGATGGGGCTTTGAGCAACCTGGTCTAGTGGGAGGTGTCCCCGCCCATGGCAGGGGGGTTGGAACCGGATGATCTTTAAGGTCCTGTCCAACCCAAACCGTTCTGTGATTCTACGACTCTAACATACAATGCCAGGAACCTGATGTTCCTGCCCTAACACACTGTGCTCGGTTCAAATATTGCAATGCATACGCCACACAAAGCATTCTTTGCAAGCTTTCACATGTCAGGTTGCATACAAACATTTAGCATTATGTATTTTGCATTTTTAAAGCAATTTTCCATTTAGGGATTCTGACCTTACCAGCAAAAGAAATTATTTAGGTTTCACAGCATTCCCTCTACAACCAACTAACTATTACTTTTACAAATGAGGAAACTGAGGCATGCCTCGGTTATGGGAGTTGCTTAAAGCTGCATAATAAACTGGTGCCTGAGCCTGGATGAAACGTGGTAATTCTGGTCCACATTTCCTAGCACTCCAGCTATTCTTAACCCCTGCTACCGGACTGCCTGTTTACAAAGGAATGAGGTATTGAAAGGCTTGCTGGTTGTCTGGGCATCGGCACTAAACCCTCTCGCTGTGCCTTTAACAGAGCTCTTAGGGGTGGCAATTGTTACAGAGCACCCCAAATGTACCTCATAAAAACGTGAGAGTTCAAAATGTTTTTAAAGTGCTTATTTTCTTAGCAAATCGGAATAGCATCTTCCTGACCCAAATCACTGCTTCTGTTTTTATTTGTCAATGTAAAGAAACAAATAAGCAAAGCCCTATAGAGAAATAAACAACTGAAATATTTAAGTTTAAAAATACTTCCATCTCAAATGCTAAAACTGTGTTGGAGCACGAGCAATGGTGGTATTTCAGGGACAGGTTTTTTGTCTGAGTTACCCTACCCCAAGTACACCTGGGAGCATCTGCTGCAATATCTGACCATACACTTTGAGTGTCAGACCTCCAGGAGAGAATTTCTCCACTCATTTGCATTTTCAAAAAGCTAAGGAAAAAAAAAAAGAAGAAAAAGAAAGAATAAAGAAAAGCCCATGCTTTGATTTCAAATAAACCAATATGTTACAGGCCAAATTCCTGTGTTGCAAACATGAATATGCTTTCTTTTTTTTTGACAACACCCCTTTTACCCCTCAAAACAAAGCTATTTCTAGGAATTTAGGTGCTGGGGCCAAGTGGCACCCCTGTCCCCAGAGAGCAGGGACTGACGCAGGCTGTGCCGTGCCGTTCCGGTGCTCACCCGTGGGCAGCACCGTGAGGGATTCTCCTACCAGAACACACAACGGGCACCACACCTCTGCTCTGCCAAAGCCCTCCCTGTGCTCCACATCACCGATTTGCTCCTTGGCAGTAATGTTCCTCTCTCCCTTCGAGGCAAGGCTCACTGCCTTCGAAAACCAGGTCACAAACCAGAAGGATCTACACTCTGGTCTGAGGTTCTCCAGTTTTCCATCCATCCAAAGGAGTTTTGCCATAGTGGCTGCTACTGGCTTGGGGAAAACAGGAAAAAAAGAATAATGAACAAGTCAGCAGTAAATGAGGAATGCTAGTACTTCGGTTCTGTCCTGCTTGTGCTCAGTTTTTCTCTGAACCTGCTGCATTTTCTCCCCGTACGATTCAAGCGTTTAAACTTCGCAGGGGAAAATGAATGAAAACTGCATCGACAATCAAATGCATGAAAGAAAGAAACGGCAGCTTTGAAATATTCACAACCAACACAATTTTGATTAAAGAAAGAACTCTGTTTTTAATAGGTTTTTTTTTGATCATTAAAAAAGTTTAAACCTGCATAGCAATCATTTCAAAAATAATTATTTAATGTTCCATAATGAAACTGTACACGACCTAGTCTTGAGCAACAGAAGCCTGACGGGCGGTTCGACGCAGTCCGGAGCGGCGCAAGCCCCAGTGCCGGGGTCGGCGCTCGCCGTTGGCGGCCACGGTCTGGCTCCGGGCGTGGGGACACGGCTCGGTCCCCTCGGCAGCGCTCCTCAGAGTCGTTCAATGTCCCGGTACTTCTTCCTCAGGATAGAGACCTGGTCTTTAAAGAGGACAGGGTCGAGCCTCATCTGAGAGTGGATCAGCGGCATATAGCCAAACCAGCTGGCGAAAGTGTTCATGCAGCTCTGCCGCTGGGCGAAGTGGTCGGGATCGGCCCAGCGCGAGGCCCGGGACGTCTGTGTGGAAGAGGAGAGCAGAAATGAGGCGCCGGACACCGCACAGCAGCACGGCGGCGACGGGCGGGGCGGCGCGGAGGGGTGGCTCTGAGGTAGCTGAAATCTGCTCGCCTCAGGGTTTCAACCCACGGGAAGGCCGCCTTGCCCGCAGCAGGAGCCGGCGATGGCGGGCTGGCCACCCCTGACTTTCAAAAGAGCACTGAGGGCAGCACGGCGTGGCGACCTGAGTGTGGCCACCAGACAGCCTGACCCGGAGCAGGACACCCGTGAGCAGGCCTCCAAAGCCTGCCAGCACATTACTTCACCCCATCCCTCTTATTTTTACTTTTTTTCCCCAAAGCTTCAAGCTATTTCAGAGATAGGACAGGTCTTTAAAAAAACACCAGGAAAGACAAGAAGGCCAACGCTTTCCACTGGAGATGCACATCAAAGCACTGGCCAGCTGCTGCTCATGGCCTTCAGCCACAGGGGAAAAACACACTGCAATTATTATGATTTCTCAGGTCAAAAATGCACTTTTGCAGTCCAGATCTGCAGAACTTTGTACAGAAATAATTTCAACCAGCTTGTAATTGAGCTTAGCAGAAATCCTTACATGCTTGGTGTTACTTGTGTGTTTTCTAAGCTACATGTATAAATATAATAAAACTATTATTTAAGATAAAAGTCTGAGTGCAGAGAACCTAAGTTGTTTTTTGTGCCACTTCTCAGGCATCTCTCTATAGCACTTAACATTTCCACTATACTTTAAAAACAAATACAAATTCACAAACTCAAAGTATGTTAATTAAAACATGAAGAAACTGATAAAGTCAGGGACTTGCCAAAAGAATGTGCTATCAGACTTGACCTTTGTCCAAGGCCTGTCCAGTTTAGCTCAAGTGATAGGTTATAATGTGCATTGATTACAGCCTCTTGATTACACTGAGTCACTAAAGAGCAAGCACAAGCTTGTTGTTAGAGGATTATAGCAGACATTCTGGCCATTAACAGTGAATTTCCATACGACTATTAATCTCTGTCACAACACTGAGGTTATGTTAATTTTTTGTTTGTCTTTCAAGGAATTATGAACATGGCCCATTACATTTCCCAAAGCTGCAGGAACAACTTGTCTTTAGGAGAGAGTTACAGTTCATGGCTGACTCAAGTCACCCGTGCTATAAGAAGAAAAATGGATGTGCAGACTCTGCCAAACAGTCAAAGCATGGCCCTGTGGACAGGGGAAGCTCAAGCTGGAAGCAATATATACTTTCTGGATGGCACCTTCTTGCTCACAGAAGGTTTCCTGGTTAGCCAGTTAAGTCAGAATTGCTGAATTACTACCTATATCTCAGATGAAAGCGCAGTGGCGTACACCTAAGAGAGTCCATGAACTGGCACAGCCACTCACCAGCTGAAGATCCAAGTAATGCTAACAAGCAGAAAATTTGAGGGGAAAATAGAGGGCCCTTTCTTTCTCCTGCCCTGTAGTAAATCTGGTACTGTTTGTAGTGCAGATTACAGACACCATGGCAGCACAGATGAGAGGTTTTTTAGGACTTGCAGGACTTGCTATTCCTCCCATCACTCGCTCACACAGGACAGGAGGAGAAGTGCCCCCAGGTTACCATGTATTCCTGTTACTAGAAGGTATATCCATTTCTGCAATGACAGAGTGCTTATCCAGTAGCTGGAAGAGGCTCTTAAGTAAGCATTTCATGGCCGCTAGTGAGTGATGGTGTCACCATGGGACAAAATGTTTGTCATGGGAAAAATCACTTGAATATCATAAATTAGCTCTATTGTGACGGGCCGCTGTCAGTGCTTGAATTGTACTGGTATTTTAAAATAGCACAGAGATGGTCTGGTACATTATATTAATTAATAATAATTAAAAATAGAAAGCCTTTCTGGAATTTACTTTTGCTTCTAGCATTCCATGATGAAAAGTTAGGTCTAGAATATTTAATAAGAAAACTGGAGTTTAATTGTAATTTGTTCACCAGAATCATTAGTTCCAGGAGTTTGGGTTCACCATGAATAACACGGTATGAGAAAACTATGAAGAAAACCTTTCATCCACATTAGATGTTTGCCATTATTCCTCTTCCTTCACTATAATAAGCATATCTAAAGTCTACTTACAATTCTGCTAAACTAAAAACCCCAGGAAGATAGAGTTGTACCATTAGTTGTAAGCCTAAGCTGGAAGTCAAGCCATTATATTAGTAAAACATCCTAATTGTGAAAACATACTGCGGATACTTACCTGTCCCATCATGGTCTCCTTGTACTGTTTTTTCTGTGTTACTTTGATTGGAGGCAATTTTGTCACAGCTGACACCAAAAAATTCATTAGAATGTCCTCACAATTGGCCAGTTGGTCCACCATATTCTTTAGGCTGGCAGGCAGGTAATGAGTGTACAGGTAGTGATAATATCTGGAAACCAACAGCAGCGTCATTAGTACAAGTCACTGGGCTTTCAGGGATTATAAACACCAGCACAAGTTTTGTACTTGAGTCTGGATATAACACTTCCTTTCTTTGGTCTCATCCTCCAACAAGAAGGGAGAACAAACCAGTCTCTCATCAAGACAGTAAGCAATGCTAATGGAGAAAGAAAATGTAAGCCTTTTTTGTAACTGGGTTAAAAGAAATAATGCAGACTTAAGTACCAAGCCAATGGAGAAGTAGGAAAGAGAGCACCACATTGTTATAATGTGCTACAACAACACAGATGAATCCATCCTCCACGTCCTCTTTCAAAACTGTACAGCTGGAGAGAACTCTATTATACTGGCCTACTACTGTCCTTATTGTTGAAATTATTCTCCTGTGGGCCTATATCATTCCCTGTGGCCTGTCTTTTTCTTTGCAGGGATGTGGATTATATACTCCAGAATTTGCTGACTTTCTCCTAAAATCTAGAGAAGTCTTTGGTCTGCTGAAGTCCTAACAACTGGGGTTTTCTCCAACATGGACGTGTCCAACTGTGACACATCCACTGTACTACGCTTCCAGAGTAGCCAGAAGACTTTGCAGTCTGAAGCTGTCAGGCAACACATACCCAGAGCTGGTCTGGAAGTAACCTCCTTTCTGCTGTGCTACAGGCCATTCAGCCGAGCAGCTTAATGAATTCGGCAACTCTTTGAAGTGTGTAATTCCTGATGTTAAAAAGAGCAGCCTGACTGCCTCAAAATACAAGTGACTTCAAAGAGACCCAACAAGCGCAATAATGATTACCAGATCCCCAGAGCTAAACCAAGAACTTAAATTATTACCCCATAAAAAGTAGACTCATTTATTATCTTTCCATTTTTTCCCCTCCCCGGAAGAATGTTCACACACACACACACACACTTCACTATTTTGTTTCATACAGAAGGAGGACAGCAGATGGTCTGGGTTCTTACTTGTGGTAAATAGCAGCTCCTGTCAATACCATGGAATAGTCATTAGTCCATTTGGAGGTATAGCCCCACCTCTCCTTAGTGTTGTCCCAGAAGTGACTGCGAGCAGGGTACCCCACAATCCTCTCTGGAAAACTCTGCCAAACTGTAAAGGCAAAATCCACCTGTGGACGAAGGCACAGGCCAAATGAATACCGAAATTGTTTCAACAAATGTCAACAAAACAAAACATCACCTTGCCACTAATTCGTAATTCAAAATCTTGGAACTGTTGCAAAACATTAATTCTATGTATTCATCAGTAAATTAAACTGACTGCTTGACATTTTGCCCTATAATTATGCACATTTTAATGGTTCCTGTTAAAGGGAAGTCTAGAGCATCACAGCATTACATTAACATTTTCAAGCTTGCCCTTTACATATCAAACCTTTTCACATTACAGAAAGAATGGGTGTAGGTGCATGCATTTATACTTAGATGCAATACTGAGCGGTAATAGCTGTGTGGTAAACTGAACCCTTTGCACGTCTTTGTGCATCTCACCCAGCATTTCAGTACTGTCAACACAAAGATTGGAAAATCAGGAGTCAAACACCTTACATTACAAACATGGCTCGATGAGATTAAAACAGGCAATCAATGTGGGGTCCTTTTATGTTTTCAGTACATTTTTAGCCTCTGAGGATCATGCAGGTCATAATTTTAAGATGATCTATATGACCAAGAGGGTTAAACATATGGCTTAATAAAGAGGAAGATAAGATTCCCATCCAGTTAAATGGCTTTAGGAGTGAGAAAGATGCTCAATACTGTACAAGCCACAAGAAGATGTAAAATGCTGCCAACAGTGGTTTTTTATTTTATTGTCTTGCTGTAACTATTTTAGTAACCCGAATCTCTGGGGATTGAAAAGGTGACAGGATATTGCTATGCCAGGATCCCACCAAACAAATCCTGGTGACACCAGGAAAAGGATGATTGCAGTAGCTTGCAGAAGGCTTGTCAGAACTAGATTTGAAAGGAGTTTGGTAAAAATACATATGGAAAGATTTTTATAATTCTCCACTTCAACTAAATTCTGGAGCTTAAGGTAAACTGAAATTTCGAAAAGAGTTAAAGACAATTCTAACTGTCCCGGTCAAACCCAAGAAGGCAAGGTCTTTGTTTTGGCACTGCACACCAAGTTCCCTTCAGTACCAGACAGACCTAAAACTTTGCTCAAGAATGCTTGAAAAACCTTCCAAGAACCCAGCCAACGTCAATCGTTGTAGAGGTTAGATAAAGAATAGCTGCCCTGAGAACAGCGACATTTTGTGTGCTACTGTCAGACTTCGCATATTTGCAAGTGTTTTTATGAAACACAAGAGTCACACATATACTGGAACACAAAGTTAGGGACTAGTTATTTTCTTTCAAGTTGTTTCAAGGAATCCGAGGCCAACTAGAAAGACAATGTGCACAAACCAGTTACCGTTGTGATAGTTCTGATCTCATCCAAATCAATACCACATGAAAGAACTGAAGAGCTTTTTTTCCCCTGTAAAGGCCTTTCCCATAAAACGTGACATCTGTTCTCTTTAGAGAAGTCTGAGAATCTCAAACTTAAATAAATAATAAAGCAGCTGCACTCAGTGCCCTCACTTGTGCTTTCAAGTATATGTCCTTGTACCAGTGAGACACACTAAAGCAACGACCCTAAGAAAAACCTCCCTTTATCAAGAAAACCCTTCATCCAATACAATTTCCACCAGCATTACCACTCAACTGATCAGCAGGAAAAGCCGACCAGGCTACCAGTCTCTTGAACTCCCATATCGCTTCTGACCCGCGCTGATTTCTAATTACTTCCCACACAAACATCCCTCTGCGCATGTGAAACAGCTCCTCTCACAACGGCAATTATGTTCCGTTGTGAATGGAGAACCTTTACTACGCTAGAGCTAGACAGAGCAGAGCATGGGCCTGGTGACTGCTCCTCTCAACAGGAATGGGATGTGTTTGACCATGTTTCTAAATCGCCCTTTTCAGCGCCCTGAAGCTTTGTCACGACTACCACCCATGAGCAGCGAGTTTCATGGGAAGCTTCACACCATACGTTTCACGTCAGTGTTTCTACATTTATTTTTCGTTTGTTTGTTTGTTTGTGCTTTTTTTTTGCATAAGCCATATGATGGGGAAGTGAAGCAACAGAAAGGCCCCAGCTCTTCAGAGAGAGCCACCACAGAGAGCTGCTGACCCTGCAGAGACATGCCGAAGCTGCAAGGCGGGTGCTAGCAAGGGCCGGCCAGCTGGTTCCCTCTGCAGCACAGCAGCCACAGGGCTGGGAGAGCCAACACCCGTGGTGCAAACACGCAGCACGGGCTGCAAGCTGCTGACAGGAGGGAAGAAGCCACAACGAAGTGTGTATGTTGTCTCACACAACAAACAAATATTTGTGTTTCAGAATGTTTAAGGTAAAACACGGCCAAGCTGAATGAGAAACACTATTTATTTCACATGCATTCCAGAAGCCTGAATGACTCCAAAGTTTGGATGATGACTAAATACAAGTCAAAAAAAACCCCAAAGCCTAAAATCCTCATGGACTTCACAAGCTGTATTCCTGTAAACAGCACCTCAGCACAATGAAGTTCCATGTGAGGTCTTACCATGGTCCCCAAGGCAGCTGTGACAGGATCCTCAGCAACAACCTCTTAGTAACTCCAGCCCTAAAATAAACTGCTTTTTATTGATTTTGGCTTTTTTTTGGCTGTGCAGGGCTTTGCACACAAGTGCTTTGGCAGCAGCCATACTCTTCCTCATTTAGGAGAAACTACCAAGATGTAATCTTGGTATCAGGTAATTTCAGTGCTAACTAATTCCTCCATCTGTGCAGCAGAAGAGGGCTACCGTGGCTCCTTCTGGAGCAGTCTAACCGCAGCACTACAGATCCATACCGGGGAGAAGAGCAACTGCAATGTCACCCATTTAGAACAAATTCAGTGACATCTTAGGGTATACAGCAGTGACTGGTGACTAATGTTAGGCATTTCTTCACTGACATATAAGCAGTGGTAGCATCAGTGAAAGATCCCCATCCCTGACAAAAAAGCATTTTTATAAAGGTGAAGTGGAGAGAACGGAACGGCCATGAAAATGGGGGGAAAAAAGGGAAAACAAAAGAAAATCGAGTTTTTCAAGCTATTCCCTGGCCATCATTAATAATGTATTTCCCAAATATTGCACTCTATATAAACTGTCATCAGTTTCCCCTGTGGTTCTCAGGAAGAGGTTCCAGAAATCAATACTCATCCCAGTTGTAAAAATTGGTTTTCTACAGTATTTTTCTTTTCTTAGAGCTGTCTTGCTCTTGGCACAAACACTCCAACACCTAAACTTGCGAAGATCTCGGATTTTATGAGGCGACACAATGGTGAGGAGCATTCCTCAGTGAAATCCTGCACTAGGGTGGCAAATCTGTCTTCTGGAGCGACAGCAGGCCCCTGCTGCTGACACCCCTTCCTTCCCCACCTACACCCTAGTGATAATGTGGGGGGAAAAACAGCTACCCCAATCAGAAGAGTGAGAACAGAGTATTAAAGCTGACTGCTCTTGCTGCCTACACCCGCCTGCAGCTATGTTACTAAAATAATAAAGAACGGAAGAACCATATGCTAATGATGAGCCAATTAACCAGGGCGAAAAGCTCCTCTGATGGCAGGCAGTGGCAGGGTTGCTGAAACAAGTGCAACACGTTACATCTGAGGAACGTAGCAGGAAATCTTACAAGATTTGCTCACTGGCAAAGCCAAGAGAAGAGCCTATCTGTTGTGCAAAGGCTGAGTGGAGGAGCCAAGCAGACTCCCAAGACAAGAGAGACCCTTACCTCAGTGGTTGAAAGCACGGTGTCCTCATCCAGGCTTAGCACTGCATCTGTCACTATGTTGTCGTAGGGCAGGAAGCGACTGCTCATAACCTGTAGGTATCCAAGGCAGGAAGGGGAGGGAAAAAAAAATCACTTGAAGGACTCATTTCCAAGGGAAATCACTCCATTTTATTCTTCACTCTTACTTCCTCTTGTCTGAGGCACATGGCATCTCTCTGTCTGATGGCAAGGACCCTTCAGCTCAAGGGTGAAAGACTGTCATTTCCGTCACCCCAGCAGTCAGCCTACACCTCCTACCTGAGGAGTAATTTCTAAACAGACCTCCCTCTTTGGAGAAAGCTGCTTGCCTTTTGTGACAGACTGCAAGGGTCCACACTGAGAATTAGATGTACCTACAGCTTCTTTAGGGAGTACACTTTCCTAGCTAGAACTGTCCCTCTGCTCCCCTATAGGGTGTGAGGATCAAAGATAAGGAATGCTGAGAAGAACTTTGCAGCATTCATAAGGGTAGGCAGCTGGCACGCCAAGCAGTCCAGGTTGTGTGTGAAGGACATTATGCTACCAGGATGAATCCCCTGCAAAGTGGTACGGCTCCATCTCTGTGCATCGCTGTTGTATCCACAGGGAGCTGCTGCCAAATGCTGCAACATTCTCCATCAAAGAGGAGAATATGCTAAAGAACATGTGTATCTGTCGAGCTTCCCCTGCATGAAGAATTATATTGGTATTGCAGCGTTTTAAAAAGTCACATTTTTAAGTGACATTACTGTAGATATAAAATCTATAGGCAGAATGAGCTTTTAAAACCTATGGCAAGCCAGTTCTCAAAGTAATAGGAAATAGATGGGAAATCAGGATCAAAAAGATAACAGCAAGAAATGAGAATCCATATGGTTTCTTTAGCAGACTAATTAGCACCTTTGAGAACTGATGAATAGTAACAAGGACACAACACTATTTGTTTCCCTCATTTGCTAGGAAAAATAGCCTAGCTAGTTAATAGACTTCCTTTCCAATTTATTATGTCAAGAAAACGCTACAAAGATCAGGGCCATTAAGAGGAAATCACTGTATGGAAACAGGGACATGAGGGAGTTTTACAAGTCCCTCATAATGGACATAGTCAGTTCTGCAGCCCCTGCCACCTCTTTGGAAGCACATCTTTGGAATCTATGCCTCGATTCAGAGAAAGCTCTGCCTCCGTAATCAGGATGCTCACACTGTCTGTCTGGAGAGCATCCCTTCGTCGCTGCGATGGCCTCGGTCCCGGGAGGCAGTCGATGTGAGGAAGAGGTGATCTGGCAGAGGTTGATGGTTTTGCCTGGCTTATGCTAAGGTGACACAGAGCAAGCGGTCAGCAGGAGACTTGCGTTCTCACTCCAGCTCTCCTACAGACCGCACAAAATTGTCAAATGGCAGAACAGTTGGGACTGCCCATGTATTTATTTGTTTTTGTAGCCTAAAGCGCCCTTTTGTAAAATGGGTGTGACAATATATCTTGATTTCATGGGCAACACTGAAAGTTAGGCAAAGGCAGACCTCTGTGATGCACGGAGTAACTGTGTCTGCCAGTACACTCCAGTTAAGTCTGAAGAAAAGCAGTTCCTTTGTGCAACCTTTGAATTGCACTGCTCTGGCTCTGCAAGCTTTGTCCAAACAGCTTTTCTGTGCAAGAAGCCATTTGGCATACGCTAGGATATTAGAGAGAAGAGACTGTCCACTATAAACACACCTTTGTGTACTCAGGAGACTCATTTGTAATCTAAACAGCACCTGGGGCCAATTTGTACAAACACTGTAGAACTGGTCAGAGATTTTCTCCTCTATCTCACCTCTGCAAGTTTTTTAACAAGAAAGGATAAAACCCCACAACATTCAAAAGGCTCAGAAATCACTACAGCGTTTTTTGGCCCCGCAGCAACTCTCCTGATACTGTTTACATGGCTAGCTAAGGCCAGAGCCATTAGCTGCCAACTTCGCAGGGCTCTCTCTTTCCCCTTGTTAAGGTGACTGGGGGAAAAGACCAAAGACAGAATTCATAACAGGATTGTGCAGCCAAAGCAACTAAAAGTTCCCTCTGCAAATGAAGAGCTCAAAAGTCAGCTGACAGAGATTGCAGAGGGGACCAGCCTAAATCTGTCTCAGTCAGAGTGCAGAAGCAAGAAGTTTTGCTTCTCGCAGGCTTGTATTTGGAAAGGAATCATCTGCACAGTATGGATTTCAACAAAATATTTTCTGATCTGGGTGGTGTCTGTTATAGCTTTGTGTAAGTGCAAACAAGTGGGCTGCACAGCAAGAGATGACATGGCGTTTTCTTTCCCCGTGCAAGTGTCCCCTGTCCCTTACATTTTTTTTGGTGGTGGGATCCACCTTGAGGGAGGTCTTGAGAGAAGGTACTTTTCAAAGGCAAGTTAATACCACTCATTCTCATATTTTCCTCTGCTTTTGAGTCCTCAGCTGACCTCACAGTCTTGCATCTGAGTGCTCAGACTCAATGAATCTAGATGCATCTTTGCTTTCATGCACTGCAGAGAGACACAAATCTCCAAAGATGGGGTCAGGGCCACATCTCAAAACGAGGTCCCACCTGTGAATCTCAGATTCATGGCATTAGTTGCCATGCTGCTGACTTTTGAGAGCACGAGCCTCATGTATGAAACACAAATGTGTGACCAAGCTGCTACAAAAGGCCAAGGAATAGAAGGGAGCTGTCACACCATTGGGAGTTACAAAGCTTTCACCAAAGCAGCTGGAAAAATAAATTCCAGTCCCACTGGAGAATACAGGCAATCTTTTACCACGCTTCTCTCCACCTACCTTGCTCTCTCCTTCAATGACTATGACAGGCACAGAAGTGGCAGGCCAGCGGTGTTTGGCTGGGAGGGGTTTATCACAATTCCATAAAACAATAATCTAAAAGAGAATATTGGACCATGATCAGAGACCTTTGTAGCAATGCAGTCCAAACCCTAAGGACTCAGATCTCCAGACAGAAATGGTAAAATCAACATAGGAATTTCAGAATCAACAACAATGATAAAAATCTGTATAAAAATAACACTTCCTACAGTAACTTCACCCATCCTGACTATTCACAATATACGTCCTCGCAGGCAAATATAGGCTGGACAGGAACTCAGGAAGTCTCTATCTCAGCCGGGTCATACGGATGTCACTAATTTATTTTGGCTCTCAATAAAGGCTAAACCAGTTGTGACACTCCGCTGCAAGAGGGTGCTCCTACTGAACTCCCCAGGGTTTCTTCTAGAGAAGCCAAAATCCTGGCACTGCTGAGACTAAGAGCCACAGTGGGAGGAAGGAAGATCACGTAGGGGCTCCTGAGGCACAGACATCCTTCTGAGATTTGCTGCACACACAATCCTAATCTTTAAAGTACAGTCATTATTTTACCTGCCTCATGAAACAAAGGGGTTTAATTACTGTCTCCATTCCACTCCCACTATATTCAGAATTTTTGTTTTCCATCTATGCAGGCCACAGACAGTAGAAATCTCAGAGAAAAAAAGAAACATCAGAATTGAAACGGGGGATTGAAACAGGACTGAGAAGATCTGAAGTCAGTAGGTTCTTCGCTCCTGGGGTAACAGTTTTGTCTCCGTTGTGACTGACAGTCAAACAGCGCTGCTTACCTGCGCACAGTACTGGGACTTGGCTACAGCAACCAGGAGTTTCAGCACAGGTTGAGACTGGGAAACCAGGGGAGTTACTGCGTGGATAACGGCAGTGAACGTGGAAAGAGGCTTCAGACCTGAAGTAAAGAGATATGCATTCAGTAAAGACAAAATTGTCCCGGTCAGTACAGATTAAAGGACTCTGGAGACAGAAAAATAATCTGCACTTAATGCAAACTTTGCCATGTTTTTTAGGCTATCTCCTTTCGTCTTGGATACTAGGATACCAGATGCTTCAGAGGAGATCACGCTTCCCTTTCACTCCCATGCCCTCCGAAATCCCTGACTCCAACACAATTACTGCCTTTTCTTACTCCCTATTTCCAAAGGTGTCCTGCAATCTCTTTCTTTTATCCAGTCTGTCCCACAGATAACACTGACATCTAGTTTGTTCAATCAAATGTCTTTTTTGATGCAGGCTCTCTTTTGCTGCCTGGCTCTGGATGCTTGATGTTTTCTACAGATTATCTCCACAACTTCCCGAAGCTTCTTCCGTTTCCTCAGTATTATTACGGCCTCTGTCAGATTTTTGTGCTTTCTGGGTAGAGTCCCATCCGCACACATCTTCAATTACCTCCTGAGCTGATAATTCTGCTTGCATCCTTGCCTTCCATTCTGGAATTTTTGTCTCGCTATGATTTCCTTTCCTGCCTGAAATAATAGATCCTACTGGTGTCTACCCTTCATTACCGCTCTCAATCTCATCTAAATTCATCTGTGTGGGGTCATACTCATTTTTCATCAAAATTCACACAGAAACCTTCTTCTCCCTTTTTAACATGGTAACTGTGAATTTTTAGCAGGTGAGCAGTACAGATCCACACAAGTGGGATGGCACAGGCTGAGCCAAAAGTAGCAGCAGTCTGGTAAGCAGGATCACTTCAGCCTGCAGGCACATTCCCCTGCAGAATTCATCCTTCAAGCTCTGCTCCAGGAAGAAGCCATGAACCTACATCCTATTCCCTCCTTCTGGTGGGATCCATATGAAGACATAGTAGGGAGAATAAATCCATACCAACTATGCAGTCCAATAATGTGTCATGGGTAAATTACCACTTTTCCAATTTTCCAAGCACAAATAAACAAAGAAAGCGAAGAGCTATTCTTCTTATGTCCCCTCGGGCCATGAATGGGTCAGCAACGCAGGCATTAATTACCAATAACAGAAAAGTATGAAGGGGGGCATAGATCTTTTTTAAAAACAATCTTTGCAAGTGAGAGACACATGATGCATGTTGATGAGTCAGAGACATTCCAGTCTGCAGTGGGCAGGGAAGAATGAGACAGGATAAATGAAAGCCATCATTAACCAGAAATGAATGGTAAGTCACTTGGCACATGATACTCAAAGAGCAAATTCCACATTACCACTACAAATTCCAGATACCACTAGATTATCGCAAGGATTCACTCACCGAGATTAGCATAGTAGTACGGAAAATCTCCCAGATATGAGGAATACTGCGGCAGTACAAATAACCCTCCAGGATGTTTGTTCCATATTAAGCTGTTACGTGATATGTGCTTAAATATTCTGTCCTGAATAATCTGGAAAACAAGGGCAGCAATGTTTTTAAAATAGACTGCAATAGTCACCGGTAGAAGCTTCAGCGACTCCAGCTGACTGGAATCATCACCCACTTTGCAAAAAAGATGAGGCACACAAATTACTAGACACTCCTGCTTAATCTCTCTAAAAATGACACAGAACCTGCACACTTTGACACCCCTTCAGCATCTCAGCCTTTGTGCAATAGGTTCCAGAGCACCTCATTAGTGTCTCAGGACACAGGGACCTTGCAATTCATTGTATTTTGTATTTCAAGTAAAATATTTTGTCTATTAGAGTATCTTAGCAGTTGTAAGCCCGATTAGTTCACTGTCAGTTTTACTATACAGAACTCACAGAAGGTAATTATTTGAGGATGGCATTACAAAGCTAGGTATTATTTTGAGATAATGAGAGCATTCAAAAGCACAAAGACTTTCAGCAAATCAGGCTGCACTAATTATGCATTTTTGCTTAATTATAAAGGGATATTAACATTCAGATACATCACTGATTCCACATCTCAGTTCTATAATAGTTCCTTGTTGGATGACACAGAAAAAGATCTTTTGGCAACTACCGTCTGTCTTTGTAGAGGGCCACAAACATGGATTCCTCAGTGTTAAGGTCAGAACAGATTGCTAGGTCATCTACTTTATCGTCTAGAATACCACAGGTCACAAAAAAAATACACAAGGCTGTACAATTAGTACGTGTTTATAAAACTAATTACAGTTACTTCTCATCAGATGCCTGTATGCGAGAACCACAGTGGTTCTTACACTGTTGGGAGTTCTTTCAAGCTTGCTGGAAAGGCATAACAAGACTCAGTGGGGGAAGCTCTAACTGGACAAATTCAGCCTCCAAATAAGGTGCAACTTTCTGAGGGCAATCTGCTGTTGGGCCAAAGTTTCTTACAAATTTGCCTTCCTTCAGAGTACCGGAGGTTGGCAGGTCTGGAGATGGGACATTGTTAAGTGCCAGAGGGTAGGGAAGAAAGAATTTTCCCCGAAGTCGGCCAAGTAGGATCCCCTTGCCTTTTTCTGCAGCTCATCTTCTGCGATCTCCTAAGGAGATTTCATGTAACTGCCAGTTTATGCATTGCACGGGGGTCAAGTGCCAAGAACATGTTGGTTCTCCTAATATCAGGTCCCTACCCTTAACACAGGTGTGTCTGGGTCAAACTCTATGGCTCTAAAGTTGGACTAAATCTGATCCCTCATCATTCATTCTAGCTTTAAAATCCATGAAACTAAAGAAGATATATACCCACAGCACAGAAAAACAAAAAGTAAGCAAAAAGACTCAACACAAGCCGAAGAAATGCAGCTACTGGAGTCTAAATAAGCTAAAATCTCTGCAGGCAGCTGAGTTCAGGGACATTTGGTCAATACAGAACATGAGTAAGTGTGTTGCCACAAGCAATGGTTTTCCTGGATTTTTTGATTGCCATGACAAAAACCCACTAAAACACAAGATATATTGTGTTAGACTGCTGGTGGGGATATCTGTACTGCTAAACTGGGGCAAATGTTAGGTGTTTGCACGCTTGTCTGAATTTTGCCTACAGCCAATTACCATAGCTAATATGCAGTAATTCACTCACATGAATAAGTGAATTAGAATTTTTTTGTTGGTCTTGGAATAACAGACTTAGGACTGTATTTCCACCACTGACAAAAATGAGTATTTCTGTTCGGAAGGTTAGGTGTATCAGTTCTCAGATCTCCTGCACGGTAGTAGGGAGGGGAAAAAAAAAAAGACGACGACTGCTGTCTCTCCATCTGCAAGTTATGTTAATAAACAAAGACAGGACCTAGAAAGTACATATTTTCAAGTGTTTACCACACAGCCTAAATATTACAGCTCCTTCCTCCTGCTTTCTCAGAACTGGGACATAATCAGATAAGGAGAAGTCTGTGAATTTACATGGTCAGGAGGTTTTCACAGACGGTGGAGTTTTCCAACCACGCTGGTAGCCAACAAGGCTGCAGGGGAAACACATGGCTCCCGTTCAACGCTGCCTCGGCACCCCCGGAGCGAGCGCGGCTCCGACGCGGAGCGGGGCCCTGGTGCCGTGCGGTGCAGGCAGCCCTCCCTGGGTGCACATCAGGCACACAAACCTCACCAGCGCGCTTCCATACCACGCTGGGGAGCTGGCCTCGGCGATTTATCACAGTTAGTAAAGGGAGGATGAATTTATCATGCTCCTGGTCTGCATAAGAAACATAGCTGTCTGTCGTGATAGAGAGAAGAAAAGACAATTTGGCAGGAAGAGAACAGACAAGTATAAAAAAAGATAGCACAGGCAACCAATCAATTAAAATGCAGAATGTAGAGCGTAGCACATATTGCAGAGAGAGACAGCAGCTACACGGTCTCTCCAATGATAAGGCGTGACAGGAAGTTTAATAAGAGAAGGAAAAGGTTAGGATCTCTGACGAGATCTACCTTTCTTTTTGGAATTTATTAATAGTCCAATATTTTTGTCTCCCTCACCCTCATACTTCAAAAAGTTCACATATTGCCTTAATCATTGCTGCTTCTCAACACACTCTGGCCAAGCATCAAACACTTCTTGACTGTACTTTGAGCTGTCCCTTTCCCCTCCTCTTCTTGAGCGGAGGACTAAGTCCACTGTACAGGGATTTAGGGATGTTTTGGGTTTGTTTTTTGCGAAAACCAAGCTGAAAAAGGTGCAGATAGACCGGAGCACGCGTCCGGATGGTGTTCACAGCAGTCCCCTGCTGCGCTCTTGGCGCTCGCACTCAGCAGCCTGCAGCAGACACCCACAAACTTTGTTTCCTAACCTGCACTGTGCCCAGGGCACTGCGAAGTTCCTCTGTGCCTTCCTCTGTGGGGTTGCTGGCCAAAGGATTTAAACCTCTTATTTTGGGCTACGAGCCGTTTGTCTTAGGCCACCAAATGCTATGAGAAGATCAGGGACCTTAAAATGTGACTTCATATTTTCAGAGGTGGCCAAGATAAAGGGCAGAGCAAAGCTGCCATGTCCTTGCAGATATCTGGGTTGGTGAAGACTTTTTCTGTACTGATACTTTCATACGTAGACACGTGCCAGCACTGCAGTTAGCAGGCAAGTGATTACTCTGATAGTATCTAGCATCATCAGAGCACTCTGACACAACAGTGTTACAACAGAAGATGGATAACATCCATCAGAAAAAAATAATCCTGCTACGAATTTCCTTCCAGGCATCAGACTTTAAGAAGAGGCTATATTGCTTGCAGACTTTGGACACCAAAAATCACTCTCAACTGTTTTATTCCCTTCCTAAGGAAAGTTCTCAGGATTTTACTTGGGCAAGTGAAAACGTGAAACACGTCTGTTCATAAGAATAGAATCCCTCCCAGCTGTCTCCAAAATTTCAGAGAGTCCTGAATTAAAAAATAAACAAAAAAAAACCCCAAACCAAAACCACCCTCGCAAACAAATGAAAAAACTCAGAACATAACTTCAACACCAGGCATACATTACTCGGTTTCATTAAATTAAACCTTCCAGGAAGATTTTTGTTTTCACTTCAGTTTTTCCCCTCTGAGCGGAAACTCCAGCTTGCTGGTTGCCCAGCTGCCTCAGCTTTATTGTGGGTTTTGCTGTCCCCTGGGCACCCGAGGCCACATGGGCCAGCGTGTCCCAGGGCAGCGCTGAAGACACATCTGTCAGTGTCAGAGCTTGATGTGACAGACACCAAGGCTGTGGGAGCTGCAGGTTATGTCCCCTCGAGCCCAGCACAGGCAGGAGAAGGGCAGTGAGGAGATCCGTGCACCCCTCTCTCCTTTCAGCAATCGCTAAAAGTAACAGGGTGTGTGCAGGGAAGGGGCAGATGATAAGTGAAGCACCCACCCTGCTTGTCACACAGAGCGCTGCTGCACGGGTAAATTAGATGGTGAACACTGGGACATGGTCTTCCAGCCTTGTGAGTCTGATCCTGGTGTGGGCTGTGGTAATTATCGCTACCTCATCAGTGCTTATGGGGGGTGTGAGGATGCAGAGCGGTTCCCAACAGGCAGCGCAGATGAAGACACGCTCTTCCGAGGGCGAGGAGAGCATTGCGAGGATAGATACGCCAGGGGCTCTGAAAACATTCCCTGGCTGATTTTCTTCCCTGGCACAGAAAAACCTAAGGGACCGTCTTGCAGCAGCTGGAGGTAGATCAGCCACGAGCAACCTGTACCGCAGGCAGCAGCGCTCATTTGCAGTTTTCAGGGGAAAGCGGGCACAGCGGGAAATGTGGAGCTTTACAACTGTGCACAAAGATGGATGCAATTGCAGAAGCATTAGCATAAAATGAATGCATTTGAACCTACAAAGTGAGTCACTTTCAGCGGTAAAAGTGTGTCAAAAATTTATGTGCAAAAGTGAGGAACAATTAGAAGAGAAACCTGCTTTTGAAATTGTAGCCTGGGCCCTACTTCTAAAGAGCCTTTCATCTCTCCTCTGTCTCTGAATTCAGAAAGGATTCTCTCCACATTTGAGATCATCTGTCTCCCTGTTTAATAGCAGTCTAATTATGATTATTTATTAATATTTTATAAGGATGATCAGGCCTTTCCCTTATCCTGTGTGTGAAGGTAAGACACAGTGATTTACAAGCCTTCCCTTTTCATTGAGCCAGACCAACAGCCCCATCGCAAGACATCAAAATGTTAAGGAATGGTCAAGGAGGAGCTCTACAGCAGTATTTTCTCCAAAATGAATTTCATAAAGGATTCTTAAAGAAACACATTCACTACCAATGACAAGGGTAGTGATTCATAAGACGTAAAGCCTTGCAAAGGCAAGATCACACATGACAACTTTTCCATGTGTTGGGTAGCTCCCATTTTTCACTTTGTCAGTTTTCTAATGCGGATTCCAATAATGAAGAAAGTATTTCCTTAGGGGAGAAAACTTATCAAGATGCTGAGCTTTTTCTCCCAGTGACCAATTGCATGTCATGAAAATCAAGGTCCGATGCTGGCTGAGGACAGGAGCAGCTGCACAAGTTCGGAAACCTTGCTGCTCAGCAAGGTCCCAGACAATTTTTACTTACCTCTAGTGTAGTCAATACAATCTTCTCAACTGAAGAAAAATAAGCCTCCCACAAGAACTGTGTCTGCTGTCTAAGTGCTAGGATTTTATCCTGATGGATAGACCTGATTGTAGAAGGAATCTGTAATACAAGATATAATACAGTCAGAAAACAATGCGATCTCATCAAATTAACATGCTGCTGACAAGCCCTCTCCTCCATTAGCAACCTGCACAGCTTCAGCGCTCCTGTCCGACAGAGATGCATGTGTCAACAGTTAAACTCTCGATGTAAAACGAATGAGACACAACCCTTTGTGACCTCTGGTACTGAATATATGATTATTTTTTTTATTCTGCTTTCTTTCAGCTTTTGGTTCTTCTATGGCAAAAAAGCTCCCTCTCTCCAGCGCTGTGGCACAGCACAGAAAGGAGCTCCTCCACACATCGCTCACACACTTTTCATGGGCTACTAGTTTAGCAAACTAGTACCTGAAGGTCTTGAGAGTCCAACAATAATCCCTGCTCTCAAAGTACATTAAAGGGATCTGGAACTGCATTTACTGCAGCACGGCAACACTAATGAAAGTCTTGAGTAAGACTCCACTGTTTGGAAGCCCATGGATCAAACTGTATTTTACTAATTACTGTGGATGGAAAGAATAACATCGCCCCCAACACCTGTTATTCACAACGGAAAACACTGCTTCTTTTTTTCCCCTTCCCATTAAATCAACACGTTAATTCCAGTATAAGTTGCCTTACAAATAAACCCGAAATTGTTCTGCTGCAACGTTTTGCCATTAAAAACCTAACTGCTCACTGGATCAGGAGGGGAGGGCTTCACTTCTACATCTTTCTCCATGCCCTCGTCCCTCTTCCACTCTGGAGGGAAACTAATATACTTCTACCTCATTCTTTACCTCAGGACATTGACCAAGGCCTCCTGTACATCCCTCGGACAATGCAGAGACATTATCATGGGAACTTAACTGCAATTTGCTTCAATTACAAGGGCTACTCACAGTACAAGGAAGGCATCTAGGATATGTTGCCGATTTGTGTTCATTTTTTCTAGCAGTGAAGAGATGTCCTTTTGTGCCTACTTTTTTGTGATTTCAAATCAGTCCACCTTGTTCTCAGACAACCATTTCTTGTAATTCTTTCACTCAAGTTGTCAGTTGCAAGAGCATATACCTGTGTGCTGCTTTTTGCACACCACAGCTTATTTTGAAGTTTACTTGCACCCCACCATACCCCCGCCCTTTCCTGACCAGAACACATTTTGCTTATTCCTAAAATATTCTGAGAGGTGGCAGTGATCATTATTTGCTTCCACATGCTCCTGGTTTCATGCGAAACATTTTCTTGAAGAAAATCTGAAATTTTAAGAATTTATATGTAAAAAATTTCCACAAGAATCAGTCAATTCCTTACTGACATTGTTTCCAAATGGCTCCAGAAGGTGCAGTGTCAGACGGGACAATCTCTGTTCTCTAAGCCCTTCATCTCTTAGACCTTCATCTTAGAGACACTGCTAACTATAGTACAGAACTTGAGCTTCTGAGAGAGTTAGCACCACAGCAAGGCGGAACAGAAGCAAATGGTCAAACTGTCAAAGATGGTCCTTTATATTCCTTTGCTACAGGCCCCATAGGTAAAATATAGGTCTTCAGGCAGAATACTCCCTGAAAAACTAGTACGAAATACAGAGGCTAAAACCATGCATCAGAACATGTTTTTCTAACTGATCACATCCCTGTTCGTGACCTAATACTGCAAATAACTGCAACAAATTTCATCTTTTGAGGTGAATACTCTTTCTTTGCATTACTTTTCCATTAAGTTCCAATAAGTAGAGAGATAATGAACATTATCGATACCGGCTGCACACACGTGTATTAATCACACCCGAGACCATTATCAGCAGCAAACACAAGTTACTTCACAGTGGTGATACAGTGTTTTTTCTATAAACTTAAACATTTCACTGCATTATGTGCAACCCTGTATGTGTGTGCATACGTGTGTGAGCAACAAATAAAACCAATACTCATTCCCAACAGTGCCTTTTGAAAGGGGAGGCTGCTCTGACTGTGGAGGTTACTGTGAGAAGTTAGGATTTTAACAGACCACACCCGGCTTGTGAGCGCCTGCCAGCACGGTGCCAAGGTTAAAAAAAGAGCCTTGGTGTTTGCTTTGTTACAACAGCTCGAAAGAAAAATCAGGGCTCCCATTTTAACTGCATTTGCCTACTTGTTATTAATCTACTTGTCCAGAAAGACAGGTGGGGAAAATGATATATTAATACTAATCTGGCAGGATTACACCGGAATTATTAGAACGGGATGACGTCTTAATAAAAGGTCATTTCAGTAATAAGTAGGGGGGAAGGGAAAAACCACCCTGCACAAACAAATGCAGAAAGGCTGGATTAAGCTCTCCCAGCGCTATGATGCGGAGAATATGCAAATAAAAACATCCGAGCTGCTCTCAAACAGGAAATGAAAAACTGTAACACAACAAAAACATTTCCCAGAGCAGACATTCAGGCCCTCTGCCAGCTCTTTAAAAACACTGTTAATAACGGTGCAGTAGCTGTTCAATATGGAAGCAGCTGTGAAGAGAACGAATGGCATGTTACCGGAAAGCATGAAGATCGGCAAATTATTATTATTTAAAGAGAGAAATAATTGTGCTCAGAACAATGTGCCGTCCACAGAAGCAAAAATCAAATGGCTCGTTTATATCTGCAGCTTGTATTGCATTAAGGAGAACAGGCAGCGCTTTGCAAGACTTGCTCGGCCAGTTCTTCACCAATATTTACTTCTTCAGACAAGCAAATAGGCATCTAATAAGATTTTCAGAGGCACTTAATTTTTGGGGTGCAAAGACACCTGTGGCTTTGAAGGTTTCCCTCTGTGGATGACAATAGCTTGGCACTTTGGAAATGACTTAAATTCAACCACAGAAAAGCCCTTCTTTGTTGCTACTTTTGTGGCTATTCCACATCTCACGGATCTCAGCTTCGTGCTGTGAAATGACATTTATCTAATGCTACTTTGGCGAAACCAACTTTTCAATAACTTTTCCTAACAGCAATTTCCCCACATACTTTACAGAATGTATTTAGACTATAAAACCTGTTAGGGAAACAGAAAAAAAACAACCCCAAAACTACAGAATTTGAAACCAAAGCAGATGCTGAAGGTAGCAGGGAATTTCTAACTTCTCAGCCTACTTCTGTTCCATGCTCTCAAGGAGATTAACAATAAGTGACATGAACACTGCCTCAGAAAGCAATGTTGCACGGTCCAGACATCAGAAATGGGACAGATTCTGCTTCCCAAAAAACTGTTAGGTGGCAACTCCTGCCTAAGGAAACACCTGCTCTCCTGAGGAGCTCCTTCAGTACTTGCCAGCCAGACACAGATTGCTGCTGGGACCCCCAAGAATAAACTATTTCTGAAGGACTAGAGTAGAACCTGCCTTCAAATGTCTTCTCTCTCTTCACAGCACCTGGTCCAGGACAGCTCTGCCTCGGAGAGGCATCCAGGTGCTCCATACCAGAGGAGATTTCATGCTCTTAGGAAGAATAAAAGAGTCTCCAGAGTTTAAGAATGTGGCCTGGTGGCTGAAATGACCTTCAGGTCAAAAAATGAATGATGTCATATTAAATGAGTTCATAGCCGGTGTGACACAGACAATGCCTCCATGATAAAATTTCTTTTACAGCCCTGACCTTTTGGATTCATCTTCCCCATTCATTTAGACGGCGGCAGCAATAATCAACTGATCCGCTGAAGGCCGCGGTCTTTTTCTTACCTGTAATAACAATCTCTCATCGCCTATGACGGCAGCTTGGTTCCAATCAATCACTTCCGAGAACGGCAACTCCCATCCGTTGCTGAGCATAACTGGGACGCAGGCAGCCTGCACGCACACAGAGGCATCACAGTCATTAGCGGGTACCCCAAGATTAGGGCAAGCTTTGAGGCTGCCACCAACACCGGGACCATTGCTTTCTGCACGAGCTCAGGAGGAGAGGCAGCACGGCAAAGAACACCAAAAGCTAGAGGTCACGGGACGGCAGCCCAAATGTTGCTGTTTTTTTATTTTGTGTTTAAATGCACTCATGGAAAGGTGGGGTTTGCATGGAGATTGGCGTTGGAAATCTGGGGCTTACACTGCCAGACAAAGGCAGAACTGTTAAAACGCAGCAGATGTAATGCTGGAGGATTTAATATAAGATGATGACCTCCCTCACTGGTTCGTGAACCATTCAGCAGGGAGCTAACTCCCTCCATTTTTATAATATGTTGCAAGACAATCCTAAAGAAAATATAGATCACATTTAATTCCAGAGCACTTCTTCCACAAAGGAGTGAATTCCCTATCCTGTTCGATATCAGCTCTCCAAATAGAGGCAACTGCACAAAGACCATTCATCTGTCATCACCTGTCTACAAAAATAAGAATTGCTTTCTATCTTAAAACAAACAAAAAGAATGAACATTTAGTATCTATTTCATACTGGTATGATCTGTCTGAATTATTTAATCTTTTACAAGTTGTGCAAGTTCCTCTGCACCGACAGCAAGGTTGCGAATATTCAGTAAATAGGGTGTCATTTCTGTAAACAAACGATCACCACTACATTCTGGTCAGCTGGATCACAACTTAAGATCCAAACCAAAAACCTGATGCAATAAAAGAATCTATTACCAGAGGATCTTGCATCAAGGTTCTGCATCTGGATCTGCACCTAGTTCAGTTTCTTCTGGATCAAGCTAAGCTTAAGTGCTCCTAATTTGGTCCAGACTATAGCTCAGCCTTCCCCATACCTCTCAAAAGGTGGTATAAAGGGGAACCCTTCAGGCTGTTATACCTTCCTTGGTAACATGTATTACACACAGAATCCCTGGACTGGTCAAATTTCTGCACTACCACAGTGCTTATAACATGTAAAGAACTGTGATTTTCTGCAAGGAAAGGACATCAGTGCATGAAAAAAAAACCCAAACAAACAACCAGAAACCTGTTACCAATGTGTTTTCATGTTTAAAACATCCCAGTAATGTGGACTGCATCTTTCAACATGCCTTGGAGCCAGACAGAAACTGGGAATTCATCATAATGGGTGAATACTTCTGAGTAGGAGCAAAGAGGCAAGTGACAGTCCAGAACTTGGATCTCAAATGTGACAGTAGATGTGGGGTTCAGTGGTTAAACCTAAGCGCCCAGTGCATTTGGGATGCTATAGGGTATCCAAGAAACCCACCACAGGTTGGCAGACATGACACAGGATCCAGTGGAGACCATCTGGAGAATCAGCAGAAAGCTAGAAGGGTATTCCATGGCTTCTAAAATGGCATTATACACCTACACTTAGGTATCTGAATCCTGTTCTGCATTGTGGTAAACAATACTCTTTAATTCGGCTGGGACATTTTGTGGTGGCTGCAGAAAAGTGATGTGGTGCTATTCATTAACAGCTTTACTGCCAATGCTGGCACACTTCCCAAATGACAAAAGGACACCTGGAGGCAGGACCCCGTAAGGCATTCTCATTTGCCATCTCACCAACACCAAGAAGCGCCTCAGTCTCTCCTTCCCTCCACTGCAGCCTCCACGGAAATCCAGATGCCAGTTCTAGAGGGAAGCTGAGCACCTCCCAGGATGCTCTGTATGGCTGACTGAAGATCCAGGACCCCAGGGCTAAGCTGATGTTTGCCAAAAAAAAAAAAGGTCATATCAGCTGCAGCAGGAGTAGGTCAGTGTCAGGCCTGATCACTGCGCTGCCAAGTCCCGCTGTGGCGGTGACTCAGGAGCCCTTTTGCATTGTCCTCTGTTGCTGGCCAAGGCAAAAAGGGAGACCGTTAGCCACAATGTTTTTAAGAGGTGACAGGGATTCAGGTGCTGTCTCAGACTGAGCTGAGATCAGCCTATATCCACCCATGTGAAGGTGGGGCTTTACAACCTCCAGGCCACCTTCTGCCCGTTCAGCAGGCACCCTGTCAACACAGGCACCGCATAAGCAGGTCTGTTTTGTCTAAGTGAAAATCAAAAGCTATTTTTACTGCCCCAAGGCTTACTTGCAGAGGCCAGTGTCTCCCACGGGAAGTCTCACAGCTTGATAAAATACTGCTCTAAACTGGTCCAACATCTCAGCCTCACCACATCCAGGGAAACCCTTTTCCTGAAGGCAATGCAATTCAACCTTCAGATGAGCTCAGTGCTCAGCCCCTCCTGGGAAGAAGCTGCCAATTGCTCCAGAAGTATGAATAGAAGCTTTTGCAAAGTGGATTACTGTCCACGGGGGAAATGAAACACATTCCCCTTCCCCCCAGTTTCTTGCTGTTGCACACTGAATTGCAGCCAGCGTAGCAGATGCCTTAAACTGCAGCTCTTACCTGCAAGGCTTCCAGAAACCTGAAAGAGCCAAGCCTGCGGCCACGGGGAACCAGACAGAAAGTGGCATTGTGCAGCATTTCACGGTAATCATACCTAACAAGAACAGGGGAGAAAAGAAAAAATTCAATTAGCAGTGAGTCCTAGAGTAACTGGGCGTGAAAATGCAAACAGCTGTTAAGACACATCTGGATAAAATAATCCCCGACCAAGACCGCTCACTGCCAGGTTAACTATCTCCCTCTGTGCACGCGTGGCAGCCATCTCTCCGGCTCCTTTTTGTTCATCTTCAGGAGCAATCACCATAGGAGAGAGCTGAGGAGAGTGGTAATGAAACTGAGAAGGGAGGAAATAATTTTACTTTTCCAATAATCAGCCCTTTCTATATAAAGAGGTGTGCATGGCTTCTGACAACAAACTTATATTAAATATTTTGATACCCAAAGCACTGTTGCGGCACTTCTGCAATCCTGATTTCTATTCAGATTTAGTCAAAGTCATGCAAAACTGTGTTCATTTGTGTGCAAGAGGCTTGTACAAAACAAAAAATATTCAAACTATGCCAAAGAAATCTTCTCTTATCAAGCAGGCACTAAAAAGGGGATGAGGGAGGTTTACAATGACTCACTTGGTGGTTATTGTCAAGTGTGGTGAGAGGCATAAACTGCCAAATTTTGGCAATTAACCACATAGCTGCAATGACCCCTGCTCCTCCAAAGTAAAACTTACAGTGCTTATAGACACTCCTGTTTGTTGTTTTTTTTTTTCTGATTCCATCAATCACCTCAAAAGCATTCACCAAAACCACATATCAAATCCTAACAGTTTCCAGCCTGTTATTAGCTAATTGTAGTTCTGGCAAACCCATGAAACTGTGAACGGCATCGACCTCGTCTGAGACAAAAGGATCCAAATTAAACACTCTCTGTTCTCCAGAATGTCCTGGACTCAGCAGACAGATATTACTTTGACAGTAACTTGTAGCACTGAAATTTTCGAACACTAATAATGTAATTTAACTGTAGCCTGCAGGCAGAGCAATTTTTTTTGTATGCCTGTAGATGTGTATGTATATACATATGTATATGATTACATTTCGTATATAAAAAAGTCCGGATCTACGTTTGTATTCTCACACAGGCCAGACAGATGGGAGTAAGCCAATTTTCAATTATAAGCTCCGTCTTTAGGAAGAGACATCTTGCAAAGGCCCATTTGCTTAAACAAGCGTGTATAGCTAATTTGCACAAGAAAAGGTCACTGTGAATGGATTAAGATTATCTGCACTGAGAGTAAAATAAAAACCCTTGCTGCATTAATTAAAACTACAAAACAGACTTCAAAGTACTTCTTTTTTTTTTAATTGTATCTCAACTTTAGTTAAAATACATATATACATATTCCACCTCAGTGGCAGCAATTTCTTTTTCTCAGTGTGGGATATTGATTGGCAGCCATGTCCCAGCTCATCAGCCAGCAGTGACACAGCACATGGGGGAAAATATTCGGAAACTGGAATACCAAAATAATAGAAAAAGTTGTCTTTTTAAGCCTTCCTTTTTTTACATATCAAGAAGTCTGAGGCTCATCGCTCTCACTGTATATTGTATGACAGAAAATGCTAATAAAAACCAAAAATAGAATACCCCGTAGGGCTAGAATATGCCAGTCAGAAGTCCCCCATCATTAGCTAGCTAAAAATATAAAATCTTGTTAATATCCTGGAATGCAACAATATCCACAAAACATTGATGGCAGGATCAGAACACAAAGAAAAGCAGAGAACGAGGTCAGTGCAAGTGAATCCTCCATTTTCCAGTGGCATCCTATAGTGGGCACCTTTTCTTTCATATCTAATTTGCTGACATCAGGATATATTTACAAAGACAAAAAAGGGAGAAAAGGATTTTGTTGATAATTTCCCACCTGGAAACCGGTTAGTACCTTGCTCCCATTTGTGCATTTTAAAGCCTAACGTGTGATTTATTGCTGCGTTCTGGAATGGCACGTTACATGGTCATCAAGCAATTTATCTACGTCACGCGTACGTGAGAGCCTCACCCTAACCTTGATGTACGGGCACAAACTTTCCACTCACTTCAGGGAAAACCCACAAATACAACAGGAGCAGACCCAGAGTAAAGCAATACCCATTGAGAGCTGCTGCAGCGAACGAGCTGCACCAGAGATTCTTCTTGTGAACAAATTTCTCTGCAATTTCAACCCAAATGTTTTAAGGTGGCTCGACGCGATCTTTGAGCGCTGTGCCAAGGGACTGATTTCCAGTTTAACTCTCCCCTCAGTGACCACTCCAGGATCAGGCATCTCTTTGAAATACTGAAACACAAGGTGCTAATTTTACTCCTGCTTGTTTGCGGGTAGCACAGAAAGCAACGGGGGCACACTGCCTTAGCTGAAAGACAGAAGACAGCCTAGCGTGTTTAAATATAAATTCAGAAATGCCTTTCACACCACACATGCAGCCAGCCACAAATACACAAACATCGTTGTCAAGCTGCAAGCATCACTTGTAATTTGAAGCATCGCTTGTGGAGGAAATCATTCATGTACTTTGGAGTTGAGTTAGCAGCAGAGACCATTTCATGTGTGTTTCTCAGACTGACAGGCAGCATTCAGAGGAGACCCTGGCCACAAAAATAGATGAAGATCCAGCCCACAGGCCATGGAGGGGGAAGAAGGAAGGTGTCAGAACAACCCTCAGTTTCAGACTCCTTTCCAAACAGCACCGCAGGAACCACGCTCACAGCAGGAGGTTTGAGCTTTGCTGGTGTTTGTCAGGGAGGGAAAATTGCTTTTGTATGATTTGGCATCTTTGTCCACATAGGAAGCATACACATCTCACCTGAAAGCATCTGTGCAGTTCCCTTAACTCTGACTTGAAATGTTTTCAGTGAAGCCAGTGAGATCACCTCTACGATTAAAGGTAGATATCTCAGTTAAATCTTTACTGGACTTGAAATTCCAGGAGAGAAATAGGAGCTGGCACAGACATCCATGAACACTCCCTCAGCTACAGCAGGACACTTGTACAGTAAGTACCAATCTGGTATCTACTGCAAATAATGGTACCACATCAACGACAGGCTTGATTTCCCCACTGATTTTGCTGACTAATCTCAACAAGACCTCAGGGAGGCAATGAAGTATTATAACCCTGCTCACAACTGGCGGAAGGGCTTTAATTGCAGAGAAAATAGTCAAGTGTTTAGAAGAGGTTCATTCAGAGCTTCCTTTTCTTCCCCTCCCCCGGCAATAGGGGTTATACTTGTTTTCAGAACTACTTATTTCCATGAGCCATCTGAAGAGGGTAGGGAGATTTGCTACGGTCCTCCAGCTTGCATTGCTGTGGTTTCTGCAAACTCTGAGCTCCCAGCTTGCGGGGACAGCTCTGCATCACCTGCCTCTCCAGACACTCTGGTTTTACCTGGCTGTGGAGGTTTTTCAGGTTTTACTTGCAGCCAAGGAACCTGAGCGAAGACCAGCACTGCGCGGCAACCACACAGGCAGCCAGTCGGGCACTTCTTCCTTACTTGTGCTGCTTCAGGGTCCCACTCCCGGTGCTTTCCTCTCCTTTACTGCTGGCAATTAATCTTCCCGAGCATTTACTGCAGGAGAGCTTTGAGAGGAGTCCTCTGCTTTGCTCAGAGGGTATTTATTTTCAGAAAGCTCCTGGTTTCCATGTCAGAAGGCTGCCGGGGAGAGGGGGCACATGTTTATCGCTCATATTCCTGTATTCCTTCATTCTGCACGCTTGCACGGAGGTAACATTTTACTGCCAATTTTAGGGTCGGCTTGGCCTGGGCCTCAGCTGCATCATTCGAACATGTTAAAATCCAAAATGCGTATGTCTTTAAAATGACAGTTGGGGCTTTAAAACTAAAATAGCTACAGATTTAACCCAAAGCTGGCGTCCCTCCGTAAGGATCAGCAGTATGTTTTATTAACTTCCAGGCTTCCTTCCATAATGATTAAGTGCACCTTGTTCACAGCTAATACCTTTTTAGGCAGCATATAAAAAATAGCTCTATTTGTAATCAATTCTAATTTATTCACACTTTAATTGAAATATCCCCTCCCTGCTACCACCCATAGCTGAGAAAACATGTTCGGCCCCATCTATCACGCAGGTGTAAACACTGCAGCGCCGTGTGGGCAATTATCTGAAACAGAAACACTGCTCAGCCAAATGCTCTTACCATTTTAACTTCTTGATCCAGCACATTGCTTGTGTCTTTCCCCATCCCCACCCTTTTTTCTCTTTTTTTTCTTCTGATGTGCCGACCTTGTCAATCAGCACGTGGATTAGAGAGCTGCTTGGGATTCCTGGTTCACCATTATCCCAAAGAGTCTGGGCAGGCTGCAGAGGCTCAGCAGTGACTAATCAGCCATGCCATACATTCCTTCTTCCAGCTTAAGCATTTCCCCATGTCACTCCACTTAAAAGATTATAGACTAGCCTGGGAAACATTTTCACTACCAATTTTAATATAAACTTATTTTTTCCCAAACCACATCATCATCATAACTGATTGACGAGAGGTCTAAAAATATACTGGCTGTTTAGACCAGCAGATATGTCCAGCGACCCAGAGGTAATGATTATCATACTTTATCCAGCTATGTTACCTGTCATGTAGGAATCACAAAGTAGTATACATTTTTTCCTTATCTAATCCTCTGACCACCGATACCGTCACCATTCCCATTTCATAGACGAAATGACTGAGGTACAGATGACTGGTGGCTTCTCCAGCAGCCAGACAGACCTTGGGAATGTTAACCCTCGCATCCTCATCAGTCCCCCTCCTCTCTGGTGATACAGCGCTCACTAAAACCAGCCACATCTTATGGTTATCAAAATTCAGATGGAAACACAGCAGCTGAACCCAGCTCAAATACAATCAGTTTAACTCAACCCAAATACAATGCGTTCAGCCCAGCAGCGTGTATTTTAACAGTGCCATGCACAATCCATCTTTTGAGAAACGTCGGAGCTCCATCTTTGGCAGGGAGTATCAGCATGTACCGCTGTAGATGTCAGATGGGACTAGAGGTGGTTTTTGTCTTTCCCAAGCCAAAAATTTTGATGGCACTTAACTATATCCAGGGCTCCCCACCTGAACCTGCAAGCCCATGAACACTCGTTGCATCTTCCAAGTCTCTGCCTCAGTTCACACGCTACGACAAAGACAGTTATTAAACACCTACAACACAGGGCGATACGACAAAGTGTTCCCCAGTTTTCCAGTATACTCTGCAACTGGCCAGTTTTCTGTGTGTGAATGTTTAATGCAGATGAGCCTGAACTACTGGCTGGAGAGCCTGAAAAGAAACCCACTCTGTTACATAGAGCACCTCGTTGCTTGGTTTCCAGTAAGGTATGCTGGCTTTTTAAATAAACTGTCAAGTAAAACTTGGCATTGAAAACACCAAGTGAGTAACTGCCTTTGTAGAAAAGCTGACAGCTCAGCTGTGCATCAGATAGATAGCTGCCCAAGACTGAGCTCGAAAGGCTAACGCATTCTACTTGGAAAGGTGCCGTCACCGCGAAATGCTTCCGTTCGGATTTACAGCTGTGCAACGCTTTGGGGTGATCTTAATGCTGGTTAACAGGCTACTGGCTGGCAGTTCACCTCCCTCTCTGCAAGTGTTGGTTCTTGAATTAGAAAGTTTGGAGGTGCAAAAACATAATTGGAAAACTTTTTTTTTTTTCCCCTGCTTAAAGGGCTAATTGATTTCACAGGTGTTTAATTATCATTTGCTGTGAGATAATACCTTGTAGTGCCATAAAAAATGGATTTAATTTTCAAGTGCTTGCAAAACCATTGCCAAAGCCAAGTTAGAGCTAAAGCTAGATAATTATTCTATAAATCAAACACACTGCCTCCTTTCTTTGAAATTTTTAATACTTGGCTATAATGATATCTGACGACCTTGAAACTAACATAAAAAGGATTTTCTTGCCAAGTGCTGAAAGGCAGCCATTGGAGTGTTTCTTTCAGCCTGGTTCATTACCGCAGCCGCCACTGCCACGCTGCCCTGGCTGCAGGACTCCAAGGGATGCTATGGCGGAAGTACAGCAGCATTATCTGCAAACAGTGATTTTGGCACAAAGGTAACAGCTGAGTATGGGTATGAGCGTGGGCCCAGTTAGAAAATGCTGCTAAATTAATGAAAATCCTGCATGATTCTTCTGGGCCTGGCAGTGGAAATGAAACTCTGCAAACATTTAGCACTAATGTCAAGGTACAACTGTTTTCTCCTTTCCGTGCCAGCATCTTCTTTTAGTTCAGAAGGCTGCATAACAGGGAAGTAGAGTTTTTACTTTAATGTACTGCTAGAGGAGCTTTGTTACAGCTAAGATGGAATTTAAATCATCTTTAAAGTCTTCAGTGACATCATGGTTGGATTCAGTTCACTTTGATATTAGGCACAGAAATAGTTGGATACACAAGCCATTAAAGTCAATGCACAGCCTGACAAATAAAAATGCTCTAATAATTTTTGTCAAAATATTTACACGGAATGCCCTGTAAATCTATATGGCGCACGCAAAGCACGCACAGCATTTGGACTGCCAAATTCTATCCAACCGGTTCCCAGTGTGGCGGTTACACGATCTAGAACAAGCAGTGTTATACATAGCAAATGTGGTCTCACCAACATCATTTGATGTTTAAAGATAACCGCTTATTTAACGTGTTGTGCCAGAGAGGGTTTGTAAATAGCATGTCAGAGGCAAACCTTGCCGAGGTGCCTCTCTAGGCACCATTACGCCCCAATTACCAGCAACCCACTAACAGCATCGTGTAGTGCTGCTTCTAAAACCAAACGCTGGCTCCCAGGCTTTGAAGTCCTCTAAGAGCGCCTGTTTCACAGCAGCTCCTTGCTGTTCTGGCAGCAAGAAAACTCACAACGCTCCCGAATAAGAAAAGTCCACGAGGAAGCAAATACACCACTCGCTTCTGAGATGTAAATGCAACACCAGGTGTCGTGAGTTCAAAACCCTGTAGGTCGGTGGGAAGGCACTGAAGATGCTGATGCTCACACAAGTGTGGATGTACGCACGAGGACACACATACACAGCCCCAGGGTGAGATTTTATGTAGCCCCACCTCCCCTGTCACTTCCTCTGAAGAGATGTGAATGTATACGAATCCTCTCTGCATGAAATGTGCCCATCTGGCACTTACTGCTCATCAAGCTGCTGAACTCTAACAAGGTGAAGATAAGACCAACCTGTTAAAATGGTTCAGGCAGGCTCTTTCTAGCAGGATTCTTCTAACGATAACTTCCACCAACAAAATTCATCATTATGGCACGTCCACCTTGCTATTTTCTGGAGATCACAAACTTCTTTCTGAACAGAACCTCAGCCTGCTGGCAGGAGAACAAAGCAGTATCTCCATTTCACTGATGGGGAGATCACCATGGAGCCTGAACTGGGGCTTCATTTACTCAGCCTTTTTCCCCAGTATTCTGCATAGAAAAATGCGGGAGTAAGTTGATAGTAATATCTAACTCTTGACAGTGAGTTTTGCTGTTTCAATGGAGAACTAATACCCCAGGCTGTATGAGAAGAAGCACAGCCAGCAGGTCGAAGGAGGTAATTCTCCCCCTCTGCTCTGCTTTGGTGAGACCCCACCTGCAGTTCTTTGTTCAGCTCTGGTGACCCCAAAGCAAAAAGGGCATGGATCTGTTGGAGCAGGTCCCTATGAGGGCCATGAGAATGGTCAGAGAGCTGGAACACCTCTCCTTTGAAGAAAGGCTGAGAGAGTTGGGGTTGTTCAACCTGAAGAAGAGAAGGCTCCGGGGAAACCTTATGGTGGCCTTTCAGTGCATAAATGGGGCTTATAAGAAAGATGGAAAGAAGCCTTTTACCAGGGCCTGTAGCGACAGGACAAGGGTTACACTTTGAAACTAAAGGAGCGTAGATTTAGATTGCGGATAAGGAACAATTTTTTTACAGTGAGCGTGGTGAGACACCGGAACAGGTTGCCCAGAGAAGCTGTGGATGCCCCCTCCCTGGAAGTGTTCATGGCCAGGCTGGATGGGGCTTTGAGCAACCTGCTTTAGTGGAAGATGTCTTTGCCCATGGCAGGGTGGTTGGACTAGATGAACTTTTAAAGGTTCTTTCCAATCCAAACCATTTTGCGATTCTACGATTCTAATTTTTAAAATCGGGTATATTATCTGTCTTTCACAGAGTGACTTTATTCAGACATTAGCTTTCTCCTAGCAGTGAAGCAGTGTCAAATATTTGTCCTAAATAGCCCTATCTGGTCCCATTAATCGACTTCACATGCTGTGACTGTCCAGTTGTGAACATTTTTGTGCTAAACTTCAACTGCAAAGCCAGTTTTCTTATTGATTTATTCTCTAACTTAAAAAAGCCCTACACGCCCACTACTGGAATTTCAGTCATTAAAGCATCAGTTTGGATTAAAGACCCAAACAAAGAAAAATCCATACTGCGTTTGCTGAACAAAGAAACGAATTTTAGCTCATCTGCTACCCACTCTAATTTTGAGATTACAGGACATACCTGAAACCCTCAGAGTGCAGAAAAATAAAAGACTTATTGTAAGATCCCTCACCTGTCAACTCCTGCCAGCTGTGACGCCGATGATTCCCTCCTGCCTGTCAAAAAAAAAAGGGCCTCCAAATCTTTCTTAATTATTTTAAAATAGCTCTTTATTGACAACTTGAGGTTAAAAAATGCTGAAGAGGATCAGTTTTCATGCTTCAGTATCCGGGGCTACTGAATGTTTCAACCAGCCTACAGAGATAAATGGTTGGTTACAAGTCCTGTATGGTAAAATATGAACAAAATCAGTGCTCTGCACCCATTTATGCCACAGTCCAATAACTGGACCCATCAGAGTCCAGAGGACTCTGGTGTAAAAACCACTGTGCTCTCCACTAAGCTGCCTGTAGGACTGGGACTTCAGCAGGGTAGTAGAGAAAGTACAACCCCCTGAAGATTGACTTAGAAGGGGTTATAATTTTTATTCTTGCTTTGAATGTCTGGCTGAGCTCTTTACCAAACGATTTAGAATAGTCCTTATGAAGCTTATCATTTTCTATTCAGCTCCACAGATTTTCCCATTACGGCTATCGAGCTCCTAAGTGGCTTGTTGGCATCTTTAAAAGTTATAGTCCTCCAGACGCAACATCTAAAAATGGAAAGCAAAGATGATGTGCAATACTGCTCTAATTATGCAGGAGTTCATTTCTATGAATGACTGGATTTGTTTCCAAAAAAAAGAAGAAAAAAAAAAAGGGACTTTACACAGGAAATGCTGGCAGAGCCCCATGTTGTCTAGGCATGCTGACCTAAAATGTGACCATGCTTGGAGGAAAAATTAGTTCAGCAAATCCATGGAACAACTTTGAATGAAATAGAGAAGTGATTTATTTTTACTCATAACAAGTCAGCTGTAGCTTAGTTTCCAGGAGTGGTAGCATCACAACATATCTAGACACCTCAATTGTTTGTTTTTTTATTAGTTCTCATATTTGCCTTCATCTCAGGATCTCAAAGTATTTTCTTTCCCCTTTCTACAAATGAGACAAAACTACCTCAAATATAGGAGCAGGACACAAAGTAGGGGCTAAAAAAGAAGAATTCTAATTCTGTGTATTTTGATTTTGTAGCACTAAACTTGAGGGTGGAGCCCCAGCCCTGTTACAATCCAGGGTGGGTTTCCACTGACGTGACAGTGAGTCCTGATCTTCTGGACTTAATGAGGACTAACTTTTGCAATAAAGCAGTGCACGAGCGTGAACCGTGGAAGGGCAGGAAACTGCATTTTTTTCTAAGAGAGAGGAAAGAGGATATAGCAGGAAGAAATATAAAAATGTATCAATTGTTTTCCAGTAATGCCTCCCATTCCTGTCCTCAGTTTAGTTAACATAAAGCTAAATCAGGCCACCCAATTCATAGTTTGAGAAGTAGGGCTGTGCTTCACAGAGTGGCCAGGTAAAACAGGATCTGTCACTCCACAAATCTGCTCCTTCTCCGTACTTGCTTACTTCTGCTGACTCCAGTAAAATCAAAGTTTTCTATTATTTGCCCTTCTCAGCAAAAAAACGACAGTTAGAACAAGAGCACAGCTCCTCTGCATCTCTGCATCACCAAGTCCCCGTCGGAGCCAGACTCTCCTCTCCTCCTGAGGCAGAGGAAAGTGTGAGCCGCTTACCATTAGGTCTAAGTTTAAAATTGCAGCTGGCTTTCATTAGGTGGTTTTTACCTTTTATAGGGTTGTTTAGGCAACTCCAGTGGTCTTCCACTGACGTTACACCTGATCAGGGTGACTACATTCCGTTCAGTAGAGCTGCAGAGAGTCTTACCCACTTTCAACAGACAAGGGGTAATTGTTTAAAATTGGAAGAGGGTAGGTTTAGATTGGATATAAAGAAGGAATTTTTTACGTCGAGGGTGGCGAGACACTGGTACAGGTTGCCCACAGAAGTTGTGAATGCCCCATCATTGGAAGTGTTCAAGGTCAGGCTGGTCAGTGCTTTGAGCACCCTGATCTGTTGAAAGAGGTCCTTGCCCACAGCAGGTGGGTTGAACTAGATGATCTTTGAAGGTCCCTTCTAACCCAAGTTTTTCTATGATTCTATGATTGTCAATGGTGGCACATGGGATTTTTAGGTCCCGGCCTCAACATATGAAACTACTTGTCTAAAAACCCCACAATCACGTTTACATCCATGCATGCTTACATATACACACTTCTGTATCCTTTACAAAGGACTTTCATCTGGAAACCACTGACCCATGGGCATATCCTTCTTCTCTTGCCTGATCCTGCCCTGACACACAGAGCCTAACATATGACTTTTGCACAAAGAGCCTCATATACGATTTTTGCAAAATTACTTCTTCAAAAATCAAGGCCCATTTTCAGAACAAAGTTAAAAGAATAAGCAACCAAAGCAAACTGAAAACCTCGTTTTGAAGGAGAGCTCAAGCATGCAAAGTGATTCTTTTCAAAACCAGTCGACAAATGTAAGTGCCAAAGAGTATCTAACCCAAACTGTACCACAACTCTAAGCGCCGCTTTTCATTTTGCTCCTAAAGGTCCCAGGCAAACCACACACCTGCTTACGGTGAATGCCTGACTGCTCGTATCTATAGCCCTAATGCATTACCGCAGCGTCAGGCATCTGAGCTATGTCGGGACCAATCCTAAGAGATGCAGACGGGGTTTCTCGGTCCCTGTTGACACCCACTCCTGCTCCCGGTGCTCAGCACTGCACAGAATCATTTCACTTTTTTAGCATTCCTGCCCTGCTGGGCAGAGTCTGCCTGAACTTGCTACGTCTGTTTGCGAGCTAATCCATTATTTACACAAACTATTCAGGCATAGCAGCAAGGATATAAAACATTTATCAACAAAGGGACCAGTTTGTCATTTTTAAATAATTATGTTTCTTTAAAGAAACCAACAAATTCAGTTGTCTCAGAATTATTTATTAGGTGGCGCAGGCTTCAAAGAACTCTCTCTTTTGCAAGGAGGAGCCCCCACTCCTAATAAAGCTTTAACCACTAGAAATGTTATACCTCTGTAAGGAAATCTCAACCTCACAGGTTTCGTAGCCAGAATCCTAATTGGAAGCACAGGTCGGGTTAGGTGTATGGTGGCACCTTCTCCTGTGATCTGCCAGACACTGAAACACCTCGAATGAACTGTGTGGTTGCAGGGCAGGGAACTCCCAAGTGTATTTTCAGTTCTGCTCCTCTGTCAGTAGCTGGAGCACACCTACACCACATTTACACCCGGGAGCAGCACTACCAGCTCCAGTCCTGGCGGGATAGAGAGAGGCATCTCCTCCAGCCCCACTGGGAAGGGTGCGGGGCCAGCCTAGTGCTGCCTGGCAGAAAAAGCTCTTTGCTCTCTACCTCCTCCCTGCCCTGTGCTGCCTTTTTATATCTCCTCCAGCAATTCAGGTGCAAGGACAAATGGGACAGGGAAAGGCATTGGCATGCAACTGTTCAGATCAGAGACAGAGACCTGTGGTCTGGCATGCTTTGCAGATTGCCAAGGAAAACACAACCATCCAGACAAAAGGGTTTACAAGGGGATGCCAACAGTGATCAGATTAGTCGGAGGAATAACAGCTCTCTTAGGCCAAGTGCTGACTGCCAACAGATGGAGGGGAATGATGTTGACTGTAAGAAAGGTCACGCGACGACGCAGTGCAACATGCAGCTGGACCACTTTTTTAAACAGGTGTGTTAATTTTGATATTAGTTTTAAAATACTACATTTTTTTTTAGCCTTCCAGTGATGAGAACAGAACAGGTACAAAGACATCCATAAAGGAGGCTTCTCTATCAGGGGAACGTCAGCTCTCTACCTTTTATAAACCATAACTGAAGCACCCTGTGCTGGCAGGAGAACAGGCTGCACAGTTCCCAACTGAGTCTGCATTTTGCATGCCGTGTCCCCAGGGGGTATAAATGAGACCGCGGGCTCTCTCTGCAAACTTCTGAGCAGCTGTTCTCCCCCAGTTCCCTCTCTCAGACTCCAGATGGGCTGCGATACAGGCATTTTCCTACAGCAGCGCCTCAAATCACGTGTCAGACGCGTCAGCAATTTCTGCCAACACTGGAGGCTAAAAAGGTGCAGACCTGGAGCAGGTTTTTTTGGAGCATCCTCATGCAGCGCAGACATCTTTTACATACTGTTTAAGTGACTGTAAAATGCAGTAAACCAAAATTTTCTGTAATGCTTGGTGGCTGAAATACGACTTTTTACCTTAGAAAGGAACAATTCTGTAAAGAATTAGAGGGTCACCATCGACAAGCAGCTCAAGGCTGTTACAGAACAGCAACTGAATCCTTAGACACATTAACCACGTTGTACACACAGAGAATGAAATCGTCGCTGCATACCCAGAGATAGTGAGGCAGGTACAAGAAAACATGCAGTGTTAATACCCCCATTTTTCAGAAAGATGTTGAATAACTGAAGACAGAAAAGAGGGACAGAGAAGTTATTTAAGAGACTGTAGTAAATACCCTTCTGAGACAGACTTAAAGCCCTCAGCTTCTTCAGCTTATCAGAGAGAAGAGAAAGAAGCAGCTTCATTACAGTATGTAAGTGGCTCTACTGGGAGAAAAAAAAAGGAACTGAGAGTTCTTCAACCTTCTGAAAAAGGGCACAACAAGAATCAAGAGGTGGAAGTTAAAAACGAAACAAACATCAATAGAAACCTGTACCAGCGCCCCGGCACCAAGGTATTTTAACCACTGAACCACAACTGCACGAGAGACGGTGGCTCCTCCATTAACTGATCTCTCGAAACGGGAAGCGAGTGCTTTGCCGGCAGACACGCTGTAACTCATCCCAGTTTACTGGACGCAGCACAGGGGTAAAGCGGGTGACAGAGAATGGGTTGCAGCACGCAGGAGATCAGACAGAGTAATCTCCTGGCCCATCTGGCCTTTACTTTTTCTGTAAAAGCTACTAGTATCTGGTGCTTTCTGATCACGCCGAGCACAAAACCTCTACCTCCGATATTCCATCATGCAAGCTTCATCCAATTACACTAGTACTGAAATGCATGGGGACACGAAAAGGGACAGGATCTTCTGATAAGCAACTCACGGCACTCCTTATACTAGAGTTACAATAAATTCTCTAAGACTACACAATAACAGACTCATTAATAAATAACTTCCAGGATTTTTTTCTACTTCAGACCAACACATTCAACTTACTCAAGAATTATTTATGTGATGAACAGGAATTTAGAAAGTATCTATTGTACAGAGATCGGTATTATATTTCTATAAATTTCAGTTGGTTTACTTTCTATGAAATTCTGTAAGACTTTCCGCAAGGATGATCATCCTGATCAAAGTATCAAGTGAAAAGGCTCACCCTCTGATTATCATTTTGGTAAACTTAATAGAGGCATCCATAAATTAGCAGGGAAGAAGAAGGGAAAAAAAACCAAGCCAACAAAAGATTACGCCTGGGCAGAAATTTTTAAATGATCTTTTTTAATGGATTACTGAAACCCTCCTGAGTTCAGCTGCAGATACTGGAAACATGAATGGATAAAACTGGAAGCCTAGGGATTAGCGAAGTCATTACCACAATCGCATTTTCCTTATGCGGAATATTTTGCTTTCTCCTCCCTCCACGTTTCAAAGGTTTATGATCTCTGTCTAGTAATGCAACCAGTTTTTCCATGAAACGTACCAAGTCCTCTATAATTTAGTTGGGAACATCGGTCTTTATTATCTTTTGCAGTGAGCAGTCCTGTTTAAAACCAGTTTCTCATCATGCATTAATACTCTGGTATGGGAGGTTTGCAGAAATGGAGAAAGGAGAAGAAATAAATTTGAAGGCAGCTCCTTGCCTGTTTTGCCGTCCCCCAGGTTAATCTGCTTTCAGAGGGAAGAAAAGTCTGAGTGCTGCAGTGACACCTCACAAATACAGTTTTTGTGGTTTATACCTTCCTCTGCTTCGGGTTTTCTCGCTCTGCTGAGTATAAATACATCTTCAGCAGAAACCCGACCAGGCAAGGAGGCGTGTGGTTTGTGCCTTGCCCACACGTCAGCATCTCAAGCCGGCTGTGGTTTCCACAGGTGTCTCCCAGCTCTGCTCAGCTGGCACTGTGAGAGAAGTCCCGGACCTCGCCTCGCTCACAGTCAGGTCTCTCAGCTCCTTCTCCCTTTTCGGAGGGATAGGTTCCGTGTGGTTCTGCAGCGACCTTTCCCATGGAGTTCTGAAGGATAACATAATTGCTGCCTCAGCAGATTCTCCAAGAAATATGAGAGAGCCTTCAGCTCCTGTTTTGTGAGGAACTGGGAAAAAATTAAGTCTTTAAACTGACACACGACCTACTGTCTGTCCCAGTGCTGCCACAAATGTCAAAAGCCTCAGCAAACACTGCCTGAATGACAGATTTGACAAAAGCCCTATAGAGACCTTATGGCAGATGATGTTAATCCGTCACTCTGTGAATTTTATCGTAGCTGGTAATTTTTGGGTCCCTCCTCAAACCCCAGACTCTTGACAAATGTGCAAATTCAAGTTGCCTGGGAACACCAGCACACAGTTACTGAATCACTGCTTGCTTAGATGAATGCTGCAGGGAAATGTCCATGTACACCCTCTGTAGCTGCTTATATTCATTACCGCTGCAAACTAGCAGTCTCTTAGCTTTGGGTCTTAATGCACCTACACTCTTACTCATTTGCAGGAATGCAACTCATCTGCACATGCTACATGTGGAGGGAAGGGCAGCTTCAGCCGGACCGGAGGATAAGCTGCTCCCCAGCATCCCAATCATAGTGGTGCAACGTTGCTTCCACAGTCATACAAATCAGATCCCACTAAAAGGTGGTACCTGTCTCATTCAATTTAATTTCCAAGCAGTGGAAAACCCGGTAACCCCTGCTGTGCAGCGGAAAGAAGCGGCGAGGTCAGAAGGGAGCAGGCTCAGGAGTCAGCCAGATGTTGCGTGGGAACAGGAGCTCCCTGCCTGAGAAGGCAGAGCTGGGCTCTGGCGTTAACCGGGATTGAAAGGCCAAGCACCCAGCAGAGACATCCCCGAGGGCTGGCAGGGACCCGGCAGTGGCTGGGTCCCCAAAGGATAGGATGACAGCCTACAGCCATGATATCGCCACACGAAGCTCTTACCAAGCCACACTGCCCTCAGGGGCCAGCCTAGCTGCTCCTATAAATTAGGGCATTGAGGTCACCACAGCCAGGTTTTCACACGTTCCAGACCACAATGGTCCCACTAAAAGGTGTGCTCCCTTCCCGAAGGCATGTGCTGCTGGCAGGGCTCCTGGGCCAAGGACACACAGCGCCTGTGCCCGTGGGCTGCCCGGGTGCCTCCTGCCCGGGGACACGGCGCAGCAGCGGGCGTCCTCTGCAACCTCAACCTTCAAGCTCCAGACTCTGGAGTTTGAAAAAATCTATTCGTAGTTTTCACACATCGACAGCAACAAGACTTTTACTTTGCTCTGTCCGCTGCTTAGGAAACCGCACCAAGGTCAAAGAAAGAGCAGGACTTCAAGGCTCTTCCCAGCAGCATCAGGGTCCCGGTGCCTAACAGAGGTTACGCCAGCAAGAAAAACGCTTCTGCCTCTGACGTCTGTATCGTGACCCCGAACAGGCAGTACCGGCTGAGTTTTGTGCTTAGCCCGAGGACTGTTTGTAAAATGATCGATGACGCACGCAAATGGGCTCTTGTTTGTCTTACTGTTCACTGCAAATATTGCTTTTAATGATGAGGTTTTTGCCAAATGGTTCTGAACACACCCAACATGGGATCCTGGAGAAAAAACCTGCAAAAGTAAAGCAACGCAATCACCGTCTGCCTTCCAAGAGGGACTGATCAATGTCTTTTGATTTGGGCTTAGCCTGCAGGACTGTTTTGGTGGAGGTGAAAAATAGATGCAAGTCATGTCACCTGCCCACCTCTGCCGCTCTTAGGATCAGCTCGCTGCAATGCTTTTAAGCTCTGCTGCTGCACAGCTTTTAAGATGAAAATCCTTTCCCACTCAGCTTCTGGAGCAACTCTAGTCCTTAAAATTTGAATTCCCTTAATTTCAAAACAGGATTCAATTAGAGCTTGCTTCTGAACGAGTCTAAGTTAATAATGAATACACAAGTGCAGGCTTTGGTAGCAGAATCTCTAATTACTTTTACAATCAGTAGAAGTAAATTGGTGGTTACTGTATGATTGCACCATGTCTCCAAAGTGACCAAAACTGAACTCACACCTCTCTAAAAATTAGGTGTGAAAGGCTTGTAAGAGGTAGGTAAGCAAGCGATTGCCCTTCCGAGCCCTCTCCTGAGGTCAGGTGGATGATGTTGGACAGATTCTGCTCTCAGTTACTCTGGTGTGAATCTCAGTGGAGTTGCTCTGGATTTACACCGACGTAGCTGAGAAAAAATTCTGTCCTGTCAGTTTTCCTTCTTCGGTGACCATTCTTCTAAATCTTGGGCTCCATCTTAGATTTGCTTCTTCTTACAAGGTGCCTGACTTCACCACGATGCCAGCTGGCATCTCTCTGCTCATCTGCCCGTGTGTAGCTCAGAAGATTTCCACAGAAGCTTCATGGATACTTTTAGTTGTCAGGAAAAAAAAAAAAAGCTGAAGAGGTACGTCGCCTGTTCTGAGCGCAGTCATTCGGCTAACAGGTACAAATGGCTCTGCCTGTGCCTCAGAAAAAAAATCAGCAGCACCACTGAAACTGGTGTTTAATGTTCTGCATTTAAACCAAGAGTTTTTTAATCTTTGGCACCCATGAAAGGCTGTTTTTCACAAAACTGAGTGATAACACCGTACAAGAAACACTCATCCCCAAACTATCTGTGTGGCTTTTGCACACATCTGTTTCTCTCCTGTCCTCAAGAGATGTCTAAAATCTAATTAACCAATTAATTTGCAAATATATTCTAATTTATTCAAGGCAGATTTTCTTAGTATTAAACTATTTGACAGTGAACCATACGTTGTACACAGGAACAGGACTTCATTAAAATACTAAAGGTTACACAAATGGAATAAAAATTATATTTGTACTACAGTCAGCACATACTTATGTCCCCTAATGAGAAAATGTGTTTGTATTTCCCCATTTCTAATTTGTTTTCGCATGTTTGGTACAAACCTGCGGTTAATACATTTGCAACGCCAAACTACTGTACCTAGTGCGGAAACATGAACATCCCAGGAGGTTTCCATGTCCGTTTAACTTGCAACAGAATTTAAATGTACAAATAAACCACCACCAGCGCTGGTGAAACTTTTCTCTCAGCCCAAGTGATGCCACAGCTCATTTGTTATTGAGAATTACATCCACGTACCCGGCCAGCCCCGCTACTGCCGCCTCCCTCCACAGGTAGCACCGTTGGCTGGGAAATCTCAACTTCTAATTGACAGCACTTGTGCAAAGGGACTCTGAAGGAAAAAGCCGATGCCTTGTTCTTGATTGCTGCATTGAACTGTTTGCTTTTATTCCCCCCCCCCCCCCCCACCCCCGCCAATCAATAGCTGTGCAGGTATGAAATACGACAGCTGGTTTCAATTCTGCCAGCTACTGGAGAGATTGTGTCATTCGCCATCGCGTGGCATCACTCGCAGCTCCACTCGACCTTCTCAAATGCACGGGAGATGCGTTGCTGTGCTCAGGAAAAACCACTCAACAACAACAATAACTTCAAAAACCCCCTTCCCTAGTTACTAACTCTCCAAGTATTTTATGATACAGTGTTAGCACAAACAAAAATACTCTGTTATACACTGGGCTCACAATTCTTGAGAACAGTAATACCCAACAGCTGTTTTCTTTGCTTGACAAGCAGCTTAGTATATCTATTACAGTTCATTACATTGCAGTTGCACCATGGTCAATTAAGAGTAAGTTACAGTTCTTCTAGGTGTGTGTATGCATAAGGGCGTGTTTCCATATCGAAAGGCACTCTAACTATATCTGCAATGCATTAAAAAACAGGAGACTTCCCCCCACACCACACAAAGGACCGGTGGCCGAGCTAGGAACGGCAGCCAGCTCTCTCAGCACTGCAAAATCCCGGGCTGCTCAGATGCACCCAACCTGTTTTCATGCCACCCGGGCTCTGTGATGGCAGCAGGCTCCATAAATTAAGCGCTGCCGGCGGGCACCGGAGCAGCAGGGATCCATTGGCGGCAGCGCCGAGCCCCCGGGAAAGGGGCTGAGGGACACGGGGGGCACAGCACCTCCCACGGGCTTTGACAGCCGAGCAGGATGGTCTCAGCAGGGATCCAGAGGGCTGGCAGCGCTCTTCTTAATTAAAGAAAAGGAGCAGGCCCAGCCAGCTATGCTGGAAGTGGGTGAATTAGGTAGGAAGACCAGTAAAGCTGGGGAAGAGTGAAAGTCCTGCCTCTTGGGGCATATTATCAATTTTAAAATTACGGTTTTCGTATTTTTCTCCGCTTATTTTTAGCAGCAATATTTAAGGCAAAGTGCCCTACCTGCCCCCACCTCCTTACATATAATTTTTAAAGTGTTTACTTTGAGCATGTACTGACCTGGAAGAGGGGATGACCTACAAAGTGACCGACTCTGCAGGTGACTACATGTACAGCTAGATGTATAGCAACTGTCAGAAGGGCAAGAAAAATATGAAAGCAATGGGATGAAGGAGGAGGAAAGGACCATTACAGCTCAGTGGTAGGATATGAATGGCACTGCTCAGGCAGCCCTGAATGCTCCCACAAGAGAACCTGGTCTGGGTCCAAAGACGATTAATGAGAGGGAGTAGAAACAGCTTCCCAAAAAGAAGCAAGTGTTTAAGCACAGGGAGGAGACCGGAGCCAGTCCGATGGGGAATGAAAACCAACGAGCAATACAAAGCCGGGAGACTTGGCACTCCCATTTGTTTTTAGCTGTACAATAAGAACAGCCAATAAAAAGAAGATGGATTTAAAGCACTACAAGATTTTAATTTTTTTTTTTTTTTTAAGCCACAGTTTATAATTAAGATGTGGAACTAATTGTCTCTAAACATAATTGAGGCCAGGAACTTCTGGGAGATCAGAGAAAGGACGAGCAATAGATAACATGACTATCACGGCTACATTATATTCAACATAAAATGAGCAAGAGATGCTTAAACTCCGCATGTCTGTGGTGTACCTTGGGCTGCAGGTGAGGGAGATGCTGAACCTTGAGGGAGTTCTTTTATAATCGTCCCTTAGGGACTCTAACATCTTCCTCATGCATCAGTACCACCACAGCCAGAGGCTGGAGAAGACTGCCCACAGACACCAGCCGGCAAGGGAAAAGTCCCTTCAGGAGAAGCAGTGGACTCTCTCCCATGCCCATGGGGGAAGGAGGGATACAGACAGGAATGGATGGAAAACAAGTCAGAGGGGACTATGGAACAGAGACAGGGTCTGCAACCAGTTCTAACTCTTTCCTGTATTTGTTTTCCTTTACAGCTATAGGTGAAGCCTGCAGAAAGCAAACACACAGGTACAGGACCGGGAGCATAAGGGGCAACTTTGGCAAGAGGACCCGTCTGCTTGGCTTGACATGGCCTATTATTGCTCCCAAAAGCTTTCAGATTTATTTTTCTTCATATCCAAATTGAAGAATTAAGCAGTGCAGCTATTTATTTGCTTGCTGCAGTGCCCACCGACAGAGCTACCTGCAACCACTGAGGTCTGAAAATGAAGCTCTTGTGACTTCACAAACCAACCACAAAAAGCTCCTCATAAATGCTCTCAATTATTTCTAGCCTCTGACTTGAAACCCTGCCGAATTGAGCTCCTGCTGACCCAACCATGAAATGCAGGCTGTGGCACACCAGAGGCTCGATGAATGGCGGGGGAGGGAGCACTGGGTTCGTGTCGCTTCTCTTGTGGGTCAACGTGGTTGTCAATGTACATGGATGCGATCTTGTTCCCTTATGGCAAATTGATCCAATTAATTAAATGGATTAATTTATTTAATTAAATACCTGAGAATCTTTCCTGCTCATGCTGCTCCTGACCCCTCCTCCACCCTCCGACCATAGTTGAAAACCTTCAAACCCTTGAAGAACAACAGGGGATTATATCTCCTTTCCCCCACTTTTCACCCACTTGAAGCTTTCTTGCCCTAGAAGCTGTATATATTTACATACTTGGCTATAACATATCAATTCAAGACTACCATCACATGATACTTCTCCGGTTTTGTTATTAATAAATTACAGATGCATCCAGCACTGACTAAAGGTGCAAAGGTTGTGAAACATGAAAAACCAGCTCCTGTTTTAGTGATCGCTTAAGCTATTAAAATATATCCACTATCATCTGCCTTAATGCCAACCACAGTAAATTACCGTCCTGATACAGTGGATTGCAGGAGCAGAGCACAATTTCTTCTACATTTTTTCATATAAAGTAGATGACACTTTTTACCTCGCTCGAGCAGGGTCTACCACTGACAATACATTTCATATGCATACTGCTTTTGGCTCGCCTCTGAAATGGCAGTACATGCTCTCAGATCTTCCCAACAAGCTTTAGCTTATTTAAGACTCGCTCAATATTTTCATTTTAGCTGCTGGGAGAGGAAAATAAGGTGGGGAAAAGCCTGAAATTGTCACAGTACCAAAGGGCACTGCCTATAATCACGCAGCTGTGATTTAAACCCAAGTGACAGTCTATAATTGAATTGTCTGGGGTGCTTATGGTTTATTTACTGAATTCAGACATACTAGGGCGGGGGGGTCAAAAGAATGCAGGTCTTTACTTATTCATAGGGAAAGTAGGAGGGGGCCCCTTGCGGTCCAGGTTCCTCTGGTACTGAGGAGCTCCCTACATGTATTGTGGCTTTTGCATCAGCTTCAGCAGAGGAGCAGCAAAGCACTGGCACGTCGAGCAGAGGGAAAGATATGCCCATGAGCGTGGGTGGGACCTCCCACCTCAGAAGAGGACCCAATTCCTTGCAGAAAACTGCTTACATCTCTCTAAACAAGAGCTTCACCAGACTGAGGGCAGAGACATTTCCCAAGCCCTCACCTCCATACCCTCCTTTTCTCCTGGGCCTGTCTCATGTAGGTCTCCAGATAGCCTTTTGGAAGCAGGCACAATGTCTTCTTTAGTGCACTTGGAGCTGTCACCAGATTAAAAACAAATAGCTGTGAGAAAGCATCCAGAAGAACCCACAGCGATATCCCAGCGCAGGGCAGCATGAGGCTGCCGTACTCACAGCAGCCCAGGCTCCTGGCAGCACAGTCCTGTCTGCAACAGCCTCCGCAGCCGAGGGGATGAATGAACGCACGTGGTGGAAGCGAAGGACTGCTAACGCCTTCGCTGCAGGGAGCTGATGCTCCAGCCCTGACCCCAGCCTCTCCGTCAGGGCCATCAAGAACAATTTGGACATCTGTCCATGGAAAAATAGGAAATAAAGGTCTGAGGCCACCAACGCATTTAACACCGAAGAGCTAGCACAGTCTGTTAATCTGCACCATGGCAATGTGTTAATCATCAGCCCCTGCCAGCTGAGATCTCTGCTTCTCAGGAATCACAGAATAAAAGACACATGATGACTACTGCACACTTTTCCCAACGAGTGTGCAGCCCAACACTTTGGGTGTTTCTCCAATACTTACACACAAAACTGTGCAGACATACAGAAATGCTTCTAGAAATTGACTGGAAGGGCTTTTATGGGCTTTGCCATTCGGACTTTTAAGGACACCCTGTTGTCTGTCATTCTGTTTGCCCTACGGGTGAGCTAACAGCAAATAGGTTTTAGGAGGGACAAGAACACCTGCCCTCGTACCAGCTAGGGTAGTGGGTAGGGAGAAAAGACATACATAAACACCCACCCACAAACACACTCAGATCCTGCTCCCTTTGGCTCAAACTGGTCTTGGGTCCGTTCGTGGCTGAGAAACCCTGATCCCTCCCAGCGTGGCGGATGCACCGCACCGTTCGCTAGGAAAAGAGATGGGAGTGACACAGTCGGTTAGGTTGAATAGTCTAGATAAGTCCCTGCCACAAACAACAAGCTTTTAAGAAACTTTGACAACGCTATCCAGACATTTCTGTGTGCTTTAGCCAACTCTAAATCTGTTCACATATTAGACACTCCCCAATGTTGATCTAATGAGTGTTTTGAAACACCGTATTTTAACTGTAGCATTTCTGTTGCCATTTTTCCGGTTAAGAACACTTTGCCTTTACCCAGTGCAGAAATTTTGACTCCTTGTACTAACTTGGAGCCATCCAGTGGAACCAACTGACATTTCCTGATGAAATGAAGGACACAGAATCAAGCGGGCAGATCAACCCTGGGACTTTTGGGATGGCATGATGGCATGCACTAGTCGACGACTCTCAGGACAGGAAGGAAAACGCCAGGTTCTAGGTGGATGAAGCCCACGTGTTATGGACTTGCTGTATCACACTGTGGCAAAACTATGGCTGGGAGTGAGAAAAAAATAGCTAGGTCCCAAATCTGCTTTAAAACATTTTTTGCAGGATTTTCCTCTTCAAGTGGAAAACTGTTCCCACGTGGTCTATTTTTAGGTATTTTATATTAAAGATATCAGGCAAAATCTTCACGTTTCAATTTCTTGGTGGGAAGTTTTTACAGGAAAGATATTGGGATACCAGTGTAACAGTGACAGAAGAGGGGAATAAGTGAAGACCATCATTCCTGGAAATAGAAACATATGGCTGGAGCCAGTGCAGGGGTGGCAAGCGGCAAGCTCAGCTCGGTCGCTCCAGCAGCCAGGATGCACCCTCGCTAGCTACAGCTCATTTGCACCTTATGATTACCCGCAGAATAATTTTGTGTATTTTTGTACAATAAACTACTCGAAGTACTGCTCATCAGTTTTATTCACACAAAGTACCAGTACGAATCCTTCTGACCTGGCTTTGTTGAGACGAGCATCATACTTGCAAGGCAAAGCCCCCCGGAGCAGGGGAGAGGCTGCTCGTGTCCCTCCAGCAACGCAAGGGGGGCAGAGAAGAGAAGGACAAGGCTGCAGAGAGTGAGGAGGCTTGAGTGGAGAAAGGGATGAGGAGGGTTTTTGTTTGCATTTTTAAATTAAAAACAAGGCAGGAGCTGCTCCACTGCTTTGTGAAGCTAGTAGAAGGATTTTCTGCATCAGTCCCTTGCTTGATTTTATGTTTGGGGTTTTTTTAAATTGCGTTTGAATGGACTGCAAGGCCACATTTCAGCATATCCTCGGCACCCTGGATTCAGTTCTCAGGCCACTGCCCAAAACTCCAAGGTTTTGGTTTCTTATAAGCATGTTTTGTGAACCCCTGAGTTTGGCCTTGCACATCCACCGCACATATCTCTGAGAGGAAATTATCTGTCTGCACCAGAAGCAGCTTCTGAATCATCCGCCGCACATTTCCCCTTTCACACAGAGGGAAAAATCTCATCCTAGTTCCTTCCAACCCACCACAAAACATGTCTTTAACCCTTCAGATTCACATCCTACACATTCCCACACACCAATGGGCAGAAGCACCGCCCTTGAAGACGTGCTCTTTAATGCCCTGCCAACTGTGCTTTGCTTGAGACTGGATGTCTCTTTAGAGACACGTGACTTTTCATGCTGTCAGAGAGGAAAAAAAATGCCCAAAAAAGGCTGCTTGAACAACAACCTCTTGCCTTGTTGCTCGGTACCAATTAAAAAGAATTAAGAATACCAGGAAGGAAAGTTTTAGTGATGGGAAGGCTGTCTCGGGCCTCTCCCTCCTTGGCAAGATGCTGAGCAGCAGGCAGCAGCGTCGTACAACATAGCATCCCTTGGTCCGGGCTGGGGGTGATGAGCTGCCGTGATAACTGCCGAGACACAATGCCTCCCCCAACGCCACGCAAATCCAGGCACAAGGCACATCCACGCATCCAACCAGGGAATACCAGAGTATCATCTGATATCATCTATCTGCTTAGCACAACGGGATTTAAAGGTCTAATTCTGGGAACCACTTGAAATACTTACCAAAGCCAGTGTTTCCAGTTACAATAAAAGTTAGGGAGAGCACGAGAGAGGCTGAAAGCTATGCGTTCGCTTAATTCCCGCTAAAAATAAATACATGGATGGGGCCTATGTGCTCCTGCATATCTGCCCTGGAGTGTTTGCTCAGGTCTGGGACACGGCCACCAAGAGCACTGGAAAGGGGATGGATCCCGATGGATCCCCAGGGAGAATGAAACCATCATGAGCATTCACAGGAAGGTCCTGAGCTGCCCCTCACCCCACTGCCATCGCTCACCTCAGTGTCAAGTTTGCCTTGAACCCAGAGTTCAGGTATTTTAATAGAGAGGTGTGGGAGAGAGGGTGTGAGTGAATACAGTGCTGAGAAATGAAGCGAAGCAGCAATTTATTTCATGCTGACATGGTCTGCTGCAAGTAACCGGGAAACTTCTTATTTATTTGGGCTTTGGGAGACAAATTGGACACCAAGAGTGCCATGGAAGGTGGATCACACACCCTGTTTCAGGCAGACATTCTCAAATTAACTTGTCTGACAAAGCCTGACAGCCACGACCAGTGGTATGGGGCAGTCCCACATGAGCAAAAGTCTTGTGCGCCCCCAGCCATGGCCATTTCACGTCACTAGGGTAGAGGGGCCAGACAGCAGCCAAAATTGTCACCTTGAGCTGGTCCCAGGAGACTTTTTGGACAAGTGAGAGGTGGTCCATGCCTCTACCACAGCCCTTTGGCTCAGAGCAGGGCTGGAGAAGGACACAGCACAAAGCCAGCCAGAGCTTCCACACTGCCCTCTTCTCAGAAAGGCAACACAAACCCTGAAAACCTTTAAATAAGAATTTGACATCATCCTTTATGATAGAGAGACACGAGTAATAAATTTCTGACATCATCTGGTTAGTACATCGCATCTTGTCCAATTTCAGACCAGAGTGCTGCTAATTATCTGGGCTCCAGAGCTTCCAGATGAACACAGAAGGATGCAGTCACCACTGCATGCCAGCAGCTCTCTCTGCACGACCAGCCCCGCTACGATCGCAGGGAGCCACCTCGCAAGCGCACAGCCAGCTGCCTGGCTCCCAGCTCCGGGCAATAACCAGCAGCAGACACAAGGCTTCTCGTTGCGTTTGCGCAATGCTGATGGTTATTCCAGGAGTAAATAAGAGGCTCTGTTGTGTCACCATCATTTGAAGCGGCTCCCGATGATTTGAGCAGTTCTCCCTAAAAAGATGAGGACATTGTGCAACTCAAGAGCAGAAGCGACGAATGTCTGATAGACGAAAGCAAATCCTGGCCCAAGCTAGTTTTTAAACCAGCCAATTTTTGAAAGGTTATTTGGCAGTGTTTGCTGTATGTTCAGAGATCAGGGCTTCATTCTACCGTGCTGATGAACACTGCTTTTGAACTTTCTCTGCTTTAAGCCATTGCCCATTACCACTCACAAAGCTAGAGATTTTCAAACACTACCAGAAAATAAACCCGTATTTCAAGCAGGTTGCTGGAAAACAGAAAGCAACGGGGAAGGAAGGCTGTGTGAACAGAAGCCCTGCTCCTCAGCCAAGCCCTGTTAGGGGCTGGATGAATATCCACCCTCTTTGTCACCCTGTGAGCCAATGACCCCTGCTTCGTGGCACCATCTGCCTGTGAAACAGCTGAACCATGAGCGCTCATCCAAAGCATCGAGGTGACAGAGCTGCTGCTGCGGAGGGAGTAGAGATCGAACACGAAAGAGAGGTAATGACATGTCCCTCTGGGGACTACGCGTGAGCTGGAGACACTAGTGAATCGTAGCCACAAGTCAACCACAGCCCCAAGTCAACTAAGAGCTTCTGACCAACTTTAGGTGATAGGTTGCAGTCCAGAAATGTTCTCCAAGTTTCACGCGGGCAGGTTGGGACCCGCTGCCTAAACTGCTTTCCTGTCACTTCTGTGATGGCGGCAAAAATGTGCAATGGGGAGCAGAGTCTCCGAAGAAGTAATTTTTCCTTCAGAAATAGGTTTCTCTTTCACTTTGTACCAAGCTTGAAAACAGCATCTCAGTAAGCTTCTGCTTACTTAAATAGAGGTTAATAAATTGCTCTGCGTGAAAAATGTCCATATGTTTCACACAGAGAGCTTCTGCTCAGAAGCTTCTTTAAAAACTGCTTTTACACTGACAGAATAAAACCAACTGTTCTTCAACTTCTTTTCCCCCCATGGCAACACCTCTCAGACGCCAAATAAGTGCCGAAAACTGACCATGGGAGCAGATGCACTTTGGGTGAACGTGGAGATGGTTATGGAGATGAACGGCCCCAGGATGACAAGAAGGAAATCTGTCTTCCATTCACTAAAATGTGTTCCACAGTCAAAAGAAAAAGTCCTTTAAATTGCAGAGAATGTCTTTGTTAAAGATAATTTTGAAAACAAAAAAAAAACCCTTCACTGATTAATTTCTTCTCAGCAGGCACTGCCCACTCACCGAAATCAACATTTTTATTAAAAACATCTGATTTAACATTTCTTGATGCAAAATCAAGTTGTCATTATATTTGATTTTAATGTTTTAAGTGGTGGAAAAAGTCTGGATTTCTGTTTAAAAAGGCCTTAGAGTTAAAAACGAATCGAAGGTTAAAAGAAAAGCAAGAGCTTAAAATCCAAAGGGGGCCAATTCTCCTTCTTTCATTTCCTGTTTTCTTCCATTTGAATTTTATCTCTGTCTCAGACTCTTCCCATATTTTTCATGATTTCATAACCATATTTTCCCATTAAAAATAAGCTTCTTCTTACCGGAAGAACATCCTCAAAATCACAGGAGAACAACTTACTGCCAATTACTACTGGAAAAATAATTATCCTGGCAAGGCACTGTCACAAGGAGTCAAGGTGAAACTCCGGCCCACGAGGAGGTTCAACGCAAGATTTGGGAAATTCTCCTCCTTAATAAAAGAAGTATTTTTGTTACTTTTCCTCCTAATCTTTCAGTTATCCTAGGCGTTGGTTGCACTGCACCTTTGTAAAATACTGTGAGGCTTCAACTGCACATCCCTGGAAGTTGTCATTTCTGAAACTGAGGAGCCAGAGTTCTTTAAAAGAATTATATGCTGAATATAATGTGCAAAGCCTGTGACTTATGTGCAAACCATCATGGACCAAACAGGAGATACTGTTGCTAATAATCTGTAAATAAAGGGAAAGTGGCTTTTTCGATTTCCCAATTAAGCAAGATAATACTTTCATCAATTATATTTTTATGTGACATATTCCCAATATGGATATAATAAATGGTATTATGGCTTTTGGTTAACAGCTCAAAGAAAATCCATTTAATTGTCCCTGTCCTTGCAGAAAGTAACATCTGCTGCCTGTAAAACATCCCTTAACTCATACATACAACTCGTATACACCTGGAAGTCCAGCACAGCTTTCCATGCCATTACTCACTAATTAGCAACTTCTAAATCCCAATCTGACACCTCTCCTCTGGTCAGAGAATATTTGTCTCTCCAAAGCAAAGCCAGGATTATCCCAGCCCCACACAATTCCCGGTGAAGGCGATCCCTTCGCAATCCCTGCACCGACGGCTCCGGGATTGCCGACCAACGTGCACAAGGACCCCAAGCGCTGCGCCTGAAGGGTTGCAGTGGGATCCAAAAACCCAAGATGCAGAGAATAACGGAAGTGAAGAGTTTCCACCCCTGCCTCAAGAGTGGAAGAGGAGAAAGCTCTGTCCACTTGTGGCTACAGCCTTAGTCCAGGCCTTCTCATCATCCTCCACTCCATTTCAGGGCATTACAGCAGAAAGACATTCTTTGCATGTTTTTCCCAGAGTCGTTTGTCTCGCGGCCGGCCATTATTCTGCTCTGTGTACGCAACATGGTTTATGGACTCGGCATTTAGCAGCTATTTGTAGAGCTCCCCATATGTCATGAAACACTTTCTCCCTAAATTTCATCCCGCATATCCCTATTTCATTTAGGTTGCTGCTTTGCATCCAAGCATGCAGTGGCAGGCAGCTGCAACCTCATCCATCTCCCCGACTCGGACTCTGAGCATGTTGGCTGAACACACTCACGGGTTTGCCAGTTACACCTTTATTTTAGTGCAGGATGAAGTGACTGAATGCCCCAGTTAGACTCCACATCCTTGAGAACAACTTCCTATATTTTTCAGGAGCCAGGTGTATATCCTGGCCAGGAGAGATGATGAGGGTTTTGGATGATCCACTGAAGAGCTGAGCACTGGGCCCACGGCAGCAGGGCATCTCGGTCCACATCCCACCACAGGCCAATGTCCTCGGTGAGCAGGCGGTCATCGTCAGCCAGCTCACAAGCCCTGTGAAACCTCCATTGAAAGGCCATGGATGCTGCCGAGGATCCCCCAGCTTGCTTTCAGACCTCGCAGTTGTCATCTCACCGGCTACAAACCCATGAAACACGATGAGACAAAAACTTGGTAGCTTCTCCATTCTTCTCTAATGGTTGTGTCTGAAGAACAGATAGGACAGGCGATGGACTGCACTGGAGGCTGCGTTGCTTGACCACAGATACCTCCTCAAAAGCAACACCGCTGCATGATGCCTAAAGCCCAGCAGCCCACTGTTTTCCCCTGCGTGGAATATATTGTGCCAGGCTTGCAGAAAACAAGCTAACATGTACCTGTTTCTAGGTTTTAATTTCAGTCGAGTGGGCGGTGAGAGAACAGCTCAGAAGCAGAGTCAAGACACAGAGTCACCAGCAACTTCTACTCCTCAAAGCTTTGTAAAGTGGTAAAAAAAAAAGAAAAAAAGAAAAAAAATCTATTATTTCCAAGGCAGGTTGCTTCCCCTAATTAGCAAGTCAGCTCTGCTAATAACGATTACAACAGGGCATGAAAGCAGTGCTGAAGATGGGAGTATTTATGCAGGTCAGTGGGGGTTTTCCTAAACATTTTGATTACAACTTTAACTGCACTAAAACACATGCAAAAACCCTATCATTAAATTTAAACAGCCTGATGATATGCGGTACCAGACTATGAGAACTGCAAATAAATTGCTGTAATCTGCCATACTGTCACTTACTTCTGCTCCTCAGCAGCCATAATTGACTAATAGGATAATAAGGTGGCAGCTACGAATCTGAAGACTTGACTCTGTTGTTTTAAATGCCCTTCAGGAGAAAATACTCCAAGTCAAGAAGACAAAGTGGCTTGATCACAATCATCTCCCTTGATTCAACATATTTAAATGCTCATTTGGACTCCCGGATTACTCAGTGTAAAATGTGATGCCATCCTGGTCTGTCCTGCAGGATGATAAATGTCCAAGCAATACCAGAGAGTCCCCAGCATCATCCCCTGCCCTTCACTGCATGAGCCTGTGAAGCCACAGCAAGAAGTATCCTCTTGGGCTGAAGAACTTGGAGAGAGACCCCGAGCTTGTGCTCTGCCACAAGCTGGGGAAATGCCCTTTTACCCCACGGGGGGCCACCTTCTATCTGACTTCGTGACCAGCGTACCAGCAGCTACCCTGTCCCACATAAGGGCTACCTGGAAGCAACCTCATACTGATTTGTAAAAGCAGATCATCCCTGTGTGCAAATGGGCCTGGTGAGCTAGGACACGGTGTATCGATGACTGGGGCAGATTAAGAGGATTCACTCTTCAGTGCTGTTTACAGAAGATTTATTTGAGGGGCTAAGAGTGAATGAGGCATTTTCCAAGCAGAGCAGAGGCCAATCTGGATTAGAGAAATTGCATTTTTGTTATCACAGCACTCCAATCCATCCTGTAGTCATCCTACAGCTGGAGTCAAAGCTCGCATGCAGACATCCTACTATGTGTGTGTACACATGTGAGACAGCTGGACCATGGGAAACATCCTCACCAGCACTCAAATCCTTAGAGACAAAACCCTGGGACCTGGGGCAAAATAAGCTGCTGCGATATGGCCACATGGCTACCAGAGCAACGCCTCACACAAGCGAAGTCTTTCAGAGAGCTGAGGTGCTTCCTGGTGTAAATGGAAAGCCGGCGATGAGAAATTAATAAGTAAACTGACCTCCAGGGTGGACCAGCATCAGTACCTCTGCAGTCAAACGTGCTCATCAACGCAGCTCAGTGCAGAAGGGAAGGCTGAAATCGATGCCAGCCCTCCCTCTCCCATGGCTTCCTTCCCCACTGCTCCAGACTGTGTCCCAGACAAGCACTTTATTGCTTCTTCCCCTGCCCTTTGCCTTTCCCAGACAGCAACAACTCATTCCTCCCCTCCCGTATGGGGAATCAAAAGGAGCAGTGGGGTGGCTCTGCCGCACTTCCCACAGTGAGGCTCCCCAGCCGCCAGCCAGCGCCGCGGGGTGGCCACTGCCATCGCTCTGTTTCACCCTGAACCCATGTCGCTTTGATCGTCCTTAGTCCGGGTAAGGAAACCACAACAGAAAACTCTCTGATCATTTCACAGTGATTCGTTTCTAAAATCCAAGGCACTGCTGCCAGTTTGGGGAATCGATCTTGCAGACCCCCATTGCCTCCCACCCCTTGCCTTCAGTAGCCCCAGTGCTCCTGCTGTGACTAAGAGCATCACTTCTCCATGGAAAGCATCCAGCTTGCTCCAGCTCCTTCAGGCAGAGCACATTTTCTGGTACTGCTGGAGGATAGGAGAGCTGAGCTCCAGCAGGGTATGCCCACCCCACCAAAGAGAGGAAGATGCAGGGTCTGCACAGGGATGGACTTTCAGAAAAGGACAAAAGGCGTGGCAAGCCTTAAGCAGCAACATGGGCCCAAGATCAACAGGGAAAGAGACAAACCCAGACAACAGAAAAAAACAGCCACAAATAAGATTCCAGAATCAGAGATGGGATTGCTCTGGGAACACCAAGAGCTAAAAATTGGAATTGGGAAGTACTAAAGGGTTATTTTTTCTTTTTCTTTCACAAACTTAGTTCCCTTGACTTAAGAATAAGGATTAACTCTTCATTTGAGGCAGTGCCTTTAACCCTACCTAACACAACAGAGCTGGAAAGGACTGCTGTTTATCCGTGATTCAGTCTGTTTACAGCACGGCATGTTAAAGCAATTAAGGGTCCTTAAAGATAAAATACTCCTGAACACTATGCCATTAGGCCCATTTGAGCATGCAGTGTCAGCAAGTAAACCAGTGCCTTTGACTCAGTGCTCTAAGAAAGTTTGAGCCTGGGTAATAACTTTTCTTTAATAATGCAAATTACGGAAAATAATGAGAACATTTGCATGCCTCCTCGACAAAGAGGGGCATTTCAAAGTCTCAGGGAGCAGCCTAGGCAATAAGAAATGTTCTCGTTCTCATGTGCCAAACTGCTTTGCTTTTCCTCTTTCCTGCTGACCAAAGGGTTTCATGCTGGAAATGCTAATCACGCTCCCATTTGCCATAGCTCACCCTCTTGTTCTTATTGTCTATAGAAACCTGCAATTCAACCAAATCACTGTCAACTGCAGCATTCACTACAGCACATCTATATGCCCACACATGCTTTACCCAGGAACTCCTCCGCACATCCACATGCATGAATCATCTCAGAATTCAAGGCGATGGGCAAAGGCTGAAACCTCCTAAGTGTTAAGCTAAAGAAGATGAATCCTCTCGTCTCTCTCTCTGCTGCCAAGTTCTTAGCTTTATGCTCCCATCCAGTCATCAGATTAAAAAGCTTGGTTTCCACAACCTTTGAAATTGAGCTTATTTGAGAGTTAGAAGATTAGAAGCCAAAGTTGCCTTCTGCTGAGGCACAGGCACTGCCTGGACAAGCTAAACAGTCATTAAGAAAACTCGAAAACAAAGAAGCAAAATATTTTCTAAGGCCTGGACAGGAATGTAAAACAACTGGAGTAATAACAGTAAGAGATTTGGGGGCCCTAAACCAGCTCAAGAATACTGCTCCAGGCTAGCACAAGCCATTTGAGAGAAAGCCTTTTCAACTGGCATATATGGGAAAATCAAGCTGCAAGATGCAAAGTCATAGTATATTATGAAATCTGGCATAAAGTTTCCTACTACCGTACTGCACACAACCACGTCCACTCACCACAGAAGTCTCAGTGCATGTTCAAATTTGTTCAAAACATTTCTAACAGGCTGACTTTGACTGGCACTGACCCCAGAAAAAACAACTCATATGTCCAAATGCAGGTATCTGCTAGCTTTTCAGGTCTTCTGCCCAGCCCTCAGCTGCTGCTCCAAAAGGGTGCAGATGTCCACCGTGTCCCAAACCACATTGGCCAGGCCTGAACAGATGCCTGGGATGCATCTCAGCTGCTTGGGATGCCCAGAACCCTCTCCTGGGCTCCTCATGGGGCTGATGGGGAAGCAAGACTGCACGGGAACCTTCAAACCCCGCTGGTGCTGGGCTTTGGCTGCCCGGAGCAGAACGGCTAAGCCGTGACTGATGTATGATGCCCTCATTAAAACAGCACAGGGGCTCTGAGAAACCTTCCTGAAAGGGAAGGATTACATTTGTGGAAACCAGAATGATGTTGGGATGCTGAATGCCTGAAGAATATATAAATTTGGCACCTTTTCCAAGCCACAACACTCCACCACTGCCTCAGTGTTTACAAGCTGGGTAGTTCATTCACACACTACCTACACACAACAAGAATTACTGTTTGTTTTTAAACAATCTTGCTCTATTTTTCCCTGTGACTCTTCCGATAGGGTAGGATGGGAACGGTCTTGAGAATGCTGTTGAAAAATGTAAAAATTCATTTGTAAACTGAAAAGACTCTAGTTTTTCCATTTCACCTCCGCTATTTATTTACGGTAGAAAGCTCTGCATTACCTGCTAACACCAGTCGTATCGTGGAACAGAAAAAAATGAATGGTTAGGACTTTCTAGACCTAAGATAATGACAGTGAACAGCTCAGAAGACAGCATGGGAGATGACTTCTAGGGAAAATCCCGATTCGCTTTGTTACATGGGGAAAAAAATACCTAAACCCTAAAACTCTATTTAGGTTTCTCTAATCTATAGAAAACTTCATGATGGATAATAGGGTCTTCGAAATGATCCTAAAACATCTTTTGAATGAAAGGTCACTTGCCTGTATATAGAGCTATCTGAATGCATTTATGCTGATGTAATATGCACTCTCCCACTACAGAGGAAAGGTTGCATTCAGGGAAAGCACTTATCAAGATTAAATGTACATTTTCTGAGATTGTCAAAAAGTGCTTTTCATGAAGAACAACTGCAGAAGCTGCACTCACATTTAGAAGCACTGCAAAAAGCACTTTCCGAAATAGGCTTTGCCACTCTCGAACCTGATGGAGCTAGAAAATCCACAAAGGGGCTGATTTACTGTTTTTAAAGAAATGTGTTGATGGCTCCGAGATTAAAAACAATATCAGAATTAATTCAGAATATAACTTTAAAACAGAGAGAGGTTCATAAACTGAACTGCACACTTAGCTGCATCTCTTGACTCAGGACCTTTATAAGTATACAAACCTACCTACATCAGCATGCACAAAACACTTACTGTATTTATGTAGGTCTCAACCCAGTATAGTTCATAAATGTAAGCTTGCACTTTTACATTAGAAATGTGTGCACGTTCTACAGTGGGGACACACATGCAAGAAATTGCTGAGATTTCAGGAAAAAGGGTTCCCAAGTTAGACAAACCACAGTTTTCTCTTAACACAGAAGACCAATACCGGTAAGGCTCAGCACCCATCTCTGCTGTTTCAAAAATCTGCACTTCGAGTTAGAACTAAACCCTGCGAAGTCTGATAAACCAACAACCCTAAATGATTTAATGCATTAATGGCTCTGCTCCTCTCTCCTTCAGCGCACACATCTGCGATGAGGGTCACGTTCTCATTTCGGACGGAGGGGAAATTTATAGCTACAGCAGCACTGATCAACAAAAAAAAAATATACTCTCAAGTTTAGCAAGCGAAGTTGGATTTTGCAGACATTAGCAAAATGATCTGCCGAATGGGTTGCTGCACCTCAGAATTCCTGATCACATGAAGAAGGTTTTCGGGCAAATTAATCCTCCCTGGTCTGTGCTCTGAAATATCAACAATTTGTCTGAGTTACAGTCTACACTGAACCTTTTCTGGTGTCCTATGAGAAATGAGTCTGGTATGCTTAGTCAAGTTGCCAGAGAGCTAATATTTCTGCACCACAAAAATTGTAACCTTGGTTATTGTTCCTCTTGCTGGCAGTTCTCAGCAGAGACCTCAAAGACTTGAATATGCCTCAAAACAGAAATGACCGAACACTGTAAATAGCCTCTCTTCAATCACAGGGAGCGTGGCTGTTGCCATCAACAGACCCAAGATTTTGTTTCATCCACGAGGAGGAACCTCATACTTGAATTTAAAGACGGAAGGAGTTTGCTATATTACTGCTACCTGCTCTGGGACTACATCTGCTTCTTAGAAATGTCAATAATTATCTATTATTGAAAAGAAGCAGCTAAAAAATGTGACTTAAAAGCATTCACATTTTGATTAACTTTTGCCACTTGTAGGCAGTTACTCATTAAACATTTAGGCATGAAATAGCCAATTTGGGGAGATTACTATCACATTTGCAGAGGCCCAGCAAGCAAAGAGCTGCTTCATTTTAAATTACTACATTTTTTGTAATCTAGAAACTATTTCCAAAAGCGTAAGAAATGGGTGTGCTAGATCACTAACATCTTAGTTCATGGCGATGATTTCACTTTTCTCCTTCGATTTCTGAATGACTGAAGGTTTTCTCCGGTGTCACTTTAGTGCCAAAACCAACAGTAATAAATAAAAAGACCAAGCTAGTATGTTTGTTTCTATACATATGTGTGTGTATATATATACATCTCGAGAAAGAATACAGAACAACATTTTCCTCAGAGAGCTCCCTTTAGCTCTAACAAAATTTATTCCCCAAACACTCTTTCTTGGCAAATTTGATTTACCTTGATGAATATTCCATAAAGGTTTGTTAGTTTTTTTTCCTCTCAAGGCAGAAAAGAATCAAAGTAATTAAAGAACAAGAATAGCTGCCTCCTGACTCACAACAAAAGCTGATCAATCCCACAAACTTTTCTCCTTGCAAACAGCACACTGCTCCTTCCAGCCTGCGTGAAACTCTACCTTCATCTTCAGCAAGCAACCAACGCTGACCTCCAGTAACAGCTGGTGGATTGTAACTGTTGAAAGCATTGGGAAAGGAAAGGAGAGCATTACTAAAGGAGGAGATGAAACCTACTGTGCCTGGGGGTGGTGGTCCAGGGCTGGAAGGATGCTATGTTGGAGAACAACCTTCCACAGCCCCAGGACCATCTCACCACAGCATCACCTTGTAGACAGGCTGCTTATGAACTTGCAGCCACTACCTCTGAGCACTTCTACGGCTCAGCCACTAACACTGGTAGAAGGCATTTAAGACCACGTTGTTGGGCTGTTACCAGCTATTTAATATATTGTCTTGCTGAAATCTTGGCAAAGGTATTCTGGATGATAACATCTGCTTCTGGTCTGACATCTCAACGTGACAAATTCGACCTCTCTTCTCCCATTCCAGCTCCTTCTTTGAAGAGCCAGCATACCACAGAAATCAAGGCTGACCAGCTCAGGTTTATTCTGCCAGTCATCAAATAAAAACTTTATCAGCAGCCACAATGAAAAGAAATTCAGGAAGGTCAGAAGTGGGGTTTTCTTCACAAAAGTTGCTCATCTGTCGAGTGTATACAAAAACAAATGAGTAAAAAGAGCCACACTTGTGGGCAGTGCTGTGTCTTTTCTCCAGCCTTACGATTACACACCATGGAAGCAATTCAAGAATCATACCAGGATGATGTTTGGTGCCAAACACTCACTGCCACAGGCCCGCTCATCAACCCAAAACTGATTGCACATGTGATACTCTCAGAGTATAGTCTATCTTGTATTAATATCATCTCACCTCTGCATAAAAACACAAAATTAAGGTTCCCAGCATCCTGTACAACACTGAAAACATAGTTAGTCATTCCAGGAAGAATCATCTCCATTACCATTCATAACTATGGAACAGGAGAAATTTAACTGCTCTGTAGCCTGCAATGCTGTATGGAGCTGAGAAGTCAGACCCTAAACCTCTGCCATCGATACAAAATAAAAATTCCTTCCCTGTTATGGAAATAATGGTTGATTTATAGCTGGAGAAAATAACGCTGGCAGGTTTAGTAACTCCTCCAAGGTTGCACAGAGAAAGTGGCTGGTCAGGAACCAGCTGGTGGAACCCAAACCTCTCCCTGCACTGAGTCAATGACGGGTTCAGCTGCTCAGGTGAGCACATGCAGAGCTAGTCACATCATATTCTCCCTCAAGAAAAACAAAAAGTACATATTTTGGACAATTTCTGATGAAGACAAACTCCTCCCTGCAAGCTCACTGTGAAAAGAGCAAGAGCAAAAGTGGGGGAAAAAAATCTCTTCCCCCAAACCAGTATTAAAGATTAAGGTTGGCACACTTAAAGCACAACTTAAAGCTTATATGCATGGACAAACAATGTTTTCTAAAAATATTTTGTAAAAGCTCTTGGCAAAGGGTGCTTTCCTTGTCTCCTATTTGTACCCGTCCCAAAGAAAGAGACAGACAATAATAGCTGCCTCCCTGCAAACAAGTGCTGCCGGGAGTGCTGGAAACAGCCAGCGACCAGAGGTTAATTTTTTATTAATTAGAGCACAAAGCATCCTGGCTTGTTCCTCATTAGGGCATCTCCAGGCAGTTTGGCTTGGCTAAGCAGCGAGCTGAGGGAGGCGGCAGGCACCCTGAGACAAGGCTGTCGTGGAGAAAGCTGATCGTTCCCGCTCCAGGAAAGCTTCTTCAACCAGGACACGGCGAGTTTGATCAACAGTGTTTTCTCAGGCTGGATGAAGGCGATCCCAGTGCACTGCTGGCCTTGGTTGTCTGACAAGGCTCCTGAAATCTGAGCCTGCAGCAACAAACCCATCCGTTTTAGCCAGGCTGGGTTTTTTAAGTAGTCGGGGAGGGAGAGAGCGCCAAGGAAGGCAGGCAGGGAAAATCATCAGGAAAGCAAGCAAAGGGAGAAGAGAGTGAGAGTGGATATTACAGATTCATATATTTAAATATAACCCTACTATGTTTGATACTCCAGAGCACAGGGTCTCAATCTGAAGATTAAAAATAGCTTAGACTGTGGAAATGAACCTCGCGGGGCAGGCACGTCTTGAAATATATAGCATCAGGAGTCACCAAGCTAATTTCTTTTTTTTTTTTTTCCTTACTGAAAAACAGACTTCCAGCACTGAAAACGTAACCCCTCTAGATCATCCCCAAATCCTGGGAAGTCAGCTGAACATCTCCAGACATGACTGAGAGGAGAAAGAAGATAGAGTATCTGCAAAAGCATCGCTATGTATCCATTCCCTCCGATATGCTGCAGGTAAGGGAGGCTGCTTCCCCCAGGACAAGCTGTGTGGAGGTGTGTGTCCATCCCCACGTGCACGCTCATGCACCAGATTTTCCTCTTTTTTTCATTTCTTCTTCTCATTTTTTATTTCTTGTTCTCCTGGGAAGACAGCTCAGACAGCGTCTGGCCTTACCCGGAGATAAACCTCCTTGTTCTTGTCAAAAGCAGTGCTGGAAGAATGGCAGTGCAGGCAGCGCGGTATCTTAACTCTTCCTCTTAAAAACAGATTAAAGAATGGCAGCATCGCGTTAGCGCTGGCACAGGCTACGCACAACTCACCGATGATGGCTGCTTCTTTCCTAATCAGCTGGTACTTCATTTAAGTGTCAGCCAAAGCACTCTTACTTGTAATTCGTAACAGCAGAATATCAAATGATACTTGCAATGTGGTAACACAACACATCAAATTAAGGAAAGTTCTAAAAATTAAAATTAATCACTAATTTTAAACAGACTCCTTGGTAACCTCAGCGTTGTTGCCTACTGCCGTTTCTGCCAGGCACAGGAAGCTTTGTTCCTCAGCCATCCTTTTAAAACACCATGTTTTGGATTCAGCTGTATTGCATCTGCCTGAAGATCAAAACATGCTTTTCAAAAAATTACAAACCCCTGAATTAAGTAAATAAATGCATAAGCTGAGGTTGGAACTATCTAGGAAATATACCCCAGAGGGAAGTTAACAAGGAGCAGATTAGAAATAAAGCTGATCTCTAGATTCAGATTTCTTTTAAATTGGAAGTTATTTTCAAAGTTGTGAAGAAGCTGAGCCATTGAGATGCAAAACCAAGCATCTATTTCTTTAAATGATTTAAAAGGTAACTTTATACATCAGAGCACATGACTGTTTGAGTATTTTCAAAAAATTTGCTGAAAACTCATCAGTATGCGTTTTATATGCTATACTGTAGCCCAATACGGAGGCAATGGCCATAGGTACCACATTTGCATTTTTATGCAGACATTTACATGAATAAATGAAGTGTTTTGTATCTCTGGATTCCCATTTAGACACAAATCCCTGCTTCCAAGAGCACATTTTCAGGAGCATGCTGAAAACAGAGCCCTTAAACAATGTCTCGCTGCAGCAGCCTTCCCCCAACATGGCAGTGAGCTTGCAATTTTAAACTCATTTTTCCTCTGTATCTCCAAAGCTGCGCAAGACCCTTTGAGTATCTGAAACCCCTACGAGCATGCCCATTTACCCACAGCAACACTACAGCTTACAGGAAATTCATTCCCTTGCAAATGATCCTCTTGGCATCATGTTTTGGAATTTGCTCCGTCATTTCTAGAGAAGGTACAGGGAGAGCGACAGAAGCACATAGGCATGTGCATCCTGCACCTTTTCAACTCAATAGAAATCCAAACAATTTCAAAAAATGGAAACGGGGCGGAGGGGAAAATGGACCATAGGAAATAAAAAGTGATTAACTAAAATATTCAGACTCCCTGCAGGAAGGCTCACTTCAGCCTCAGCTTCTCCCAGAGAGATGGTGATGAGGAATTGCCAGGGACTTCATGCCCCCTAATCAGTCTCTGGGCAAGCCTGCTCCGACAGCGACAGACATTGGCTCTGGTTTGGGTCCGCTCTGAATTTCCTGTAGGACTGGGCAAGTTATTTAAAAGTTGTAGCACTTTAGTGTTTCATTAATTCATCAGTGAGTCAAATCACAGTTTAACACTAGTTCCAATTTCTAAAAGGAATGCATTTGGTTCACAAGTCAATTGTTCATGCTCTGCTCGCTATAAGCCAAAAGGAAAAAGAAATCCCCCATGCCATTACATATATACAAAAATAATATCCAAACCGGCCCTTGCTGCAGCGCTGCCTTTCACTAAATCCCGTGCAATGCTATGATGAGCTATTTGTTTCCATCCCCAAAGAATTCCCCTTAAAAAATCTGCAGCTCAGTTGCAAAGTCTTTATTCCAAGCCTTTGGAAAGCTGGATTTTCTGAAGGACACTGCAACCTTTGGCCCTCCCAAGCTCTGCAGTACACATGCACCTGGGAAGTGTGGCTGGGGGAGGAATGGGGCTGGAACCCACGAAAGCCAAGCCCAGCTTGGAAAAAAAAACCCAAATCCACAATTCCCTTAGCACACGTGTTTTTCTCTTCAAGTTGAATCCCCTGCATGCCATCTCTGAGGCTAAAGCTGAAAAAACCTATAAAGTGTCTAAGTTACTTCTTTTTTTTTAAAGGCTCAGACACTAAACTATTTGGCAAGCAACTGTTTTCAGGCACAAGAACAGCAGATGAATCTTTTTTTTTTTATCAAGTTCTTTATTTAAGGCAAAAATCCCCTACCGGAAAAGAGGACTGTGGAGAGCCTGACTTTGCACATACAGCGACAGAGTGTAATACTACTACTCTGCCATGAAAACACACAACAAAATGCTTAGTCCCATGCCTGGAGGTCCCTGCTCTACAGCAGTTTGTTACCTGGAGATGCTGCTCAAGGTCTCCTGGACCACACTGAACCATAGAATCACAGAGTCATAGAATGGCTTGAGTTAGAAGGGACCTTAAAGATCATCTACCTGTAACCCCCCTGCCACAGCCAAGGATTGAACCCTATGCTGCCCAGGTATCAAGTAAAAAAAGTGCTGGAGTGTTGACCAACCTCACTCACCCTCCTTTCTCCTTGCAGCCACCACTGCAGAGCACCCACCAAAAAGTCCTGCTCTACCGCTGAAGCTTCAAGGCTTGAGTTTCCCTCTCATATAATAAGCCAAGGGCCAAGTTTCCAAAATTGTTCTATATATAACACCCTTTCTTCTTCCTCAAGGAGACTGGTAGAGCACTTTACCACCAGCCTGGCCTGCTTGCAGCTCATCATTAGCTTTCTCTTTTTTTCATCCTCCTGCTGTGATCTGAGCTGGATGGAGACTAATTGAAAAAAAAACAGTCCAAATACTGCTTGCACAGTACAACTCTGTCATCAAAATGTCACACCTCCTCCCTCAGGTATTGCAGAGCATACCCTCAAGCTCAGTCTCAGACAGTGCCATGAAGGACATGCTGCCAATGGTCCTCAGTAGGCTCCAACGCTATGACAGCTGCCACAGATGGGAGCATGTCCCAGCAGTGGTGAGGGGAGAGTTTTCAATCTTGTTAGTTCAATCATATTCAGCTTAATGAAAATGAAAAACACGCGTTTTGTCTGTCAAGTCAAAGGTGTCAGACCAGTAGAGGCTCTTGTAGAGTTATTAGTGTGTGTGTGTGTGTGTGTGCATACAGTAAGTCTGGACTGTGTTCTTTACACCCTCAGTGTCCACATGTAGTACCTGAACCACCTCTCTTTTTCTGTCTTTAAAATGGGCCGAGGAGCCTGCCCGCACCTCACCGGGCCATGATGCAATTCAGCTGCTGTTTGCAACATGTGATGAATTTCTGGAGGAACACAGCGCTTTTGTTAACTGCTCAGTAACTGGAAAGCCAAATGACTCAAAAATTGTTTTCCTTCTTGGCTCTTCTGTGGAGTGGAAATTTCTGTAACAAAGGTAAAATCATCAACCACACCAGGAGCTACTGTAACAGAGAGACTTGTGCTCTGGCTTTTTGAGTCTGTAATTCCAGTGAACCTTGCACGGGGTGCCAGGACAAAATCTGCACAGCAGGGAGAGAAGCCTAGAAATGCAGAGAGAAGCCCGTGACCCAGCAGCTGTCACGTTCCAGTCTGCTTCATACCTGGTCTATCCAAAAAGGCTGTGACCCTCCTTTCCCTGCAAAGTACCTGAAAAACATCAAAGCTGTGTGCACACCCGCCTGGGGCAGCAGGGACACGGGTCTCCCAGTCAGAGGAGTCCACGTGGGCAACTCACGTTTTACCCCAAATACTGGATGGAGTGTTTCACCTGGCTGGTCAAACTATGGTCGCTAAAAGGTTGTGCAGGACTATATTGCTAACACAAAAAACCCAGATGCTACTGAACGTGCCAAGAGTGTGTTGATGTGCTGGAAAATCACTAAGGCTGATGAAATGTTCTGATGGAGGAGCAGGGTGGGGTTTGTAGGTCCAGTAACGCCAAGAAATTTTAAACCCTTACTTAAAAAATACCTCCTTTCTCACACAGTGAAAAAAGAAAAAGTGCCTTCAGATATTTGGCGTTAGCCACCAGGAGGCAGGCAAATCTAAACAAGTTCACGTAGATGCAAAATTAAACCTGACAGCCGTACCGCTCCTCGGCAAGTAAACAATATGACCAAAGGGAAGCGGCAAAATGGTCCCCCTTTGTAAGGCCAAGCTTAATTGTAAGCAAAAATCCTTCTCAAAGGAAGGTATTAAGAACTGATGAAAACAACGACACAGCCTGTCACCATGAGGAACATCGTGTGCTTTGGCTGGTGCCTCAGCTCTCGGGTGGTGCATGGCCAGTGGTCCTCAGTCCTGGTGTGAACTTTCCAAGCAAAGCCCCAGTGATGGAGGACACACCGGCTCCACTGTCCCAGCCCAGCCTGGGAAGCAGAGGAGGAAGAAGCCAACCTGCCCCTTGTCCTCCAGGACCTCCTGCAGAAGGGGGTTACTGCTAAGGGCTGACCTGCAAGTATGAACACCCAAAAAATCCTTTAATATGTCTATATATAATTAGAAAAATGCCATGAACTACAGCGCGTAAATCACAGGTATCTCTGTAGACTGCAAGAAGGCATTTCAAGGTAGCTGAATTATCTTGACACAAAGGAGTTATTTATACATAAATTACAGTAACTTTGCCCATGCTAACGAGGCTGTCACCCCCCCCCCCCGCTGTGATTTACTGTGATCTTGTAATGGAAAAACTTCATTTCCCTGACACCGGCGTGGTAATGGGACCAGTAATTCCCGCACTGCAAGCGCCTCCCCCACTGGAGATGACAGCGAACCCCGGGTGCATCTGCAGGTCAGAGGAGGTCCCGTCAGCCGCCCCCAGCCTGGGGATGCCGCCCCACACCACCACATCGGTCCCTGACCAGGGGTGGTCACGGCCGAGGATGCCTGCCCTTGCCTAGCAACCGGCTCGGAGGAAATGGCATCAATATATGAGTAATTAAAACAAGGGAGACTGGGTTTAAAGCTGAAAGCTGAGCAGGAAAACTAAAATGCAGCTGAAGTGAATTCTTTCATAACAAACACATGAAGGATTAGCCTCATTAGGGCATTTGCTTTAATAAACCAGGCGCTTTTTTATCCACCCTCTATATTGGGGGGACCCGCAGGCTCTCTGCCACCAGGTTGGCTCTGGGCAGCACCTGGTTGCCCATGGCACAGCCCCCGAGCTAAGGGCAGGGACAGAGAGATGAAGTATCCAAGGGCAGGGACAGAGAGAAGTCTCCAAGGGCAGGGACAAAGAGAAGTCTCCAAGGGGAGGGCCAGAGAGAAGTCCCCAGCACAGGGCACAGCTCAGCTATGATTCTAAGGTGCAACCACAGTGCCAGGCCCAAGGGGGACTGTCCAGTTGGCCCCTTTCCTTTCACCCCTGTAAAATCACTCCAGCTTTCCTTCCCAGACCCAGCTTCCCCTCACACATAAATCTGCACGAACGTGACCTTGGTCCTTCTGCCAATTTTTTCCTGTTTATGAGGCAGTAAAAAACATATTTATCTCAATTTCAAAGCAGCAGTCATCCTGTGCGAGTCTGAAATTTCCAACGTGGTAGCGTGCTGGCCCTTGGTGAAGGCTACAAACTCAGCCAAACTGATGGGAGTCGCTATGAAGTCTGCATTTATGCTAAGCTGGAACTCAAACTTGTTTAATTAAAATACTTGATAGGGAAATACAGCAATTAGTCGGGATACTGAGTTTTCTCCAGCTGCAGGGGGAGCCGGGATCTGTCCCACGGTACGGGATCGGCTCCGATGATGGCAGCCCTTTTGGGACAGGAGGCTGTGGCATCTGTGGCCACCATGCTGCTTGGCCAGCAGCTCTTGTCCAGGCAAAGGCCGCCCATCCAGCAGTAAAAAAAGGAGGGGAAAACGTCCCTGCTCATGGCAGGGAGGTTGGAAATACGTGATCTTTAAGGTTCCTCCCAACTCAAACCATTCTATGATAAAAGCAAAAGAATATTCTCTAATGTGTTGATGTAAAGCCCGTAGTGCCTTCTTAACAATTCATGTAAACTCTTCAGTTTCCAATCCTTCTCCATATGTAATACAAAATACAGTTTGCTGCTATGTTGGCAATTAAAAAGATACTTAAATCCCCATAAGAAAGGAATACACTCCCCAACACTCAGTAGGGCTGTCCTGCTGAAGAAGATAATCCATTTAGGAACAACTGTAACCGTTCTTAGAGAGAAAACAGAAATCTCCTTGAGAGATTTCCACCTCATTCTCAATACTCCTAGGTTTTAGCAACAACTTTGTTGCTGGACCCAGGAGTCTTGCTTTAGCGTGAAGAAAAAGATGAAAACAGCAAAGTGAAAAGAAACCCCCTTCAGTCCGAAGAGAACTATTAATTATGATATTCTATGAATAAATGTGGAAGAAATCAGGTAAATTATTTCATGTTTTTGTTTCTTCAAAGTATTACCAGGTGGTGTAAATGGTAAGGAAAGCCACTAGCAACAAAACGGACAAGAAAAAGGAATAATTTTCCCCAGTAGAGCTGGCAGCTTTTCTAGACGTACTTAGGAAGCCACTCTTGACCAGAAGCTCACCAGGGTATTTCTTGGCTGCTGAGGTTGCTGCAAAGTGAGCTGGAATAACGCTAAATGAGTGGGAATCCCTTTGGTTGCATTGCTAACAGAAGCTAAAAGAAAATTATCTATTTACACCTTCATGCAACATCCTCTCAAATCATCTGAGCACAAAGGTAATCAGCATTTGCCAGCAATTGCTGCTTTGCATGGCTCATGGCAACCTCACGTTGGCCTCATGGGTTATATCATACGCTTCAGAGAAAAAATAATTATCACTGCAAGCCTAAACAAGTTGAATAAATAGGAGATCTGACCAAGTGGCTGCAGTGCTGTCCAGCAGGTTTATGAAAACAGAGTAATTGCTACCGCCATACCTGCAAGGCATAGAAAAAGAGGACAAGAATGCACAGAGGTGATTTGATACACGGCATTTTGTACTCAAAGCAGAGCGATGGCGAGTGATTCAGGAAGCAAAGACCCCTTGCCAGTAAACTGGCTGCAAACCACACATCTCCCTATTTTGCTAATTTGCACCCTTCATGAGCTATGGCAACAGGGACTTCTCGAAAGAGCTGGCACTCCAATGCAAAAATGGTGGCAGGAAGCCTCCGTGAATATTGGGACTCTACCATGTATTGTTCTGATGCACTGCAGAGACAAGAACGCTCATCCCACAGCAGTTAAGTGCTTGAAAGATAAGAACTAAGAGGGAAATAATGTGAAGAAGTTGGTCAGGTAAGAGATAAGCAGAGAACAGCACACATTTCACGTATACAGAGTGGGCACAGGACAGAGTAGGAACTCCAGATCGCTTGTCTCCCTTCCAGCTCACTTTGGGGCGGTGAAAGGCCCATCAATTGTCTTCTCCATAGGCTAGCTTCCGCCCAGGAAATGGAAACAGGAGTACCTACCTCCTTTGTAAAACTCTTTAATGGCTAAAAAGTATCCTGTAAGGCTTTTACTACGCCATGCATATGTGACACATGCATAGTTTACAAAGGATTTTCTGAAACGAACTGTTCCTGTTTTTATTAATACATTCCATGTAGGGTGGGGAGTGACTAATTAGATTTACAGGCTTTCAGAAAAAGACCTGGTGATTACAGTGAATCATAAGCAGAGCATAAGCCAGGATATATCCTCTTGCTGAAAAAACTCCAGCAAAACAACAAAAACCCCAAACATCACCCAGCCTGGAAAGCAGAGACACGAGCACAGGCTGCAAGACTCTTGAAGTCATCTTTCCATTGCTGTTAACATCTCGCATGGCCCCAGCTGACGAAGCAGAGGTGACGTGCCTCCACAAATATGTAAGGCAACTGAGTTTCTAGAGAAAGTCCAAGTGAGGCCACGTTGTACATCAGGGCAATGGGAAAAGCCCCTGAACCAGAGAGCCCTGCTGTTCCAACGCTGCCAGGCTGGCTGTGGGTTGTACCACCAAGGTGGCCAAGAGGATGTGTTTGGGCTTAGCAAACCCAGTACCGCTGCACAACCAATACAAAGGATATTTGGCTGCCCTGGCAGTGAACAGTCAGGGAAACATCTGAAGTTATGTGAGTCAGCCAGCCAAAGGCAGTCCCTGGGGCTCTGGAAATAAAGCTGTGTGCTAGGGATGGCATGCTCCTGCTGGGCACCACAGCACCTGCGACACCAGGAAGGAACTGTGAAAGGAAGGCTGTGAGCTCTCTCCTGCCCATTCACACTTCCCACTTGGCCTTAGCATGGGTCTCATTTCCAGCAAGTTAACAGAATGGCTTTAAGGCTCTGCCGATAAAACACTCTGGATCAAAACACCTTCCTCCGCTTCTAGGAGCCCTGCTGTATAAGCAGTGGAGAGAAGATGTGGTTCCTTCTCCTCCCTTCATCTCGGTCTGTGCTTTCGGTCTGTTCCTTCTCCTGATCCCGGCAGTATTTCCTTGGGCTCAGCTGGAAGGGTTGTAAATAGAAGCGGTTCAAGACGTGCAAGCTACTCAATATTTGCACTGAAAGAGGCCAGGTGCCCAGGGAACCAAAAAGCCCATTTTCCTCCTGGACAAGAAGCATTAGCACTTTCTTAACAAGACTGCACCCAGTTAAATTTAGCGACTCGGCACACACTTTGCACAAGGTCACAGTGGCTTTTCAGAAGTCCATCTAGCTTTGAGATCGTCGCACCTCATTTCTTTTTCGTATATTTGCGATAAACTAACTTGTCATTCATGCTTGAACATTTATCCTCTGAGTCATGTCTAGGCACAAGGGTTTTTTAAGACTGGCGTCTGGGGGCATGAACAAAAAGGCCATTAACGGCACTGGAGGCTATGGACAGTCAGAGGTTTAAGTCACCCAGTTCATGAAAGTAATTTGTTTTCAGGTTATTGGTGATGATGGTGGATATCAGACTCACGCTGCAAATATGAAGAAAAAAATCAGAGACTCAAGAATCGGGTTAAAAACAAAGCTGTAAATGAATAACTGTGGAAAACATTACTGAAAAGTATTATATATCCTCTTTCCTAGAACGGATAAACCCGTGAAAAAAAGGCCAGGTCTGGAGAGCAGTTCTCCTACTGTCTCTTTTTCGCATTTCCCCTTTGTTTTTTATTATTTCATATTCACCAAGTGCAATATTAGATTACGACTGGCATTTCTCTTATGTGGATTATATTAGAGAGAGGCCCAAGCAAGAGCCAACTGGAAGGAAAAAGGGAAAGCATTTCCCAAAATTTTTCATTTAAAAAGTATCTGCTATGAAATCCACATCTGGATTTTGCTGCTGAGACTTATCTCTTATTTCAATCTCTTTATTATTTTTGCATATCTATTATTGAGTTTTCCTTATGCATATACCATTACGCTTACTCGGGTTCCCAGATAATCTTGCAGCCAATAAAATTCTTTTCCACCTAAAATCAAATTACTGCCTCCCAGTCACCTCCAGCCCCACTCTGGGTATAATGCCTACCCAGTTTTCAATGGTATAATGCCTACCCAGTGAAGCTGGATGCTGCATTACACTCTGCTTGGGTTTTCTAAGTTCAACAATGCCTTTCTATGCATTGTTAAGCAGATATCCTGTTTCTTAGAGGCTGTCATTTTACTAACAAGCAAAAAAGAAATAAAACATGTCTGTTCACAAGTTCGATTTTCTCCCTGATATTAAGGTCCTTTATGTTGGGTTATATAATGTTTAGAATGGAAAGTGCCTTATGAACATTTACTTGTACATATGAGAATACCATCTATAGATATACACTTATATATAAAAATATTATTTATGAAGGCATATATATATATACATTAAATGTTTCACTATTATCACTTATAATGATGGATTACCAATTATTTGTGGATTTTTTACCCTGAATTTTCCGTAAGACTCACAGTGATCGAAAACAACTGCACTACCGAGGTCTCCTTGTTAATGGATGTGTCAAAATCCCATAGGTAAAAGCAGTGACTGCAGCTCTACACATTACACTGCATTTCTCATCCATTTCACAGCACAGAGCTGAAGTTATTTTTTAAGCCATATGGTTGCACTGTACTTGCAACCTACAGCTAACACTATACTTTTAAGTGCATGAGTAGGCATTTACATACACAGAATACAAAACTCAATCTCCCAGTACTCATTTACATATATATCTTTGCACACACATGAGAGATTTATGTATAATGGATGCATTTAAGAAGCCCCTTCTGATCTTCAAGATACTGCCACCTCCAGTAATACGCTCCATGTCTGAGTGAAGACGAGCATGTCTCCACTCCCTACTCCTTCCACATGCTACTGGAAGACATAAACTGGTCTACACAAGCATTACATATTTATAATATATGGTGTATTTATACCCAGAGAAGTACTCCCCATGCATCCATTTTGAGCAGCCTGTGTGCAGATTGCTGCATACATCACTGGTGCGATCTCGTAAATCAGTCACCCCTAAATTGAATCTCCACTGCCACAAGCATATCCTGTATGAAGATGTTATAACTCAGCAACAGTACAATAACCACCTCTTATGACCTACTAAAAATTGCCTGCCCCCATTTGTGACCCTACTGCCTTAGAAGTCGAAGGCGCACAAAGTTGCTGTGCTCAGTTGAATGCTTGTTTGGAGATGAGCAGCCAAGGTGTAACTGGTAGCTAACCAAAACGAGCATATGCTCAGACACAACCAGCACTGGCATCTCCCTGGGTGATCTTCCATGACGTGAGGAACAAAAGCCATAAACACCTCCAGTCATCTCAACCAGGGGCTGAGCTGGGGGCAGCTGGTGCCTCCACCCTGCTCCTGCACGCTGTCCAGGGCTTAGGTTTGGCACTTGGCAAAGAGGAAACAGCTCTGAAGCTACAGTGGATACCGTCAGGAGAAAGTCAAGCCAAGCTCCTCAGACAGTCCACATCACACACGTGCCCAGCGTGGTTTTTTCTTCTGTAAGAGCTAGGGACAAAAGTAAAGAAAAACAAAAAATGACAGCTAGTGAGATGCTACCTTTTATTCAGATTGTTCATTCACAAGGATAAAGCATTGTTGCCTCTATGGACAGGCTCAGCTCTCCTGAATTACAGCAATATAACCAACAGGAAAAATTACGAGGGGACCCTTCCTGAGACCCAAGACTAAGTGCTATGCAGGCCAGGCACAGATGATGGGTTTGAGTTTGGTTGGACATTTGTCTTCAGCAGGCCAGGGAGCAGGGTAACACCGTAGTGATGTATATAGAGAACAGACGCTGGGGAGGAGTATTACAAGTCTGTAAACCATATCGTGGGGTCTGGCCATCATCGCATAAACTAGGAGGACAGAACTCAAAGGGCTTGCGACGCCAAAGGAAAGCAATGAAGTGTTTACCACCAGGTTCAATGTCACTGTCATTTCTCTTTTGTACAGTCCTGTTATTCAGATGCTGTAGCGTGGGCCGTTTTTACATTTTGTGGCTTTCGTGAAAGGGTTATTCCCATTTTGCCACCTTTTACCTGAACTACATCAACATGAATTTCAGCATTAATTCCCTCCTGTTACCTGATCTGCAGATGGTTATGCACATAAATATTTGTGTGTGCCAATCATGTTGATTCAAAGGAATTATTCAAATACATAAGGACAAGCAGAAAGGTACCAGCAAACAGGAAAATAGCAAATAACAAAAGATGCATCCTGTTCAATATTCTTTAAAAAATAAACGCATGTAAAAGATACAGTGTCAGAAACACTCTTGAGATTATTAATGAAGTAAGATGCTGCATGATGTTTAATTTCTTACTGTCAAGATACTCGACTTCATTAAGGAAATAAGATAATTAAATAAATGAGTAGCACACAGGAAAGCACCTAAAAAAGCTGAGGTTGTGGTGTTCGTACTTTACCTCCAACATCATCCACAAAGTCACTGCCCTGAGAATCCTCCTTGAACACCTTGAGACTAATTTGCCTATAAAGCCAAGGAGACTGATTTTCCCCATGAGGAAGAGCAATTTCATGCTGGAAGCAATGTGCCACACAAGCAAGCCCAGGACTGGGCGATGGAGGGGCTGCATGTACGTATGCGGGCTGGGTAGCACAGATGCTGCAGAGGTCACCACAGCTCCCCGTCGAACCCCTAATCCCCAGCAGGACCCAACTGGAGACCTGTGCCAGCAGACAACCCGCATCGCCCAACAAGCATGCCAGCACTACGAACAATTACTCCCCAACACCTAGAGCCCGGCAACAGAATCTGGGCCAGAGAATATATTTATGGTGGTTTTAAAACACACATGGATATGAGGAGACACCATGAAGAGAGACGTGGGCGGGGTTCTCCTTCTTCCACCCGTCACTCCCAAAATAAAGTGAAGAGCTGATGAACTACAAAGAACAGGGGGCAGGAATGGGTGCTGCCACCCCCAGCCCAGGGTGAGGGCAGTGAGCGGGTGGCTGCCTCAGCTGAGCACAGGCAAAAGGTTGCAGGCAAAAGGCTCTGTGAGGCTGGGATATACTGGCCCTGGGGGATGTGCGTGGAGAAATCCTGTTTAGGGAAGCAACTTTTTCCATGACTAGCATGCGGCTCAAAAATTAGGCCTTTTTTATTTTTTTAGAAAGGAGTAATTCTAGCTGACTCCATGGGAGTGATTCCTGTTACAAATAAAAGGCTGAGGAAAGAGGGAAAAGGCTTAACATGTATATTAAATTTAAATACAGACATTTGACATTTGTAAAAAATTAATCTGCAGTATTTAACCGCAGAGCTGTACAAATTGGTGCTTTCTGTTTACATAGGAGGCTTATGCAGTCAGTTCTCATAGTTCAGTGGATATTGTATTTTAGGTTTTAACTCTATTAAGCTTATTTTTCTGTGACAGAGCGGAAGGGTCCAGGGAGCACGGTGCAGATTACACTTGGAACAGATATCCTATGAACACGTCTGGAATGGTTTAACAAACTCTTAAACTGACAGCCAGGATGCGATAGGTTTTGTCGAGAAAGGGCTGGAAGGGGAAAAAAGGAAACAAAAAAGGTCATTTTAAGAGCGTTTTTTGCACCTCCCACACGGTGAGCTGTTGCGGAGCTGTTGGCTAAACTAGAGTTGCTTCATAAAGTGAAGGACTCTGGGGGCTGCATGCCCTCTCGTCCTACCGGCCCCCTCAGAGTCACAGAATCATCTAGATTGGAAAAGACCTTTAAGATCATCGAGTTCAATCATTAAACGGAATCCTATCCCCAAACCAGCAGGATCTCCAGACACAGCTCGCAGGGGACGGATCCTGCCCCCAACCCACTGCCCTGAGCTGGCCCTGCTGGAGCCCAGCCCAGCCCCACCAGCGGCAGCGAGCGGCTCCTGCCCGCTGCTTCGGATTTAAAACATAAAGAAAGAAAAGCGGTATCTCTTGACAAACAAGAAACAAACCCCAATTTCGCCTTCCTTACTTTGTGACTGAAGGTGGATTTATCTGCACGCTGGCGGAAACAGAAAGGCAGCTGCACACCCCACATCTCCCAAACAACAACGCAGGGTGCCATTTATCGCCGGCCCTGCATGATGATCAGTCAAGTCCTGTTCTGGCTGCTCATAAATTTACCTCTGTAGATAACGTACCGTGTAAGAGAGAAAGGGAGGGAGGGAAGGAGAGGGAAAACAAGCAAGACAACAACAACGCCACTTATCCCCACAGCAATCTTAACAGCTTTTGGCAATCTGATACAAATTTGATTTTTAAAACCTCAATGAGCATCTAACAAAATTTGAGATGGCAACATATAAGGGTATTAAATTGTCAGAGAATCACGTCCTTTCTCCTTTGCTTTAAGTAAATATAAGTTAGAACACTAACATCTAAAAACCTCAAACTTGTCCCAAGAAACACTCGTTTCTAGGAGGTGATCTGTAATACCCTGCAAACAACCGGGCTTGCACAGAACTCATGTCAAGTTGTCAGATGAACAAATCTCCACCATCAGTCAGGCTGATTAATATTTGAATAAAGCCCCTATCTCTACGTACACAGGAAAATATGTGCAAATGAGATACAGCAATGTAAGGGAGATTAAGAATCCAGTACAACATGAGATTTAAGATATTGCTTCTGCCTGGGGTCTGAGGCATCACTCGCTCTTCCTGAGATCCCAAAGCGTCTCTCTCAGCTGTACACCTCCACGGCTTTTTGGTTCACTTCAGCTGCAGGAGATAATACGGGTCCCTTGCTCTGGTGGTGGGTGGGTACATTTGGATTTCTTTTGGTCTGAATCCAATACAAGTCAGATATCAGATGGAGATCAGATGCTCAAGTACCCTCCTGTTGAGAAATGCAAGGTCTGGAAGAAGATTCCTGGGGTAGGGCTGTGTGGGGGAACTGCACCGGTCAGCGGTGCTTGAGGGGTGGTGGGACATGCTCTTCAGGTTCAGTACCTCCATAAGGTGGCTTCATGCTCTCAACACCGATGGGGCTCCCGTGTCTAAGAGCACACGTTGTGCTTGCTCACGGCTGCCTGCAACGCACTGTGAGGCTGGCAGCACGTGTGCCAGCCCTGCTGAAGGTGACGATGGAGTGAGACACCCCAAAAAGGTCTGGAGCCATCCAGTAGTCAACAGCTGGCAGCAGCTCTGGGTCACTGTTAAGCCCCACGTCTGCCAGGAAAGTACAACTATTGATTGACCTTTCTAATCCTGCTGCATCTCACACACACCACGATGGATTGAGGCAAAGTGCTAAAGTTAGGTTGGGGAGTCCCATTCCTCGAAAGCCTTATCCCTCTGACACAGCTCATGATCTAAAAAAGAGATTTTCTCAGTCGACTGGATCTGCTCTGAGTGCTTCTCTCTGAAAGAAGGCCAAGAGCGGGGATTCAGGGGAGGCGAGGCCAAATACCCTGCCCTTCATGCCAAAACCCATCAGCTACTGGTATTAGGCATCGCTGCCAGCCTTTCACAGGAGAAGAACCGAGGCTCATCAGCTCAGATGAGCGGATCCGGACGTGCAGCCACAGCAATCTGGAGGCACAAAACCAGGGCAGCAGCGGCCCCACCGAGAGCCCCGGCACATCCCAGGGCCGGCTGCGCCGCTGACGCCAGGGCTCCGTGTGCGGGTCCTGCCAGGGAACGGCAGTGGTGGTATGCCAGCCCTGCCGCTTCCCTGTCCCTCCCTGCCTGTTCAGGCAAAATGCTGGCATGCCTGTTTGGAACAGAAAGGGTCTTAAAACAACAAAAAAACCCCAGACAGCTCTGCTTTTCTGCCGCTTTGTTAATGACATGCTGGCCTCCAGTCAATACAATAAGATCCAAAGGAGGATACAAAGGTCACGTTAGGAGGCTAAAACTCCCCCAACTTCAAAGAGAAATGCAAAAACACTCTCAGATTGTGGTTTAAGATTGCCTGTAGATTTCCTGGTGACACATACCGCTCATATCCCTGTGCAGATCTGGCCCCTGCAACACGAGTCAGCATTGCAGCTCTGCTCTGAAGCTCCCTTGTGTCACTCTTCAAACGCTTCATAAAAATACATTCTTTTTTCCTTCTGTGTTGGTTTTTTTTTTTTAAGTTAATCGCTTTCATTTGCTGGCATATGCTGGACATCTGACATACAAGAACCTTTCTAGACCAAGATGGAACCATCATACCTGCTTCCTGACATGAACAAGCTCAGGGAAGCATTCACGGTCAGGTTGGACGGGACTCTGCGCAACCTGATCCAGCTGAAGATGCTCTTCTTATTGCAGGGGTTTGGACTAAATGACCTTTAAAAGTCCCTTCCAACCCAAACTATTCTATGAATCTATGATTTAAAAAAAAAATGTACTTGAGGCAAGTCATCCTGTGCTGAAAGGCTGAAACATAGCAACCACATCCTCCCTGAAAAAAAGCAGTGAGGATTAAAAACACTCTGACACCGAATGCCTGACAAGGACCCTGTTTGTTCCAACACACGAACAATCAGACACGTGCATTCGTGCCTACCACAGCTGCAAATCGTATTACAGCCACGCTTGGAGAATAAAGAGCAATCAAACGCAGGTCATTATCGGCATGGTTAAAGGCCACATATAGGTAATCATACAGAAAAAAGTCAATTTTCAATTATTTTGTGTGCAAATTATTTATCATGCTCCATTCCGGTGCCTTTTCTTCCATGCAACTTTGATGAGTAAGGAATGAAAAGCAAAATTTCAAAAGCACTGAAAAATCTGGTAAACCACTTCAATCCCACTGACTTCAATAAAACCTAAGTCAATTCCATCACATCTAAATATACCTGAAACACCTTTTCTGTAGTCCTAAAACTGTACCTAAAGTGGAAGCACAGTCCCATGGTCTGCACACAGAATGCCAGTCCTGAGCTGGCCCCTGATGGCAACTCTGCAGAAGGGCTTTAGAAATTCACTTCACTTCTCTGCCTCTAATTTTTGCCTGGGTGCAGAAGATAATAATAACAGGGTTTTATCGAGTATAAAGGGGTTCTGTTGGGATTAACATTTAAGAAGCACAGCGCGATCTAAGTGTTACGTTTGATTAGGAGCAAGGCTCAAACTCTGACACGGAGCATATCTAAGAAAATGAGGATGTACAAAAATCACCATATGAAAAGCAGCTCTGTAACAGAGGAGCCATTCTATCCAGCCCTGCAAGACCATCCCAATTGGAAACCTTCGAGCTATGATTTGGCATTTTTACATAAGATTTTCTCCTTCTATCTCTATTTTTTTTTTATGTGATTAACAGCTTTATTAATTTAGCAGCTCCTTACTTAAGAGGATTCCACAAGCTTACTGGTAGGATCCTGGATAGACAGCACAGACTATACTGTACACAGGAAGGCAATATAAGCTCACCCCAATGTAACAACTTCACACCGCACTTAATATAATCGAAGGCACACAATAAAAGTATTCTTCTTAAACTAATCAAACCATTAAAACGCCAGCCTCAGCCCAGATGCATGATGTATTGTGTTCAGCTGGCAGGGAGTCAATTTGAATGGCATCTCCCTGAATCTCCCTGATTTATCGGGTCTGATCGCCATGCTTCCCCCCCCCCCCCGGACCCCTCCTCGGTTTCCAGCGCTGCCTGCCCGTGTAAAGCCCGAGTGAGTGGATACCCTGGCTCACTGCCAGGCTCCAGAGCACAAAGCAGAGGCTTCTCAAACGCTTCCCCTGCAGGGCACTTGTGAATACCAGTAATAATAGTTGCCAAAATAAATAAATAAATAAAAAATCCACCTCGGAATGCGGGACGCTTCGGTGTGCTTTGCTCCAAGCCAACTGCTCAACAAATCAACCCTTAAATAAATGCAATGAAAAACTTAAAAAACCTGTACATAACATGTGGTGAAGCGGGAGTGGGCTGGGGCATGCTAGCAAAGCAGCACATACCACAAGTCGGCTAGACTGATTACTCAGCAAGCAGGAAGCCGGTGTCACGATCTGACTCACATTTCTGAAGTCACTCTGTGATGACTGCAGTATCCACAGCCAGAGATGGCTCAGATTGCTCCTAAGAGGTAATGCCAAAACTATGAGCAGCTAGTTTACAAGTTCATGGGAATTGCGTGACTTTTTTTTACTTGAAAAACATTCAGTCTAAGTCAGAGAGCAACCTTCTTACCCCTTCTGAAAAATGCTCGTCTCTTTCGGAGCCAGCTCCAAGGACCCTGCCTGCACCCAACGCGACGCAGAGGTTGGTTGCTCCAGGCCCTGTGAACCCTTCTCCTGGTAACTCCATTCACACAGTAGAACCATTTTGTGGTTTCTTTGAAGCGAGATTTTCCTAAAACTTCTACTTTTTTTTTTTTAATTTAGGTATTAGCGATATTTTTAATATCTGTTTGTCTTCCTTCCATGCTGTTTTCTCTGCAAAGCTGTATTACCTTCTAGCACAAGCTGTAAAGCTGGCACAAGACAAGGTATCCAGCTTCTGCCCAGCCCCTATGTCCCCCCAGCTCCTCCTCACCCCTCAGGCTGGGCTGGTCTCACCCACCTCCTACAACAGCCTGTTTTATCCGTCCTCCCCTAACACACAACTAATTCACATCTCTCCTCTGCCCTGGTTTCAAGTAGAGACACAGGGAGTACAACTGTCGTGCTTGCGAGAGCCTTCTCCTACACTTCAGCATTAAAAAGCAGCAAAGTTCAAGGGTAGGCTTGCCCGGTGACTCGGCTTTCCACCCCCTCATGCCGAAGGACACGGCTGATGCCCGCTCTCCCTTGGGCCAGAGCCCCGGGGGCAATATTTTGTGTGGCTGGGAGCACAGGGCCGCTCACACAGTCCAGGGGAGGTCCTTTCTGGACAGCAAAGGATGTCAGCCAGCACGCCAAGAAGAAAACTCCCATACTTCCCATTCCCTGGAGAAGCTGCGGGGAGGATATGACATGCACTTCTGTGACCATCAAACACGGAGGAAGGGAGCAAATGAGGCAGAGTAACATCTTCTCAATGCATACCACAGAGGAGAGCTCACACCAGTAGTCTCCCATGGTCTGTGCATCTCTGTTTCACCCCTTTTTGGGGCTCTGGTCTCAGGCATCACCTTCCCCATCAGTTTTTCTCTGTACTTTGAGCCTGAGTCTCAGCATCTTCCCTTCCCTTTAGGTTGTACATCTTCACTCAAACCTTCTTAGTCCTCCAGACACATGCTGGTGCTCACCTCTAGGCTGGTGAGACATCTCAGCCTGGTTCATTGTCCCCCTGCAGAAACGTCTTATTTCCCCTATTCCAAAACATTTCCATGGCAATGCTCTCACAAACAGAGCTTCCAGCCTCAGAGCAGCACACATTTATTGTGGTGACAGTGATCCTTCCTGCTCCCACCGACCTTTGAATGCTCAGTCTTCTGCAGGAAGCCCTGAAGTAGGCTCTCGTGTACAGCAGTCACGTCTGATTCTCATCCAAATTTCACTGCTTCTTTCTTGGGATAGCACTGGCCCTTAATGATCTTTTCTTTGTCCTTCTCACTCTTTTAGCATTACTCACACAGAAGCTGAAGGACACCTACAACCTTTACCACAGGAGCATCCTGCAGTCCTTGTAACAGCTTCCTCCTACTAATTTTAACCACAATGATTTCTTATTCATGAGGAAGTGTGAATTTATAAAGAACATACCAGAATGTCTCTCTGGGGTATAATTTTGCTTATTAATTAGCTTAGGATTAGAAATAGCACCAATGAGGTTCAACCGAAACATCCCCCCCTCCGTCCTGTAACGGGAAATCCTCCCCTGGCTGATGGCTGAAGCTATTGCTGAAGTCAGATAAGATGGTATCACTCTCTTCTGCTTCTCTTGGTAGGAACTGATGTAGAGATGTGAGCCAAGGGAGCCTTTTCCCATGCACAGCAGCACAAATACGCTACATACTCTGAAGATACCTAGTGAAGGTGCCTATGGACTAAATTATTTATCTACTTGCAAGCAGAAAGGACTTGAGGGATGTCCCTGTTGCACCCCTTATTTGAAAAGATACACAGAGTGGAAGCTGCCAGACAGGAACACAGAAGGCATAAAATAGGAGAGCACACAAGACTAACAAACGGAAGAAAGAAAACATGCTTTTTCCACGGCATGGTGTGATCTTGGCCAAACAAGCACAGCAGAATTTGTGCAGGTTCATAGCCTGCTTCAATAAACAACAGTCCTTGCTCCCGAAGCGAAAACGTCCCTAATAATTAACTTTCAGGTTGCTCTGTGGGATTTTTTTGATGATCCCTTGCTGCCATTTGGCATCTCTGCATGGGACTTTCTGGCCCTGACTCACATCTCATTATACACTGTTTTCTTACGCCACTATAATTGAATCAACTCCAATAAACTTACCCATGATTTACATCACCCCCAACAAGAAAAAGACTTGAGCTCTCCATCAGTTCCTCATTCTTAAGCAAAGCTTATTTTTTCATCTGGCTAAATTGCATTCAGCACAGTATCTCTGTTAGAAACCTAGACATAAGGAAAGATAACGCAGAGATTTTTCTTATTATAGAGAAAGAAACAGGTTGATTAAAGACATTTATAGGATGTTCTATGCAATATGAACGCTACCAACACTGCACAAGAAAGATACGCACGAATCCATGTGAGAAATTATTTACATACATGCTTTTCCACATCTACAGAACCAGTGCAATTTCAAACTCTTCTGTCCTTTTTATGCTACAGTGTGACTTTGAATACACCACCCTCCTTTACTTTTCACCACGGGTTCACATAAATTTGCTTTTCTTTTTTCTTGTAGCTAATGCTCTTTAAGAAAAAAAAACCACACAAAAAATAATTTAAAAGAAAGCATTGACCTTTCTGCAGTGTAAGGGAGAACAGCAGGAATGCCGCAACAGCACTATCGGGCAGAGATGCTGTCCGCTCCATCACAGCTCTGCACACCCCTTCCCAAAATGCCATTCCCCATCCTCGATTTCCCTGGCAAGGGGCCAGCTGAGCTCACACCAAGCCAGGGGCCCGCCTGGAGTGCAGGTTCTGCAGACCTGGGTCTGATGTACACCTGAAGCGTCCCCCAGCAGGAACTCCGTGCCTCTGGTACCTCTGGAGCACAGCTCTTCCTACCCAGGGAGGATTCTAAAGACTGCAAAGTATTCACAAAAACGTGCATTCAGTCCCTGAAAGACCGGGTGCTACAAAGCTGACCTGACCTCTGAGAAGACAGATACTGAGCGGTGCTGCCACGTGGCCCCCGACGCCGGCTTCACGCAAGGGGCAGACGGCCTCCACGAATTAGATTTAAACTTGCTTGGTTTCGCAGCAATCAGACTTGAACTTAGATCAAGAGACTGGGAACAAACTCCCTGATTTTCTCCCTGGCTCAGTTGTTTACGCATTTTCTGCCTCGTGTCTTCAAAAAGAGTAACCAACTTCAAGTGCACTTGCACAGGCATTATGAATAGGAATAACGCCTTAAGCAGCTGCTAGTCATTCAATTCTTTGAGGATTATGAGACTCGCCTCAGTGATCTCTGCTTTAACCTACCCATATAAACCAGCTGTGCATTAGCCCTCCCCATTTATGGTCACTGACACTTCTCGGGTAGTGTTTAGATCGAAACTCAGGTTGTATAAACACCACAAGGCAGGCTGCATTGTGATTTCTTTCAAGTCCCGGCTTCTTTCCTGTTACAGTTTAAAAAAAAAAAAAGGGACCCTCCATTATTTGGTCCTTATTTGCTTTTCAAATAAGAATGCGAAGCATTTTAAATAAGGAGATTGGCACTGGAAAAGATTAAGAGGGACGATTTCAAAAGCACAAAGGCCACTTATACACCCAACACCCGCGGTAAAGGGACAGCAGTGGGGAGAGAAAGAAACCAGGAAAATGCAGGAGCTGAACTTGTGCCTTAGAGCCGTCGCTGCTGGTTCTGCCTCCATCCAGCTCGGTTGCTGTTCCCCTTCATTGCATCTGCTGAAACAGCACTTGAGAGCTGTCTGATGCAAGTATTGCAGCCTCTATTCAAAACGACGGTTAATGCCTGCAAGCCCTGTTGTCCTGCGGCGGCAGACCCCCGATCCACTGCCGGGCACCTCCCGGAGATGCCTCTCTAGCCTGAGAAATAGAAACCAGTAGTTTGTAGCTGAAAATGTTGGATTCTGTAGATATTCTGGTAATGACGTTCACTACAGTTTATCCTCTAGTCTACTTCGAAGCTCGAAAAAGTCCTCCAGAAGTCTCAGCTAAGCAAATGTTTAAGGGCATGACGTGCTTCCATACTGGGACAGTGAACACTGCCATTTATTTTTGGGTCCTTGGTTTTGGCCTAAGATTCCTTTCTTCTGTCCTATTAGTTTATAGTGTTCCAGCCCATGAATTTACTTCTCAGGAATGTTGGATGTGAAGTACTCTTAATTTTTCTCTATTATAGTCTGACGTGCAAGCATTAAATGAAGAAAAAAAGTTTAAAAAAAACCAAAAAAACCCACTCTGGAACAACCAAAAAGCTCTATTGAAAAAAAACACAACAAAGCAATCTGAAAAATGGTGTCAGGTGCATGTTTCTGAAAGCCACGTGGGGCTGAAGGGGCATGAAACCACAAGCCTTATAAAGTGACTCCCAGGCTCTCACAGCTCACTGCAGGAAGGAATTCACGTCCTGCTCTGCTTGGACGGAGCGAGCCAGCAATAATTTTATACCAAAGAATGCAGCCTCATCTTACACTCCTCAGGACAAAAAAAAAAAGGCAAACCAAAACAAAACAGAACATGCCTAAAATGCTTCTGCTCCTGTCTAGACTTAGGCAGTCGGAGGGATTAATCAGCTCCTTTTGCCCAAGCTGTGAACCATCCCGGCCAGCCGAGCGATGCTGGCGGTAGAGTGGGATGCAGAACCCGCTACTGGACAGTCCCTGCAGGGGCAGGAGCCCTGTTTCGAACAGCGAGTGGCAGCGTGTGGCTCCGCGTCTGCTTTCAGAGGACCCCCAGCACGTCTTCCTCCCCCACTGCTCTAACTCCTTCCTTGAGATCAAACTATAGCAGTTCTGCTTTGGTACAGGAAAAGACAAACTGGTATTAAGAGGAGCAAGCAGGCCGTGCCTCCTGGCAGAGTCCGTTTGTCTGGCTTCATCAGTGCAAATCCTCCCCTTTACACAAAACCTCTCGAGCTGTTGGCTTCCTCTCCAAGTTAAGGGGCTCCCCTGCCCGCAGAGGGAGAGGGGCGAGGGGCAAGGACACGCTGGCCATTTCCACACTGACCCCAAGAGCATTCCCACTCAGGGCCGAAAGCATCTGAGTGGTTTAACGCGCTTAACCAGGTTTCCATTGAAACGTGTGTCGTTATAATTGCAAACAGGTCTCAGTAAGATAAGGCTATTGGGATTAGATTACCAAAGTGATCTTATCCATTTAACCAGCTATTAGCCAATAGCTTAACTAAATGCAAGGCCACAAAACAGTCAGGCCAGCCCTGGGCAGAACAGCCTCTTCATCAGACCTCACCATCCACAGCACCAGCCCCAAAATACCTACTTTCCTGCAGGTGGTTGTCCCCTTCCAGAACAGAAAACTGAGCAGTGAGAGCTCATCAGGGCAGAAAGAGGAAAAGCGCACACATAAAAGAAAAGCCCTGACTATAAAATCTTACTAGGAACTTTTTCAATAGGTATCAAGAGCTCTCAAGCTTGTTTTAAGATCTGGGAAGCACTGGGTGAGGAGGAAGGTTCGAGAGACTCAGCAGCATATTACAAAGTGGATGTATTAAAGCCTCTTGCGGGGGGGGGGGGGGGGTGGCTGGAGATTTTTTATGATTTTACAAGAATCCCTTGTAAACAGAAAAACTCCAAATGATACAGAGATATCTGACTTAGGAAGTTGTGTTAGTTTCAGCCCATAATGGAAATTTCTGTTCAGGAATACATCTGTGTTGATTTAGGTATCAGTGAAACCCAATGTGTTCTCCAAGTAGCAGCACTCCAGTAACAAAAACCACAAAAAAGGGCAAAAAGGCTCCCATCACCTTGTACCGGATCCGGATCTCAATTGCACAGATGCAAATGTAAAGGAAATACCGCTGACTTCAAAGGGAACAGCTCTCCAGATTTACGCCAGGCTCAGAGATTAGCACTGGCCCTTTTACCTCCAGCCCGAAACACGAGCAGAACATGTGAAAAAGAGAGGGGCAAGCTCCAGTTGCCAGGGGTACCGAGTCGTAAGCCAGCGGTGCAGCTGGGGGTGGACAGGACTTGCAGCAGTACCGTTACCCCAGAGCCAAGGGAGATGTGGAAATACCTGGCCCAGGTTGCCGTCCTCACCACGGCCTTTTCTCCCGATGCCTGTGCGCTGCTCACAAATGGGATAAATTTCAAGCATGGCACACCAAACGTTTCAGATCCAGCCCAATACTTGTCCCAGTCACTGAATGCCCAACATGAAACCACACCATTCAGTTGATTAGATAACCTGAAGGAAGTTCCTACAAGACTGTCACACATAGTCAGTCAGAGAAGCAGAGGAACTTGTAAGGCTAATATTCCTGACAATCTGGTGCTTAGGTTAACATTCCCCAAATTTTTGCTCATTAGAGCAAAATTTGCTCTAATGAGAAAATTAAAAAAATTTGCTGGCTCTTCTCAGCAAATTAAAAAATTAAAAAAATTTGCTGTCTCTTCCCAGAAAAAAAAGCCTTTTACAGATAGGTACAATTTAAACACCACAAATGCCAGGCACTAAAGAGTATATTAGAAAGTTTCAGGAGCATTGGGTATTGAAGACTCGAAGCTTATTTTTAATATCAAGCATATCAAAAGGATAATCCCCGCTCTTCACACACTGCTAGTGGGGAGGGAACAAAGAGGGACCTCCACAGACGGGATGAGGGCTCCCCACTGGGCTCAGCAGAGGCCATCTCCAAGTTCACGTGCTGAAAAGCCAGTCTCAGCACGCCTAAAACTGTGACTTGAATCTGAAATTAAAAAAAAACTTAATTAAAATGATCTCTCTCAGATGACAGGTGTAGACAGCCACCTTCCTGATGTGACAACCTCTGTGACAGCAACAGTCCAGAAGGCAAGAGCAAGACAGAGGAAAAGAGTATATAAAATAGTAATTATATAATGCTCTCTGTGTAAATAAAAAAAGCTTTTTGTGATCAATAATTAATCCTGGAACAGAAGGGAGGGTTGTCATATCTGTGTGCTAAACAAAGAGGTCAGATAGAGATCTGACTCTGATCTCGGCTATGCTGAGGTAAACCGAGATCACTACCAGAGATTTCAGTCAATTCAGGACCAGTTCACAGCAGAACTGTGGTAACACACCCGGAGGTCTGGCAAGGATGCACAGGGATCCTGAACTGGGAGTTTCTGGCCCCAATATTTAGTCAATCAGAGCACACTGCACCCCTGTTTCACAGAGCAGCAGAGAGTCATTTTCCGTTTCAGATGGTGCGTCTCTCCTCGGGTACCTGGAGGTTAACCAGGGCAGGGATGGAAATATTTCCGACTGCCCCCCACGAAGGATGCCGGTGTCCTCACTGGTGAACAACGCCTGGACTCCGGCTGCACACAATCCTTTCCCAGGTAAGACCGACGCCGGCAGCACAGCGAACCGATGCCGACCGCGCTGAGCAGCAGACTTCCCCAAGGGCCCACACAATCAAACACAGAGGACATCTGCTGTGTTCTAAGACCTCCGAGTTGTGAACAAGCTCAATCCCTTGCCCTCTTCCCCTTCTCCTCCTCATTTAGCAGTTACCAAGCATTTTCTACACGCCGCTTTCATCACTTTAGCTATCGTAGGGAGCTTTTTCCACGCACTGCAGTTTACAACATCAGCCAAAGTGACTTTGGACTAGTTGCATGCTAATTTATAATTAAAGCCGGAAAAATATTCCCGATGGGGTAATTTTAAATTCGAGCAACCTTTTTCCCCTCTGTAAATTTAACAGGTAATGCTATAAATTCTCATTTCCTTTTACGCTGATGAACAACGACAGAGCCTTGCTCTACGGAACGGAGTGTCTGGAAATCAATTCATTTTCTGTCCACGTTCCCCCAAAATGCACATGGGCCTGGCAGCAGGACTGCAACGCCTCTCTTCCACATCAGCAATCCAGTGAAAAGCTTCCCGGCGCCCGGTGGCCACCAGCACACAACGGAGAGCCGGAGAAGCTATGCATCATGTCTGGCTGGTTGTGGATCTCCAGGCAGGCTGACACTTTTACAGCTAGGTCAGCCCAGGAGGCGAAAGGGCAGGGGCAGAGGGGCTGGTGTTCAAAGGGAGCCCCCAGTGAGCCTCAGCCTCCTTCCTCCAGATGCAAAGTTGCCTCCAAGATGTAAACAGAAGGAATTGCTATCGTGTCTGGCTTGGCTGGGGATTTGGATGGGTTATTTGACTTTCAGAGCATTGCAACAGCATTGTCTGGCAACAGGTAAATCTTAGCCACCATGGGAAAGTCCGAGAAACTGAAAGGGGGAGGGTGGAGGGGGTTAACGTCTGTTGGCACTGTTAATAACACAAGGGTGCTTTAAAATGCCTGACTTAACTACACTCTTCTTGTGTTTGCATCAGAACCTCTGCAAAGACAGACACTAATTAGCTTTGACTAATTCATGAAGAAAAAAGCTAATTAGCAACCCTCCAAACTTTGGATGACCTTTCTTCCCGATGCTTGCTTTTGCAGCCCATGAGTACCCATAAATTCTTTCCTTGGTGCAAAGGGAAAGGACCAAGGGTAACAAAAGGGTGAATCACCACGGCAGCTAAGGGTCAAAATTCAAGCTTCATTTGGTAGCCCCCCACCACCAGCACAGAAAGGGAAAGACTGCTTGAAGATACAGGAGCAAACGTATCAGACATCCAATAACTGGCTCCTGTCCCATCCCCTTCACCCCCAAGCCCACGAAGGACTTCACCATCTGCCATCATGCGTTGCTGTGCATCCTCTGACATCTTCCTAATCCTTACGCTTACCCCACTGCCTCAGGCCAGCAGAGAAAAAGCAATCCGGACTAGGTAAGTGAAAGCCCAAACTCAAGATGTGCTCTCCTCCTGTCAGGGAGGGAGGAGGCGCTGGGTGCGTCCTGCTCTGGAAAGCAGGAGCCTTTCTGGTGGGACCTCAGAAAAGATAAACGTTCCCAAAACGCAAGTGCTCTGACCCGCCCGACGGCCGCGTGAGGTTTGTGTGTTGAGAGGAGAGAGTTCAGCAGTTGTGAGAGCAGCACCTACGAGCAGCACAAACCTTCTCATTACAAAGTTAGGATAAAAGTGAAATATTTACCTTGGCATCAAAGCCCGAGCTATTCTTTCCTAAATTTTTCCCAGTAAAAGGAATTTATTTGCACTACAGGATGTTTGGAGAGCTTATATTGGCCGATAACACTGACGCTGTGGTATCAGACAGCGCAAAGCGAGGACTCACCCTCCATGTGGTGAATTTCAAAACATCTGGACTGGAATCAGTTCATCCCACTCCAATTTTTCCCTTCCCAATAAAATGCTATTAGCAATCCACTTTAACTCCCCATTTCCCAGGTGAATGAAAAACCAAAATTACTGAGAAATGCATATGTTTAGAAAGCTTCAGCTTCATGATTCCCATTTAAAATAAATTTGAAGACATGATTAACACTGAATGCATTGATCCATCTATTTATCCAGTAAGATGATGTTTTAATATACCCAGGACAAACAGTAATTCATGTGCAAACATATCTGAATTGAAAAATGAAAGTCAACCATGAATTGTTCCTCTATCCATCTTATTTACAAAAGCGGCTATGGCCATTTCTAGCTGGCTAAATCATAACATCATCCCTAGAAATACTACGCAATATATCTAATAGTTCCTTCCATCTTGCTGGGGCTCATTTTTTCCTTTGCTTTTTAATGTGCTCTTCAAATTACCCTTCATTTCTTTAGAATTCTATGTTCGATATCCATTTCCCTGTTTCTCTTAAGAATGCAGTTAAAATTATCACCACTGAAAATGAAAACTAATTTTCTCTTTTTTCGCCCTGTTTATTTTGTATATTCTCAGCTTCTCCGTTTCTTCTGAGTATCTGGCAGTTCCTTTGTTTTCTGTGTGTTGTCTTTCACATAGCAACAGAAGAAAGAGCAAGTATAAAGGGGGGGGAAAACCTTCACACGGGAAAATATGAGCTACTCTAGAATCCAAAGAACTTAGTACACTCAGAAGAGCTAATTAACAAAGTAAATAACATACTTTGGAAGCAAACACTGATGCACAAATGCAAAACAAGGAATGAGAATCTGAGGGTCATGGCGAATCACAACACAAACATGAATCAACGAACTAATGCTGTTACAAAAAAAATCTAAATCTTGATTTTTAGAAAGAGGAGTGGCACACATAAGAAATGGGAGATAATTGTACTGTTTATTCAGCCCTTGTGAGACCTCAGCCACATTCCTGTGTCCAGGCTCAGACAATGCATTTTAAGACAGATACAGCAGCGGACAAATTTAAAACAGCCCAGCCCCTGAACAGAGGAACAAAAGTCAGAGGAGATTTAAGAAGTTTAGGCAATGACTAAAGAAAAACAGAATTAGATGTATGAAGTCGAAAACAAAAGAGGATTACAAAATGAAAATACCAACAGTAAAGCTGAATACAAGTTTAATTTAAAATATAAAAAATACAATTGAAGATGACTATGTCCAATGGCGGATGGACAAAAAAATCTCCAATTGCAACAAAGTGCATTTTAGTTGAGTATCAAGGGAAAAATAATTCACTGTTAAGGGTAGTGAAACACTGGAACAAGGGCTTCCTACACCTGCTGTGATATTAATTTCATGGAATTTTTCAACAGCAGCTTAGAAAATGAGATCAGGGCAAGACTTTTTCTTGTCCTAGTACCAGAAACTGGATCATTTCTTGCAAATGCGTGTCATTGCTTCAGGATTCTCAGGGAGTCCTGCTCCACGCCTGAGGCTGAGGATGGAACGGTATCACAGGTAGCAACAACCTAGGATGTAACAAACACACACACAGAAATGCATCACACCCATCCTGTACCTCTTCAGATCACGGGGAGGATAACAGTTTGACAAGAGACATTCACTGCATCTGCATTTCACTGGCATTACCCCATGCCAGGAGCCTTGATGTTCATCTTCACATTGCAGAAATGTATTCCTATATTTAGCTAAACACCCAGCCCTGACAAATAAATGTTTCATCAGCAGCAATCCTGATTAGCAAGGATGGAAGAGTACAGCACTCTGTTGCAGTTACATTGCCGTTCCCGAAAATATTCCCCAACCACAGTGCAGGGAAGTTGCCTGATGGGCCCGGGCTTGCTTTATGGACCAGAAGCAATTGCAAAAAAATCACAGGTTGCCAGCCCTTGGCTCCACGGCGCTGCCAGCCAGCTGCCCTGTGCCCACCGGCACGGGCTCTGAGCACCGCTTCAGCAGTGCCTGATATCGCTTCTTGCCACACCTGATTCCCCCGCGGAGCCCGTATAAAATAACCAATTCATTATGTCCACTCCATTCCCGGAGGTGATTGAAATAAAAAGCTGTTCTGGCAGAAAAGCTTAGGAAATGAAACACGAGAGAGATGGGGAAGGAGAAGGAGAAAAATAGAAATCAAGAATAGGAAAAAAAAAAAAAAAACACTCAACCAGGTGGATGGAATGAGTCCAGAATTACTTACAGCTCCAGTGCTGAAAGAAAAAGAAGAAAATGAACACCTGGGCATATTGTGAGATTAAAAGTGTATTTAGTATGTGTGTCCCAAAAAAGGGCAAGTCGTAGATCTGAACCATGGGCTGAGAAAGGAAACCCTCTTTCCCACAAAGATGGAATCTCAGTATTTAAGTTCAGGAAAGAAGTATTTATTCATAAAGATAGCTTGCTCCTTCCCTGCCAGAAGTAATGAAGATCACACTCAAAATCTACCACCTGCACATGATTACCAGTTACTTAACCACAATCAAAATATTTTAGAAAACGTAAATTAAGTACACTGATGGACAGAAATGTCAGCTCCAGCCAAACCTCCCCGTGAAATTCCTCCCATAAAGCTGGGATTGCCATGGGCTATAATTAAAAAAAATGTCAATGTCTAAGGTCCCAAGTATTTTCCCACAGAATATCCACAGGGAGATCCAAGATTTGTATAGCAAACACTCACACAGGCATGAGCACCAAGAAGGTATAACTTGGAAACGGCAAAATGGAGGCTGGTTCCCTGGTACTTCTGTAGTATTTCAGCATCTCTTGTTCTTACTCTGTTTCTCTTTTTCCCTCTGTTTTTCATTAAGGACAAGTATTCAGGAGTACTGATCCTATGTGATTAACTTCAAAAATAAATTAGGAAACGACATCTCAACTGAATTTACTAAATTGATTCATGTCTCCTTCTTTCCTTGTCTACCGGGAGACCTTCTGGTGCAACCCATGTTGATTTACTGTAATGCACTGCCCTTAGAAAATGCTTTCCAGTTTTCAAACGCGAAAAAAAAATAAGAAAAAAAAAGCACAAACACAATGTGTTCATTCTGATGCTCCAGACAGGCAGGTACAAAAGTCTAGCAGTGCCAAAACACCAGGGCACTGCCTCCCAACATCTCCAACCTGAATGTTTTTCACACGGCTGAGCTTCAGCTCTGCAGCAAGCACCCAACCCAAAAGTTTGCGAGTCCTCCCAGGCTGCATGTATCAGCTCGTGCTCAACCTGACACAGAGACCACCAAGTCACCCCGAGGAGCATGACGGATGCTGCTCTGCTCAGCCTTTCACTGAGGAGGGATTTTGTGCCAGTTTTTGGTGGTTATGTCATAAAAGGAGTTTGGAGTGGTTTGGTTCAGTCAGTTAGATATGGGTGGTTGCAGAGGTAAATGGGCCACTCCTTCATCCAAGCCAGGAACTGAAAACACTTCTTAAAAAGTGCATAATCTGTTATTAATATATCTTCAAAGGCCTGCTGACATGCCCAAACACACACGCAGAGAAAATGAGGTTTTGCAAATGACACAGCGTTCAAGGCTGGTGCCTGCTCACCATCCAGTCGAGAACCAACAAGGAGAGCAACAGAGATGGTTCCTACAGAAATGCAGATACACAGGAAACCTTAAAATCTGACTAGTGTCATCTGCCCCTTAGCCTACATTATTGCTGGTTTAACACACCATTTTCCTATTTTTCCAAGCCTGCTTCCTGTAGCTATAGGAAAAAACCACGCGAACAACAAGGGGAAGCTGACGACACTGAGGAAAGAGTGAAGTTGGCTAACAAATGTGAAATAAATAATCGGAAAAACAGTGATCTCCTTCCCCTAAATTCATGTAGTTACAACAAATTCCTGTAAAACAAACAAAGAAAAACAGATCTCATGCAAAATAACACAAGGCTTTTTTTTTTTCTTTTTTTCTTTTTTTCTGTTGCTAGGTTGGCAGCACTCCTTGAAAAATGTATCCCTTCCCTGATGGGGGCCTTAATCTCAGCCTTCAGAAAGGGCGCTGGAGAAGTTAAAACATGTTTAATTCAAAACCAAAACAAACTTCTCTTTCTGGCTTGCAAATATTACAACACTGAGGTAAGGGATTGGCAATACTATTAATTAACTAGTGTATTTAAGGTCCTTTAATCCTGGAGGCTACCTGCATGTAAACTTGGCAATGATCCTCAAGGGACGGCTCATCACGGTAGTGTACTCCAAACAGACACTCTGCAGCACATCCTTTATGTTGGAAACCAAACTTGTACCGGAGTCCAGTACCAACCAGTGAGGATCATTCTGGGAAGAGACGGCTTGGACTACACGTGCTTCGGTGTTGAAACTGCTCTTTTGGAGAGGTTGTCCTCTAGCAGGAGAAGACTCATAACTGTAGTGTAAAAAAACTAACAAGAGGTACCGTTCAATGGGAATTGGCCAGTCTGCCAGGCTCATGCCTGCAAAGCCTATGTCCAGTTCTGGGCCCCTCAGCTCAAGAGAGACAGGGAACTGCTTGAGAGAGTCCAGCACAGAGCCACAAAGATGATGGAGGGAGTGGAACATCTCCCTTATGACGAAAGGCTGAAGGAGCTGGGTCTCTTTAGCTTGGAGAAGAGGAGGCTGAGGGGTGACCTCATTAATGTTTATAAATATGTCAAGGGGGAGTGTCAGGAGGACGGAGTCAGGCTCTTTTCAGTGATGTCCAATGACAGGACAAGGGGCAACGGATACAAGCTGGAACACAGGAGGTTCCAATAAACATATTAGAAAAAGCTTTTTCACTGTGAGGGTGACAGAGCCCTGGCACAGGCTGCCCAGGGAGGTTGTGGAGTCTCCTTCTCTGGAGACATTCAAAACCCGTCTGGACGTGTTCCTGTGTGACCTACTGTAGGTGATCCTGCTCTGGCAGAGGGGCTGGACTAGATCTCTAGAGGTCCCTTCCAACCCCTAACATTCCGTGATTCTGTGACTCTAAAAGCTATGAAAAATCAAGTTGGTCCCATTCACCATTGGTGCTGCAGGGTAGGGAGCTGGATTGTGGGCAAGGGAATCTATAGGTGCGACTCCACTGCAGGTAGACACCTTTAGGAACAATGATGCTGTTTAACACATTTCCTTTCTCCTCCCAGATCTCTCAGCAGGTTCATGGAAAGATTATTTATAAAGCCCTCTTTGGTGCACTAAGATTTAATCAGATATAGTTTGAATATCCCAAGATGTATTAATTATTATTGCTGCACAAGTGCAACTGAAGAAGCAAAATGTTTTGCATTTGCACAGGCTGAGTATTTGTTTAAAATGTTCTTGGTATCATTAGGATCTAATCAAAACAGAGTGCACGACAGTTATGCAGGAAATACAAAAAAAATTACCTGCTGCTTAAGTATCCAGTTTTCTAATAATATTGCAATAACGTCTTGACATATAATTGGTTTCCCAGTTATAATGGAATTCCTTATCTAAGTTGGTAAAATTACCTATTGGTATTTTCAAAAGACAAGGGAAGGTTGGGAAGGAAATGATAATTCTCTCCAGTATGGAAAGATTTAATCAGGAAGATAAGTAAAGATATATCACCTGACTTCTTTTGAAAAATAAAAATAAAAATGATTGAAGTAAGTTTTACAAAGGCTCAAACCCTTTTCGAAAATTATGCAAGTGCAATTTTAAATTAAAATTTACAATAAATTGATTCATAACTGCTGGATTGTTTTTAATGACCTGTTTGAAGGTCCCTGCAGGTAGAATACCTGATTTGAATTCTACAAATAAAGGTAGGAAAAGTATAAAATATTTAAATAGTTTTACTTCAAACTGTTACTAATTGTGACCTCTTCTGTCTACCATAAAGAATGGATAAAAGGCTACGATTTCACATACTTCATGACTTGCCTCTTTGTGGCTTCAGTTCTGCAGCTACTTCTGCAGCCTTTAATTTCAGTTGGCCAGTTCATATGCAGAAATGCATGATCTGAGTCACGAGCTGGGCTGCAAGTTATTTTCAAGAAAATCTTAGTCTTCACAGTGTCCTGTGAATTACAGTTGCCTAGGAATACAGCTACAAGATGTTGCCCCTAACTAACTGAAGTGAGCACTTGAGCCAGATTTAAAATCTCCCTGGGCTTTTGGAAAAAGTTTTTTTCAAACATTTGGGTTTTTAATAAATTAATACATTGCTTTTTTTTTTATTATTTAGGCAAAGCACTTTTTAAAATTAAAGCTCTTTTAATACTATGGTATTAATATTTTAATACCAAAGCTAAGCCATGACTTTAACACCTACCATTAAAAGTGCATCAAATTTTGCCTTTCTTTTTCCAAAAGTGTTCAGGCTTTCTTCTCTAATCTTTTCTTACACTTTCTGCATTTTACCTCACCTGGGACATAAGAAGCATGATTATCTCTTGACAAAATGTCTTTCTGAGGTTTCCCTTGCTGAGGTCTTAAGTTTTCCTAACAATGAGTCAAGTGTAAGTATAAAGCAGACATTTCAATGTGACTGTAAGAGGGGCTGGAGTTGTGGGGTAGGGAGAAGACAAACCTATGGTGTTAGCACTTCTAGGTAATTCCCTGTGCTACGAAAACCAGAATAGTCAGCTAAAACCACTAGCTACTTGTAGAATATAGATGGTATCAAAAGAAACTATGTAATTTACTGTGAGAGTTGTGGCCTTTTGCAGAAATAAAACTAAAAAGAGACATGCAGAGATGGTACTTTCTAAGTAGTGGAATTTGTTTAATGCTCTTCATTATGCTTCGACAGAAACAGGTTCTAGCCACAAAATCTTATGTTCTATCTGGGCTCTGGTGTCAGGATCTAAAGCAAAGTTGTACTCACTGACAACTACATCCAAAATCCCATTTTAGATCTAAGTTGGGATAGAGAAACCAGCTGTTCTTTGTCCCTCAAGTATTCATAGGGTTTGAATCCGAATGTCCAGTTCAGGTCTATCGCACTCACGAGGAGGATAAGCCAGGTAAGTCTCGATAGAGTACATATGTGCAAGCGGCCTAAGAAAAAAAACCCAGAAACTTACCAGTGCTGTACAAACGTATACAACTCAGCATTTGTTCTTCTGGAGGACTTCCTATCTGATGATTTCTGTGTACTTTATTAACACTCGAGTTTCAGAACACGTATGAGGCATTATCTTCATTTAACAGATAGGAAACAGAGATATTTATACAGATAAGTCACAGAAAGGCGAAGTGACTTGCCTGAGGTCACATCAAGGTTTCTGGCAGAAGCATGATCTTTACAAATCTTCTGAACTCTAGGCCTCTGCTTTAAATTGTAAGACTTCATCAGGTTTACAGCATCTCACCCTCCTCTCCTACCAATCACTTGCACTGCCGAGTTTGCTTCGAGCAAAACATACTCATTGATGAACTCTGTTACTCGTTCCTAAACATTACTTATGGACTGCAACTTCAAATGAAATTCTCTGCACTGCAGTCATATTTTACCTACACGGTTATTCTAATTGAGTATTGAGCAAAGTGGCTAATTAGGAGTCTTCAAGGGACTGTTTGTTTAATTTTGTTTTGGAATGTGTGCTTGCATAAATGCCATACAAGAAAAAGTCTGGAGGCCACAATCATCTGCAATGTAAAAATATTTCAGTTTCTGTGAAGTTTTCCCTCCCCTGAGGGTTCTAATTCATCTCTACTAGTTGATAAATCAAGTCAGAAACACCCTCCCCCCCTCGCTTTGGTGTCTAGCAGAAATATGACCCTTTTCTTGTCCAGGCATGCAGACAAGTGATGAATCAGACTTCCCCCAAGAAAATGCTGCAGCTCTTTTCCTAAGGCACATTGCTGCCTGAATAACTCAGGTTTTCCTACAGTAGGCCTGCTTTAACAGCTTCTATGTACATGAAGAGAACACGAGATGTATGGTCTGGGTCGGATCTGGAGAAGGTTATCAAGTGCCATCCCAACAACGCCTACAGAAAACCGAAAGGTCCTTCACAGGGCGCTGCTCCGGTCCCAGCCTTGCTCTGTGCAACTGCTGAGGCAGCGCCAGAGGTCTCAGTCACTTGCAGCAATCCCAGCCTGTTCTCTGCCACCCGCTAAGGAGTGCTTAGGCACTCTAGGCACACCAAAAATATCCACAAAGACTGCCAAACGTGACTTACCACGACCTGCAATGCATACCAGTATCTCCTTTAGAAGGGGTGTTAGAAGAAGCTTTAACTTGAAACATCAGTATTACTCATTATGATCGAAATCACAAGTATTTCAAAACATTTTCAGTTCATTAGATCCCCAGGGAAAGTGGATTTCCCCACAAAATTGTTTCTTCCCCTTCAAGGTGGACCAGAGCCAATTTTTTTTCCTTCCCTACAGAGAAAAGACATAAGCTGATCCAAAGAACCGAAGAGATGCAGGCTGTTTAGAAATGTGAAAGTAGGTCTGCTGTAACTTTAAATATGTAACCGCTCCCCTGATTACCCAGGCTTTCTATCTATCTGCTGGCTTAGCCTGTGCTCCTCTTTAGCATCACATTCAACACTGTGGTTACTGAAATTTTGCTCACATTGTTAGGCACCAACATGACTGAACCAAGAAAATACAAGTTTGGTCAATGTTCAGGCAATAATGAATTAATTTGTCCTCGTGGTACTCATGCAACATTTATGAACACTCCCATTTTACAGAAGAAAAGGTTTCTGTAGAAAGACGAAGCATACTGCCTCGTTTGCTACAGGTCAAGAACAGGCCAGGCAAGAAATTTGGCGTCTGCTAATTATTATTTCTTGTACCCCAGTGCATACAACAACTAAGTGCAATGATTCCCATTTCCCTACCCATGTTTATTCTCTGTAATCTTTAACTTCAGGTACAAAGTGAACTCACCGGTAACTTACACAGAATTATTTAATCAAGCCAGGACCTTGTGAGCCCCACTGGTCATAGGGAAAAAAGAAGCACTTGCTCACAACAAGCCGAACAGCGAGTATTCGGCACAGCAAGGCCTCAGTCCGGCTAAGAGGGAGCTAAAATTGAAACGCAGCTGAAGCAGTGTATTCTTCTGACTTGCTCTTAAAGCAAAGGAAAGACAAGAGCTTGACTGGTGGGGATCTTTTATCTTCCAATTACTGTCAGTCAGCAACTTCGTTTTTTTTTTTAATGAGAATAAAGTAAAAATTGGCAAATATGCTAACTACTCGAAAAGGCAAGAAATAAGCAAAGCACGGAAAACCGCTTTCTGTCCATATTGCCTTGCGGGCTGGCAGGGTACTTTGAACTTTGCCTGCAGCGTATGGTTTGCTACAGTATATGCTCCATAGGTACTAAAACCAGAAAGGGAGCAAGAGGGTAAGAGTAGAAAAAGTCCTCCTAAGGCAATAGCTTGTATAGGTTGGATCATACTATACAGTGCTTCCAACTGTTCCCAAATCTCTTCCTACTTGATCATGTGTATTTGGTTTTGTGTGTTTTCCCAAACCGCTTTAAAATACAGTTGTTTTAACAACAGGATTAAAGAGCAAAAGCTACGTGCATTGGAAATAAAAGTACAGTGCATCCCATGGCTTTACAGTTGTTAACTGCTAATCAGTTGTGTACAGGCACCAATATTTAAGAAATTTTGTATCAAATTTGGCAAGCCACTGTAAAATGAAACAGACTCCCAGCCTTGAAAATTTTTTCCACAGCTCTGCTCCCATTTCTTCTTTCTGAGTAGACACTAAACAGACTTTTTTCATCTCCTAAGAGCTGTGTAATAAAAACAGTGCTGCAGGATGTATGCATTGAAATGCTTGCTATTTGGATCACTATAATCCAGTCTGATTTACACAAGAAGAAGGGTCCCTATTTAAGTGAGCTTGTTTCAGTTCATTTTCACACTTACACCAGGACTCACCGAGCCCCATGAGTTAGCACAGATGTTTGAGAGATGAATCAAGAACAGAGACTTTATATAAAGTTTGCAGACACCAAGCAAAAAGAAGCACAGCTGTAATGTACAGACCCCCACTGTGCAAATGACTCCAGCTTCCTCTCTAAAATACCTTCAAGTATTCTATTAATTCAAAGAAGGTCAGACTTACGTATCAACATCCACTGGTTTCAAGACGGTCTGTGCTGCGTGTTGTGAGATCTCTGGGCACAGTAACCAGCTACCCAGGTATCTGTCTGAGGAATGAATACTGCCCACATGGCTGAGACTAGAACTCAGTTCCTCAAAAGGTAAACTGAGCCTGCACAGCAAAATGACCTGAAAGCTTTTGGCAAAGGCAGTGAGCTGAGATTTAGGATGATAACTGGGAGAGATCAACTTTAGCGTACACGAGCAGTGTGTTACCTTGCCTTGATAAGTCTTCTGCTACCCTTGCTCTCCAACTGCTGCTCCCTACCCTCAGGAATTACATACTCCACACAATTTCAGGGAGATGACTGACTGTGGGCACTCACTGTGCTGCTCCGAATGTGGCACAGGCAGTGTGCCCAAACTGTGATCCACACAATCACCTCCCTCCCAGCTTCGGGGTGTAAAAACTCTACAACACATGTGAAATTAGGCACCCACGCTGCTTGTGCTGCACCCCACACCTGACGGGACCGCTCCTCGCAGCTCAGGGATTCACACTGTAACTGTATTGTATGGGGTGACTGCGAATAACTGGAAAGTCCAAGATTCATGGTGCTTATTAAAGTGGTCGAGTTAATGAAATAACACTGATCATGCTGAGCTTCAACTTTCCTCTGCTAACCAAGCTGGGCTGGCAGAAGAAGTCTAGGGGGATCTTAAACTTCCTACCTACTTAATATCAACTAACTTGAAAAATTAATCAAGAAAATTCACATTAATACAACTGACAGGCAAATGTAATTACAATGTGCATAACATTTAATTCAATATGGTTACTGAGCCTAAAAAGTACATTACTTTCTTTATGAGATTGCTTTGCTATTTATTAGGGAAAAGGTCTTTGTCAAATGACTCTTTATCCAGCTGCTGGGAAGAAAAAGAGATCTGGAGCTACTTTCATGGCATGGAAATCACTTTATTCACTTCAGTCAGGTTTGCTTTTTAAAAATGAGGTGTAAATCAAGGCCAGAATTGCACTGCTGGTCTTTATTGCTTTAGAGCAAGCTCTGGGTGATCACTCTGGAAACCTCGTATTCTGATCCCTCACATAGCTCCTGCACGCATTCCAAATTGTTGTTTATCTTGTTGTTTTAACAAGATTCCTTTTTCATTTTTTTTTTCTGGTTTGCCCAATAAATACCCTGTTCAATTCTAGGTTTCAAACCTCTATCAGGTCGCAGACTTTCATCAGTTTAGTTTTCTTGCTTCTTGGGAAAGGAATGAGTAGCAGTGGTGACAGAAGAGTCACCTACTTGTAGACCTCAGCAGAACTCACTAATGCCTTTTAAATTAATTTGAAAGGCTGTCTTGGCACGGAAAGGCCAGACCTTCCTCTTTTTAATTAAAACTTAAAAAAAAAAAAAAAAGAAAGTAGGGCGAATTTATGCCTTAATCTCCCTTTCTGGTCAAACAACGTAGCTTTACACACCGCTAGCAAGTGGACTATTTTTTTCCAAACCCTGCCCTTCACTCATAAACAAAACCAGTCAGAGCTCTGTCTCATTATAGCCTGCACAGACACACGGTCCTGCTGCGAGGGCAGCCCCATGCAGAGAGGCACACAACAGCAGAAGGAGCAGTTGTCTACTAGTTTCTTATTATAACAGAGCCGCCGTTCATACAGTGCTGGGGCTGTTCAGAAATGCCATTTTTAAGCCCCGTTTCAAGGGTTTGTAAACCTGGATGGGAAAATTCGTTACGGATTGAATCACCACATGTCGAGCTCTGCCTGTGCAGCAATATGTGGTCCCCTGTCCATGGACCCATGGCGCTGGCTCCCTGAGCCTGATTCCCTCCGACCTCTCCCTTCTGCTCTCACGCAAACTGACTTTTGGTCACTAGCTGCAACAGCAAACTGCGGTGTTTACACCTATGTGCTACAAGAAACAGGGCAAGAGGCAACAGTGGAAGCGTAGATTTTCTAGCTTGCTCTTCAGTTTTGGATTTGGGCGAAACGTGACAAATCTGGCAAGTTCAGAGAACAGAAACAGATACATCAGCAAATAAATCCACTTCTTCTGTTAGCCCAAGTAGTGCTAGCCTTAGCTACACTTTTACAGCTGTCTTGATGATGTTTACAACTGTCTCAATACCATTAGAAGAAGCAGCAGTTTTGAACCCTGCAGTAACAATTATAAAATTAATCTAGACCTGACAGATATGCCAAAACGTGCCAGGACAAGTACGATTTCTTGATCCGCCGATCAAATGTTACAGCCTGCCTGTCAGTCAGCTGCTGATGAGCACAACAGCCCTGAGGTTTGTATGGCAGTGAAGACAGATTAATAATTGGAATATAAGTGGAGATTGCTAATACCCAAGACAAGTGAGGTGGTCAGCATGGCTGCTGACGCCCCCTGCGCTGCTGTGGCTGGTTTGCAGGCAGGGGTGTGGGCAGGTTATCCCCACGATTGCGGGCAGCACCCCAGGGCCTTTCAAATGGCAGCGCTCACCGCAAGGGGCCATCGGCCTCAAGACCACTCCATGCCGGCCAGTGACCAATGGAGAAAGCCACATCTGTTTTAAAAGCAATCCTCTGGATTCTCCAATCTTGCCCGCTGGCTACTATTCCCATGTGATGGCTTGTAGAGAAATTGGATTCCGTTCTCTCCCCTTTCTTTACACACACACCCCCCCCCCCCGCCGCGCCATCTGGTTGCACAGTCGCTGCTCTGCCACACCAGCTCCTCGCCCACTTTGGGCAGGGGTCCATGGGCTGCGTCCCGGGGCAAGCAGCAGAGCCCGGCAGCCAGCTGCTTGCCCTCCGCAGGGCCAGGATGTCTGCCCTGGGAACAGCAGGCTCCAGTGGCCCCCCGTGACAGATCTGTGTCATCAATTATCAGTGAGAAGCTGTAAAAAACATGAGCCAGGCAAACGATGCCGGAGACACCCCTGGGCTCAGGCTGCCCCGCTCGCAGGGCCGGAGGGGCACGGGGGCATCGCAAGGGACCTGCTGCTCTTCCCCTCGCCGCAGGCCACGGTCCTGCATTCATCTCGGGCGGCTCCACTGTAGCATCAGACTTTCCTTCAGATCGCCTTCCTCAGGCTGAGTGGCCTGAGTGGGGGATAATCAACTCAGGAGGCAGCGGCCAGCCCTGAGCTGAGTTGTTCAGGGTGTTGGGAGGGAAAGATGCAGCCGACACAACGCCCACCCTGTTGCTTGGGTTCTCCTTCAGCGTTAAAAAGAACCAGAGGCTGCACCATCACCGGGTGCTGCTCCCGACAGGATATACAGGTTATACAGGCATTTGGGAGCCTACAAATACAACCAGGAGGGTTTGCATTTGGAAAATACGAAGGGACCCAATTTGAAAAAATATAAAAATCCCTAAAAGTCTACTGAAGTAGAAGCCTTTCAGTTTCACACTCCCGGCCGGTTTTCAGCTAGCTGTCACTTTTCACTTCAAAGGTTATTCCTTAAAGCGAAATAAAATATTTATGTTATCCAGTACTAGGCATGAAAAATTTCTGTTTTGCTCATTTCTGTGCACAGATTTGAAATCTGCCTGTAATTTCCTTTCTGTTGTTTGCAGGTTTAGCTGTGAATATTAAGTGCTCATTATTACTAAAACTGAAAAACCAACAACCAATCCCAAGGTCAAACCAGGGTATTAAGTGCTGGGCCATTTCCTGCCTCAGTGACAGATCTTCCCCAAAATGCTTGCTATCGCATCGAATCAATTTGCCTTTTTTCCTCCTGTATTGGATGTTATCAAAAGCTTATTTCATCAGTTAGCACAAGGTAGACTTGTGCACAACCGGGAACCCTGGACAGGTTATAGGCTGCCAGATCCCTATTTACACGCATGCAGTAAATGTAAATACCAGTGCTCAACTTATCAAACAGATTCGGGCTTGTTTATTTATATCAATATATCAAACATATCCAATTTTATTTTCTTCAACCAACTCAATTAACAGCTCACTGTATATACTGTGTAAATAAATCTCATAATATTGCCGTTCCATTTCTGTTTGTTTGTTTAAAGCCCCAGCTTTAGAGCTAGCAGCTCCCAAATCAGAAATGAAAAAAACAGATTTACTCATCCCTGAACAAATTTAACTCCTGTTAAATTCAATGTTATTTTGCTACTAATTTCATTTCAGCTAAGAGCAAGTTCAAGGCTTTCTATGTCCCAAGTTAAATGCTAAAACTATAGTTTTCACCAAACACAGGAAGTGAAAAGCACTATTAAAAATGCTATCATTATCTATCTACTCCCTGTGCATTTGCTAGCAAAAACTAACCTTTATAAAGGCCAACTTCTCCTGTCAGTTTTGCATGAATAAATCTAATGCTGTTCTACTGACCTCACTTCTATTTTTCTGTTGTAACTTGGCTTAGTCAGGTTCAAGTCGTGTGAACAAGAACATGGTATCTTCAGAGACACAGGTTTTTCAATTTTTCAAACATTGGCTTCTATGAGAATAGGTGCTGGAATCCATCACATAACAGGATTGATCAAAACATTATAAATGTAAAAAGAAGATTTATAAGGCATTTTATTACGTTCAGTGTGAAGGGCCACAACACACCTCCAAACTGCATCAGATGAGAGAGAAATCACCTCCTGTACATGGGAGGTACCACTCCTGTCAAAGCAAGCACAAAACCAAGAGATGCTTAACAAACCAGAAGAACCAAACTAACCTACACAGGAAAATGAACGATTCAATTTTAGAAAGTGTAACCAAATACACTTCAGATGCAACACACAACATTAGGAACTGACGAAGACTGCATTCGCACATAAGCTGTGGCCACAACGTGCCCACATGTCTTCTCAGATCCTACGGACACAAACGAGTTCCACCACAAGCACAGAGACCCATCCAAATGCATTTGGGGGCATCATCCAGAGCTGATGTACATTGGCACGTTAAAAATAACCCACTCGATGTGATGGTATGTGTGTGGGGCCATCACTGCTTAACACTTACTCAACAAGCAGAAGAATAGCCCCATGTAAAGAAAACTTTGAAAGAGGGCCTGTTGTCACAAACCACGAAATAAAGTTGTCCTCGACAGCATAAGAAACACAGATTAAGAATAATCCAGTAAGCAAACTGTTACCACTTAGGGGATTCAAATATTAGAAAGAAGGTACTTAAAGCCAATTGGTAGATCAAATATTAAATAATAATGTATTAGAACTAGTAAGATGAAATGTGCTTTACAACTTGAGTCAGAAGTACCACTGGTTTTAATCTGAAAAAATGCAACATAACTAAGAACAACTGAGACGGCATTAATCTCTGAATTTAGAGCTGTGATGGCAAAAACTAAAATGGAAGAAGGACTTTAATCCCTCGTGAGGTTTTACCTTGCACTGTTTTGATCTGGCAAACTTACTTTAAAGTTTGCTTGTTTTCACAGCATTTACTAGATAATGATGACAAGGGGCCAAGGTCCTCCCTTAGGCCAAAGTTTCCCAGTAGCCACCAGTGCTGCCACCCCAGCTCTGCAGATGAAGCAGCACAGTGTCCAACCTCCGCTGGCTGCACCTCCACATTAGAAGATAAGCATGCCTGCAATCTGTTCCACTTCATGCTAATTACAGACAAATCCTGTTTAGCCTGCTCATGAAAGTAAATTGATTTGCATGGGATTATTTACAGGGGTAAACGGGATCTAGACTGGCCCTGAGGATTTGGGGCTTTTGGGTAAGATATTGATGAAGTCCCCAGTTGGTTGAATTTTGAATGTCTGTGTTAATACAGATCACCAAATGCGATAGACAGATATCCTCCCTCCACCAGCCCTACACAATGCAACTTTTTTTTTCTTTTTTTTTAAAAAAAAAATAACAGGGTTGTTTTACTATTGTAAATCTTAAGCTTTGACAAGAGATCTGGTAATAGTAGATAACTGCAAAAAAAAATTAATTTATTAAAGGTATTCCCAAAGGGACTACCTTCTTTAGACCAGTTTGCATTTTTGAAGGAGACAGATAAAGCAATACTACAACTTGACTCACATCTTCCCTTTGCCCCGTTTACTCCACTCCTCAGGGCCCCATGCATCTTTTTTAAACAAGGCATAGCTTACACGCTTGATACATTAGTAGCACAGCATCTTCTTCCCAGGCTTTCCAAGCTCTCGGCTCCCTGCGGAGTCACCGTTGACACTTCTCCTACTTTGTGGCCCCTTCATTTTATGACAAGATAATCAGTCCAAAACAGATAACTTCCTTCCATGTAGTAGCTAAGGTGGCTCTAACGCAGGGTAGTCTACTTTCAACAGCAACAAGACTGAAGGAGAGACAGCTGTAGACCTCCAATCTCTGAATTTCAACTTTCTGGAATGTCCCCATTACGTGACAGTGCCGGTGCCAGCAGTGAGGGAAAGGGGGTTCAGGGTCTCTCCCGTCACACTGTGAAGTTCAAAACTTTGCATTACAGCAGCTTCATCTTTCAGCAACTGCTGCACTGGTTGTGGGGGCACCACAGTTTGTTGAATCCTTGCTTTTCTCCTCCATACATACATACATACGTGCACTTGCTGTCTTAGCAGCAACATCTTTCATCCCTGGATGGGTCTCCCAGTGACCAAGGTCTCACAGGTCCAGCACAGCTCTAGGGCTCTTTCATCTCCAAACAGATGTCATGCAGTAAACTGTTCCCTCAAAGACCACTTTTTTTTTTTTTTTTTTGCACTGTAGTAGATTAGTAGATTCATGGATATTAACATGGATGTTTCTCTCTGGGATATCTAAACTCTGACAAGATTAGCCCAGTCTTGCCATGACCCATCCTCTCCCTCAAGCCAAGCTGGTAATATGGCCCTTTCTGGCTTTATTCACTTTCAGACACCACTGAGGCCAAGTTACTGTGCCCAACAGAATGGGTGGGATTTTTTTAAAACAATTTCCAGACTGGCAACATTTTTAAATGTCCTAAATGTTGCATGAGCTCAAAAAAAAAATACCTTTGCTCCAGCTCTCATAGCTGGATGGCTCCTTGAGTAGTTTGTTTTTTTTTCAGAGGCAGATACCTTCCCCTTTAAAGCTCATCAAATGTCAGGTATTTGCAGTGTCATTGCTCCTTCCAGGTTTCTAACGCTTTTCTGATAAAGATACTCAACCATAACCAGGGCTCCTACACAAGAAGCTTTTTTTTTTTTTTTCCCCCAGTTCGTCTGCCCTAACAGCACTTAAAAGCTTTTTAAGCAGTAAATTCCAAGTCAACTACAGGTCAAGAGACGGAATTGCCTTAACCCAGCTCCTCTGCTCTCCCTGTGATCCTTGCTCACTCTTCCCATCAGTGACCTCATGTTAACACGGCAGTTTTCCCAGTTTACTTCCTGCATCCACTACAGTCGCTCTTCTGCTGCTTAGGCCAGGCAGCATCTCTTTGGTGAGCACTTGCAGGGAAGCAGAAGGGCAAAAACACCAACTCCCTGTGAGACTTCAGGTCTGGTAATGCACAACAGCAGCAGCTGCAGGACAACATCCTACAGTCCAGATGCATGCACCGCTCCCACTCCTGGGAATCAATAAGCCCTATTATGAACAATATTCCCCAGCACTGGAGACTTTAAGATTCAGCTGGACAGGGTGCTGGGCCATCTTGTCTAGACTGTGCTTTTGCCAAAAAAAGCTGGACCAGGTGATCCTTGAGGTCCCTTCCACCCTGGTTGTCTACGATTCTGTGAAGTATGCCAGACCCTAAAATATAACCCCATAGGCACCCCAGCCTTCAGGAGCTTAGGAGCGGGAGGCAATCAGTCACAGACATCCTGCCTGCCAGCACCCGTGGGCAGTTTATCTGCAAACAAGCAAGCCTTCAGGTGACGAGCCAGACCCTTTGCCAAAGTCAAAAGCTTGGGATTTGGCCCAGGGAACAGGCTCATTCAGTCATTTCATCCACTACCCCCCACTTCCAGAGAGGTTTATCTTCACCACTTCAGTCTGGCTAAGAAACGCCGCGAGGCATTTGGCTTTGTGTAACGGTGGGTGTATCTAGAACTGATATCACAGACAGCACTGACAACAGAAGCCTGCAATTCCCAAACTTCACTAATTAGAAGAATAAGACGAATTCAGGCTGGATCAGGAGATCTCCTCTGCTAACTCGGTTTATTGTCTGTATTGACCGGCACAATCTGGCCAAATCCCTAGAGCAAACAAGCAGTTTTAGCCAATATCATCACAGAGCCAAAAAGTCTTAATTTGCTACAGGAAATGCTCATTTTACTGTATCTTGTGCATCTGGCAACGGCTAAAATACATCTAACTTAGTCAACAGTCAGATGTGATGAAACACAGCCAGCATTTTTCCACTGGCGTAACGCAGAGCTCAGCAGACGAGCTGAATCCAAAATTTGAACACCACTGAACATCAGATGTTTCTACATTCATTTTCAATTAAATGTTTCTGTGCAGGGCTCAGAGAGAGAAAAAGCCTGTCTAGAAATATGCTATATGACAGAAGATACATAAAGGAAAAAAACAAATAGAAGCACCTACACGAAGTGCAAGCCTGTGCCAGTAGCATGGCAGACGTTCTCTTTGTCTTGCAAATCAAGTTCTCCCCACATCCACTGAAATACCCAGAAAGCTGGTTTATTTTGTGAAAGATCACAGAGGGTTGGGGCTTTTTGACAGCTGCCCAACAGAAATAATTAAGTTTGACAATTTGTTCCCCTGTTTAAGCCTTCTGGCCCACATTAGCTCAAATCCCCAATATTTGTTTTGCACGTGGATAACATTTTGTAAACACAGTTTCCTTCTAGCTCTTTGGTCAGGGGGGAGCATTGTCTTCCTAGGTGCCAACGTCACCTACGAAATGATGGAGCAGCTGATTCTCCCATCCACCTTCTTCCCCTCCTCCCTACACACACACACACACACATTCCCAGCTGACTTCAAGTTTTCCAGGATGGAAAACTGCTCCACACAGTTGCATCTAGAGTCATGGGGAGCAGACTGGGAAAATTTTCCTCCGTTGCTGGAAAACATGACTAACAAGCATCTGAGATAGCTCCAAAACTAACTTGTTCTCCCAGCAGAACAGAGACATCAGTTGCTAATGTGGAAAGCCTAAACTCTCAGGAATTGTGCTTAATTTCTGACTCATTCCTGTTGGCACCATTTTTCTCCCTTTCCCCTTTGATTTCATCTTTCCCCTACCCCCAAATACAAAACTTAGGGAAAAAGTAACGCAGTAGCAATTACATTATATTTTACATTCACTTTGACAAATTATCTCCATTTTCCTTGTCGATCAAAGGGCAAGAGGAGGTGATAATCTCTACACCTGAAAGTAACAGTTTCAGAATAATTCACTGATTACAACAGTTTAGACTTTGATACCAATTGGCTGGTTGGTCTTTGACCTGTTTCTCCTACAACAGCACATGGAACAACCACCACCATCACCACAAAAATAGCTCCCACTTAATTCTTCATTATTTGTAGTTTGTCATGACGCTAAACCCAGCGTGTAATACCTAAGCATCAGTGGTCATATTAAGAAATAAAATGAGAAAAAATACAAACACTCGATCAAGTGCACGGACATCCATGGTCAAAGCAGGGGCAAGAAACTGGGTCTCCAGTGAAAGCTGACATCTATTTCCTTCCAATTAAGCAGAGCTTCATAGGGAAGCCAGCGGTTTTCTTGCTCCCTCCTTTCTTTGCACTGTCACTCACTTTGGAAGTTTTTATTTTGGTCTGACACTTTTAACAGGGTTGGGATCAGCTCTGAGATTTGCCAGTTTGCTCGTGGGAGAGATCTGTTTGGTTTAAGAGAGAGTGGGAGAGAAGAGTTTGATTTTTGCAAACACAACTTGCACACAAAGATATTTTTATTTCCTTGCCTTCCTATCAAAAGGTCTGGGCTCAAAACCACTGAGCAAAAGGTGTACTTAAAATACCAAGACTAAACTGACGGCTGCAGGTGGGAGGACCTTTGGTTTTCACCTGGTGTTTAATTCTATCACCCCTCACCATGTTGCTACGGACTGGGGGATGAGACAGACACCCTGGACATAACAATTCTTTATCCTACTACATTGCTGCTGGCATCCTAGCAGCTCTGTCTAACTTTTTTGGTCATTTTTAGCTGCTCTCAGGCAGCAGCTGGAGGTAGAGGCAAGCAGTGAGTGTGGAGATGCCGAGGCTTCCCTTCCCAGGGCTGCCAGAGGGCAGCCGGGATCCCCACAGCCCAGCCCCCTGTCCCTCCAGGGCCAGGCAGCCCAACAGGGATTGCCATCAGCTGGGACTGAGTGAGTTGGCTCCAACTCCTGTCCTGCACTTGCCCAGCAGCACACAGCACAAAAAAAACCCTTTCCAAATCATGTTTTTCCATCCCAAAAGGAACAGCTTGGCTAAAGCTGCAAGCACCCCGACATCCTTTCCCCACTCCCTCAGGGGGGAGAGAGCCGTAAGGCTCTTGCACTCCGCGGCTGGAACGGCACGACCCCCTCCAAAAAACCTCTGGGGTGAGACCAAGCAAGCAAACTGATGCTTAAGCAAACTGGTGCTATGCTTTATCCCAGGGCTCCACAAGAGGAGGTATCCTGGCAGTTTGCTCTGGGGAGATGCATCACATGGGCATTTCACATGAAATCAGAGCAAGTCTTTACTGAGCATCTCCCACCCCCTCGCCGGCAGGACTCCTTGGCCCTGCAAAGCTCCGCACCCTCTCATGGGCTCCCAGGAGGGACCCAAGCGCCCTGAAGCAGCTGCCCCAGTTCTCTGAAACACACAGCTGTCTTCCTTTGGCTTCCACACGTGCCTCACAGGTCAACAGGGCTATTTGCTAAAATTATGCAAATAAGCAAAAAAAAAAAAAAAAGCCCCACGATAAACCCAGTGCTAAAGGTAAAGTACAAATGTGATTAACAGCCAAACCTACAGAGCATTGGAGCGCTACTGAAGTCAGCAGCACCACCTAAAAGTATTCAGCATGTTTGAAAAATCCATCAATAACCTGATGGATTCTTTTTTTTCTGTGTGGAAATGTTACTTTAATGTAATTTCCCTAGTGTATTTAAAATGACAGGTTGTATATCTTTCTTCTGATCCAAAGTAAAATATTTTTCTTCCACATCTGAAAGCCAGCTACAAATACCTATAACCTATGAATGCAAAAAAACCCTAGGAAACAGAACTAAAATCTCCCTACCTACACACTTGTTTTTTTCATGCAATAGATCAGGACTGACAGAGGGCTCTAGAGCTGGAATAGGTTTTCAACTGTGGCAAAAATTGTGACAGTTTTCAGCAAACACAGAAGCATCCAAAAAAAATAAGCTTTTATCTGTCTTATCTAGTGCTCACGTATGGCGCTCTGCCTTTCGAGCAGTCTCGGGAGTGAGCTGTGAAGGAGAATCTGTTCCATGGTACAAGAAGAGTTTAAGTCATTTAAGTAATTCTCCCACATTAAAAGAAAAAAAATGAAGATGTGGGGAGGGCGAGGAATGGGACAGACCTATATTCTTATCTAGAGGGAAGAAAGCCAAATCATTCGTCAGTAAATTCCCATCAAATACTCCCTGTGTGAAATGGCTGTGCTGCAAGCAAGCAGCAAGAGAAACTACATCTCCAGGGAAAAGAAATACCTGGTTAGAAAAAGTCATTTGAATGAACCTGGTGTAGATCATGTGAACATAATCCTCAAAGTTATTTCCAGCTAGGCAACAGTAATGAGGAAAAACTCTTCAGCTGAAGAAGTGGGTTAATTTCAAGCTGCATTCCTTTCCCTCTGGATTTACCCCCTTCTCCTCTTCCTCAAAATACACTGTACTTACGGTGCGAAACTGGGGGGGAGGTTGTTTCATTTTATGTTTGGTTTTTGTTTCGGAGCAACCATTTCATAACCATAATATTCATAAACACTGTTTGCTTTCCGGACAGATGTTGCAGTGTAATTTTGACCAAATGAGTTGGTTTGGATTTTTTTGTTTGTTTGATTAGAGAACAAAGCTGATAAAAGCAAAACCAGTGGGGCCACGCTCAATTTGTAGGAGTTTTTATGATCTAACTTGCAAAATTACCTGGCAGCAGCAAGACTGACCACTTGCCCTTCCAAGATAAATTCATCAACAGCTGCTTTCTACCCTAGTATGTGTCACAAGAGAAGACTCAGGCACACCTCCTCCTAACCCATCAGAGGGTTGGGGTTTAACAAGCTCCTGGGGACAGAGTGAGAAAAGAGGAGCAGGACGCCAGAGAGAGCTGCATGAGCCCTCTCTCCCCGCAAGTCCACGCTCACCCAGATGGGGCAAAACCAGATCAAGGTGGCAGAATGTTGCAAAGGGACCTAAAAGCATGGCCTGAAACAAGGCTTCTGAAAGAAGAGATAAGGGAAGAAAAACACCCACACATGCCAGTGGAAAATGATGGCCCCAGAAGGTCAAATACTGCACAAAGGGAAAAAAAAAACACATTGGCTATTATGCAATATGAGATAAATTAATCGAGGCCAGAGAAACAGCAGCTGCTATGCAGATGGCACTTTCCACATCTTGACTGCCAAACCGGACAACTCAGGACTCTTTATTTCCGTTAATCTTCTTGGGCAACGATGAGCTGCAGCAGCAATTTCAGCAGTCACGTCCGAGCATCCTGGGAGTCTCTGGAGAGCCTGTGGAAACGATGGCTCTGGGGTTAACTAAGCCAAGATTCTGACGAAAAGCAGATGCCATTTAATTATTGGGGGGAGCTTCCACTAATTATAACCCGTGGAAGTATATTTTATAGCACACCAAAGATCGGAATTAACAAGAGCCCAGGGCAACTAGTACACACAGTTCCTCCCATGGCATTAAAATTGTACGAGTGGGAAGAGCAACGGGCCACTTCAACAAAAAGAACCGTCGCTTCTGTGGTTACAGTATATCCTGCATCTTGAGAGAAAGAGCATGTCAGTCAGCCTCAGTTCAGGCTCCTCTTCTACTTGTCTATGAGACTTCCTTCACAAAAAAGACAAATAAATCACAAATTAAATCTATGTTAATCTGAAAGTTTCTTCCCTAGCTTTCACTCGCATGAATAAAGTACCATTCCTGACTAAACTACAACAGCCTTTGGCAGATGACTTTTTTTTTTTTTTTAAAAGCCTCTGTTTCACATTTTCTGTATGTAGGAACCTCTGGCTTACGTAACAGGATCTTGGTCAAAACCTAAGAATTTTAAGTATTTTTTTCCCCTGTCTGCATGGTGATTGTAAAGGCATCTAAACCACGAGCTCTTTTAAGCTATGAGCTCTCTCATTCTGCTATGTTTGGAAGAAAATGCTTTCTGTGAAGAGTGAGGTAGGAGGCAGTGGCAGATATCCAGATTGATTCCTTGCTTTGGTCCACATGCAATCATTTCTCAGTACAAAGAAATCCTAATGACCTCAATTTTTGTGCCTAGGGTTCACTTTTCACAGCATTTTAAACACACCACCACCCCAAATGCTCTTCAGATTTAATACATGCAACAATCCCAGGAAATTCCTTTTGGTTTACCCTTTACTTACAAAGAAAGTCTCACAGATGAAATTAATTTCTCTTAAATTCTTTAAACAATATGCAAGCAGCACGGGCTTCAAATACAGTGCTAATTATGGGTAGAGTGCGTTTTTCTATTTAAATGGCCAGGTTAAAATTTACAGCGTGGTTTACAGACTACAAAAATTCCTGGGTTAGAAGGTAATGTTTGTGCCCCTTTCTCATGAGGATCCTGTCTACAACCAGGGGAAGGTAACAGCGTTAAAATGTACATCGAGACAGAAAGAGCAAGATTTTAAATCACGTGTAGCAAAGGCTAAAGTAATCTCACCCCTAAGTTCAAAAATAATTCTCACAGTGTTCTTATTTTCATACAGAGGGTTTACCACATGAAAGTTATAGACAGGTATCAAGAGGGAAACAGGACAGAAGCAAGAGCTTCTGTAGAAAGGTGACTTGCCATCCTTTGTCAGAAGAGAAGTCAGCCTGACTCCTTTGGTATTAACCCATAGTTAGCGGTGGTTTACACATCCCTTATGGTACTCGGTGCATCTTTCCAGTCAGGGAGCAAAGCCTGTGCAAGCACCTTGCCTCAAAGCCCTCTTCCTTTGGGGTCAAGGCAAGGAATGACACCATTTTGGATTTATAGCTGAGACGACACTCCTTTCACACCTCTCCACCTTCAACTCAGCCCGAGATGCTGCTTTCACCTCAAGCTTTGCTTTCCCTTACATTTCAGCATTGCTTCTCTGCAGGCGGGAGGTGCCAGCAGCCAGGCAGCGCAAGGCTGGAGGGTCCATCGCCCCGGCCAGCAAGAGCAGACCGCGGGCTGGCTTTCCTGCAAAACTTCTGCCCCAGCAGCAAGCAGCCTGGAGACCGTCCTGTTCATTTTAAATCCCCCAGGAAAGACAAAATCGGATGTGCCAGGTAGCAAAGAATGCTTTTTTTATACCACAGCTTCCTCACTTTGCATGGTTAGGGCTTACTTAAAAGAGTGGAGGGCTGGTTTGAATTCTTACTCCGCTTCTCCCCCTTCCCGAGGAAGCTCTGGCGTTCAGACCAGATGCTGGGAGCAATTCCAGCTCCATCTGTTTGAGAGTTTTGAGTTGTGCAACATAAATTTTACTTTAATGTGTGGTAATAATGACCTCCAAAACCCCATCTTGCCTCGTTCAAATGTGCTAGCTGAAAGCCAGTTTTCATATACGTTAACACATTAAGTATTGCGGGGTGCATGTTAATGCTGTTTATGAAGATTAAGCCACACAAATTCCCATTAGCACTAATGGCGGTTTCATGACCTAATACCCGAGAAATACAAAAAAATTCCATCTTTGAGAACCACAAATCTCAGCCCTGAATTCCCTACCCGTGCTTGTCTGATCGCTCCCACGTTCAAACATCCCATGTGCATCCATTCTCATTAGGTCTCACAAGCTCCACAGGTTCAGGATAGGTCAAGCCTTCAGACTGAAAAGGCTTTTGCAGAAGTTACAAAGTGCTACAGGAAACAGCACCAGTGCTTCATTAAAGTGAATTTTCCTTCTTAAGGTGATATCAAATCAGTGCTAGGGTTTGTCAGAGAGTTTGAAAATCTGAAACTTTGCTGAGAGTTAGTCTTTTGGCATTCTCGCACAGACATCTGCATGTCCTGTTTTAACAAAGCAGAAACAAACCCTGGCTCTGCTCCGTTTCTGTAGTTCTGCTTTTTCACAGCCAACCTATCCCATTTCACCTACTTTTTCAATGGCAAAATGAAGACACAAAAGCTGATAAACTGAGTGTTTTCAAATGGAAATCTCAATTCTCCTGTGAAAAGGCAGAAAGCACTGTATTTTCCTCCCACAGGATGCTCCCCCCAAACTTTGTTGCTTCGTTTTAATTCACATCCTAGCAGACACAGAAAAGCACTGAAGTGTTACTTTCTGGGTGATGTATTATTACCATAATATATGTTATTTGTGGCTACAAGCACATACTTAGCGAGAGATAAAAAAATATCTGTTCTTCTCCAGGTGCCACATGTTATTGAAAGCTTTTTCTTTTGCAAGCCAGCAAACATCCAGCTTTGAGAAAAACTGGCATGATGGTTATTTCTTTTCATTCTGCAAAAGATCTTTGCAGAGGTCAAGGTCACGGAAGAAGGAGTTGCGCAAGCAGCAAATTTCATGAGAAACCAAGGAGAGGACAGAGTCAGGTCCTGAGGCAGCTTCACACTGAAACAGCCATTTGCACTGAAACAGCCGAGGTCCCCAAAGGAGCCGGTTTCCTCTTCATGCTCTCTGACCTCCTCTATGCCATGATCGATATTAAAATCAGGCAGCTCCTTCCTCTCCCTCTTACTCTCAAAGTACCCCTGAACCCAATGGCTGGACCTTCCCCACCTGTTTGCTCAGCTCGGCCACACACAAAGCAGCTTGCGGCTCCATCCCAGCAGATGCAGGACTCTCATCTAGAGACTGAGATAACGCCACATTTTGTGCCACCCTCCTCATTTGACAAACTAGGGTCAAGGCACTACACCAGAAAACGGAGTAAAACGATGCTAAGCATCATATACCAAGATTATTCAGCTCTTAAAACTGAAATAGTGTCTGTATATCCAGTTACGACAGAAAAATGTCGTCCCAAGGCACACAGAATGAAGTCACACACTTGGCCTTTGAGGTAGAGGAATTTTTCTCATGAACTGTCACTGGTAATAGATTAATGACAAAGTGATCATTTACTCTTTGTTGATGATACTACATAACACATTGGGTTATATGCACTGCAGCCAAGCTTGCCTTAAAGTTTATATTAAACAGCAGTGAGGAAGGCTAATATAGAGTTCAAACGCATGCTCTCCTGAAAAAGAACCAAAGGAACTGGTGTTAAAAGAAAGAGGTCATGATTATGTGCAGCACAACTCTATGCATACCAAAACCTAAATGAATTTATCAAGTAACTTGTCTTGCATTCAGCAATCAGGCATGAACCTTTGCCCCTGATGAAGCCACTCTCAGTAGTGAGGTGATGGACACAAAACTCTCTGTAGTGGAGCCAGAAGATTACCACACTCCTGATTTCAGATTGTCTCTATTTGTTGTTCCCAGCATCTTATGCTAACCACAAAAGGGAAGAAAAAATCAAACATAAAAACGCAATTCTTGCCTCAGTAACCTAGAAAGCCAGAAGTTTTAAGAGAAACCAACTACGGAAACCGGATGAACTCTGATACAGAGCAGCTGACAATATACATTGAAATAAGCTCTAAGACACATTTGCAAAGTTCCAGTTGGATGAAGTGAAAGAGCAGAACCAGCAGTCAGGACAGATTTGAATGCCTACAATGAATAAAGAACAACAGAGATAAGGCCAAAACATGGTGAAATCACAATTTATTTTGTTTAGGGCGGAGAGCCCAGACTTTTCCCACTGGCCTTTCTCTAAAATAAATAGGAAAAACTAACTAACAATCACGAACTAAAGAAAGTTCACCAAGCAAAAGGATTTAGACATGGGTTACAGATCACAAATTCTAAAAGCTGGCACTGGCATCCTTCATCCCGGTCTGGCTTGCCTTTTACCAATTTTTCAACTGCTCTGAACAGTCAAAGAGAAACATCTTTTGGGCTTAAGAGTTTCAGAACAGGGGAGAACCCAGACCCCTCTCTTCCTTCCCACATAACGGAACAGAAAGACTTAATCTAGTTTCCTCAGCAGGGCTCACCGCCAAAATATTTAGTCGCTTTTAGTCTGTTTGCTTTTGCTACAATTATACGCTTCTGGTTTGTCATATCCTTATCTGATTCAGTTTGATATTTGTTCAACACGAGTGTTTGGGAATGGGGTACGCTGACTGTGTGCACATTCACAGACATCGCCGACCATCATTCTCCAAAGCACACACACGCGCACGGGCTCCCCCACGCACCCCCACACGAAAACCCGCAGATTGAGTTAATTGCCGTACGAGAAAATAAATATGCCCAAGACATCCTGCGAAAGAAGACAAGGACACTGGTAAACTCCCGAGCAGTACATAAACAGAGGTTTCAAGGCTTTTATTTGAAGAAGAGATCAGATCATCTAGCATTCTGTTTCAGCGAATTTGTGTCAAATTGACATTCTAATTTCGGCAGCATACATAAACCCACGCAATTATGTAGCACTGTACAGATTTTACGTAACTCCTGAAGTTACTGATTTAATTCATTTTCCTTCCGACTATAAGACAGATTAATCTGAAATGAATTAAGACAGGCAACCAGAAGTAATGTTACTATAGCTGGTAAAGATTCTTTAAACTTCTATATCAGTAAGCAGCTTAAAAGCCTTACTATCATTGTATGCTACATCTGCTCAATAATTACTACCTCTCAAACCAAGGATTATGACTATATACTGCATACTGCAACACAACAGGCAAAGCAGTACAGGTAGCCAGACATGCCAGAAGCAGAATTCGGCGAAGTACTTAATTATTCACACACAGAATGTTAGGCCTTGGAAAATCAGGTGGTGCATACATATACTCCCTCAAATACACAGATGCTCTGACCCTTGAAATCAGAATTTCTGCCTCATCTTAAAAAAAAATAAATCAAGCGGCCATGTGTTTCATTACAAGAGGCAGAAATACAGAGAGAAAGAGAGAGGCGGGGAGAGATACAGAGGAGAAAAAGAAAGAAAGGAGAAAGGAAAGAAAGGAAAGAGAAAATAAAAGAAAGGAGAGAAGAAGAGAGGAGAGAAAGGGAGGGAGGGAGGGAGGAAAGAAGGAATTATTAAGGACAGGAGAGTATATTGTAATTACAGTTTACTAAGGTTAACCAAAAAAAGAGCAGGGTGGAGGAGGAAGGAGATTCTTTTCACTAAAAAAAAGGCTTTACATTTTTGAGACTAAAACAAGAAGCACTCTGGGAAATGATCTATTAATTCCTATACAACTGTGGCTTTGTTGTGGCTTAGTCCTCTGCACCTAAAGGAAATATAAGTGTTTAACAGCAACTCCACAATTCCAGAGGAGTCCAGGGTAAAACGTAACCTCTGCCCACAAGCACTTTAGCCTAGAAAAGGTTTCCAACTGCTCAGAAAATGTAGCAATTGTGCACTTACAGAGTTTGGGTTGGTAGAAAGGAAACCATCACCATGGAGTGCAAAGCGCTTGCTAACTAGGGCCAGATTCTGGCTGTATGCAAAGCCAGTCTTACACAGCTGCGGTAGCTGCACTAACTGCAAAAATAAAAATACTCCAAAAACGAAAATTGTGCTGTTCAAAAGGCAGACACAGACCACAGCATGGAATAAGAATAAAGAGAACTTTGTACAATAAGAATGTTTCAGCTGTAAGTTTAAAATTAATTTCTTTAAACTTGCCAGAGAAATATTTATCTCCAAGATCTTAATTCAGTGTTGTCTCAGTCTACATGGTGAGAGACAGAAAAGAATCAAAGGAAGAATTAATTGGCAATGCAACAGTTTCCAGTCTTGATTTGGTTTGTCTCCTCCAACAGTATCTTGCACATACATGTTCTAATACCTGACATTTGAATTTTGTTCTCCTTTCCCAAGAAGAATGCAAGAACACAAGAAAATATCTGTCTTCCACCTGGGCACTTGTTTATACTCCGCTTATCAGATTGCTTCCCTTTAAAAGTAAAAAAAAAATTCCAAACCCACTTTAGTTATTCACACAGAAATTTTAATTACTGAAGCTAACTCCTAGGCTAGTGGGAAGTTTTCAATTTCTTGTCAGAACTGATTACGAAAAATGTATCCAAATACCCAAAGATACATAAATTTAGAAGGAAACAGAGCTGTACTATTAACTCTTTAATTTCAGGATGTTCAGTAGCACGTGGACCCCCTCCTCACCAAAAGGCTTTTTTTTTTTTGAACACAAATGTCACGGAGTTGAAATTACAGGCAGAACCAGAAATACATTTAAACTGTAGTTCTGGAAGGGACTCAAAAGAAACACAGAGAACACAGTCCTACAAGCTGCTTTTTTTTAACGCCAACATGTACAATTTAATATCAAGTAAAATTACGGCTGGCTGGCACAGCTTTCCTGAATGGGTGTGCGTCACAGGACTTCAAATGTGCTACTTAACAAATCAAAAGCAATGGACCATGCAAATGTTTCAACATAACAGGATCAATGCTTGACATAAAGTTACTTAGACCATGTTCAAAGTAAAAGAAAATTACAGTCTAAAATGAGAATATTTAAGAAGATGATAACTCTTATATGAATTGAGCCCTGTCTTACTCTTGTCCCTTTTTTCACATTGATAATTAATTTGGGCCACGGACAAAACAATGTAAGGACTCCCACGTGGGATACTGTTTTGAGTATCTATTAAATACAAGCCTGAAAACAGCTCACCTCCAAGCTTTTTGATCAAGTCCTCTAGCACTGCTGTTACACGGCTTAAATTTAAAAAACGACCAGCAAGGCAACAGAGGGATCAAGTCAAAAGGGAACTGTGGAAATTACCCAGTTACTACTTCCAGGCTGATGACTAGCTATCTACTGACCCTCCCGATAGATGACCAGTGCTGGTTTTCATTAGGAAATACTGCAGTTCCAAAAATCAGAAAGAAAATTTCACTGTATTACTTTAGTAGACCAAAAAAGAGCATTTTTTTTTTTTTCAAATACATAACTGCAAAGCCTTAGACAAAAGATAAGTAACTAATCCTTGTTTAAAATAGCTTGCTTTGTTTAAAAAAACAACATATGCCTCATGGCATTAACTACTTCAGATCTCAGAGGCTTGAGGTTATTTCAGGATTCAGTAACTAATGGAATAATTATATTACTAGGGGTTTAAGCAACAATGTCTACATAGTTTAAATATCTTCCTGTAACTGCGTGGTGATAAACTACATTACAAATCCTCCAGAAGGCAATACATTCCGAATGTTCAGACAATATTTATGAGTTTGTTTCAAAGGTTTCTGATTTTATTTAGTGTGTTCAAAGTGTGCAGGCATAGTCAAAGCAATACATTTTAAACCCTGCCATAAATCATTCACAGCGCAAAAGCAAACTTTCATTAAAAAGAAAGCCCTTAATTGGTGAGAACTTCCTGAATGTAAACTGTCACTTTGGCTACCACCTCTTGAGCCTTTCTTGTAGCAGATGGTCATTAACTTGGGGCAGGATGGGCACTCTGACTGCCCAAATCATCCGGTGCTGCTGAACCGCCTTCCCCTAGTTGGTTCAAGTCCTCTGCAGCTTCTCAGCCGTACAGACCACCTTCACCACCCAGGGAACCCAGCCCATCATTGTAGCTCCCAGCTTGAAATTCAGCACTTCAGCACCTGGTGACAGGGCTATGAGCTGAACCACTGAACAGCCATTAGCTCACAGACCCAAGATCTCTTTTGCCATTATTCAGATTTTTCTCTAGTGCACGTTCTTCATACGTTTCGCTGGGTGATATAAACGAGTACTTCTTAAGCTCCTGGATTGTCTGTTAAGACTTCAAATGCCTTCAAGTAAAACAAGATTCAAGAGAGATTTCTAAAAGGCACAAGCTGACCCGTGCTGCAAAATGTGAAACTAAGTCCCACCACTTCCTTTGCTGCCAGTACTTCTAAAGGCCATTTCACACCTGGATGAAACCATTCACATTTTAATGTCTGTGCTTTGACTTCACCCAGGGAAGTTGATTTGCCTCCCCTTTCCTGGCTGCTGCACGGGAGAAGTCCTGAGGCACATTAACACTGCCTAGCAAGGGACCCCCCAAGGATCCTTTCAGATGCAAGGATCCCCAGGCCAAACCCATGTGACACCATCGAGTTACCCAGGAGGGATTTGCAAGTGAGAGTCAAAAGACAGACATTGAAAATCTCACAGAAGGACAAAATTCAAAAATTTTTCTCAATATAAGACAGTGTCGCTTTAACAGCCCTTTATCACCATATCCAGGAAAAAATTAAATGCTTTAATGGAAAAGAAATCCAAAAGATTCCTTCTAGCGAGTTCAACAGCAAATTGGAGAGAAAAATATTACTTTCTGAAACCAACAGCTGTTCAAAATCTGGGCACTGAATTGTGTGCATCACAGCTTTTACATCAGCTCTCGATATCCGCACACAGGTAAATAACTCAGAGATAACAGAAGGTAAGGAACTAGAATTATTGATAAGCCCCTGATACTATTTACAAGTATTTTCAAAAGAAGGTACTTCACCCCTTCACGCTTCCCAACAAAGAATGTAATGATCTCACCCAGAGCATAGCACTGCTTTTATCTTTCTTCACAACCCACCTCTTATCCCATCCCTTAACTGGAGATGTTTGTGCCATGGCACAGGCCACAGCTGCTCCAGCTATTGGGAAAACTGAGGGATTCTCCTACACAATGTCGATTAATATCCTTTAGGAAACTGACTTTGTAAGCTTTAGAAAAATCAAATTAATTTAATCTACAGTACAAAAATCTAATTTATTTCTTCCATAAGTGCTAACTGCCTTTGCTTATACAGATTTTCCAGCAACAAGGTTTGCTCTTAAAAGCTGGTCACCGACTTGCTTGTGATTGACACTTTTCTTGTACTGGCCAGAAATTTCACTTAGCATTAATCTTACTTTGTATCACGTAATTGAACAGAAAAGAATATTCTGTAACAGCCATGCCCTTCCCAATGCTATCATATTCATGATATTTTACACAAGAGTTTTATCAGCTGCTGTGGTGCTCATGATGGTCAAAACTATCCTCCAGGGCCAGCTTCACCATTATGAACTTCCAGCTTCTCATACGGTCGTGTCCCATAATGCAATGTTTGCCAGCATAAAGCACTTAAGATATTTTAATATACACTGCAATTAATGCAATCACAGAATAGTTTGGTATAGAAGGAACCTTTGAAGGTCATATAGTCCAACCCCCCTGCAGTGAGAAGGGGCATCTTCAACCAGATCAGGTTGCTCAGAGTCCCATCGAGCCTGACCTTGAACGTTTCCAGGGATGAGGCATCTAACACCTCTCCAGGCAACGTGTTCCAGTGCCTCACCACCCTTATTGTAAAAAATTCTTAGATCTAGTCTAAACCTACCCTCATTTAGTTTAAAACCATTACCCCTTGTCCTATTGCTATAGGCCCTGCTAAAAGATCAAACTCGGTAAGGAATGAGAAGGAAAACAGGGACAGCCAAGTGGAGTACCAGCTGTAGATTAAACACTATCCCCAGCGCTTTGCTGGAGGGAGGACGATAAATAAACACAGAACTGCTGATCTCAGTTCAGTCCTTGAGGAGTTATAAGGTCCAGGCCACAGATTATGTACCAGCATAAAAATGCAAAAGCGACACAGGCAAATTTGGCAATGTCTGTTCAAGAGAGATCTAGGCTTGAGTAGGAAAGGATCACAGATATGTCACTGCTAAGAAGGAAAACCCAGTCGGGTAAAAAGATTTAGGTCACTTGCATAGCAGGACTAGGAAAATCCATGCTGTCTGGCTGCCCTGCATGTGACCTGCTGGAAAAAAGGCTCAAATTTACTCTCTAGAGAGACAGCTCCTTACAAAGGAAACTGGAGATTAACACTCCACTGGAAATTACTACTTTGGAGACTAATATGTACGCGTGTGCACACACACACACACACACAAATGCAGTGGAAATGCACTGCTGGAAAAACACCTGCAGCAGGTGGCAATGCAGCACAGAGAGCAGAGCGGGCAGGCTGTGGGGCTTAATGCAGCCGTAAATATTACAGGTCTCAGCTATTCCAGCTCGATGCAACCGCCGCTTGTCAATATGACTGTCAGTTCCACATTAGCAACAAGCCACATGACAGCCACGGGTCACCCGTTCCCCCCCCCGAAAAGGGAGCTCGGCGTGTCCGCACACGCGCAGCCCTGGACACCTTCATGCAGGGGCAGAAAGAGGAAACGCAGACAGGAACCCATCACCCACCGTCAGCCAGGAATTTGCTTTATAGCAACTCTGTGATCAATTGCTCAGGGTAGTGGGCTTTTTAGGAATTATCCAGGAATGCAGAGGCAATCAGAAAGCTCCCTCTGAAGCCTCACCGCAGCGAGTGACCTGCTGAAATGCCAAGGTGACGGATGCCTGCACGTCAGGCAGACCGTCCTCGCCTCCTGGCCTTGGCGGGGGCTCACAGGCAGGGAAAACGAGGAAGGCTTTGATGCAGTGCACGCTATACATGTCAGCGGGTGTCTACTGACTGCTACAGAGCTGTCAGACCACTTTGCTAATGCAGGCAAGCCTTTAAATAGAAAAATGAGAAAACGTTAACTTTTTTCTTCTTTTTTTAATTTCATTTCAAGCTCTTCTCAAACCACTTCTGATGCTGAACTCACCTACAGGGAAGGGGGTTTTGCTCCTTATTTCGGGAGAATGACAGCTTTTAAAATGGCATCTACAGTACAATGCATCAAAAGCAAGGTTCAGTTTATGGGTTTTAAGAAAGCTTTTCTTGTTTGTTCACTGGTATTCACTTTGCATGCTCTACAATACTTCCCATTACTCTTCACTTTTGTATTGTGTCTCCAGCAACGTTGTATCTACAGCTGGGTTGGACTTTTAGAAGGAGCCAGCTCTGGCACAAATTCATCCTGCCTAAACCAACAGTAAAAATGTCAAAGCCTTTGATCAGTAATTATCAAGTAATAGCAGTACTGAGGAACTTCCACTGTGAACATTCATTTTCAAATTTAATTCCAAGTATTCAAAGTTTTAAAAATATTTTTGTGCCCTTTCTCCACAAAGCAAGCAACTTCACTAAGAGATTCGTGGGCTTTGGTGGGTCTATATTTTAAAGACGCCAACAATCAGTGTTTCAGGGGAAGAAAATGCTGAGAAGCAGGTGAAACTTTGTAAAGAGCGAGAAGTAACCGAGAGCCCAGCAGAAGAAATATTTTCTCTCATCTGGCAAAGGTTTTAATAGGTCTCACCATCACAACTTTCCTGCAAGCAGGCTGGCGTAATTACAAACCGACCTTTGCACGGCCCAGGAGGAAAGCTGGGAACACCGCACCGCAGCAGATATACTGAGCTGCGTAACTTTGAAGAGACAAGAAAATGAGTTTTCTAGTTATTTATGTAAGCAATTCAGAAAGCACATCCACCAGTTTCTCATCTCAGAAAGATTTTACTTTTGTGAGGACTTTTCAAGGACAGAGGCTTCAATTCCAAAACCTGAAAAAGCAAAAGCGATCAAAACCCCATCACACTATTTTTAGTGGCAAGCAATGCTACACAAATTGTTACCATTGGTAATTTCTTGGTGTCCCTGGCACATACAAGGGCCCAAGTCACACTTGCTGTGATGGTAGCATTTACTGCCAAGTCTGACTTCCTCCTGCCTGATGGATGCTGCACTGCCTTCCCCGCCTGGCACCCTCCCACGGCAGCCCGGGCCACGGCCTCTGGAAGATAAAACACTCCTGCTGCAACAAGGAGTCAATAATGAGATACAAGAATAGCGGACTCGCATTTCCTTCAGGCAAATTAATGGGAGGATTCAAGTTTGAAATGGAAGGTAGGAGGGAAAACGAGCGATAAAATACATCCCCAGAGCCTTACAGGGCGCAGTTTATGCATTCTCCCCTCAAACACGAGTCATATATCAAACCAGGATCTCTAAATATCTGCCCATGAGAGCCCTGAGTGATGGCCTGGTTAACACAGAGCAGCCATCAGAGCCAGGCAGAGGGGCACGACAGCCCCCGTTCACCCAAAGCCAGGGAGGGATGCCCAGGGCTACCCAGCCGGCACGCCTGGCCAGCAGATAAACCGGGTCCCTTTGCCTTTAGGGACTAATCCTGCACTCTCAGTGGGGGGCTTCGCTCAAGGAATAGGCACAGAGGTTTCTAGACCTCAGAGAGGAGGGAGGAGCGCCCCTCGCACCGCTGGCATGAACTGGGGCCCTCCCCTCCCCAGAGAGGTGACATAAGAGGCGCTGAGCACGCACGGGCACGGTCGCCCACCCCCTCGGCCGGCGCTGGCCCTGGAGCCAGCGGGCAAACCCCGCTGCGACCCCTCTGCCCTCCCCCAGAGCGCGGGAGGCCCAAAGCGGGGCCGGGAGGCTCCTGTGCATTTTCCCTCCCTTCCCGGTTTCCTGCACTGTAATTACCGCTGGCAGCAGCAGACAGATAAGTGACAGCGGACAGAGAGAGCAGCAGGAAGGTGCTGGCCCGGCTGCCTGTAATGGTGGGGTCCTTCTGCAGCACCGCGCCGTGCGGGGTCAAGGTTGGCCATTACGGGCTTCGCCAGTCACGAAGCCAGAAATTACTGAATCACAGATTTAAAGATCTATAAAAGGCATGATAAACAACTCCATCTGGTGACAAGAAGGGTGGACTCAACAGGTCTCTGCAGTGTCCGCACTAACAGCGGGGACAGGAAGGCAACGAGGTGCACGGCGATTCAAGATGGAGGCCAAGGGCATCTGAAAGTGGTGTATGTAGGCGAAAAAAAGCCCTTTTATCAGCATTTCTCTAGAAAATACAACTGAGAACACACAGGATGGAAAATACCAATGTTATATTCTCGGCAGAACAATGTCTTAATTCCAAAACATTTCCATTAAATACAACTGGAGTATTTCAGTACTGAAGTATTACTGTGCCCAAGTCAAGAATCATGGAGTTGTTCACTAAAGAACAGACAAAGAATGAATCTGAGCAAGAGTCAACCAAAGCAAACGTGTCTGCAAAAAGCTGCTAGACGGGGTAAATAAAAGAGGGCTTTAAAAATGAATGGCTGTACAGAAAAAGCGTGAGGTGGAGCTGGCTTCCCCCTTCTCAATATAACTACGGAATACCGTTGCAAAGTTTTGACAATTACGAAACACGTTAGCTAATCATGAAAATTCATCAAGTGTGTCATAAGTGACAAGGAAAGAGTACTTGACTACTAAAATTGGATGAGCCACAAAACCTCCTGACAATCACTTACATAAATCACAGGAACATATCCATCATTTGACACAGAAGGTGTTTCCAGAGAGTAATATTTTCAAGCCAAGAACAAGAAAGTTTGTATACCTCATTTGGAATCACACCATATTTTGATCATTACCATATCAAAGCATTTCGGTGAAAAAAAAAAAAGGGTTATGCTTTTGTGGTTTAAAACCGAAATATCTGTAACTAAAGCAGAGGACCTTCCTGTCCACACCAAGGGAGCATGAGCAGGGCAGAGCTGCATGCCAACCTCTCAGGACGGCCACTTGCACATAAGTAATGAGGAATGACAGCAAACACACATGTACACTTTACACGGTGACACTTCAGTCCAGGAAGTAGCACCGGATTACAAATTTTAATCCTAAATGGTTTGCGACATTATGGGAACAAAAGAAACAAGGCAGAAGGCTACTGCACTTTGCTTCGAGGACTGCACATGCGGCATTACAACGTACCAAAAGTTAAGAGCATTTAAGCGAGTGCAATCATGATTCTTTTGTTTTCAAATGTTAGGTTCTGGTTTTGCACCTGTAACTATAAAAGTCCTAGTTTATTTTGTTGTTGAGTTTTTTGTTTCTCCCCCACCCTCCCAGTCCAAGTATTCCAAATACGAATTTATAACGTCCTTACTATGAAATTTCGCTTCTTCCTACCACAAAGAGAAATCCAAGGAAGTAACTTGCAATCTACTCAAAGATAAAGCGTTCTTTGGTTTTTTGAAAGGAAGCCTTTCCTACCTCCTGTACGCTCTTTGGAGCTGATCCCAGTCAGCAGCCAGAATTGTTCTGCTCTTGAGACATTTGGTTACATTCACCCCACACTGGGTTCTCTCCGCATGCTTCCCATTAGAGCAGCATAAATCCCGAGCGTAGAGCAGGAAACAGCCCGTGGATGAACACAGGTTAGCAGTTTACCAGCTTCAGCAACCAATCTTCAGACAAGACACGGGTTTCTCTTCGGGAAGGGGGTAACACACAAGGTACAATAAGTAGTTCTGCATACAAGGTAACAGGAGGATGCAAAGAGCAGCAATAAAATAACACATTTCTTGACACATTATTCAAAGAAGAAATAACCTGCCATCTACAGCTACTTTCCTTCTTTCCGCAAAAATAAAATAAAATAAATTTCCTATTCTGAGCCTCGATAGCAGCTCTCAATATCCCACTATGGAATTTTCCATAATATTATGCACTGTCAACATCCTAGGGGCTTTGAAAATGTCAACGATAGCTTAAAAAATAGCACACTTGTTCTGTTCTCTACCATTCTTGAAACGCTGTCAAGAGATATATTGATAATTAAATCTCTATGTACATCAAAAGACATTCCTCAGCCAGGTAAAACGCATACACTCCAGCAGTACAATTAGTCTGAGTTGTCATCCTAGATTTTCTAGCTAACAAGGTCAAAAGAGAAAAGATGGGAAATAACACCTATTCAGCTGCTATCATTACTGGCATATGTCTGTGAATATGCTTGCTGTATTTCATTTTTAAATTCAAAACTTGTCTTGCTAGCAAAAGGAATAAAGATCGATTTTGTAGGCCATACGCTAAAATATAGCATGTTGACAAACAGATTACAGAACAGCATTCCATGTGCCCCAGCAAGACCAGTAACCGCAGAGTAGTTCTCACCAAGGTCTTCATGCAAAAATTTCTGCATAGTTGCCACCTACTTGACAATGAAATAAAAAGCAGGTTGTTCCAATAAAACAAGGCATCTCCAGAACCACGGGCAGGTGGATAGTTGAAAAACAACTTACCCTCAATCATTTTACAACAATATTTGCCACCAAATGTGCCTGACTGAATTACCCTCAGTATACCTGTGGGTGAACACGCGGAAGCACGGTAAGCAGCTATAACTCTCCGACAGCAGCGGCACTGGTTATGGCCACACAAAGGAAACAAAGCAGTCACTGATATTTATACTTCACTCTGTTTATGTGACATTATTCAACAAAAGCGGATAAATCTGAAATCCCAGTTATTCGGATGACCTGCAGGGTATGCAATATACTACAGCTCAGTAATTTTGCTCTTTACCTCTCCACAGAAAGGGAATTACATTACTCTGCACATGCTGTGATTTACAGCGTTCTGTTTTGTTTGTGCTCATAGATTCCTATTAAGACCATTAAATCATATAGCCACTGATGGACCTCAATTAGCACACGAAACACACAAGAAAAGCTTTGTTAAAAATAAAGTTAACTGACAAAAGACATTTTCGAATCCAAGTTTTCTCATACAACAAAACAAATAACCTGATGAAACAAAATACAATGGGAGAGTAGTTGCAACCTTAACTATGGAGAAACACCCCATCAGTTCATAATGAGCACGGGACCGTCATTTATCCTGAAGCTCAGAACAAGGCATTGTCCATCCGCTTCACCAGCTCTTTGTTAATATCCCCATGAGTGTTTGCAAGCATATTCAATCCAATTAACAGTTTTTAGGAACAAGTATCTGGCCTTTGCTAGGAAACGTAACGAACTCTTTGGAGAGAAATCGGAACCTCTCACTGAATTCCCTTTCATGGCACAAGGAGTCCAGGCTCCTTTCCACCCCCAACCCCAGAGGATGGATTTTGTCACGGTCACTTCACTCAGGGTTGAACCCTCAGAAAGCCAGAAGAGACTCAAATGGATGGCCTAGAAAAAATTGTGTTCCAGAAATTCATTTGAAACAAGAATACACAGTACAATTTGAGTATAAATTAATTCGTCAAGGGCTAAGAGCTAACCAGAACTTCCAACTTCCATCAACTTTGGCATCTGGCACCACTGTGATGAGAAACCCAAATGAGATACGAAGCAAAAAAATCCTTACGCATTTCTATTTAACAGTCTAGCTGCAATGCACTGCCGATACTGCAAAATTTGCTGGGCTTTTACAATCCATCTTAAAGGCATCAATAGAAGATAGAGAATTGTATTTACATTAATGACTGTGAAAACAAGTTAAAAGGGACCAAACAATCCTCGCTACTGACTTTATTTTGTAGAAGACATAGAACAAGTCCAATTCCTTTCCAGCATCTCCAGACAGATTATCTCATGGGTTAACATCATTGCTGTACAAACTTCTGGTTAGTAATTACAATAGATTAATCTTTCGTAATAAGACAAAATGAGATTGATTTATTTATTTTTTAAAAAAAACCAAAAGTGGGCAGTCAAAGTTCTGAAGGCGGAAAAAGTGCAATAAAAAAAGAATAGTTCTCTTTTACCCATTTTTTTTCCCTGCAAACAGCTGAAAATAATTTTTAAAATATTCAATTTTAAAAAGCTTGCATGAGTTGGTTGGGTCTAAAACACATTTAATATGCTTTTAATTAGTATAGGAGAAATTCTTCCTGGGTTTTTAAGAATAATAGAGGGATCCAAATAATAAAATACAAAGCACAATAAATGCACAAAAGGAACTTACAAACCTTTGCCGCAAACTGACTATGAAGTACCAACCCTATGAACCCTAACCATGGGGCATGGCACTTTCCCTCTTGTGCAGCCCTGAAGGGAACAGCAATGTAACATTTTAAGCAACACATCCCAAATCTGACAATATTGGTCCTTAAGAGATCATGGGAAATTAATAAGACAGCTAAGGACCACACAGCATGAACATCTTTAATAGAATGCTACTTTCTCAACAGCCAGCAGCGGGAGGAAGGAACCTTGCGGAATGCCAAGGAATCAAATTCGTTGGCAAAAATGCACCAATTTTTGGTTTAGAGGTAGGGGCAAAAAAGCAGCCAAACCGTGGTCTCTGGTCCTCAACTTAGAAAGCAACCTAGCTAATGCCTCTAAGTTTTCTTCTCCTATCTAATCTGATGAAGCCACAGCCAGTTTAGACCTTGGGGAAAAAAAGAAATTCCAGAATAATGCAGCTAAATTCTTAACTGTAGATAAGAGTCAGACGCTGGTGATCTGGGGTTTTGTAATTAGCGGTGAGGAGCTATGAAGAAGGAAAAACTATAGATATATTCGCGCTGAAGTAGCTGTGGGGAACTTTTACAGAACAGGCTCTGCATTTTCTAATATAAAAGGGAAAGCAAAACAATAAGCATTTTAATTGGAATCATCTCATATAAATTAAACATCCAGTCTCTCTCTGACTGAAAGCAGTGATCCGCATTCCATTCATAAACAGTTGCAAACTTGTGAACATTTTAATTTCCAGTTTTCTGCACCTGACTTACGGCATTTATCAGAAGTAACACAGGTTTCCACAAAGTGAACTGCACGCAGTACGTCGCCTGGTAAAAATACAATCGGGAATCAGGAAAGAACAACCCTTGACTCAGAACTGCCATCTTGTTGCAGGGAGATGGCCATGTCTTCTTTTGTAAGTACGCACTTTTAACAAATCTCTGTATGGTTCAAATAAACTAACTGCCCTAATTAGCAGAGCACAAAACACAGGACAAACAATGGGGAAAAGCTTCCTTGGCAAGCATATTTGCCTTTCCACCAGTATCTAGAACCATACTAGGTTTATTACCTTAAAAATATTCTACATAGATCATACTTCTACTTAATATCTAGAAATACAACTCTTCCTTTTCCTGGTACTTTAACATTTTAGAAGTCATAAGAAGAACGGTTCTGAGGGTAGGTTTGTGAAGAGAAAAGGACTGGGGCAAAGCACCATCACTGGCAGGTAGGCTCCTGCGCCTTCCTCCTAGTTCTTTCCGCCGATTTAGCACATCCACACATTAACAGATGGAAAGACGACAAAGATTTATTTGCTCATGAACACGTCTCAAGTCTACAGCAGACACCTGCCCTCTATCTCAGGGTGAAGGCTCTACTCTGACAGGCACATCGAATGCATTCCTCAGTATATATTCGGACATACTGATACCCGCTCCCTCTCATCCCCAAGCAGTACCTCTTCCCCACTCCCATGGCATGTGACAGGAGATTGGACTTCTCTTCAGGAGAACACGAAGAACATGTACACTCCCATACATACACACACACACGTCTTCAATCCATAAAAGCTCAAGACACAAAAACATCCCCTCCATTATCATTAGCCTGACATTTGACAACTGCAGAAGAGAGCCCAGCCACTTCAAAGCAAGATCAATCTTGAAAAAGTCCACAACATCGGAGGAGAAAGAAACACACATTTTCCAATAGGCAAAACACCTTGATCAGACATGTGCCCAGACTCCTGTAGTTTCAGAGGTACAAGAGATCTGGATTTAGATTTTGCAATGTGGAGCTCACTCCAAGCCATCTCTCCCATCTTCTTCCACCAGCTGGAGCTTTCAGTTGAGGCAAACTACAGCTAACAAAGTCACACGATTTAGCTGATCCAATAAAACCATCCAGATGGGAAAGATCCGTCCTCAAACGCCTTGTTATCTTAATTATATAACAGAGTTTTAAAAGTTCCTTCTTCAGGCTGCTAAGAGGCGGACACATACACACGGCTCACAGAAATGACTCTCTGGGCAAAGTTGGGCTGTCTGCTTGCACCTGCATCCAACTTAGCGTGACCGCTTCTTGCTCCTTCCCTACTTGCCACATCCAGCTCCTTGAGGTTCAATTTCCCAAAGTGGGACAAAAGCCTGTCTCACATGATCTCTTCATGAAATTGATCTTTGGAAAAGGTCTCCTTTGGCTTCTCTGGAGTGAGTCTTTCTTTTGGCCCCTGTGCTATTTCATGAAAGAGGCTACAGATACTAACCAAGCCAAGAAGGAAAAAAAAAAGACCAGATGGTTTTGTAAGGAGCTTGAATTATTACAAAAAGTTTCCAAGAACTAATAACTTTCATGGGCTGAGCTGTGTCCTACATTAGCAGAACGATTTGTTTTCCATGATCTCCTTTGGTCTTTTGAAACTTCCCCAAAGCAGAACATTTCAGCTGGTAATTTACTTTAGGTCTGTTAATTTTTGCTGCATTCCTCACAGAAAATGCTTCTCTCTCCCTGCACAACAGACATTTCAGGAATCTCCCTCTGTTAATTTTCTGAGAAGCTCCACACGTTCTACATGTGCTTCTCTTAAGAAAAGCTCCACTGAACAGGGCAAACGCACGTAGATGCAAGTACGCTGGGCAAGAGGAACGGTACTTAAAATTGCCACAAAATATCCGCAGCTTATACATAAAAATAATCTGATGAGAGACAAAGTTGTTAAGCAAAGTTCTGGAACTTCATTAAGGATCCACTCCTGGAATGCAGCACTTAGGATTCCTGACACCTAACTCCAGCCACCTGAAAGCCAGGCACTGTACATCAGCTACTAGAGGCTCTCTGAGTCAAGAGAAAGGGATGTGTTTCCCAAAACCCCAATTTATTCCGTCTGTCCATGGCCACAGCACCATGGGTGTAAGTCATGTGGATTCCAGCCTGAGGAGGGCGCAACCAGCCCCTGGAGCTGTTCTCCCTTCTCACTGCCTGGAACAGGAGCTTGGTTGCTCATTCTGGACAAGACGTCCACGTTTCAGAGGACTAATTCAGAGCAACACAAACTCCTCTTTAATAACGGGTACTTTATACACCTCAGCAATGTCACGCACTTGCATGTACAGATCTCTGCACATCTTGTATACAGATACTGGAAGAAATTACTGATGGGAACAGCACATACCAGGGCACCCTACTTTTGGGATGTGTCAGCGGCACACAATCACCGCTCACCCAGGCCTGTCAGCCAGACGCAGCAGCTTTAAGCCTACTGTATACACCAGAACAGGCATATATGAGCACGTCCTATAATATTCTGTGTAGCACACCACTGCCCTGTTTGGCACATCTGAAAACGGAGACTGTGCAAGCAAAACAGAAGCTGATCTAGTGATGGAAGTGTAGCAGCAGGAAACAGAAGTACTGAAAGCCACTTCTTTACACGCAGAAAGATACCTCCCAGAGGAAATAACTGACATCCTTCTTCACGGAGCTAAAATGATGTGGCATGAATGAGTAAAAGGGAGAGAAAATAACACAAAAGGAACTGAACATGGCCTAAAGCCCATTGTGCAAACTGTGGACTTTCAACCTGAGAGTTGTCTTGAAGAACTACTGCCACCAGGGCTAACTAAGCTGAAATAACCTGCTGTTTCCAGGCCAGAAGGTAACACCTCACAATAAACGCCTCTAAAGTAAGCTATTATGAAACAAGATCAGCTGCACACACCACGCAACATCATGTCTGCCCTTCCGCAAAGGAAGAGCAGTAAGATAGAGAGCCTGAATTTATTCAGAACATAATCACTCATTTTATTTATCAGTCTAAGGCATGCAAATCTTAAGGCGCTACGTGAACAGCCTGTAACAACAATTTATGACCCACAATGATATTTTAATACATGCTCAAAAGCTAGATATCCACATCCTCCCAAGTGGAACTGAAATATATAAGGCCCTTATGCAAATACCAAAGCAGTGTTATTAATCTAGAGATCCCAGCACAGCTACTGTACGCACTCAAAAAAGAAAAAATATCCAGTCTTGGCATAAAACAGATCAAAACTAAAGTTTAATAGGATAAACAATACCTGGATATAATCAAACAGGGAAAAATACAGAAGGTTGTTTCAAAGTTAAGGCTGTCCGGCTCTTGATAATGCTGGGCCCATTCTGTGCTCCAAGACATTGTTATTATTATTTTAGCCTTTGAATTCCTTGTAACTACTGTCTGGATTTCGAAGCAAACCTATTTTTACACTAATATTTAGAACAATAACCCAGAAGCCAAGCTGACATATAGGTGCGCACAAGGGGTTCACCAACTACTACAAGCCAATTTTGCAGCAGAGCTCTAAGTAGCTGACAGCAGTAGCATCTTAAAAGGCTGCAGCGAGACAAACCAAGTCTCAGTGGTGCAAAAAAGCCCAACAAGGGAGGAAATTATAATTGCCAGTAAGCCTTCAGCCCAATAGAACCATTGATAAACCAGAAGAGAGGCCGGATTTTGCAGACATCAACCTGCCAGACCATGTTAAAGTTTGTGAACACAGGTGCCAATAGCCAGGACCTGAAATTTGAAGGTCTGTGTAGATGGAGCACAGAACTACCAGAGCAGCATGAGAAGCTTGAGGGAAAGGGTCACTGCTGGCCATGACAGCGAATCACTGCTGCCTCAGGGCAAGATTCATTGCTGAAAACAGAACTGTTTTCAAATCACTTCTTTGCAGAGGATACAAGGGAAGGTAAGACCCGCTGCTTTGTTTCGGGTGGCAAAAAAAAACCCTCAAACAAAGAAACTGTGCACCGGTAAAATGATAAACCAATATGAAGATGATGACTTTACAATACTCAAGGATGCCTGTTACTGTAAGCACCTTCATTACAAAGGGAAACACTCAAGGGAGAGCTGGAAAAGAGAAGTCATCCATCGAAGCAGCACATCTCTGCCAGGGCCTTTCTGAACACCATTTTTACAACTACCGTAGCTGCTCAGAAGCAGATGCAAAAGTGCAGTTACTATAAAAGAGAGGTCAGAGTGAAAGGAGAAATCTCTCTCAACTGCTTCCAGGTGGTTTTGACAACATTCATATTCAAATTTTCACAGGATAAAAGACTTTGGCTTAAAAACTTCCCTTCGCATCACCAGGGAGAATGAGCTTGTGTTCACAAACACCGAAGTCAGAACTCAACCACAAAGCACAACTACAGCAAAACCTGGGTATCCAGCAGACATCATCCAGCTGCCACCCTTTAAATCAACATCTCTCTTCAGAGTTGTCCCCGGCGCAGAGGCACCACATCTTCATAGGTGTGACCAGTCGTTCAAGCCATTCCATGCTTTGCCTTTGCTCCTCTACATGGTTTCTCGTCCACATAACCCAGGCAGGTGACAACTGCTTTGGCAGCCTCCCAGGTAAAAATGATGCGTGACTTTATCAGCTGTCTTATCCGAGGTTGGTGGGAAGGCAGGAAGTATTACAGGGAATTTAGTAAGAAAACAAACACATGGCGCAAAGTTAACTGCATCTGAAATCATTGGGCTTGCCTTTCAACTTCCAAAAAACTAACATAGAATCATAGAACGATCATAGAATCATACAATATCTTATGTTGGAAGGGGCCTTAGAGATCATCTAATCCAACCTCTCTGCCATGGGCAGGGATGCCCTTAACTAGACCAGGTTGCTCAAGGCCTCATCCAGCCCGGCCTTGAACATCTCCAGGGAGGGGACATCTACAGCCTCTCTGGGCGATCTATTCCAGGGTCTTGCCACCCTCGTACTGAAGAATTTCTTCCTAGAAAGATATACTAGAGATATCAAACAAACACAGAAGAGAGTCAGAGGAAACAGCAAACACGTAAACAAAGCAATTTTGGAAAGGGAATTAGCTCTCATAAAATGTTAGGCAAGCTAAACTCTAACATGTTGATTTTCTAATACAAATGTAAATTTTACTTAAAACTTAATTTATTTTCTTTGCATTTTTCCAACGCACATATTACAAGCAAGTTGTTGCTGGTGGGCTTACTCAGCTATGAACACTACACTACTGCTCTCAGTAAGATCAATCATGCACTAAATTGCTACTGAAAATATACTCTCTCTTCTGGCTTTATTTCTCCACATGGTTAAGCTGCTATTTTCTGCTGTACATTTTTTATGTAGGGAGTAACTGTATTTTGAAGTCCCCAGCAACTTAACCATAGGTTTCTGCACAAGGGTCAATATGAAATATTTTTTTTCCCATACTCTGATGAGGGCCACACCAAAAGCTGTGGCCAATATAAACACACAGGTTGTGGTCACATTTTGTTTGGAATTGTGCTGGTTAACCCTGGAGCTAACAAGCTGGAACAACATCCATTTTTATCCGTTTTTACTGACAGATGAACCCACAATATTTTCCTTCTTCTCTTCAGAAGAGGCAGATTTCAACTACTTCTCTCACTTTGAAACTAAATATATGTAAAAAATAAAATATACTGGCAAAAAATAACTTTATCAACAATCTAGCATTCCCACTTGAAAATTAAAAATATGCTTAAACAGAAGGCTCACAAAGCCTCTGCTTGACTTCAATTTATCAACAGCTAAATCTCTAGGAGGAACCTGGGCACCCTTTAAAGGTTCCCAGCTTGTTAAGCAGATGTGCATGAAGTGACTGTGAGGCCACAGGGTCAGGGATAACCCTGTGGCAGATGCTTCCGATGCTACAAATACTGGCGGACCCAATAACAACCTTATGGATATCTGGAAAGGCAGTTTATTTTTCTAGCAATTGTTTGGTTTTGATTTTGTGCTTTGTTTCTTTTCTTTTTTTTTCCCCCCAGTAGACTGCCTACACTTTTCTGCTCCTTTAGGAGATCTGAAGTAGGCCTGGAAGACTCGGGCAGGGGGGTAGGGGAGCAGGGGAGCAGTGCTGGGTTCTCAGTTCATTTTTACCTTAGTGGTATAAGTTATACAAAATCTGGAGTACTGAAATGCGAGTCTTAAAGACACCTTCATTTTAACCAAAGGCTTTGAGGTGTTAGATTTCTTTGGGCTCGCTTCTTTTGACAATTCATTACATGCTGAATTTAAATTGGCTTTACAAAAGCTTCAACACTTATTCAATTTTTATCCTCCCACATTGTGGCAACAATTCTGATCCATCAATGCATGCCTGGCCTGTTTCTAGTATGCTCCCCACTGCATCTCCCAACATCGCCATGGACTTCAAAGACTTGTACCCAGGAACCTTCTGTCAGCACACAGATTTCTGCCATCGCTGTGCCGTATCACATAGCTGTTCAGCAGCTTACAGAAGACGCTACATACCATCAAAAAAAAAGAGGAAGCAAAGACTGCAGCATTATGTTGAAAACTGAAAAAAACAATCACGCATTCATAGTAATCACTTTGGATTTGACACAGCACTGGGTTAGTAAGTCTAGGTTTTGTAACACCAAGCACAAAGGTTTTCATTTTCTGTGGTCCTTAAGACACCCGATTCAGAAACTAAAGCCCTGGTATCTCTTCCAATTCTCCAGCTCTTTGATGACCCTTATTCTGACATCGACCCAGCCCTTCGAGGTTGGATATGGTAGCATGAAATACATTAAACTTCATCGTCAGACAGAGGAAAGAATACCAAAGAGACTGGGTTTGGGGTTGTCATCTGCTGTGCATACAGCTGTATAACCCTAAGCACACCAGTCAACCTCCCCACACTTCGTTCACCATGTGAAAAGACGGGACAATGCTTAAACACCCCAAAAGTCTGCTACAAGGCTTAATTAATTAGCATCTGGGTCTCACCTCAACAGTAATGAAGTGTTCAGTACAGTGGACAATACAGCTCTGACACTGGGGGTGAGAAGAGGCATTTTACAGTGTATAGGGCCTATGAGAGTGCTGCCATTGATTGTCCCCTTCCTTAACGAAGGCTGGAAAATAAAGTGGTATCTCAGTCAGGACCTAAAAGCAAACAGGACTTGTCACACAACAACAACCCTCAAACCCTAAATATGTGCATAGGCAGGTACTAGCACCAATACCATACAAGGGGGGCACACCAGCAACTTATCTTTGCTCTGAACGCTTCTCAGAGCACAAACTGTACTATCTTCTCTTTGCAAAAAGAAATTACAAGGGCACAGACTGATAGGTCTAAGTTGACAGAAATTCTCCAGCAGAGCTGGGATTTGAACCCACTTCCAGTCCAGGGCTTTATCTATTAGGCCAAGCTGCCCAAAAAGATAAGCTCTGTTTCCATGTCCTTGCTAAAAAAGGTTTTCTATGTGTTTTTTTTTCCACAATGACCTAACTCTTTCTCATTACTGTTTCCCTTGGAAACAAAAATGTATTTTGCACAGTTTCCTTTGGATTGCCTTTTTTTTTTTTTTTTGAGAATAATTACTCCTAAAATTAAGGATTTTTTGTTTGTTTGTTTGTTCGGTTCTATATGGCTCTTTCTGATAAATGCAGAATGAAAGGCAAATGGAGTTATTCATGTTACTGAATAACCTTGATTTATGGATCCCAGCACAAGTCTGAACAGACCTGACCCAGGAGCTGAGAAATGCTGGCCTTGCGCTTAGGCAAGGTGTCTGCTGGACCAGCAGCATTTTGGGTTGGCTTTCAGGCTTTCCAAGCTGCACTTGGACATTTTAATTCGTGCTGAGGAAACGCTTCTTGAACATTGCAAGCAAAATGGACAGCATGCTATGCCTTGGACACGAGTCAATAGTTGCATGTCAGTGTCAGTAAGGAGTGCATCTTTTTGTTTGTGCTGATGTCCTTATAGGGGAGAGGAAATATGACACATCGCACCAGAAGAAAACACTTTTTTAAAACGAAAATATCCCAAATTCTGTCCAGTGTTCTGTCAACTGGCTTGTAGAGGCCTGGTCATGCTGGACGAGGCACCTTACCTGAATGACAGGACCAGACGTAAAATCTCAGGCTGTTTCCAACAAGGAAAACCTTTTGTGAACACAGACACACAGAACACACATTTCGTTCATCTGAAAACATGATGCTTACCCATTCGAAAACCTTTTTTTGGTAGGACAGGACCTTCACCTCTGTTTGAAGGACCCTGTGACTTTATTAATGTGAAGGTTCTCTGCTGTCACTTCTCTCATCAGAATTGCGGCTGGCCCCTGCTGCATCTCCTCTGTGAGGTCAAAAGTTATCAGAGGTGAACATTAATAAAGAGACAAGCTTCAGATATTTTTTAAGAACCCAATGTGCTACACAAGCATGCCCTCAATCCTTGATTGCCGAATAGAGCAAGAGAGGGCAATGGTAAAACCAACAATCAACCTTGTAAGATCAGCTGGGGTACAAGGAGAAAATGGAAACGCAGCTGATGAACAAACACCTCCCAGGGTACAGCTGGAGGCTCACAGAGCAGGTTAGGTGGTATTCACTCCCCACCAAGCTTACCTGCTAAGTCACAGTCGAAAATACTAATATTCTTGACTGTTCCATGTCTTCATAAGCAATTACAACAAGAACATAATATGGTCACAAGTGGATGAGAAATTAGGAATAGCCCATGACAAAGTTTTGTTCAGGCTGCAGCATCTGTGAAAAGTACATCTTGCAGTATTGCTTATCTCCTGCCAAAAGTCACAGAGCAGATCCTGTTACGCCTCACTCAAGTTTATTTCTTTTTTGGAACCACTAACAGTTTTAAAGCCATTTATAAAATTCAGTGAGAAACAGTCAATTATCTTCCTTTCTTTTTTAAATATATTAAAAATAGAATGCAATAAAAGTCTAATTTCACTGTGTCAAGAGTACTACTCAAAATCAAGTGCTAAATTATTATTCGCTTTCAATTCATCACTGCTTTGCAGAATTTACATACATAAAAATCTCAATAAAAGCAACTTCACAGGGGTTGTAGAGAAGGAGAGAAACCAGACCTGGACTGGTCTGTATAATAAACATGATCAACCAAGCCAAGCTGCTACCTTTTTCAGGTTGTGTCCTAGCACCTCAAACCAAAACTGAGGAGTAGAGATGTAAATACAAATTTCTTCAGCTGCAATGAACTGCAGAAGAAAATGTTTTCCACTTTGTAAGCCTGAAGTTCTTTCGAATTAGTTTTTATTCATATGCCCCTAAATAGCTAGGAAGCCAAAATTTATTTTAGCATACATTTCCCTGCTCTTCTTGGAGGTGAAGAAAAGAAAGAAGGGATTGGCAAGACACATTTAAACTCTAAAATAATCCTTTCAAATGACATTTTGCCAGGACATTCCCTTCAATATAACACAAAAGAATTAATGCAAATGGACTATCCTTGTAAAGAGAATTGAAACATTCCCATTTTCTCTCCAGTGCTAAAACCTTTTAGCAGAACCACTGTAAAATAGTTTCATTCAGGAATGTGAGCACAATACACCCGACTCTTTCTTTTCTCACTTTAGAGATAGTGGAGCCCTTACTGCTCTAATCCTCCTGCAAGCATCACACCACTTGTAGCCCACTCAATCCCAAACTGGGGCTACACAAGGACACTGGCCTCTCCCACTTTGCTCCCTCTGTTCACAGCCGTCTCTTCTCCCCAAAATGAAACTCTCGCAGCTGGTTTCAGATCATTTCTGCAGACCCCTTTCAGGCAGATGGGCAACTCGAGCCTTTTTCCCAACACAGAGGCAAGAGGAGACGTGTGCCCAGGGTTGCTGCGATGTGTTCATGTGCCAGTTGCGTTGCCAAGACGCAGGAGAAACATCCTGTCCTCGGCAAAGTTCTGTGCTTCCAGCAAGCTGCAGGCTCCAAGCTACGCTCGTTGAGCAAACACAAGTTCAATATCTAACTGCTCAGTCCCCACGTTGCCTCCCTGCCCTCCCAGCTACTGGAGACCACCCTGGCCCAGAGGGCTCAACTCCTGTCACAAGGAAAACATGAGGGGTAATGGGTACCAGTTACTCCTGGGAAGATTCCAACTGGACAACGAGAGGAAAATTTACCACAATGAGAACAATCAGTCATTGGCATAATCTCCCAGAGAAGTGATGGGGTCCCCAACATTGGACACTTAAGGCTGAGCTGGACAGGGTGCTGGGCCACCTTGTCTAGACAGTGCTTTAACCAAGAAAGGCTGGACGAGATGACCCTTAAGGTCCCTTCCAACCCGGTATTCTATGATTCCTGTAGCACACAGGCTCTGCATAGAGCCAGTCCATGACACACCAGTTGAAGGTGGATTCTTTTTTTTTCCTGACTTAGTGTAGAGGCCTGGAAAAAAGATGCTACTGAAAGGCAAGTCACCAAACGAAGACACTTGGCATTTCTGCTCCCCCAGGTTTTCCTTGTGATGTTCTCAGGGAAGAAATCCTCCCCAGCTCAAAGGGTCATCATGAAGTTGAGGAGCTACTTTGATCTACCTATGAAGTATTTTGGCAGATACCTGGGATTTAAATGACATCTAGGTCTCACAGAACACAAGGGAAAGTCATCTTCCCACAGATTAAAACCTTTATTGGATGTTTCTCTGCATGGCCCAGAAGTATTGCTCTCCAAAACGAACACTTCTATCTGCCTGACAAAACTCCGCTACTGAACAACATACCAAAGCTCCTCCTTAAAGTTCTGTAATCTGCACATCAAGCGACACTTTTTTCCAAAGCAGAAACACTGGGGGAAATTTCTGATGCCAAAAGAACATACCTCTGAATTTTGCCCCAATACAATGTTCAAAACAGAAAAGCGGGAAAGCTGTTTATTTTCCAGTCAAACTCAGTCTGTAGCTTTTCCAAAGGTAGTGGAAACAGAAATATTTGTTCTTCCTTGAAAGCACTCTGTTTAGCCTGCTTTTAAGCCCAAGCCCATATTCATCTAATCTATGTACATGTCATACCCTCATCAAGTAACTACAATCTGAGCTAGTCATCTAGTCTCTCTGTAGAGTTCATGGTCAAGCTTTAGGGCCTGAGTCATTTGACCTATTTTTTTAATGCCATGTCAGGAGGTGAAGAATTACACCCTGGAGTGCACGTTTCTCCCCAGCAACCGTCACACAAATCCAGAAAACCTACCTTGCACAAAACACATCTGCATTTCATTCATGTGTCCAGCTTATTTAGACTGCAGAACCAATACTTAAACCTGTGCTTCTGACCACGCTAAGCCTTAACACCATCACAGTAGTATCTACCTGGAGTATTACTGGTAGGGATGCAACCGCCATCATCTCCCGTTTGGCATCAGTCCCTCAGACACATCAGTGCTGTGCCCTCTCCTGGTGTTCAGGGCAGCTGAGCTCAGATGGGCTGTAAACTGTGAAACACCACTCGTGATGCACAGCTCTCCCAGGGCTACCTCAAGGTGTGCACACAGGATGGATTAGCAAGAACATGACGCTTTTGCACGTTTCTTTGCTGTAGTCACTGAGAAGGGCTTGGCTGGGGCAGATGATAAGCCCTTCCCTCAGCCCCTACTTTACTGGATTAGGTAGATTCACCCACATACCAGTTACAGCTTCGAGTTCAAGAGAGAGATTTCCCTTTCCTTTCTCTTGAATGTTTCTTGTTAGAGGAGATTGAGGGAGTAGGACACCTGGAGATCAGACCTAATGGATTCCAGCACAGAATCAGAGTCTGAAAACCAAATCCCACTGTCACTGAAATGTTGCTAAGTATCTTTGTTATTCTTTCCAGCATCTGTCTTTTTGTTTTGGTGCTCTCAGAACAATCATGTTTCCTTAGCATCGTGCGAATCTCCCAGGTGCCGTTTCCGTGCTCCAAGAGCTCATGTGGCATTTCCAGTGCCTAGGTCACAACAGGGATTATTGCAGCACACACGTTCCTGCCTGGGAAATTGCAGGGTGCAAGGACTAAACAGCAAAATATAAAAAAGCAATATGTAGATTGCTACAGTAATTAGATTATACAGTCATCATGAACATGGAAGTGTTTGGTTGC